>CM064488.1:39344501-39543924 GCA_032716605.1 Paralithodes platypus | reverse complement strand
ACAGCTCTGCTCTCTCTCAGACCACATTACGTGCTCAAAATTGCACTTGACAATAGCCGGGTGCCGCCAAATAGGCCATATTTATTTCACTCGACTATAGCCGTGTGCGCCAGTTATGGGTTAAGTCAGACAAATTAAATAAAGGTTTAATTATTTATCTAACTCGATGACTTTTTTGATTGCAGGACAAGAACAGGACAACGGCGGAAGACGAAAATTAACAGCAGAACAACGGGTGAATAACAACAGAAAACAGGTGAATAACAGCAGAACAACGGGTGAATTATAACAGAACAATGGGTGAATAACAACAGAACAATGGGTGAATAACAACAGAACAAACGGGTGAATAACAGTACGACGGCATTACAACAGTGGTAGGCCTACAGTCAAAATCAATAGTTTATGATTGTGTGCAGCTTAAGAAGGAAGTGTGGTAGTGAAAAGGGTAAAAGTGAGATAGTTCGAAGCTTGTTAATTGCTGGAGGTTCTTTTTAAACTGAATAAAATCATGTAATAGTAGCTAGAATGAAATATGAAATATATAAAAACGTCGCCGGTACAGAAGTGGTAAAGTTACTAATAGTTTCCTTGACAGTATGGAACTGGAGTGAAACCAGCTTTTTGTTTGCTCACAAATTTTTGATCCTACTCTTTTTAAAAGGCTACATAGCAGCTAAACTTGATTATACTGGGGGGGTTTTCCCAGCTGACGGTAAATTGCGGTCTTCTTCATTGCTCAGCTATTACGAAGTTTTATAGTGAAAATATGTTGTTAATTGTGATAACTTCTACATTAATATTATACAGCGATGTAGGTGGGTTTGTTAGCAATGATTTGAAACCTAGAAAACAGTTGTATAAGCGTTTGTAACAAGGCAAACAGGATTTTCGGGTTCATCTCTAGGAGTGTGAGTAACAGAACTGCTGATGTTATCTTAAAACTTTACTTGTCATTAGTGAGACCCCATACGGATTATGCTGTTCAATTTTGGTGTCCTTATTACAGAATGGACATAGATTCATGGAGAGAGTACAACGTAGAATGACAAAAATTATCCATAATAGAAATCTTCCGTATGAAGAAAGGTTGAAGAAATTAGGCTTACATTCGTTAGAGAGACGCAGAGTTAGAGGGGATATGATAGAGGTGTTAAGTAGGTTAGTGGGATTAATAAAGGGGACATGAAAAATGTACTAAAGCTCAGTGATAGCGAAAGAACTCACAAATGGTTTCTAATTAGATAAATTTTGTTTCAGAAAAGATATAGGCAAATATTGGTTTGGTAACAGAGTTGTAGATAGGTGGAATAGGCTACCAAGTGCTATAGTGGGATCAAGAACGATAGGGAGCTTTAAGATGAAATTAGATGGGCATAATTATGGATGAGATGGGTTGGGTGTGAGGGGGATCTGTCAGGTGTGGGCCAATCGGCGCTCTGCAGACCCCCGTTTTCTGACCTCTGACCGTTTCGGTGAGGTCAGTCCTAATGGTGTTAGTGAGCTGGGCTTATAATTAGGGTTCAGGTGTGAGAGGGCTCTGCCTTGTGTGGGCCAATCGGCTTTCTGCAGAATCCCATTTTTTCATGTTCTTATATTCATATTATTTCATTGCTTATCTAGAAATCAGGTGCTAAGGTATTGAATTTAACGTCAGCTGGAATAAAGCATAGTATATAATTTTGCTGAAAATGCACCTCCCGAAAATATGTTTGAGGAGCTATCCCGGGCTGGGATTTGAACCCGGTTCTGCCCCGCATACGAAACGAGTCCTCTACCACGAGACCAAGAAAGGTACCTCACTTGGGCTGATGGCTCAACTGTATTTTCAAATCTGGTTTTCCCTTTAGGCTCTTAGTCAGTTTTTTACTGTCTTTACATCACTTCATCCTGTGACAAGAGCCTAAACGGAAAACCAGATACGGAGATATAATTGAGCCATAAGGCCAAGTGAGTTGGTAGAAGAGTGGTATACGACTCCGAATTGTCCACAGATTTAATCCTGGCTGTGGCATACTGTATACAACATACAATATATATATATGTATGTATGTATGTCATGGTCTTCGAAAGGGGTGAAACCACAGAGTGTGAGGTGAAGTTGACACGGTCAGGCTATGGAGATTGTCAGCTCATTTAAGTATCTGGGTAGTGTGTTGAGTAAAGATGGGACTATGGATGAAGAAGTGCAGCAGGTGGCGGACCACGACTGTGAGGACGGGACCTCTAGACGACTTCAAGTTAAGATTCAAGTAAGAGGGTTGCAACAGGGGAAGAGGGTTGTAGGAACGCTGAAAGCAGTAACAAGAAATAGGGTGGTCAGTATGAAAGTGAAGAAGTCCTTGCATGACAGTGTGGCAATCCCGACACTGTCGTACGGAAGCGAAGCATGGACGTTTGAGAAGAGACTCAGAGTGAGGAGGGGTGGAAATGAGTTACTTGAGAAGTGCGTGCGGAGTTACATGGAGGGATAGACAGACGAATGAGGAAGTAAGGAGGAGGTGTGGTGTGGAGGTAGATGTGCTGAAAAGTGTGAAAAGGAACACTTTGAGATAGTTCGGCCATATGGAACATATGGAAAGCGAGAGAATGACTAAGAAGGTGTACGAGAGCAAGATGGGAAGGACAGAGGGTGAGAGGTAGGCCAAAGGAGAGGTGGAAGGATGGAGTGAGGAAGTATATGGATGAAGGCGGTGCTGGTTGGGAGGAGGGACGTCGACTGACTGGGGACAGAGGTGCATGGGGGCGGTTCGTTCGTGGCCACCCCTTTGGGGATCACGGCGTCAGGCAATAGATAGATAAATGTATGTAACTATGTATATAATCAGGCACATACCCAATAGCTGGGGATGGCTGACTCGAGACAAGAGGGTCCGGGACCACTTTCGCGTTCCCTCGCCCCTTTCTCTGCTTTGTCTAATAGATGAAAGTTTACAAGGGGAGGAAGGATTCTTAGCCACCTGCCTCCTAATAACGACCAATACCTAATAAATTTAGAAATACACTTGGCTTACAGAAACGAGATAGATATATATATATATATATATATATATATACAGTATATATATATATATATATATATATATATACAGTATATATATATATATCATATATATATATATATATATATATATATATATATATATATATATACTGTATATGCATACTGTACACATAATATTAATGAGCAATACCTAAACTAG
Source organism: Paralithodes platypus (assembly GCA_032716605.1). Lineage (NCBI taxonomy): Eukaryota > Metazoa > Arthropoda > Malacostraca > Decapoda > Lithodidae > Paralithodes > Paralithodes platypus. The sequence continues at coordinate 39,540,721 of CM064488.1, read as the reverse complement.
TTTGTAAGAAAATATAACCTTGTTGAACTAATGCATAATTTGTTAATATGAAATAAATGAACTTGAACTGAGCGTGACCATTTATAGTCCGTTCTATTACAGCTGATGGTAAATTAAACCCCTTATATTTGAACCTTTGTGGAAATATATGAAACTACTATGTTGCTGTGTCGTATTATTGCCTTGTGTTCATAATTAGCAATATATTTTTGTACAAAATCTCTGTATTAGCCGAGTAATCATGATGAGGGACATGTCAATTTACCCTCAGCTTATAATAAACCGAGTATACTGTAGTTTATATTGCCCTTAGGGGGAAATGGGTAATTTTTCTAGATCCCCTTCTCCCTCATGTTAAGCCCCAATAGTTTTCAGTTTTGATGACGGTTCGACCCATTAGTTTGGCAAAGTTAAGTCCTTTCTCACAATTTCTTTGTCAATGTTAAGACTGTGTGCCATTTAGGAGTCGATTTTTTTCTAGCGAGCGGGTAGCGAGCCTGTAATTTAAGAAGAATTGACCTTCGGCCGGAAAAAAAATCTATAGAAAAATGTACAAATTCATCCTGAAGGAAGGTCTTGGGGGAGTGTTTTTTTTTTTTTTTTGATGGAGGTCTAGGGAGATTTTTTTTTTATAAATAGATACATAAATGAGCAAACAAAATAGGCCCATCCCCCCTTAACTACAGTGTTCCTCCTATACCCTTGGAATAAGGTTCACTTTTAAACCTATTTGGTCCGAGGGGGAAGCTTTTAGGATCTCCCCTGTTTCGCTCAATTAGTTTGTAGATATTCAGATGTTTCACCCAATAGTTTGGTGATATGATGCTTCACCTCATTCGGTTGTCAATTATTCTGGGCGAGCGATAGCGAGCCCGTACCTTAGAAGATACCGACCTTCATCTGGGACAATTTTATATCGAAAAAATTATAAATTTTGCTTGAAGGGGGTCTGAGTGGGCATTTTTCAGTTAGAAGGAAAGTCTGGGTAGGCATTTTCATAAGCATAGGGAACTAACTAAAATGCAATGCTTGGAAATTACAAAAGTAAGCAAAATCGTCAAGACACAAAATGTCATTATAACTTCAAGATGTGGACCAGATAGGGGTAACGAGCCGAATAAAACTACACGTATTTTGTACTAAGCGGAATACATGACCTTATGAGAGTTCCGTATGGAGCTCAGTGGTCTGGTTAATCTGCTCTACATAACTAACTAACTCTATCTATTGCTCTATTGCTAAATGAGACAAATATGCTGAAGAAGTTACTCAAAGTAGTTTTACACCCCTTGGCTATGACATGTCTTTCTGAATCTAAACAATATCATCCTTTCTTTAACCACAATAAAGTTAGACATCAAACAAGGCAAAATAGTAATGGCTATGAGACGTCTTTCTGAATTTAAACACAATCATCTTATTTTAGCCGCAATGAAGTTAGACATAAACAAAAAATCAAATGGTAAATCTAGTACTGGTATCACACGGGCGTTTGTGGATTCTATTGGAGTCATAGAATCCATATTAGTGGGGCAGTTGAGTGCGACCTTCCCCCATGAACAGGTAGCCTACATACAGTAAATTCAAATTGAGCGAGTAGCTTTGGCATATGGAAGCAAATAATGAAGGTGATTCATTCGTGGCCACTCCATCTATGGGATTACGGCGTCTAACAATAGATAGATAGAAAAAAAACCCAATTATATAAAGATATATCTTGACGGAGTTTTAAGTATCCTTCTATCTATCAATTGCAATCTATCAATCCCTGAGGGGGTTGGCTACAAATTAATCGCCTCCAAACTCCTGTCATTCGATGTCCCTCCTCCCATCCCAGAAAACTTTTTATACACCTCTCAACTCCATCCTTCCATCTCAATCTTGGTCTATCTCTTCCGCTAAGATCTTCCACTTCACTCTAATACATACATATATTGTATACAGTATACAGTACTGTACTCTCATACAATCTTTTAGTAACTCACTCACTCTCCATAACGCTCCACACAACCAAACCACCCAAGGTGTTCCTCTTCACACTCTCCTGCACATCCACAACCACACCACATTGCTTTCGTACTTCCTCATTCGTCCGTCTGTAGCCCGGTTCACACGAGACGTCTTTTGCGGATCCCTTTTCGGGCCTGTGACGTCACAAAAAACGGACACGGAAAACTAAAGTTGAAACGAAAGTTCGTGCTGCATTCCAGAGTGGGTTCGGACTCTGACGTGTGGAACATACTTTTCTGGACGCAAGGTAAACAACTACTAGACGATCGTCAACATGGACTGAGAAAAGATCTTTCTTGGTGCTGCTTTCCTAATTTTGAACAAAGATAAACCACCACCGTAATTCAATGCTTAACTAGGAAAATACATCAAACAAAACTATCACATACGCACTTCTTCTAGTAAGTCACTGCGACCATTCACTCGTTTTATCCCTCACAAACATTTTGAATTTATTAGTGGCCCCTCCATCATTGACGATATGCCTTCTACAGTAATGGCACTCTTCAAACCCATGCGTCAGCCGTTTGAAACACCCGCCACAGATAGATAGAGAGACCAACATCGTAAGCGTACGCTAATTCACTTACGGAATCGTCCTTATGACCGGGAGCACACTAAGAAAAAACATCGTAAAAAATAATAAAAGAAAATTAAAATTAGAACTGCTAAAAGCTAGGCTTCCCATCGTGTGGATGTTTGCCAGAGTGGGTTTTGCCCGCAGACGCGGACTACCCCAGCGTCATTCTGCCTTCTCTCTCTGTGGCCCATTGCCGACGGACGTGAGATTCCCGCCCTGTCTTCATTCTGCATTCTTCCGTCTCCTATTGAGTCATTTGCTCATTTGTATAATCCGAGATATTTTAGAATAGGTTAAATTAAACAGGTCGTGCATCCACATTGGCACGGCCCCAGGAGTGTGTTTTTATAGGGTGCTTCGTGGTGTCCCCTCGTTCGTCTGTGAACGTGGCCGCCATTGTTTTTCATAATTGTTTTTTCTGCTCTCATATTAGCATATTTGCTGATGTGCTGGAAAGTGTGAAAAGGAACAACTTGAGATGGTTCAGCCATATGGAACGTATGGAAAGCAAGAGAATGACTAAGAGGGTGTACGAGAGCGAGGTGGAGGGGCAGAGAGGGAGAGGTAGACCGAAAGAGAGGTGGAAGGATGGAGTGAGGAAGTATATGAACGAAGGCGGTGCTGGTTGGGGGGAGGGGCGTCGACTGACCGGGAACAGAGATGCATGGGGGCGGTTCGTTCGTGGCCACCCCTTCGGGGATCACGGCGTCAGGCATTAGATAGATAGATAGATGTTAGCATATCTAGTTATTTAGGAGGCTTATGGATTCAGGGCTCCGCTTTTCAGCTACCTTTCTGGTAGATTAAGCGTTTTTGTTATCATCGGCAGACTCTATAGTTTAACCCTTCCTGCCCGGGCAGCATTATAAAATGACGCACCTTGCGAAGGCCCGGAGCCCGGGCGTCCTTTTAAAATCCTATGCTTGAAAGCGTCCATAACCCTTCCTCCCCGGGCAGCATTTATAGAGGTCGATAGGCCTATCCGGGCGATCTGGCCAAAAACGTTGTATGTAAACATAGACCTGAACCAGTTGACCTAGAGAGCTATACTCAACGCCAGTCTACAGATACAAGTACAGTAAACCCTCGCTAACTCGGACTAATTGGGGGGAGACCACTTCCGAGATGCCCGATTTTCCGAGATGTCCGAGGTCCGACTTATGTCAGACTTAAGAGAGGGGAAATTCCGAATTATAAGAGGAAAGTCCGCGTCCGAGAAAATTGATTTTTTTTTTTTTTTTTTTTTAAATGTGAAATTCATCATATTAATGACAAATACGAACCTTATTATGTTTTCAGGGACAGTACAGTACATAGTAATTAATATTAACACAATAATTATAAGGCACAGGCCTCAATTCATCCTAAAATCACTTAAAACCGAGTGAGAGAGCATTGTAAACCGGAAACAAATCCTGCCCAACTCGGAATTTTCCGAGATATACAGGGACATTCCCGAGAGGCCTATGCCATTCCGAGAATTGCGGGTTTCCGACTAAAACGAGTCCGAGTTAGCGAGGGTTTACTGTAAGGGCTACATTTTGAGATGTGTGTGAATTCTCTAGCAGTTAAAATAACAAAAAATAGGCCTATGTTTACATACAACGTTTTTTGGCCAGATTGCCCGGATAGGACTATCGACATCTATAAATGCTGCCCAGGGAGGAAGGGTTAAGGGTTGCTTCACGTGGTGAAGAACTTTCTATAGTTTTCTGCGTCATCCCTTCTATGCGCGCGTGTCGTCGTGATGAGGTTGGCTACTGGATCTTCCCTGGAGGTAAGAGTGTCGCTGTGTCGTCGTGCTGCTTGCCCTAGGCCTCGTGGCCAGCCTCAATGTAGGGTTATTTTTATGGCTAGGATGCATTATTATTATTAATCTGTGAATTGTAATAATTGTAGCCATAAGATGTGACCTTCCCTTTCATATCGAAGTGTTATTAATGAAATGAAGGTTTCAGGAGACGTCCTGACAAATATGATATATACCGGTATACTGTACATGTTGTGTTGGGCCATCTTGTTGCAAACGAGTTAGAAAACACAAAGGGTTTGCTTAAACTCTTCCGGCGGGTAATAGCCGAATGCTGTTTTACCGGAGGCTCTCTACGGCGGGCTGGATTAACGATCCAAGTAACCCGATCGTGGTCGGAGTACCACGACAATTCCCGGCGGAAGGAGAAGGCTTCCAAACGGGTTTTCGGCTCAGCCTGAATGACTCGCCTATACGTTCAGATATCTTCACGCGGCGGGGAAGACTTTCAATCCGTCATCACGGCGGACGGGTCAATCAATCCGTCAGCGTGGCGGAGGAGTTCGTTAACGTACCTCTGTCATTAAGGCGGGCAAATAAGGCTAACGATATACATTCAATAGGAATGATAACTGGTATAGGCCGGTGATAAGGAATATCACAGATAAGTACAGTCACGGATTAAAGACAATAGAAAGGTATGGGCATGGCGGTGGTAATGGAACCACGACAGTCACTTGTTCGAGCCTGGGTGACGTCATGTAGTGTAGACCCTACTGGTCTCCAAGCTAAATATGGTCACTTCATATGTGAGCTGGTCGTGTTCTTATGTCCAGGAAATACATTTATTCCATTGCCCTAAACATTGTTGTTATCATAATATGGGGAAGCCAAAACATTGCGCGGTTAGTGGATGTGACCGACGTTGGATATATTGGACCCGCGACAGAAGATGGTAACCTTCATTCGTCTCGCCTAAATATGAACTTTAAACAGGATCGGTAAATTGTGTTTTCCACCAAAAATGTAAAGTGACATGGATGGTGACCTTCATTCGACTCGCCTAAATATGAACTTCAAACAGGATCGGTATATTGTGCTTTCCACCGAAAGTGTAAAGTGACATGGATAAACATAGACATATATAGTGTGACAGGACCCTAGTCTATTTGCTAAAGTTGTTATTTTTTGCAAGAAATGTGAAGGATAATCCAAAAATATTCTGGAAGTATATTCAAGAAAAGTTAACAAGAAGAGTAGGTATCCCAGAACTGATAGGAGACTTGGATGATAGGAATAGAGCAGAAACTGATAAGGAGAAAGCAGAGGTGCTGGGGAAATACTTTGGGGAGGTACTAACAGTGGAGTCGGATGATGCAGTGCCTACTATTCCCATCAAACAGGCACCAGCACTAGAACAAATAGAGTTTTCCCATGCTAGAATAAGGAGGGCTATAGAAAAAATGAACAGAAGTAAGTCCCCGGGACCGGATGGGATACATCCAAGAATCATAAAGGAAGGAGGTGAGATGTTAGTAGAGCCATTAAAAAAATTATTTGAGGGATCTTTTAATACAGGACAAATCCCGACGGACTGGAGAAAGGCGAACATAACAGCTATATTTAAGAAGGGAAAGAGAAATGACCCAGGAAACTATAGACCAGTCAGTTTGACAAGTCTTGTGTGTAAACTAATGGAAACGGTAATTAGAGAAGGAATAATGGAACATATGAAATCAAACCAACTTTTCAGTGGGAGACAGTTCGGATTCTTGCCGGGGAGGTCGACGGTACTACAGTTAATTAAGGTGGTAGATGATTGAATGCAAATTCTGGAGGATGAGGATGTTATAGACGTGGTATATTGCGATTTTATGAAGGCCTTCGATAAGGTCCCACATAAAAGGCTAATAGAGAAAGTTAGAAGCTATAGTATAGGAGAGAAATGTGTGAAATGGATAGAAGCCTTCCTGAAAGATCAGAGGCAGAGGGTACTGGTGAATGGAATAGGCTCAGGGTGGAGGGAAGTTACAAGTGGGGTACCTCAGGGATCTGTGTTGGGACCACTACTGTTCGTTATATTTATCAACGACTTACCTGAAGTTATAACTAATGGAAGTGAGATATACCTGTATGCGGATGACACTAAGCTGTATAGAAGAGTGAGGAGTAAGGAAGATGTGGGTTTGCTTCAAGGGGATGTGGAGGGCATGAAGGGATGGTCTGAACATTGGTTAATGCCTTTTCATCCAAAAAAATGCAAGTACCTGTACATGAGGATTGGGGCAAGCAAGACAAACAAGGTAGGATACAGTATGTATGAAGCAATGGAGGAAGTGAATGCAGAAAAGGATATAGGAGTAGTGATAGACAATAAGTTAAATTTCTCAGAACATTTAGCGGAAAAGATAAATAAGCCAATAGAATTGTAGGGCTAATAAGGAGGACATTTGTGTCACTTGACGAAGAAATCTTCAGGAATCTCTATACAGCGCTGGTTAGGCCGCACCTGGAATATGCGAACCAGGTGTGGGCTCCATATATGGTAAAGGATATAGAAGCAGTGGAGAAAGTGCAGAGGAGAGCTAGCAAGCTGGTACCAACGTTGAAGAATGCAGGCTATGAGCAGAGGTTGAGGACACTGGGACTTCCGACACTGGCATATAGGAGAAAGAGAGGGGATATGATAGAGACTTTTAAGATAGTGTCAGGAAAGTATGATGAGGATGTGTGTGAAGGTATCTTCTTGATGCGAGAGGAAACAAGAATGAGAGGACACTCTAAGAAAATTTACAAAGAAAGAAATAGGCTTGAAAAGGCAAAGAACTCATTTTGTGATAGAGTGGTAAATGAGTGGAACGCACTGCCCCAGTATGCAGTCGATTCCGAATCAATAAGGAAGTTTGAAAGTAATCTTGATAAAGCATGGGAAGACAAGATTTGAAGTTTGATTACAAAGCAAAAATACAGAATAGTAAAAATGTTGCGTCTGCTGCCGCCGCCGCCAACACCGTGAACGACCGCAGCAGTGCAAGTACTGGCACTGTCGAGCTGGATACACAGGCCTAGTTTGCCTTTTTCCAGAGGATCTACTGTAAGAAACTAAAAAACTGTAAGTAAAGTCGATTGATATCGATAATGTTATTGTAGTAGGACTCAATCTACATGTTAGCATTGTTATTCGATATATTTGTAGTTTATATGAAGAGAAATTTCGAAGGTGTTGGTGATTTTCGCTTCGTCGATCGGGAGAAAGGATGGAGGTAGGCCTATACGGATTCTCGCTTATCCCTTGCTCAACTTCCTTTAAATTCACGTACTGTACTTTGCTGCCGACACTCGTCGACTTTCACCTAGTGATGACGTATGAGGGCCTAGGGCAGTGGTCAGCAACCTTTAACCCTTGTCGAGCGGGGGTTTTGGGCTTATTTGGGCATATTCAGGCCCTCCTGAATGATAAATCAAGTATCTGCATGAAAAGAAATGTATTCAGCAAAAGACTAGGCGCTAAAAGCTTCAAAATGAGACCAGAACGAGCTACGTAGCACTCGTCGTTCTCAGGCAGTGTTACCACCAACATGGGAGTTTAGCGCATAGCGGCATATTTTTTCCCACTACGCTTACTACTGGCAACGCTGCCGGCCTCTCGAAAACAGAGGGAACATGAGTCAGTGGGCGGCGGTAAGCCCTGGGAGTCGGCTGTCTGGCCCGCTGCGCTCCCGGCCATTTGCACTCGATTTTAACCCTTTAAAAGCCTTAATAATGCTCCTAACTTGCTTCAAATTGGAGGCGGACTTAAGTCCGCCCCCGCTACGAATGGGTTAAAGCTAGAAGAGACATTTTGTTAAAGTTTCATAAAAATTTTGTACTGTTGGAGCCGCAATAAACAAAAATTGGTCTACATACAACATACATACATACATACAAGTTTAAAGACCGTTTGTCCACAGAAGCTGTGGTTACAGTCTCACGTCCTAAATGGCAGCTTTCCAGGCGGTCCTGTCAAGGGCCACCTGTGTTGTCAAGTTCTTTATTTTGAGATCGGACCGGAGTACCCGAGCCCACGTCATTCTAGGTCCACCCCTACGCACAGCTCCCCCCAAGTTCACTGTCCGGCATTTCTTCACCCAGTTCTGATCATCCATTCTCTCCACATGTCCAAACCAACCAAGTCGGCTCGTGCGCATCACTTCACTAATAGTCCTAATGCCCAGACGCCTTCTTAATTCCTCGCTCGATACCCTGTCCCTAAGATTAACCCCACACATCCATCTCACCATTCTCTTCTCATTTCGTTCCATTCTATTGACATCCTCCGCTTTAACCGGCCACGTCTCAGAGGCATAGGTCATCGCGCTCCTAACACACGAGGTATACACCTTCCCTTTAACCCTTAAAAAGCGGCTCACCACATAAGTCGAGTTGAAAAAAACTGGCAAAAACGGGTGGAAATCGAGTGAAAATGGGTGGGATAGTAATGATCCATACGTCCGACATCTGTGGCCTCCCGGCCCACACTAACTCCAGTTCCCCCACCGCGCGCGTGAGGATGACAGTGTAACCAATAGTTCGCTAAAAGTGAGCAAGGTAGCAAAATCAGCTAAACTTCCATCTTCGAGGTAACACTGTCAGTGCTCCACGAGTGCTACGTAGCTGTATGTGGCGTCATTGTGTAGCGATTTCCACCTAGTTTTCGGCGCAATACAGTTCCTTTCATACTGATGGTTGATATAGCAGTCAGAACGGCCCAGAAAGGCCCAAAACGGCCACAGAGCACCCGCTAGAGGAGGGTTAAGGTGGGGTGGGAGCCCTCTCATGGTCAGGAGTGGCAACAGCTCTCTAAACTTTCCCCAGCCACTTATGACTCTAGCAATGGAGCTAGCTTCAGCGCCACCTCCAGCGGAAACTGTATCGCCCAGGTAACAGAACTTTTTTCACACACTCCAGCGTTACACTGTCGAAATCATACAAGATCTCCCTTGCACACTGCACATTCAAAGTCTATGATTCTTGTCAAAGGTCCTTTAGCTCCACTACATCTCTTGTGTACCCAGTCACTACAGACACAACATTGAATTGAATTACATCCCACCCCCTTCCCACATACTGCGCATGGATAGTCCCCGCTTCTTTCCATAGCTCCATGCCCTACTCCACTAATCATGACCTTTGTTTTATCTATGTTAACTCTTAGACCCATATTTGCCATACCTTCCCTCCATCTTTTGAACTTTGCTTCTGCTTCCTGCGCACTATCTGCGATAAGAACTAGATCATCTGCATATAACATCTCCCATGGGAGTCCTGTCCTAAATTCCCTTGACAGAGCCTCCAAGACTAAAACAAACAGTAATGGGCTCAGAACTGAGCCTTGGTGAACTCCAACTTTCACTGAGAACTCTTCACTCAGGCCCCCGTTACTCTAACTGCTGCCTGTGACCCCTCATACATTCTCATTATCACACGCACCAACCACTCTTCTACTCCAAGTTTTCTCATAGCCCACTGCACTACCTTCCTGGGCACCCGGTCGAAGGCCTTCTCCAGATCTACAAAAACTAGGTATAACTCCCTGTTTTTCTCTAGGAACCGCTCTTGCATTTGCCTAAGAGTGAAGATAGCATCAGTTGTGCCACGTCCCGGCATAAATCCAAACTGCATGTCGATGATAGTAACACTTTCCCTGATCATGCATTCAAAGACCCTTTCGCTGACTTTCATGACTTGATCGAGCATTTTCAAACCCCGATAATTTCCCCTGTCTAAGGAGTCACTCTTTCCTTTATATATATTTACTAAAACACTTTCCTGCCAAGCATAGGGAACTTTTTCCTCCTTTATGATAGCATTAATCAACTCTGTGACCAATTTTACCCCAGTATCTCCCAGCTGCTTTTAGCATCTCAGCGACAATGCCGGAGCTCCCAGCGGCTTTTCCTGACTTCATTTTATCTATAGCACTTTTAACAGCGTCGTACCCTATCAAAGGCGGAGGGCCTTGTACTGGGACTACAGTGCTGAGCTGTTCCCTGTTCCATTCAAACTCCACATTAAGCAGTCTTTCATAATGCTCCTTCCACGCCTCTCTGATTTCTTTTTCTGTGTAAACAGTCGTGCCACTGTCATTATTTATGCATCTTACACCCACGACGTCCTGGCTACTGTCCCTTACATTCTTAGCTAATTTATAAACTCCATTGGTATTATTAGTGCTGCAAACTTGTTCTATTACGCTATCCTGTATGGTTTTCTTTGCCCTGTAGACCTCTTCTAGCATTTCGTTTGGCGGACAGGTATTCTTCCTTGCTGCCACCTTCCTTCCATACTTTGAAACATCTCTTCTTCTCTCTGACTGCCGCTTCGACATCATTGTTCCACCACCAGGAAAACTTATGTCTAGGTGGCCCCTTTGTTTTGGGTATCGAGGAGGCTGCGCTCTATAAAGTTCCATGTGCTATCAACATCTGGCTAACGCCCATTCTCCTTTCGAGTTCCATCATTTCGTTGTGGAATCTGTCTCTGTACTCCTCTTTTTCCAACAACCGTACTTTCCTTTTTGGCAAATGAACTTTCTTTCTGACAGGAACTCTACCTAGGCACATATCACATACTAGAAGCTTGTGTTGGGGGATGCATTCTTCACCTGGTATGATCTTAACGTCTCTAACCCACTTCCTGTCAGATTCGCTGATAAGGAAGTAGTCTATCTGGCTACTAGAGCCACCTGATTCATATGTTATCAGATGGCTCATCCTCTTCCTAAACATAGTATTACACACCACCATCCCTGTGGCAGTAGTGCTCCAGTATGTATTCGCCTCCCAGGTTCCTACGGCCATAACCCTGTCCTCCGTGCACGCCCTCATATCCATCGGCACCTGCCCCGACATGTCCATTCAAGTCCTCTCCCACAATTACTGCCTCCCCTTCCTTGCATCCGACAACCACCCCTAGTAATTCATTCCAGAACCGTTCTTTGACATCTCTAGCTAAGCCTGCATGGGGGGCATATGCTGATATAACATCTATGACTCTCGCCCCGACTTTGATTCTTAGTAAAATCAGTCTTTCATTAAACCTTTTTACTTCTATGACACAATCTGCCCACCTCTCTGCCACCAGGAAACCCACCCCTCCCGTACCATGTTCATTTCCCTTCCATATAAACTTAAAGCGTTCGTTTTTACCCGTGATCCACCTCGCACTCCCCCCTTTCCACCGGGTTTCCTGGGCACAACATACATCAACTCGTTGTCTCTCTAGCATCTCCGCAATCTCACCTGTCCTTCCTTTCATAGTACCCACATTCACACTTCCGAACCTAAACTTGGGGGAAGAATCTGCGGCAGTGTCCTTTTGCGATTTTATATCAACAGACTTACGTTTTCTTTGGTAGTTGTTTTTAGTCATGATTGGTATTTTTTGCCAACGTTGGAGGTCACTATCTCCAGGTATCCAGCTCCAGGCAACCCCGGGCAGTTGTCACCCAAAGGCCATCCCAAGAACTTAAATGGGGTGGAACCTAGTGGCCCCAGGGCACCCCACCAGAACCAACCGCAGAGGACGCAATCCGTGCGCGCACACGGCACAATGGCTGGCCCGGTATTATGCGCCTAGTGATAGGGCAGCCTCCCGGTGTGCTACCTCCGGGTTCGGGCCCCTGTACTTCTAGGTGGAAAGTGCCAGTCTGTGGATGGTGAAAAAATGTATGCCCTGTACCCTCTCGGTCCTCCTGGCCAGGATGCACCCCCAGGGGGCCAGAGCTGGACCTGAGGTAGATCCCTCCGCATCAGCGAGCTGCCATTTGACGAGTTTGAAGCAAGTTTTACATGGGGTGCCTGCTCTGACTAGCCCCCAACCACAGTTGTTGGCAGTGGGCCTAGCCTTTGCCAAGATGGGCTTAACCTGCAAGGCAGTAGGCGGTTTAAGTGGGGTTTGCTCCCCAAAATCTACAGTAGCAGTGCACTCTCGTTATCCGCGCTCCAAGTACAGTCAGTCCCCCTAATACACGTATCCTAAGTCCGCGTTTACCCTATTCCGCGCCGAGGGGTCAGAAAGGTACTCAAAATCCCTAAAACACGTCTTGACCCCACAATACACGAATCACGGTTGAAGAGTGGTGTAAAAATGCTGTTTTTTAAATTCCGCGCCACCCCCCCTCCCTACTCCGCGCGCACACCCCTGGGAAGACGGTGACGTCACGAGGCCATTGTGGGAGACGCTTCCAGGCTTCCTTCTCAGTCCCAATATCCTTCAGTGTCCGTGACTTGACCCATTTATTGTGTAACATACGCCTTCCTACACCCTTCAACAACTTAAGAATGCCTAGGCAGAATAAACTGGTGAAGGTGCTACTGCGATCGGGAAATCCATGGGTTTATCCGGGGTTGGGGACGGGGCAAGTGACAGTGACGGGGCCGGGGCAGTCTAGGCCTAGCTGAACTCGCCCTGTCGCGGGGGTCTGCCTCGGAGCCCCCACTCTTCTCACCTACTTATAGCATTTAATTTTAATGTAAGGAATGACTTGTGTTTATGTTTCTATTATTGTGTATGCTTGGTTGTCCAATTAGTATTGATTTTGATCAAATATTACCATCAAATGTGTCTGGAAATGCGGGCCGCTGCCCATATGTATTTTTCTCCATAAGTTATGTTATCCCTAATGCGTGAATTCCCAATACACGTCGTGTCATGCCGCCCATATAGGCGCGGATTGGGGGGACTGACTGTATCCGCGATCCTTGCTATTCGCGGACACCCCTAAATATCCCATTACTCGTCATCCGCGCAAAAAAACGGCAAAATACCAGCTATTCACGGATTTGAATCGGGCGGCTCAGTGCGCATCCCGATTCTTGCTTTGATCGGCCATCTTGTATTCTTGCGTGACGTCAACACAGCGTCCCAGCTGAGGCAGTAGCTCACAGCCCAGTGTTGGAAAAGTTGAAAACCACCTGTTTACAAGCTTTTTTCTGCACGAACCTCTTATCTCCCGCATTTATTAGGGCCTTTAGAGCATTCAGTGATAGGGACAGAGGGCCTGATGGTAATCATGATGGAAATAAATGCCCGGGACCATCAAAACAGAGAGCAAGCGTACCGACGCTGTCGGACGAAAGCGGGAAAATTATGCCGATGCGTAAGGCTAGCCTAGGCCTAATGACTGTTTACAAATAAAGTTTGTGTGGTAAGTTATCTCCTCATAATATGTATTTAGAAGTATTCTCAAATAATATGTATTTATTGGATATATTTGGGGGGAAATGGGTACTTTATGGGTGACTGGACGAATGTGGAATAAAGTGTGGTACCGGTACCGTCACTCACGGTACCACACTTTGTTCCACATTCTTCCAGGTCCGTCACCGTATCTGTTTAATCATGGTCCACATTATTGTCATAAAGTAGGTCAAAATAATGGTTTGAGGGTCCAAGATGGCCGAGTCAGATACGACCTAAGCCTATTTCCCATTGAAACCTATGTTAAACACTGCCCATGTATCCGCGAAGCCACGTATTCGCGGAAGGGGGCTGGTACGACCTAGGCGGGAATACTGGGAATCCACTGTATTTCAGAAATAAGATAATATACCCTACTTCTGAACTAAACAAATGATAGTGATAATGTTCAATATCCTGGTATTCACAAGCTTAGGAAAGACATGTGTCACATTTTTAGAAATTATAACGATTGATACCTATACGTTTTTTTGAAGTTGAATAAACAAATCTAATGTTGCCTTGAATGTGTTATATGATGCCTTCATTTTGAAGGAAGAATGATTATTTCTGAAGCTTCTGGAGCCACACAAGTGTCCTGAAAGAGCCGCATGCGGCTCCTGAGCCGCAGGTTGCCGACCCCTGGCCTAGGGTATGTGGAGAGATGTATCTATCTATCTATCTATTGCCTGACGCCGTGATCCCAGAAGGGGTGGCCACGAACGAACCGCCCCCATGCAACTCTGTCCCCAGTCAGTCGACGCCCCTCCCCCCAACCAGCACCGCCTTCGTTCATGTAATTCCTCACTCCATCCTTCCACCTCTCATTCGGTCTACTTCTCCCTCTCTGTCCCTCCACCTCGCTCTCGTACACCCTCTTAGTCATTCTCTCGCTTTCCATACGTTCCATATGGCCGAACCATCTCAAGTTGTTCCTTTTCACACTTTCCAGAACATCTACCTCCACACCACCTCCTTCTTACTTACTCATTAGTCTGTCTATCCCTCCATGTAACTCCGCACGCACTTCTTAAGTAATTCATTTCCACTGCTCTCACTCTTGGTCTGAGTCTCTCAACCAACGTCCATGCTTCGCTTCCGTAAGTCAGTGTCGGAATTACCACACTGTCATGCAAGGACTTCTTCACTTCCATACTGACCACCCTATTTCTTGTTACTGCTTTTAGCGTTCCTACAACCCTCTTCCCCTGTTGTACCCTCTCCCGCACCTCTTCATCCATAGTCCCATCTTTACTCAACATACTGCCCAGATACTTAAAAGAGTTGACGATCTCCATAGCCTGACCGTTCAGCTTCACCTCACCTCACCTTACCAGCCTTGCATAATTCCAACTAAGGATAGCCCAATAAGGCCGTTAGGCGTACGTGTGGAGAGTGAGCAGAGCGAGTTCTTTGACCTGAATGTTGGTTTAAAACAGGGGTGTGTGATGTCCCCGTGGTTGTTTACTGTATATATGGATGGAGTCATGAAAGAAATACTATCAAGAGCAGTGGATGTTGGTGTATCGCTGAAAAGGGAGGGAATTGAGTGGAAGCTACCTATACTGCTGTTTTCAGATGATACAGTTCTGATGAGTGATAATGAATGGGAGTTGCAGGGTCTGGTAAATGAGTTTGGAACAGTGTGCGAAAAACGGAATTTGAAGGTAAATGAGGGCAAGAGCAAGGTTATGGTCTTCGAAAGGGGTGAAGTCACAGAGTGTGAGGTGAAGCTGAACGGTCAGGCTATGGAGATCGTCAACTCTTTTAACCCTCTCCGACATATGATGCGATTTTGAGCCTATTAGGGATACTTTAAAGCCATTGTTACCATCAGGGGTATTTAGAAACCTTTAGTTTAGTTACATCAACCTCTGCAGTTGTCTTTGAGTTAGCTGTGGGCAGAAAACTAATTTTGGAGAGGTAATTATATGAGTGAGAGAACTCTATTTCTTATTGCTAATCTGGCAACCTCTGCGTCATATGAGCGTGAAAGGGTTAAGTATCGGGGAAGTGTGTTGAGTAAAGATGGGACTATGGATGAAGAAGTGCGGGAGAGGGTACAACAGGGGAAGAGGGTTGTAGGAACACTGAAAGCAGTAACAAGAAATAGGGTGGTCAGTATGGAAGTGAAGAAGTCCTTGCATGACAGTGTGGTAATTCCGACACTGACTTACGGAAGCGAAGCATGGACGTTGGTTGAGAGACTCAGACCAAGAGTGAGAGCAGTGGAAATGAATTACTTAAGAAGTGCGTGCGGAGTTACATGGAGGGATAGACAGACTAATGAGTAAGTAAGAAGGAGGTGTGGTGTGGAGGTAGATGTTCTGGAAAGTGTGAAAAGGAACAACTTGAGATGGTTCGGCCATATGGAACGTATGGAAAGCGAGAGAATGACTAAGAGGGTGTACGAGAGCGAGGTGGAGGGACAGAGAGGGAGAAGTAGACCGAATGAGAGGTGGAAGGATGGAGTGAGGAATTACATGAACGAAGGCGGTGCTGGTTGGGGGGAGGGGCATCGACTGACTGGGGACAGAGTTGCATGGGGGCGGTTCGTTCGTGGCCACCCCTTCTGGGATCACGGCGTCAGGCAATAGATAGATAGATAGATACATCTCTCCACATACCCTAGGCCAGGGGTCGGCAACCTGCGGCTCTTTCAGGACACTTGTGTGGCTCCAGAAGCTTCAGAAATAATCATTCTTCCTTCAAAATGAAGGCCTCATATAACACATTCAAGGCAACATTAGATTTGTTTATTCAACTTCAAAAAAACGTATAGGTATCAATCGTTATAATTTCTAAAAATGTGACACATGTCTTTCCTAAGCTTGTGAATACCAAGATATTGAACATTATCACTATCATTTGTTTAGTTCAGAAGTAGGGTATATTATCTTATTTCTGAAATACAGTGGATTCCCAGTATTCCCGCCTAGGTCATACCAGCCCCCTTCCGCGAATACGTGGCTTCGCGGATACATGGGCAGTGTTTAACATAGGTTTCAATGGGAAATAGGCTTAGGTCGTATCTGACTCGGCCATCTTGGACCCTCAAACCATTATTTTGACCTACTTTATGACAATAATGTGGACCATGATTAAACAGATACGGTGACGGACCTGGAAGAATGTGGAACAAAGTGTGGTACCGTGAGTGACGGTACCGGTACCACACTTTATTCCACATTCGTCCAGTCACCCATAAAGTACCCATTTCCCCCCAAATATATCCAATAAATACATATTATTTGAGAATACTTCTAAATACATATTATGAGGAGATAACTTACCACACAAACTTTATTTGTAAACAGTCATTAGGCCTAGGCTAGCCTTACGCATCGGCATAATTTTCCCGCTTTCGTCCGACAGCGTCGGTACGCTTGCTCTCTGTTTTGATGGTCCCGGGCATTTATTTCCATCATGATTACCATCAGGCCCTCTGTCCCTATCACTGAATGCTCTAAAGGCCCTAATAAATGCGGGAGATAAGAGGTTCGTGCAGAAAAAAGCTTGTAAACAGGTGGTTTTCAACTTTTCCAACACTGGGCTGTGAGCTACTGCCTCAGCTGGGACGCTGTGTTGACGTCACGCAAGAATACAAGATGGCCGATCAAAGCAAGAATCGGGATGCGCACTGAGCCGCCCGATTCAAATCCGTGAATAGCTGGTATTTTGCCGTTTTTTTGCGCGGATGACGAGTAATGGGATATTTAGGGGTGTCCGCGAATAGCAAGGATCGCGGATACAGTCAGTCCCCCCAATCCGCGCCTATATGGGCGGCATGACACGACGTGTATTGGGAATTCACGCATTAGGGATAACATAACTTATGGAGAAAAATACATATGGGCAGCGGCCCGCATTTCCAGACACATTTGATGGTAATATTTGATCAAAATCAATACTAATTGGACAACCAAGCATACACAATAATAGAAACATAAACACAAGTCATTCCTTACATTAAAATTAAATGCTATAAGTAGGTGAGAAGAGTGGGGGCTCCGAGGCAGACCCCCGCGACAGGGCGAGTTCAGCTAGGCCTAGGCTGCCCCGGCCCCGTCACTGTCACTTGCCCCGTCCCCAACCCCGGATAAACCCATGGATTTCCCGATCGCAGTAGCACCTTCACCAGTTTATTCTGCCTAGGCATTCTTAAGTTGTTGAAGGGTGTAGGAAGGCGTATGTTACACAATAAATGGGTCAAGTCACGGACACTGAAGGATATTGGGACTGAGAAGGAAGCCTGGAAGCGTCTCCCACAATGGCCTCGTGACGTCACCGTCTTCCCAGGGGTGTGCGCGCGGAGTAGGGAGGGGGGGTGGCGCGGAATTAAAAAAACAGCATTTTTACACCACTCTTCAACCGTGATTCGTGTATTGTGGGGTCAAGACGTGTTTTAGGGATTTTGAGTACCTTTCTGACCCCTCGGCGCGGAATAGGGTAAACGCGGACTTAGGATACGTGTATTAGGGGGACTGACTGTACTTGGAGCGCGGATAACGAGAGTGCACTGCTACTGTAGATTTTGGGGAGCAAACCCCACTTAAACCGCCTACTGCCTTGCAGGTTAAGCCCATCTTGGCAAAGGCTAGGCCCACTGCCAACAACTGTGGTTGGGGGCTAGTCAGAGCAGGCACCCAATGTAAAACTTGCTTCAAACTCGTCAAATGGCGGCTCGCTGATGCGGAGGGATCTACCTCAGGTCCAGCTCTGGCCCCCTGGGGGTGCATCCTGGCCAGGAGGACCGAGAGGGTACAGGGCATACATTTTTTCACCATCCACAGACTGGCACTTTCCACCTAGAAGTACAGGGGCCCGAACCCGGAGGTAGCACACCGGGAGGCTGCCCTATCACTAGGCGCATAATACCGGGCCAGCCATTGTGCCGTGTGCGCGCACGGATTGCGTCCTCTGCGGTTGGTTCTGGTGGGGTGCCCCGGGGCCACTAGGTTCCACCCCATTTAAGTTCTTGGGATGGCCTTTGGGTGACAACTGCCCGGGGTTGCCTGGAGCTGGATACCTGGAGATAGTGACCTCCAACGTTGGCAAAAAATACCAATCATGACTAAAAACAACTACCAAAGAAAACGTAAGTCTGTTGATATAAAATCGCAAAAGGACACTGCCGCAGATTCTTCCCCCAAGTTTAGGTTCGGAAGTGTGAATGTGGGTACTATGAAAGGAAGGACAGGTGAGATTGCGGAGATGCTAGAGAGACAACGAGTTGATGTATGTTGTGCCCAGGAAACCCGGTGGAAAGGGGGGAGTGCGAGGTGGATCACGGGTAAAAACGAACGCTTTAAGTTTATATGGAAGGGAAATGAACATGGTACGGGAGGGGTGGGTTTCCTGGTGGCAGAGAGGTGGGCAGATTGTGTCATAGAAGTAAAAAGGTTTAATGAAAGACTGATTTTACTAAGAATCAAAGTCGGGGCGAGAGTCATAGATGTTATATCAGCATATGCCCCCCAAGCAGGCTTAGCTAGAGATGTCAAAGAACGGTTCTGGAATGAATTACTAGGGGTGGTTGTCGGATGCAAGGAAGGGGAGGCAGTAATTGTGGGAGAGGACTTGAATGGACATGTCGGGGCAGGTGCCGATGGATATGAGGGCGTGCACGGAGGACAGGGTTATGGCCGTAGGAACCTGGGAGGCGAATACATACTGGAGCACTACTGCCACAGGGATGGTGGTGTGTAATACTATGTTTAGGAAGAGGATGAGCCATCTGATAACATATGAATCAGGTGGCTCTAGTAGCCAGATAGACTACTTCCTTATCAGCGAATCTGACAGGAAGTGGGTTAGAGACGTTAAGATCATACCAGGTGAAGAATGCATCCCCCAACACAAGCTTCTAGTATGTGATATGTGCCTAGGTAGAGTTCCTGTCAGAAAGAAAGTTCATTTGCCAAAAAGGAAAGTACGGTTGTTGGAAAAAGAGGAGTACAGAGACAGATTCCACAACGAAATGATGGAACTCGAAAGGAGAATGGGCGTTAGCCAGATGTTGATAGCACATGGAACTTTATAGAGCGCAGCCTCCTCGATACCCAAAACAAAGGGGCCACCTAGACATAAGTTTTCCTGGTGGTGGAACAATGATGTCGAAGCGGCAGTCAGAGAGAAGAAGATGTTTCAAAGTATGGAAGGAAGGTGGCAGCAAAGAAGAATACCTGTCCGCCAAACGAAATGCTAGAAGAGAGGTCTACAGGGCAAAGAAAACCATACAGGATAGCGTAATAGAACAAGTTTGCAGCACTAATAATACCAATGGAGTTTATAAATTAGCTAAGAATGTAAGGGACAGTAGCCAGGACGTCGTGGGTGTAAGATGCATAAATAATGACAGTGGCACGACTGTTTACACAGAAAAAGAAATCAGAGAGGCGTGGAAGGAGCATTATGAAAGACTGCTTAATGTGGAGTTTGAATGGAACAGGGAACAGCTCAGCACTGTAGTCCCAGTACAAGGCCCTCCGCCTTTGATAGGGTACGACGCTGTTAAAAGTGCTATAGATAAAATGAAGTCAGGAAAAGCCGCTGGGAGCTCCGGCATTGTCGCTGAGATGCTAAAAGCAGCTGGAGATACTGGGGTAAAATTGGTCACAGAGTTGATTAATGCTATCATAAAGGAGGAAAAAGTTTCCTATGCTTGGCAGGAAAGTGTTTTAGTAAATATATATAAAGGAAAGAGTGACTCCTTAGACAGGGGAAATTATCGGGGTTTGAAAATGCTCGATCAAGTCATGAAAGTCAGCGAAAGGGTCTTTGAATGCATGATCAGGGAAAGTGTTACTATCATCGACATGCAGTTTGGATTTATGCCGGGACGTGGCACAACTGATGCTATCTTCACTCTTAGGCAAATGCAAGAGCGGTTCCTAGAGAAAAACAGGGAGTTATACCTAGTTTTTGTAGATCTGGAGAAGGCCTTCGACCGGGTGCCCAGGGAGGTAGTGCAGTGGGCTATGAGAAAACTTGGAGTAGAAGAGTGGTTGGTGCGTGTGATAATGAGAATGTATGAGGGGTCACAGGCAGCAGTTAGAGTAACGGGGGCCTGAGTGAAGAGTTCTCAGTGAAAGTTGGAGTTCACCAAGGCTCAGTTCTGAGCCCATTACTGTTTGTTTTAGTCTTGGAGGCTCTGTCAAGGGAATTTAGGACAGGACTCCCATGGGAGATGTTATATGCAGATGATCTAGTTCTTATCGCAGATAGTGCGCAGGAAGCAGAAGCAAAGTTCAAAAGATGGAGGGAAGGTATGGCAAATATGGGTCTAAGAGTTAACATAGATAAAACAAAGGTCATGATTAGTGGAGTAGGGCATGGAGCTATGGAAAGAAGCGGGGACTATCCATGCGCAGTATGTGGGAAGGGGGTGGGATGTAATTCAATTCAATGTTGTGTCTGTAGTGACTGGGTACACAAGAGATGTAGTGGAGCTAAAGGACCTTTGACAAGAATCATAGACTTTGAATGTGCAGTGTGCAAGGGAGATCTTGTATGATTTCGACAGTGTAACGCTGGAGTGTGTGAAAAAGTTCTGTTACCTGGGCGATACAGTTTCCGCTGGAGGTGGCGCTGAAGCTAGCTCCATTGCTAGAGTCATAAGTGGCTGGGGAAAGTTTAGAGAGCTGTTGCCACTCCTGACCATGAGAGGGCTCCCACCCCACCTTAACCCTCCTCTAGCGGGTGCTCTGTGGCCGTTTTGGGCCTTTCTGGGCCGTTCTGACTGCTATATCAACCATCAGTATGAAAGGAACTGTATTGCGCCGAAAACTAGGTGGAAATCGCTACACAATGACGCCACATACAGCTACGTAGCACTCGTGGAGCACTGACAGTGTTACCTCGAAGATGGAAGTTTAGCTGATTTTGCTACCTTGCTCACTTTTAGCGAACTATTGGTTACACTGTCATCCTCACGCGCGGTGGGGGAACTGGAGTTAGTGTGGGCCGGGAGGCCACAGATGTCGGACGTATGGATCATTACTATCCCACCCATTTTCACTCGATTTCCACCCGTTTTTTGCCAGTTTTTTCAACTCGACTTATGTGGTGAGCCGCTTTTTAAGGGTTAAAGGGAAGGTGTATACCTCGTGTGTTAGGAGCGCGATGACCTATGCCTCTGAGACGTGGCCGGTTAAAGCGGAGGATGTCAATAGAATGGAACGAAATGAGAAGAGAATGGTGAGATGGATGTGTGGGGTTAATCTTAGGGACAGGGTATCGAGCGAGGAATTAAGAAGGCGTCTGGGCATTAGGACTATTAGTGAAGTGATGCGCACGAGCCGACTTGGTTGGTTTGGACATGTGGAGAGAATGGATGATCAGAACTGGGTGAAGAAATGCCGGACAGTGAACTTGGGGGGAGCTGTGCGTAGGGGTGGACCTAGAATGACGTGGGCTCGGGTACTCCGGTCCGATCTCAAAATAAAGAACTTGACAACACAGGTGGCCCTTGACAGGACCGCCTGGAAAGCTGCCATTTAGGACGTGAGACTGTAACCACAGCTTCTGTGGACAAACGGTCTTTAAACTTGTATGTATGTATGTATGTTGTATGTAGACCAATTTTTGTTTATTGCGGCTCCAACAGTACAAAATTTTTATGAAACTTTAACAAAATGTCTCTTCTAGCTTTAACCCATTCGTAGCGGGGGCGGACTTAAGTCCGCCTCCAATTTGAAGCAAGTTAGGAGCATTATTAAGGCTTTTAAAGGGTTAAAATCGAGTGCAAATGGCCGGGAGCGCAGCGGGCCAGACAGCCGACTCCCAGGGCTTACCGCCGCCCACTGACTCATGTTCCCTCTGTTTTCGAGAGGCCGGCAGCGTTGCCAGTAGTAAGCGTAGTGGGAAAAAATATGCCGCTATGCGCTAAACTCCCATGTTGGTGGTAACACTGCCTGAGAACGACGAGTGCTACGTAGCTCGTTCTGGTCTCATTTTGAAGCTTTTAGCGCCTAGTCTTTTGCTGAATACATTTCTTTTCATGCAGATACTTGATTTATCATTCAGGAGGGCCTGAATATGCCCAAATAAGCCCAAAACCCCCCGCTCGACAAGGGTTAAAGGTTGCTGACCACTGCCCTAGGCCCTCATACGTCATCACTAGGTGAAAGTCGACGAGTGTCGGCAGCAAAGTACAGTACGTGAATTTAAAGGAAGTTGAGCAAGGGATAAGCGAGAATCCGTATAGGCCTACCTCCATCCTTTCTCCCGATCGACGAAGCGAAAATCACCAACACCTTCGAAATTTCTCTTCATATAAACTACAAATATATCGAATAACAATGCTAACATGTAGATTGAGTCCTACTACAATAACATTATCGATATCAATCGACTTTACTTACAGTTTTTTAGTTTCTTACAGTAGATCCTCTGGAAAAAGGCAAACTAGGCCTGTGTATCCAGCTCGACAGTGCCAGTACTTGCACTGCTGCGGTCGTTCACGGTGTTGGCGGCGGCGGCAGCAGACGCAACATTTTTACTATTCTGTATTTTTGCTTTGTAATCAAACTTCAAATCTTGTCTTCCCCATGCTTTATCAAGATTACTTTCAAACTTCCTTATTGATTCGGAATCGACTGCATACTGGGGCAGTGCGTTCCACTCATTTACCACTCTATCACAAAATGAGTTCTTTGCCTTTTCAAGCCTATTTCTTTCTTTGTAAATTTTCTTAGAGTGTCCTCTCATTCTTGTTTCCTCTCGCATCAAGAAGATACCTTCACACACATCCTCATCATACTTTCCTGACACTATCTTAAAAGTCTCTATCATATCCCCTCTCTTTCTCCTATATGCCAGTGTCGGAAGTCCCAGTGTCCTCAACCTCTGCTCATAGCCTGCATTCTTCAACGTTGGTACCAGCTTGCTAGCTCTCCTCTGCACTTTCTCCACTGCTTCTATATCCTTTACCATATATGGAGCCCACACCTGGTTCGCATATTCCAGGTGCGGCCTAACCAGCGCTGTATAGAGATTCCTGAAGATTTCTTCGTCAAGTGACACAAATGTCCTCCTTATTAGCCCTACAATTCTATTGGCTTTATTTATCTTTTCCGCTAAATGTTCTGAGAAATTTAACTTATTGTCTATCACTACTCCTATATCCTTTTCTGCATTCACTTCCTCCATTGCTTCATACATACTGTATCCTACCTTGTTTGTCTTGCTTGCCCCAATCCTCATGTACAGGTACTTGCATTTTTTTGGATGAAAAGGCATTAACCAATGTTCAGACCATCCCTTCATGCCCTCCACATCCCCTTGAAGCAAACCCACATCTTCCTTACTCCTCACTCTTCTATACAGCTTAGTGTCATCCGCATACAGGTATATCTCACTTCCATTAGTTATAACTTCAGGTAAGTCGTTGATAAATATAACGAACAGTAGTGGTCCCAACACAGATCCCTGAGGTACCCCACTTGTAACTTCCCTCCACCCTGAGCCTATTCCATTCACCAGTACCCTCTGCCTCTGATCTTTCAGGAAGGCTTCTATCCATTTCACACATTTCTCTCCTATACTATAGCTTCTAACTTTCTCTATTAGCCTTTTATGTGGGACCTTATCGAAGGCCTTCATAAAATCGCAATATACCACGTCTATAACATCCTCATCCTCCAGAATTTGCATTCAATCATCTACCACCTTAATTAACTGTAGTACCGTCGACCTCCCCGGCAAGAATCCGAACTGTCTCCCACTGAAAAGTTGGTTTGATTTCATATGTTCCATTATTCCTTCTCTAATTACCGTTTCCATTAGTTTACACACAAGACTTGTCAAACTGACTGGTCTATAGTTTCCTGGGTCATTTCTCTTTCCCTTCTTAAATATAGCTGTTATGTTCGCCTTTCTCCAGTCCGTCGGGATTTGTCCTGTATTAAAAGATCCCTCAAATAATTTTTTTAATGGCTCTACTAACATCTCACCTCCTTCCTTTATGATTCTTGGATGTATCCCATCCGGTCCCGGGGACTTACTTCTGTTCATTTTTTCTATAGCCCTCCTTATTCTAGCATGGGAAAACTCTATTTGTTCTAGTGCTGGTGCCTGTTTGATGGGAATAGTAGGCACTGCATCATCCGACTCCACTGTTAGTACCTCCCCAAAGTATTTCCCCAGCACCTCTGCTTTCTCCTTATCAGTTTCTGCTCTATTCCTATCATCCAAGTCTCCTATCAGTTCTGGGATACCTACTCTTCTTGTTAACTTTTCTTGAATATACTTCCAGAATATTTTTGGATTATCCTTCACATTTCTTGCAAAAAATAACAACTTTAGCAAATAGACTAGGGTCCTGTCACACTATATATGTCTATGTTTATCCATGTCACTTTACACTTTCGGTGGAAAGCACAATATACCGATCCTGTTTGAAGTTCATATTTAGGCGAGTCGAATGAAGGTCACCATCCATGTCACTTTACATTTTTGGTGGAAAACACAATTTACCGATCCTGTTTAAAGTTCATATTTAGGCGAGACGAATGAAGGTTACCATCTTCTGTCGCGGGTCCAATATATCCAACGTCGGTCACATCCACTAACCGCGCAATGTTTTGGCTTCCCCATATTATGATAACAACAATGTTTAGGGCAATGGAATAAATGTATTTCCTGGACATAAGAACACGACCAGCTCACATATGAAGTGACCATATTTAGCTTGGAGACCAGTAGGGTCTACACTACATGACGTCACCCAGGCTCGAACAAGTGACTGTCGTGGTTCCATTACCACCGCCATGCCCATACCTTTCTATTGTCTTTAATCCGTGACTGTACTTATCTGTGATATTCCTTATCACCGGCCTATACCAGTTATCATTCCTATTGAATGTATATCGTTAGCCTTATTTGCCCGCCTTAATGACAGAGGTACGTTAACGAACTCCTCCGCCACGCTGACGGATTGATTGACCCGTCCGCCGTGATGACGGATTGAAAGTCTTCCCCGCCGCGTGAAGATATCTGAACGTATAGGCGAGTCATTCAGGCTGAGCCGAAAACCCGTTTGGAAGCCTTCTCCTTCCGCCGGGAATTGTCGTGGTACTCCGACCACGATCGGGTTACTTGGATCGTTAATCCAGCCCGCCGTAGAGAGCCTCCGGTAAAACAGCATTCGGCTATTACCCGCCGGAAGAGTTTAAGCAAACCCTTTGTGTTTTCTAACTCGTTTGCAACAAGATGGCCCAACACAACATGTACAGTATACCGGTATATATCATATTTGTCAGGACGTCTCCTGAAACCTTCATTTCATTAATAACACTTCGATATGAAAGGGAAGGTCACATCTTATGGCTACAATTATTACAATTCACAGATTAATAATAATAATGCATCCTAGCCATAAAAATAACCCTACATTGAGGCTGGCCACGAGGCCTAGGGCAAGCAGCACGACGACACAGCGACACTCTTACCTCCAGGGAAGATCCAGTAGCCAACGGGGAGGAAGGGTTATGGACGCTTTCAAGCATAGGATTTTAAAAGGACGCCCGGGCTCCGGGCCTTCGCAAGGTGCGTCATTTTATAATGCTGCCCGGGCAGGAAGGGTTAAACTATAGAGTCTGCCGATGATAACAAAAACGCTTAATCTACCAGAAAGGTAGCTGAAAAGCGGAGCCCTGAATCCATAAGCCTCCTAAATAACTAGATATGCTAACATCTATCTATCTATCTAATGCCTGACGCCGTGATCCCCGAAGGGGTGGCCACGAACGAACCGCCCCCATGCATCTCTGTTCCCGGTCAGTCGACGCCCCTCCCCCCAACCAGCACCGCCTTCGTTCATATACTTCCTCACTCCATCCTTCCACCTCTCTTTCGGTCTACCTCTCCCTCTCTGCCCCTCCACCTCGCTCTCGTACACCCTCTTAGTCATTCTCTTGCTTTCCATACGTTCCATATGGCTGAACCATCTCAAGTTGTTCCTTTTCACACTTTCCAGCACATCAGCAAATATGCTAATATGAGAGCAGAAAAAACAATTATGAAAAACAATGGCGGCCACGTTCACAGACGAACGAGGGGACACCAGCTAAGCACCCTATAAAAACACACTCCTGGGGCCGTGCCAATGTGGATGCACGACCTGTTTAATTTAACCTATTCTAAAATATCTCGGATTATACAAATGAGCAAATGACTCAATAGGAGACGGAAGAATGCAGAATGAAGACAGGGCGGGAATCTCACGTCCGTCGGCAATGGGCCACAGAGAGAGAAGGCAGAATGACGCTGGGGTAGTCCGCGTCTGCGGGCAAAACCCACTCTGGCAAACATCCACACGATGGGAAGCCTAGCTTTTAGCAGTTCTAATTTTAATTTTCTTTTATTATTTTTTACGATGTTTTTTCTTAGTGTGCTCCCGGTCATAAGGACGATTCCGTAAGTGAATTAGCGTACGCTTACGATGTTGGTCTCTCTATCTATCTGTGGCGGGTGTTTCAAACGGCTGACGCATGGGTTTGAAGAGTGCCATTACTGTAGAAGGCATATCGTCAATGATGGAGGGGCCACTAATAAATTCAAAATGTTTGTGAGGGATAAAACGAGTGAATGGTCGCAGTGACTTACTAGAGAAGTGCGTATGTGATAGTTTTGTTTGATGTATTTTCCTAGTTAAGCATTGAATTACGGTGGTGGTTTATCTTTGTTCAAAATTAGGAAAGCAGCACCAAGAAAGATCTTTTCTCAGTCCATGTTGACGATCGTCTAGTAGTTGTTTACCTTGCGTCCAGAAAAGTATGTTCCGCACTTCAGAGTCCGGACCCAACTCTGGAATGCGGCACGCATTTTCGTTTCAACTTTAGTTTTCCATGTCCGTTTTTCGTATGTGACGTCACTGGCCCGAAAACGGATCCGCAAAAGACGTCTCGTGTGAACCGGGCTACAGACGGACGAATGAGGAAGTACGAAAGCAATGTGGTGTGGTTGTGGATGTGCAGGAGAGTGTGAAGAGGAACACCTTGGGTGGTTTGGTTGTGTGGAGCGTATGGAGAGTGAGTGAGTTACTAAAAGATTGTATGAGAGTACAGTACTGTATACTGTATACAATATATGTATGTATTAGAGTGAAGTGGAAGATCTTAGCGGAAGAGATAGACCAAGATTGAGATGGAAGGATGGAGTTGAGAGGTGTATAAAAAGTTGTCTGGGATGGGAGGAGGGACATCGAATGACAGGAGTTTGGAGGCGATTAATTTGTAGCCAACCCCCTCAGGGATTGATAGATTGCAATTGATAGATAGAAGGATACTTAAAACTCCGTCAAGATATATCTTTATATAATTGGGTTTTTTCTATCTATCTATTGTTAGACGCCGTAATCCCATAGATGGAGTGGCCACGAATGAATCACCTTCATTATTTGCTTCCATATGCCAAAGCTACTCGCTCAATTTGAATTTACTGTATGTAGGCTACCTGTTCATGGGGGAAGGTCGCACTCAACTGCCCACTAATATGGATTCTATGACTCCAATAGAATCCACAAACGCCCGTGTGATACCAGTACTAGATTTACCATTTGATTTTTGTTTATGTCTAACTTCATTGCGGCTAAAATAAGATGATTGTGTTTAAATTCAGAAAGACGTCTCATAGCCATTACTATTTTGCCTTGTTTGATGTCTAACTTTATTGTGGTTAAAGAAAGGATGATATTGTTTAGATTCAGAAAGACATGTCATAGCCAAGGGGTGTAAAACTACTTTGAGTAACTTCTTCAGCATATTTGTCTCATTTAGCAATAGAGCAATAGATAGAGTTAGTTAGTTATGTAGAGCAGATTAACCAGACCACTGAGCTCCATACGGAACTCTCATAGGTCTTGTATTCCGCTTAGTACAAAATACGTGTAGTTTTATTCGGCTCGTTACCACTATCTGGTCCAACATCTTGAAGTTATAATGACATTTTGTTCTTGACGATTTTGCTTACTTTTGTAATTTCCAAGCAGTGCATTTTAGTTAGTTCCCTATGCTTATGAAAATGCCTACCCAGACTTCCTTCTAACTGAAAAATGCCCACTCAGACCCCCTTCAAGCAAAATTTATAATTTTTTCGATATAAAATTGTCCCAGATGAAGGTCGGTATCTTCTAAGTTACGGGCTCGCTATCGCTCGCCCAGAATAAATTGACAACCGAATGAGGTGAAGCATCATATCACCAAACTAATTGGGTGAAACATCTGAATATCTACAAACTAATTGAGCGAAACAGGGGAGATCCTAAAAGCTTCCCCCTCGGACCAAATAGGTTTAAAAGTGAACCTTATTCCAAGGGTATAGGGAGGAACACTGTAGTTAAGTGGGGATGGGCCTATTTTGTTGCTCATTTATGTATCTTTTTATAAAAAAAAATGTTTTCTCCCTAGACCTCCATCAAAAAAAAAAAAAACCACACCCTCAAGACCCTCCTTCAAGATAAATTTGTACATTTCTTTATAGATTTTTTTTCCGGCCGAAGGCCAGTTCCTCCTAAATTACAGGCTCGCTTTCGCTCGCTAGAAAAAAATCGACACCTAAATGGCACACAGTCTTAACATTGACAAAGAAATTGTGAGAAAGGACTTAACATTGCCAAACTAATGGGTCGACCGTCATCAAATCTGAAAACTATTGGGGCTTAACACGAGGGAGAAGGGGATCTAGAAAAATTACCCATTTCCCCCTAAGGGCAATATAAACTACTGTATACTCGGTTTATTATAAGCTGAGGGTAAATTGACATGTCCTCATCATGATTACTCGGCTAATACAGAGATTTTGTACAAAAATATATTGCTAATTATGAACACAAGGCAATAATACGACACAGCAACAGTAGTTTCATATATTTCCACAAAGGTTCAAAATATAAGGGGTTTAATTTACCATCAGCTGTAATAGAACGGACTATAAATGGTCACGCTCAGTTCAAGTTCATTTATTTCATATTAACAAATTATGCATTAGTTCAACAAGGTTATATTTTCTTACAAACTAGTTAGGTATTGCTCATTAATATTATGTGTACAGTATGCATATACAGTATATATATATATATATATATATATATATATATATATATATATCTATTGCCTGACGCCGTGATCCCCGAAGGGGTGGCCACGAACGAACCGCCCCCATGCACCTCTGTCCCCAGTCAGTCGACGCCCCTCCCCCCAACCAGCACCGCCTTCGTTCATGTAGTTCCTCACTCCATCCTTCCACCTCATATTCGGTCTACCTCTCCCCCTCTGTCCCTCCACCTCGCTCTCGTACACCCTCTTAGTCATTCTCTCGCTTTCCATACGTTCCATATGGCCGAACCATCTCAAGTTGTTCCTTTTCACACTTTCCAGCACATCTACCTCCACACCACACCTCCTTCTTACTTCCTCATTAGTCTGTCTATCCCTCCATGTAACTCCGCACGGACTCCTTAAGTAATTCATTTCCACTGCTCTCACTCTTGGTCTGAGTCTCTCAACCAACGTCCATGCTTCGCTTCCGTAAGTCAGTGTCGGGATTACCACACTGTCATGCAAGGACTTCTTCACTTCCATACTGACCACCCTATTTCTTGTTACTGCTTTTAGCGTTCCTACAACCCTCTTCCCCTGTTGTACCCTCTCCCGCACCTCTTCATCCATAGTCCCATCTTTACTCAACACACTGCCCAGATACTTAAAAGAGTTGACGATCTCCATAGCTGACCGTTCAGCTTCACCTCACACTCTGTGACTTCACCCCTTTCGAAGACCATAACCTTGCTCTTCCCCGTATTTACCTTCAAATTCCGTTTTTCGCACACTGTTCCAAACTCATTTACCAGACCCTGCAACTCCCATTCATTATCACTCATCAGAACTGTATCATCCGCAAACAGCAGTATAGGTAGCTTCCACTCAATTCCCTCCCTTTTCAGCAATACACCAACATCCACTGCTCTTGATAGTATTTCTTTCATAACTCCATCCATATATACAGTAAACAACCACGGGGACATCACACACCCCTGTTTCAAACCAACATTCAGGTCAAAGAACTCGCTCTGCTCACTCTCCACACGTACTGCCGCCTTTGCACCCTCATACATGCTCTTCACTGCTTTCAGCAACTTGCCCTCTACTCCGTATATTCTAAGTACTTTCCACAAACCTTCTCTATCCACTCTGTCATAGGCCTTCTCCAAGTCCATAAAGGCAACATACACCTTTTGTTTCTTCTCCACAACACAATTCAGGGTAAAAATCTGATCTACACATCCTCTTCCCTTCCTAAAACCTCCCTGCTCGTCGCCTA
Organism: Paralithodes platypus; assembly: GCA_032716605.1. Taxonomy (NCBI): domain Eukaryota; kingdom Metazoa; phylum Arthropoda; class Malacostraca; order Decapoda; family Lithodidae; genus Paralithodes; species Paralithodes platypus. The sequence continues at coordinate 39,509,840 of CM064488.1, read as the reverse complement.
TCCATTTCTCCGTTCTCACTCTCACTCTCTCAATCACTACCCTACTGTATACCTTCCCTACTACGCTTAGAAGACATATTCCTCGGTGGTTACCACACACTCCTCTTTCCCCTTTGCCCTTATATAGGGGGACTATTATGCCAGTCTTCCAGTCATCAGGTGCACTCCCCTTCTCCCATGCTAGTTTGCACATTTTCCATACCCATTCTATCACTATCTCACCACCATACCTCAACATTTCCCCACACACTCCATCTGTTCCTGGTGCTTTCCCCAACTTCACTCTTTTCATGGCTTCCCACACTTCTGACCTCCTGATCCCCACCTCCTCCTCCACTACTTCTCTTCTTCTCCCTCCCATACCATATCCAGCTATGTTTGCTGGCTCTTCATTCCTTTCATTTAGCAACTCACTGAAGTACTCCCTCCATCTTTCGACTCTCTCTTGCTTCTCGGCTAGCATTCTCCCATTCTTATCTTTCACACCCTTACTGTTTCCCTTGCTACCTTCCCTACCTTTCTTGACTATATATATATATACTGTATATATATATATATATATATATATATATACTGTATATATATATATATATATATATATATATATATATCTCTCGTTTCTGTAAGCCAAGTGTATTTCTAAATTTATTAGGTATTGGTCGTTATTAGGAGGCAGGTGGCTAAGAATCCTCCTCCCCTTGTAAATTTCATCTATTAGACAAAGCAGAGAAAGGGGCGAGGGAACGCGAAAGTGGTCCCGGACCCTCTTGTCTCGAGTCAGCCATCCCCAGCTATTGGGTATGTGCCTGATTATATACATAGTTACATACATTTATCTATCTATTGCCTGACACCGTGATCCCCAAAGGGGTGGCCACGAACGAACCGCCCCCATGCACCTCTGTCCCCAGTCAGTCGACGTCCCTCCTCCCAACCAGCACCGCCTTCATCCATATACTTCCTCACTCCATCCTTCCACCTCTCCTTTGGCCTACCTCTCACCCTCTGTCCTTCCATCTTGCTCTCGTACACCTTCTTAGTCATTCTCTCGCTTTCCATATGTTCCATATGGCCGAACTATCTCAAAGTGTTCCTTTTCACACTTTTCAGCACATCTACCTCCACACCACACCTCCTCCTTACTTCCTCATTCGTCTGTCTATCCCTCCATGTAACTCCGCACGCACTTCTCAAGTAACTCATTTCCACCCCTCTCACTCTGAGTCTCTTCTCAAACGTCCATGCTTCGCTTCCGTAAGACAGTGTCGGGATTGCCACACTGTCATGCAAGGACTTCTTCACTTTCATACTGACCACCCTATTTCTTGTTACTGCTTTCAGCGTTCCTACAACCCTCTTCCCCTGTTGCACCCTCTTACTTGAATCTTACTTGAAGTCGTCTAGAGGTCCCGTCCTCACAGTCGTGGTCCGCCACCGCTGCACTTCTTCATCCATAGTCCCATCTTTACTCAACACACTACCCAGATACTTAAATGAGCTGACAATCTCCATAGCCTGACCGTTCAACTTCACCTCACACTCTGTGGTTTCACCCCTTTCGAAGACCATGACATACATACATACATATATATATATTTATGTTGTATACAGTATGCCACAGCCAGGATTAAATCTGTGGACAATTCGGAGTCGTATACCACTCTTCTACCAACTCACTTGGCCTTATGGCTCAATTATATCTCCGTATCTGGTTTTCCGTTTAGGCTCTTGTCACAGGATGAAGTGATGTAAAGACAGTAAAAAACTGACTAAGAGCCTAAAGGGAAAACCAGATTTGAAAATACAGTCGAGCCATCAGCCCAAGTGAGGTACCTTTATTGGTCTCGTGGTAGAGGACTCGTTTCGTATGCGGGGCAGAACCGGGTTCAAATGCCAGCCCGGGATAGCTCCTCAAACATATTTTCGGGAGGTGCATTTCAGCAAAATTATATACTCTGCTTTATTCCAGCTGACGTTAAATTCAATACCTTAGCACCTGATTTCTAGATAAGCAATGAAATAATATGAATATAAGAACATGAAAAAATGGGATTCTGCAGAAAGCCGATTGGCCCACACAAGGCAGAGCCCTCTCACACCTAACCCTAATTATAAGCCCAGCTCACTAACACCATTAGGACTGACCTCACCGAAACGGTCAGAGGTCAGAAAACGGGGGTCTGCAGAGCGCCGATTGGCCCACACCTTACAGATCCCCCTCACACCCAACCCATCTCGTCCATATGCCTATCTAATTTCATCTTAAAGCTCCCTATCGTTCTTGATCCCGATAGAGGTGTTAAGTAGGTTAGTGGGATTAATAAAGGGGACATGAAAAATGTACTAAAGCTCAGTGATAGCGAAAGAACTCACAAATGGTTTCTAATTAGATAAATTTTGTTTCAGAAAAGATATAGGCAAATATTGGTTTGGTAACAGAGTTGTAGATAGGTGGAATAGGCTACCAAGTGCTATAGATATGAGTATGGATGTGCTTCTGGAAGTTGGTTCGGGGTGGGCAGGGAGGGAGAGAGGACAATAATTGTGTGTGATACCGTGTGCTGGGTGTTGTTTTGATATTTCTTGGTGTCTGTGGGTGTGTTGCCATGTAGTTTAGTGGGTGGTCTTGGTTCGTGGAGGCTGCTGCCAGGAATTGAGTGCCTCTCATGTCCAGATGGTCTTTGACTTTGAGGATTTTGGTTTCTTGATGTAGGTGATCTGTGGGTGCAGTAGCTGTGCAGCCTGTAATGATCTTCAGGGCTTTGTTTTGAATAGTCTGTAAGGTCTTATGATGTGTTTCAGCTAGGTTAGAAGCCCAGGCTGGGCTTGCGTATTCCATCACTGATCTTATGTATTGTTTATATACTGTGGTGGTAGTTTCTTTGTTGTGTCCAAATTTTGTGTGAGCAAGTGACCTGAGGGTGTTAAGTCTGGGTGTCAGTTTGTGGTGTGCTGTTTGAATGTCATATGAGTATCATATGTTACTCCTAGGATTTTGGGTGTGTGTGTATGTGTTAGGGGTGTGTTGTTTATGGTGAGTTGAGGGATGTATTCGTGTTCTCCTGTCCAACTTGTGAGCAGGGTTGCGGTGGCTTTGGCTGGGGCTAGATTAAGTCTGTTTGTAGAGCACCAGCCATGTAGTGTGTTGAGATAGGGTTGAAGGAGATCTGTTGCTCTTTTTGGGTCATGGTGTGTGCATGTGAGTGTTATGTCATCTGCATAGTAGGCTAAGTTTATTGGCGTATTGGGTGTAGTTATATCATGCATGTACAGATTGAAGAGTGCGGGCGATAGGACGGATCCTTGTGGGACTCCGTTTGGAAAGTTTCTGATTTTAGATGACTGACCGGCAAAAGATACGTGTGCACATCTGCCTGCTAGGAAGTTGGCCAGCCACCTTTTTGTGTTGTGCATGTTTGTGTTGTAGATTTTGTTTGTTAGGTTGTGGCGGGGGATGGCATCGAAGGCTTTACTAATGTCGAGTGTGGCTAATAGTGATCTGTGTGGTGGTTTTTGTTGTTCTTGTATTTTGTTGTTAGTTTGGGTGTTGAGTGCTTGAATTTGTTGTGTGATGTCTTGTGTGTGGGGTGCTGGGGAGTGTTTCAGTATGTCGCGTTGTCTGATGAGGTTTTGAATTTCTGGTGTGAAGTTGGGGTTGTGTCTTTTTCTGTTACCTCTTGAAATGTGTTTCTTGTCAGCGTTTTGGATAGTTTTATTGAGTATGTGTACAGCATTGTTGATGTTAGTGATGGGTGTACTGTTTAGAGTTGTGAAGTCTTGTTCTGTCTCATTTGTGAATGCTTCCCAGTTAGCTCTTTTATAATTGGTGTATGTGTGTTTGTGGCTAGCTGGGGTGAGTCTGGTTTTGGTGGTGATAATGATCGGGAGGTGGTCCGAGCCTAAGGTTCTGACCACCCTCCAGGATGTTGTGGGGGCGAGTTCAGGGGAGCAAAAGGTGATGTCTGGAGATGATGGGTTATAGAGGGCTTGGTGAGGAATATGGGTATGTTGATGGATGTCCTTACCTTACCTTTTGATACCTTTTGATGTGTTCGCCGCTCTTCTAGCGGCACCAAGGAGCGCGACGCCCCTCGTTATGGGTGGTGATTTGGTGCAGTAGACTGTTTGAAGCGACAGCTCGCTCCCTTGCGAGGATGGGCTCGTCTGGCACTTTTTGCAGTTCGACATCTAGGGCTCTCTTGAAGTTGTCTAACGAGATGTCCCTCATGTCTCTTACTCGCCGTGGGAGTTTGTTGAAGAGACGTGGGCCTCTGTGTGATAACCAGCCCTCTCGCAGAGAGCCCATAGCACCCCTGTTATTCATCCGGGGGATTTCGCATTCCCAGCCTCTCTTATCACTGAATTTCATGACTATCGGAGTATGTAGGTTTGGTACTAAACCCTCTGCGATTTTCCACGTGTATATTATTAGGTAACGTTCTCTTCTACGTTCCAGTGAGTACAGATTCAGTGCTCTTAAACGCTCCCAATAGTGTAGATGTTTTATCGAACTTATATGCGAAGTGAAATTTCTTTGTACACTCTCTACGTCATTTATTTCACCTGCTTTGTATGGGGATGTTAATACGCTACAGTATTCAAGCCGCGGTAGCACTAGAGATTTGAAGAGCGTTATCATAGGCAATTCACCGCGTGTTTTAAAAGTACGCAGAATCCAACCCTTTAGATGTTTCGCAGCCGCCACTTTGACCTGGTTATGTACTTTGAAACCCATATTTTCAGACATTAATACCCCAAGGTCTTTCACACTGTCTTTCCGTTCTATTATGTGGTTAGATTCTGTTAAGTAATTTGTAATTTCTTTAACACCATTATTATCTTCGTACTGTATTAATTGGAATTTTTCCTCATTGAATTGCATGTTGTTTTCCCTGGTCCACTGGAACACTACATTCATGTCTTCCTGCAGTCGGCCCGTGTCCTCTTGTGTGTTTACTATCTTGCTTAATTTTGTGTCATCAGCAAAAGACGACACCGTACTGTACATACATACATACATAACATTTTAAGACTGAGTGTTCCACACATAAGTGCAGTTTCAGTCTCTCGTCCTAATGGCGGCGTTCCAGGCAACCCTGTTAAGGGCTGCTTCACTTGTCAAGTTCTTGGATTTGAGATCGGCGCGTATAGTCCGATCCCAGGTCTTCCTCGGTCCACCCCTTGGTGCAGCTCCCTCCACAATCACAGACCTGCATTTTGTCACCCAATTTTGTTCATCCATTCTCTCCACATGTCCATACCATCCCAGTCTACTTGTACGCATCACCTCGCTAATACTCTTTATACCTAAACGTCTCCTCAGCTCAACATTTGTTATTCTATCCTGTAGCCTGGCCCCACACATCCATCTCACCATTCTCATCTCATTACGCTCCATTCTGTTGACATCCTCTACTTTAACGGCCCATGTTTCTGAGGCATACGTCATTGCACTTCTAACACATGAGGCATACACCTTTCCCTTCAGGGGGAGAGGCATTCTTTTCATGGTCAGGATTGGCATCAATTCTCTGAACTTCCCCCAGCCACACCTAATTCTAGCAACAGTGGCAGCCTCGGCCCCACCACCGGCAGAGATGGTATCTCCTAGGTAACAAAACTTGTTCACCAGCTCCAAAGACTCATTTCCAAAATTCACAGCCACAGGATCATCACTTAACACAAGCTCGCCTTTGCACACTACGCACTCAAATTTCTCTATTTCTGACTTATCCTTCGGCAGGGGCCCCTTTATTCTACTACAGCGCTTACTCCCATGGTGTACCCAACATCGACAGATGCTACACTGTGTCTGGTGTTGGTATCTATGTCGCAAATTAGTACGAGGAACAGAAGGGGCGCTAGCACTGTTCCTTGGGGCACTGAGCTTTTGACATCCGAAGGCTCAGAAGTGACTTGGTTTACTGCTACCGATTGTTTTCGGTTTACGAGGAAATTGTATATCCACCGTCCGATTTTCCCAGTTATACCTTTTGCTTTCAGTTTGTGGGCTATTATACCATGGTCACATTTATCAAATGCCTTAGCAAAATCGGTGTAAATAACATCCACGTTTTTCTTTTCTTCTAGCGCTTTAAGAATTTTGTCATAGTGTTCCAAAAGTTGTGAGACATGATCTTCCCGCTCTGAACCCATGTTGACCGGTGTTGTGTAGTTCATTTGTCTCCATGAATGTTGAAATTTTGCTTCGCAGGACTCGCTCGAAAACTTTAATGATGTGAGAGGTTAGAGCTACCGGGTGGTAGTTTTTTGGTAGTGCTTTACTCCCTCCTTTATGCAGTGGGGCAATTATTGCGTTTTCAAGCTATCTGGTATGTCACCAGTGTCTAGACTCCTTCTCCACATTCTAGCCAGGGGTTTTGAGAGGTTTTCCTTACAGTTTTTCATTAGGACATTAATTCCAGGAGTCCGGGCCTGGTGCAGAGTGGGATGGCATGTTGGAAATGGCCTCTTCTATGTCTTTTGGACCGAAATCAATATCCAGCATCTGAGGGGTTTCTGTGGGGGAGGTTTCCATGAAAAATATATTTTGGTCTCTGATGACTTTTGTTTCATCAGGCTCACCGAATGCCATTTCATACTGCCTGCTTAAGAGTTCGCTCATTTCCTTTTTGTCCCCTGTGAAAGAGCCGTCCCCTTTGCTCAGTGGGCCGATGTTTGATGTTGTTTTAGCCTTTTGTTTGGCGTATGAAAAGAAGTATTTGGAATTTTCCTTTATACCTGCAATAGCTTTCCTCTCCTCTTCCATATGTTGTAGTTCATATGATATTCTTAGCCTTTGTTCAATTTCCACAATTTCTCTATCTATTTCGACCTTTTGCCTATCCTGTAGATTTTGATGTGTGCATCTTTGTGCGAGTAATTTTCTTCTTCTGTACAGCCTCCTCCTTTCCCGATCTTGTTTGCTTCTTCGTTTTGTTTGTCTTGCAGGTATATGGTGGCTACAGATTTGGGTCATGGTTTCTGTTATTAAGACTAGACATTCTGCTGGTGTCAGGTTATCCATTAAATCTTCCCAGTCTATTTCCTCCATTTCTTGATTTACCTCTTCCCACCTAATGTTTTTGTTATTGAAGTTAAATTTACTGAAGGGGCCGGTTTTTGTTCTCGATTCTGAGGTTGTCTGTACACTTTCTAAGGTTGTTTTGATCTCAATTAATTTATGATCCGAGTATGTTGTGTCCGATATGTTAATGCTGTGTACTAGAGAGTCGTTGTTAGTGAAGACCAGGTCTAAGATATTGTTTTCCCGTGTGGGTCAGCAATATGTTGGGTAAGACTTAAAAAATCACAAAGTTCAAAAAGCTCTCTCGTATTAGTATTTGCTTCTCCGGTGTTATTTGCCACTAACTGGTTTTCTAGTTGTCTCCATTTAATGTTTGGTAGGTTAAAGTCTCCTAGCCATATAATATTTGGTGTTGGGTTCCCCAGAGTTTCCACTTCTGATTTTATTTTGTTTAGCTGGGTTTTGAATTCTTCTCGGGATGAGTCTGGAGGCCTGTATGTAACAATAACTGCTAAATTTAGGGATTCTATTTTAACTCCAAGTATTTCCACCACTTCATTACTGTTATTTAGGAATTCAGTACATATCAGTGAGTCATGTATGTACAAGGCTACACCTCCATGACTTGTGATCTATGCGTTCTGTCCGCCCTATGTAGGTTGTAACCAGGAATCGATACCTCACTATCTTCCTAATCTTTAATGTGAGTTTCTGTGAGAGCCGCAAATATAGCGTTTCCTTCTTCTAGCAGGCCCCTAATAAATGGTACTTTGTTCGTGGTTCTATTTTTTAGGCCTTGGATATTTGCAAACAAGATTGGGGAGGGATTGTTTGGAGTACTATGTGTACCTAATAGTCTTCGGGATGTATTGGCCACTCTTGGGAGGCCAGGAGGTGCTCGAGGTGTTCTATGTGCTCTTCCATCTCCCTCAGTCTCTTCATCTTCATCTGCCCTTTCCCTCCTTGCCTTTTTCCTCTGTCTCGTCCTCGCATAGCTAGAGAGTTTTTTGGGCTACCATTCGTGTTAGGTCTAGCATATCTCCAAGTCCCTTTAATATGAAAAGCTGGGCATTTCATATTGTAGCAGGTCTTGTTCTCAAGTGATGTCTTGCAAAGGGATGGGTGGTGGTATTTGCAGGTTTCACCAAATCTACATTTTCCATGACTGGTTATGTTGTTGCAAATTTTGGGATGAGCAAATCTACATGAATTCCCATTATATTCGCCCTTTTGACCAAAGTAGCACCTTCTTTCCAGATAATATCTGCACACTGGTGTAGACAACCCCAGTAGGTGTGGTTGGGGCTGCAAGGGGTTGTGGTGAGCTAAGTGTGGTTGTGGGTGATAGTGGGCTTGGTGTATGGGTGGGTGAGGCCTGCAGGGGGGTGGAGTTACGGGTCGGTTGTAGGTGGGCAGGTGGCAGTGGTGAGGGGGGAGACGATGTGGAAGGGGAGCCTGATATGGGGGCTTGTTGCATCCTACGTTCATCCTGCAATCCTATCCTATATGGGAAGCTGAATTTCTTTGTGTCCTTACGACATCTGCCCTTCCTCAGCTTAAACTCGTGCCCTCTTGTCCTTCCACTATCCCTCACGAATAGATCTTCCCTATCTACTCGTTCCAAACTTTTTACTCCCTTGAACATCGTTAATAAGTCGCCTCGATCCCTCTCTTTCAAGGTAGGCAGTTGTAGTGTCTTAAGTCTTTCCTCATATGTCAACTCCTTCAATCTTGGGATCATCTTCGTTTCTATCCTTTGGACTTTCTCTAATTTGTTTATGTTTTTTCAAATGTGGTGACCATATCACTGCTGCATATTCTAATCTTGGTCTTATCATAGTCATTATCAGTTTTCTTAACATTTCTTCATCCAAATAGTTAAATGCCACTCTCATATTGGTTATTATTCCATATGCTCCTCCAATGATCATGTTAATATGCTTCTCCGGGGATAGATCATCTTGTATTATCACTCCAAGATCCTCCTCATGCCGTGTTTTGCCGATTATTTCAATTCCTAATTTGTACTCCCAGCTTGGCCTTATCTCACTTGTTCCCACTTCCAAAACATGACACTTTTCTGCATTGAAACTCATATTCCAGGTTTGGCTCCATCTGTGCAACTCATCTAGGTCCTTTTTAAGATCCTGACAACTTTCTATACAGGTGACATTCTTCATGATCTTAGCGTCATCCGCAAACATATTCATATGACTATTCAAGTTTTCTGGCATGTCGTTTACATAAAGTAGGAACATTATCGGACCCAACACTGATCCCTGTGGTACTCCGCTCGTCACACTCCTCCACTGTGAATATTCGTCTCGTATCGTGGTCCTCATTTCTCTTCCTATTAAAAAGTTTTCCATCCATTTTAACATCCTACCATGTACACCTCCAACAACCTGCAATTTCCACAATAACCTTTTGTGAGGCACCCTGTCAAAGGCCTTTTTCAGGTCCAGGTAAACACAGTCAACCCATCCCTCTCTCTCCTGTGCCACTCGTTTACACTCGTTATGTTTAAACTTTAAGTAACTTTAAGTAACACTTTCAATAATTATCTTATGAAACAGAATTCTCACTGCCCTAACCACTTTTCCCGTTTTTGGTCGACTGTTTAGCGGAATATACGGCACTCTAGGAAAATAACGAACTTTCCAGGCTACCTATATATAGTATCTATTTTAATTTTCATATTTTACCTATCAACTTGATTCAACACTGCTCAGGTTCGAATTTTCACCACATTTGGTTGCGTGGGAGATCTTTCTCTCCAATAACGTCACTACTAACCTGCGATATGGTCGAGAAATAATCTGCACTGATTTAATTTGTTTATATATTGTTTTTCTCTGTTTGCTATTATTTACGATATTTGTTTTGTCGGTACCCTTTCCTGCCGAGGTTAAGTTTCGCTTTTGGTAAAATCGTATAGGAGGAGGGGAGGGGACATGTCGTTAAGGATAATGAGATTATCTGTTTGGTTTTGTAGTACCAGCCCTCTGTCTGTGTCGGGGTTGTCGACAAACCAGGCCGACGTCTTGGCGTTGAAGTCACCACCCAGGATGAGGTGTGGGGTGTTTGTGAAGTGTGGTCTGTATTCATTTGGTACTGTAGGGGATGTTTGGGGAGGGATGTATGTGTTTATGATGGTTATGTTGGAGGTGTTGCCAGTGCGTATTTTAATTGATTGTATTTCTGTTGCGTTATCATTTGGGGGGAGGAGGGATTTGGTTTGAATTAGCGTACGCTTACGATGTTGGTCTCTCTATCTCTCTGTGGCGGGTAGAGGAAAACACAGGGGAGTTGCCTACTACAACACTGCCCCCCTCCCCTCCCCCCCCCCCCCCCAAACCCCCAACCCACCAATTAACTTACAAATAAACCTAATTAATGAAATCAATGAAAAAGGCACCATGAAAATAAGCAATGAAAGAGCACTGAAAACAAAACGCAGAGGGCATTCAAACAACTTCAGACTTTCACTCACACACTCACTCTCTTGCAGTTAGGAATCGCAATATCCCTGCATAGTGTAAACAAAAATCTATGTATGTATATACTCAAGCACATCTTTATCGTTGGGGGTGGCCGACTCGAGTCAGAGCCCAAATAGTGATGACACAACACAACATAAACAAATTTAAAAATTCATACACATCTATGTATATAATCAGGCACATTCCCAATATTCCCATACATACATACACACCAAGGTCCCTCCAGCACTCCCCCGGTCTCCGGGTGGTCGGGGGCCGGGGGAGTGCTGGAGGGACCTTGGTGACCCTGGTCTCTGGGTCTTCTCCTGGATGACCTAGATGTGTGTGAATTTGTATTTTGTTTTCTGGTGTGTTGTCCCTATTCGGGCTCTTTCTTGAGTCCCCCCCCCCCCCCCACCCCCCCAAAAAAAATGGAAAAGTGGGGATTGGGCCTGAGTATATACATACATACATGCATACATACACATACACACATCTAGCTCGCCCAGGAGAATACCCAGAGACCAAGGATCATGAAGGGCCTCCACCATTCCCCTGGTCTATACCTGGTAATTAACCCTCCAGACTCGGATGGCCGCTCAGGTCATTAGCTATTGCCACTGTGAGACCCGGATGGCCTCTGAAGCGCCTACGGGTTAATCTAAGGCTTAAAACCAATTAAAACTGCACTAGAGAAAGTGTTGTTGTCTTGGCGGGTCGTCCGTATAACCAACAACAATAAGAACACACAGCCAACCAGTCAGCTGACTTTCTGCTTGTAGGCAAGCCTTACGAAAGCTTGTACCTTCTGAACCTGAGTCCCAAACCATGCATGAAAGCAGACGAGTGACTTAGGAATGGTTACAATAGTGAAATATATCAGTAATCAATACCTCTGCTTACTTTTTGTCTGTATTTATTGTTTATCTTTTTCTATTATTAATATTAATATTGATGATTTTTGTTTAAATTAATTGTTCTTGTTAAAAGAGTACTCTTTGTTTAAATCTATTTACTTCTTCATATTTTGCAATTATTTGTCTTTATATTATATGTATTCATTGTCGATAGTATCAATTGCTTGCTTTTGCGATTTCCTTAGTTTATTTGTGCGATAAATGTAGGTTATTTGTAGGGTAGTTATTGATAGGGGTCACTTGAGGCATGCTATGCTTACAGGTACCTACCCGATAGCACTATCGTTAGTGAGTGCTGTACTGTAATTTATATATTATTCTGTAATAGTATAGATATCTTATCAATATTTGTATTTTGTAACTATTGTTAATATCTTGTCATGTTGCAAGTTTTTAATGAATATTTTGACATTTAACATGTAGTTTCTTTATTCATGCAGAGTTTAGTAAAAATTTACCAGAACGTCCCGGACTTCCCAAATTTGACTAATTCCTTGAACGTGACGATAGTGCGTTGTTATGTGTGCGATTAGTTTGCTTGGGAAACAGATTAACTTGCTCATGTAGTAATGTACACCCTATGTGGTGGATTGTGTTCTTTTATTTCACAAATTTCATTTTAGTAAGCGTTGTTTCCACATAGCGATTTTGATAATTTAATTTGACTTTATATTGTCCTTGTCCCAATTTTGGTTTGTTTGGTTTGCAAGTTTTACATTTTAATCAATTATCAATATAATCAATACTATTACATAAAACATAATAAATAATCCATAATCAATAATCAATTGTTGAACGAATATAAACAGACCGTAGCCGCGGTCGGCAGAGCGGCGGCGCCGCATTCGGACAAAGGTCGGAATTCCTGCTTCACTCGCTGTCTTATTTCTCACCTCACACAATAACTACACAATGTAGAGTGTTCTAGTCTTCACCCATCGCATGGCAACAACCATATCTACCTCTGGTATGCATAAAAACTTGGTTAGGCCATTTATTTGCAGAGATATGAGTATCTGTAAATGACAAAATTCATAAGTAAACACTGAATTCTAGCCTTTCATCCTACTTACTGACCTAAATATTTTTTATCATAAAAACTGAACCACTTGGTCTAGAGACTTCTAATTTTCACCAAAAGCAAGACAACAACGAAAACTACCACTGGATATACATATAAGCTAGGTTAGGCCATTTTCTCGTGTATAAAAAAAGTGCAGAAATATCCCGAGAATTCTATATTTTACCCGGGTTCGGGCTTGGAGGGAGTATTTAAAGGGCCCGAAGTCCGAGGGTTAATCTAGTGCAAAAATGTAAACAAATAAGAAAGAAAATAAATAGTGATCTTCCAGTGTAATCATAACTGTCTAAAAATATACATAGATTAACCAAGTGTCTCGCGCGAGCACGGTGGCCCAAAGAAGCACAAAACACCTAACATAAACAAAGAACAGAAACGGAAATTAATATGTAGAACTTGCAAAACAAACAAACCAAAACAGAAAGCATAATACTGTATAAAGATAAAATATGAAACTATTATAGGGTAAGACAGGGTAATTTCGCCGAAAATTGCGTATTTTGACGAATAGAAACTGCCACAAATGGAATTTTTTAAAAGATTTGTATTTGTTATCTATACATTCAGCCTTTCTGCTATAGATGCCCAAAAAACTAAAAAAAAAATATGTTTTGGTCATGCTGCCGAATTTTTTTTTAAAATCACTCTCGCGGAAAAATTACCCCGCCCGGCGGTGTAATTTCGCCCCGACATATTTTACGCATCATCTAGCTAGTAAACTAGATAACATTATATGATTAATGGCCAGACAAAACACTAGCGCGCAGGTAAAAGCAATGAAAACATTCACAAACCCAAACTGACACTAAACATGCCAATAGAAAAACGTTGCACGCACACACACACAACTGAACAGGGTGGGCAGAGATGCAGGTGTGTCACATGTGTAACCTAGGTGCCACTGTGTCTACTGCGGGTGTGGACGTGTCTAGTGCGGGAGTGGAGTTGTGAACATGTAGTGCGGGTGTGGACGTGTCTAGTGCGGTTGTGGACGTATTTATTAGGCCTATGGGTGTGGAACTATTTAGTGCAGGTGTGGACGTGTCTCGTGTGGGTGCGGCGTGTAGGTTGCTAGTACAAAGTACCAGGCAGCAGCTGACGGCTACTGCCAACACTGTGTCACACGCAAACATACAAACAAACATACACACATACAAACCACCCACAAAGACCCCCACACACACCCGACCATACCGTCAGACGCGCAGTTAGCCCCGGCTCCAGGCCCCGCGAAACTGTAACAAAACCTAAGCCAAACTAGATCTACAACCTAAGCCAAACTAGCTATACAATCTAAACCAAACTTGCTCTACAACCTAAACCAAAACTGCTCTACAACCTAAGCTAAACTGCAGCCAAATCCATGCAATAGTTTCGGAGATATCGGCATTTGAATGCAAATTATTAGCGCCGCGGCGAAATTACCCCGTCTTACCCTATCACAAAGTATAATGAAAAATTTGCAAAATATAGCAAAGTTTTACCAATTAACTAAGTAATTTGCTAAACAATTATTGTAAGGAGAAAGAGAGAAAAACTAGTACAGTACTGGGCCAGGGCCCTCATAAGGCTGGTTACATAGATGTGGCTGAGTAATCAAGACGGGGACATGACAGCTTACCATCAACTGAAAATATAAACACTAGAAATGTTAGTAAACTCATATTATCACCAACCCACCAATTAACTTGCAAATTAACCTATTCTATCTATCTATCTATCTATCTATATACTCAGGCCCAATCTCCCCTTTTCTTTCTTTTTTAGGGACAACAAAACACAATACAAATTCATACACATCTATCTATTTATCTATTGCCAGATGCCTTACTCCCCTTAATGGGGGTGGCCATACACAAAATGCCCCCAAGCGAACCTATCCCCTGTAAGAGGGACAACCCATGCCAGTACATCTAATGAACCTAATTAATTAAATCAATGAAACCACCCCCAGGGGAAAAAAATAAAAATAAATAAATGGGGAATGGGCCTGAGTAAATAGAAAAATATAATATAAATGCAACTAATGAATACATGTGGTATTCCAAGGATCCAAACCTAGGATACACACACCAAAATTCTGTGCACTAACCATTAAGCTATCAAGACCGAAAAGGAGTATACATAGGTTCATAAGTCACTATATTATTATATCAGTTCCTACATATAAATGAAGTGAATATACTCATATAAAACACCAGGCATAATGTGTAAAATTTACATTCTAAAACACCTGGGCCAACATGTATAATAAGAGACAAATATCTTGGTTGAAACACTTACACCTACAAGTATAAATAATTGAATATTTTCCTATAACACCTGCTCTATCAGGAATAATTGAGGTGAACATACTCCTTTAAAACATCAGATCCATTATATATAAGGTGAAAATACTCTGTTCAAACAATTACACCAACATATACAATCAACATGAATTGTAAGTCTCTTTAAATACTTGCTCAAGCATGCATAAATGACATGAATATTCTTTCTTTCTTTCGTTTTTCTTCAGCTGCATATGTTCAGTGTGGTACACACACACACACACTATGTGTGTGTGACACTTCATTGAGGGACAGGGGGTGCTTAGCGAGAAACAGTTTGGATTCAGGGAAGGGAGATCTTGTGTATCTAATTTATTAAGCTTTTATAGCAGAGTTGTAGATGTTACACAGGAGAGAGAGGGATGGGTTGACTGTGTTTACCTGGACCTGAAAAAGGCCTTTGACAGGGTGCCTCACAAAAGGTTATTGTGGAAATTGCAGGTTGTTGGAGGTGTACATGGTAGGATGTTAAAATGGATGGAAAACTTTTTAATAGGAAGAGAAATGAGGACCACGATACGAGACAAATATTCACAGTGGAGGAGTGTGACGAACGGAGTACCACAGGGATCAGTGTTGGGTCCGATAATGTTCCTACTTTATGTAAACGACATGCCAGAAAACTTGAATAGTCATATGAATATGTTTGCGGATGACGCTAAGATCATGAAGAATGTCACCTGTATAGAAAGTTGTCAGGATCTTAAAAAGGACCTAGATGAGTTGCACAGATGGAGCCAAACCTGGAAAATGAGTTTCAATGCAGAAAAGTGTCATGTTTTGGAAGTGGGAACAAGTGAGATAAGGCCAAGCTGGGAGTACAAATTAGGAATTGAAATAATCGGCAAAACACGGCATGAGAAGGATCTTGGAGTGATAATACAAGATGATCTATCCCCGGAGAAGCATATTAACATGATCATTGGAGGAGCATATGGAATAATAACCAATATGAGAGTGGCATTTAACTATTTGGATGAAGAAATGTTAAGAAAACTGATAATGACTATGATAAGACCAAGATTAGAATATGCAGCAGTGATATGGTCACCACATTTGAAAAAACATATAAACAAATTAGAGAAAGTCCAAAGGATAGAAACGAAGATGATCCCAAGATTGAAGGAGATGACATTATTTTTATTAATCTCACCACCACACCCCCAATGAAATTAATTAAAGTATATATGATCCACCGGGATTCGAACCCGGGTTATCACACACATATTTTTGCCACCTTAACCATTACACCACCAGGACGGTTAAAGGTTTATGCACACGCCTACGACTTATTATCCATTCTCGAATACTGGATATTAATCTAATCATGTTCATATTCCCAACCGCACTATGGTAGCCTACTGTTTAAGTGAGAGGAAAGAATATCATGGGGCACAGATCATATAGACGGCCTCTCGAAGAAATATCCCTAAACCTACTAATATATTATTTTTATTAATCTCACCACCACACCCCCAATGAAATTAATTAAAGTATATATGATCCACCGGGATTCGAACCCGGGTTATCACACACATATTTTTGCCACCTTAACCATTACACCACCAGGACGGTTAAAGGTTTATGCACACGCCTACGACTTATTATCCATTCTCGAATACTGGATATTAATCTAATCATGTTCATATTCCCAACCGCACTATGGTAGCCTACTGTTTAAGTGAGAGGAAAGAATATTCATGGGGCACAGATCATATAGACCGGCCTCTCGAAGAAATATCCCTAAACCTACTAATAATATTATTTTTATTAATCTCACCACCACACCCCCAATGAAATTAATTAAAGTATATATGATCCACCGGGATTCGAACCCGGGTTATCACACATATTTTTGCCACCTTAACCATTACACCACCAGGACGGTTAAAGGTTTATGCACACGCCTACGACTTATTATCCATTCTCGAATACTGGATATTAATCTAATCATGTTCATATTCCCAACCGCACTATGGTAGCCTACTGTTTAAGTGAGAGGAAAGAATATTCATGGGGCACAGATCATATAGACCGGCCTCTCGAAGAAATATGAGGAAAGACTTAAGACACTACAACTGCCTACCTTGAAAGAGAGAAGGGAACGAGGCGACTTAATAACGATGTTCAAGGGAGTAAAAAGTTTGGAACGAGTAGATAGGGAAGATCTATTCGTGAGGGATAGTGGAAGGACAAGAGGGCACGAGTTTAAGCTGAGGAAGGGCAGATGTCGTAAGGACACAAAGAAATTCAGCTTCCCATATAGGATAGGATTGCAGGATGAACGTAGGATGCAACAAGCCCCCATATCAGGCTCCCCTTCCACATCGTCTCCCCCCTCACCACTGCCACCTGCCCACCTACAACCGACCCGTAACTCCACCCCCCTGCAGGCCTCACCCACCCATACACCAAGCCCACTATCACCCACAACCACACTTAGCTCACCACATAACCCCTTGCAGCCCCAGCCACACCTACTGGGGTTGTCTACACCAGTGTGCAGATATTATCTGGAAAGAAGGTGCTACTTTGGTCAAAAGGGCGAATATAATGGGAATTCATGTAGATTTGCTCATCCCAAAATTTGCAACAACATAACCAGTCATGGAAAATGTAGATTTGGTGAAACCTGCAAATACCACCACCCATCCCTTTGCAAGACATCACTTGAGAACAAGACCTGCTACAATATGAAATGCCCAGCTTTTCATATTAAAGGGACTTGGAGATATGCTAGACCTAACACGAATGGTAGCCCAAAAAACTCTCTAGCTATGCGAGGACGAGACAGAGGAAAAAGGCAAGGAGGGAAAGGGCAGATGAAGATGAAGAGACTGAGGGAGATGGAAGAGCACATAGAACACCTCGAGCACCTCCTGGCCTCCCAAGAGTGGCCAATACATCCCGAAGACTATTAGGTACACATAGTACTCCAAACAATCCCTCCCCAATCTTGTTTGCAAATATCCAAGGCCTAAAAAATAGAACCACGAACAAAGTACCATTTATTAGGGGCCTGCTAGAAGAAGGAAACGCTATATTTGCGGCTCTCACAGAAACTCACATTAAAGATCAGGAAGATAGTGAGGTATGGATTCCTGGTTACAACCTACATAGGGCGGACAGAACGCATAGATCACATGGAGGTGTAGCCTTGTACATACATGACTCACTGATATGTACTGAATTCCTAAATAACAGTAATGAAGTGGTGGAAATACTTGGAGTTAAAATTGAATCCCTAAATTTAGCAGTTATTGTTACATACAGGCCTCCAGACTCATCCCGAGAAGAATTCAAAACCCAGCTCAACAAAATAAAATCAGAAGTGGAAACCCTGGGGAACCCAACACCAAATATTATATGGCTAGGAGACTTTAACCTACCAAACATTAAATGGAGACAACTAGAATACCAGTTAGTGGCAAATAACACCGGAGAAGCAAATACTAATACGAGAGAGCTTTTTGAACTTTGTGATTTTTTTAGTCTTACCCAACATATTGCTGAACCCACACGGGAAAACAATATCTTAGACCTGGTCTTCACTAACAACGACTCTCTAGTACACAGCATTAACATATCGGACACAACATACTCGGATCATAAATTAATTGAGATCAAAACAACCTTAGAAAGTGTACAGACAACCTCAGAATCGAGAACAAAAACCGGCCCCTTCAGTAAATTTAACTTCAATAACAAAAACATTAGGTGGGAAGAGGTAAATCAAGAAATGGAGGAAATAGACTGGGAAGATTTAATGGATAACCTGACACCAGCAGAATGTCTAGTCTTAATTAAAATGTAAAACTTGCAAACTAAACAAACCAAAATTGGGACAAGGACAATATAAAGTCAAATTAAATTATCAAAATCGATATGTGGAAACAACGCTTACTAAAATGAAAATTATTAAATAAAAGAACACAATCCACCACATAGGGTGTACATCACTACATGAGCAAGTTAATCTGTTTCCCAATAACAGAAACCATGACCCAAATCTGTAGCCACCATATACCTGCAAGACAAACAAAACGAAGAAGCAAACAAGATCGGGAAAGGAGGAGGCTGTACAGAAGAAGAAAATTACTCACACAAAGACGCACACATCAAAATCTACAGGATAGGCAAAAGGTCGAAATAGATAGAGAAATTGTGGAAATTGAACAAAGGCTAAGAATATCATATGAACTACAACATATGGAAGAGGAGAGGAAAGCTATTGCAGGTATAAAGGAAAATTCCAAATACTTCTTTTCATACGCCAAACAAAAGGCTAAAACAACATCAAACATCGGCCCACTGAGCAAAGGGGACGGCTCTTTCACAGGGGACAAAAAGGAAATGAGCGAACTCTTAAGCAGGCAGTATGAAATTGCATTCAGTGAGCCTGATGAAACAAAAGTCATCAGAGACCAAAATATATTTTTCATGGAAACCTCCCCCACGGAAACCCCTCAGATGCTGGATATTGATTTCGGTCCAAAAGACATAGAAGAGGCCATTTCCAACATGCCATCCCACTCGGCACCAGGCCCGGACTCATGGAATTCGATCCTAATGAAAAAATGTAAGGAAAACCTCTCAAAACCCCTGGTTATAATGTGGAGAAGGAGTCTAGACATTGGTGACATACCAGATAGCTTGAAAAACGCAATAATTGCCCCACTGCATAAAGGAGGGAGTAAAGTACTACCAAAAAACTACCGCCTGGTAGCTCTAACCTCTCACATCATTAAAGTTTTCGAGCGAGTCCTGCGAAGCAAAATTTCAACATTCATGGAGACAAATGAACTACACAACACCGGTCAACATGGGTTCAGAGCGGGAAGATCATGTGTCTCACAACTTTTGGAACACTATGACAAAATTCTTAAAGCGCTAGAAGAAAAGAAAAACGTGGATGTCATTTACACCGATTTTGCTAAGGCATTTAATAAATGTGACCATGGTATAATAGCCCACAAACTGAAAGCAAAAGGTATAACTGGGAAAATCGGACGGTGGATATACAATTTCCTCGTAAACCGAAAACAATCGGTAGCAGTAAACCAAGTCACTTCTGAGCCTTCGGATGTCAAAAGCTCAGTGCCCCAAGGAACAGTGCTAGCTTCTGTTTCTCATACTAATTTGCGACATAGATACCAACACCAGACACAGTACGGTGTCGTCTTTTGCTGATGACACAAAATTAAGCAAGATAGTAAACACACAAGAGGACACGGGCCGACTGCAGGAAGACATGAATGTAGTGTTCCAGTGGACCAGGGAAAACAACATGCAATTCAATGAGGAAAAATTCCAATTAATACGGTACGGAGATAATAATGGTGTTAAAGAAATTACAAATTACTTAACAGAATCTAACCACATAATAGAACGGAAAGACAGTGTGAAAGACCTTGGGGTATTAATGTCTGAAAATATGGGTTTCAAAGTACATAACCAGGTCAAAGTGGCGGCTGCGAAACGTCTAACGGGTTGGATTCTGCGTACTTTTAAAACACGCGGTGAATTGTCTATGATAACGCTCTTCAAATCTCTAGTGCTACCGCGGCTTGAATACTGTAGCGTATTAACATCCCCATACAAAGCAGGTGAAATAAATGACGTAGAGCGTGTACTAAGAAATTTCACTTCGCATATAAGTTCGATAAAACATCTACACTATTGGAAGCGTTTAAGAGCACTGAATCTGTACTCACTGGAACGTAGAAGAGAACGTTACCTAATAATATACACGTGGAAAATCGCAGAGGGTTTAGTACCAAACCTACATACTCCGATAGTCATGAAATTCAGTGATAGGAGAGGCTGGGAATGCGAAATCCCTCGGATGAATAACAGGGGTGCTATGGGCTCTCTGCGAGAGGGCTGGTTATCACACAGAGGCCCACGTCTCTTCAACAAACTCCCACGGCGAGTAAGAGACATGAGGGACATCTCGTTAGACAACTTCAAGAGAGCCCTAGATGTCGAACTTCAAAAAGTGCCAGACGAGCCCATCCTCGCAAGGGAGCGAGCTGTCGCTTCAAACAGTCTACTGCACCAAATCACCACCCATAACGAGGGGCGTCGCGCTCCTTGGTGCCGCTAGAAGAGCGGCGAACACATCCAAAGGTATCCAAAGGTAAGGAGTATAGAGACTTGGAACAACTTGGAGGAGGAGGTGGTGAGAGCGAGGAACATTAACATGTTCAAATTTAGGTTGGATAAAAGTAAATATGGAAATAGGGTAACATAAGTTATGATATGTTAGTCCAAAATACTGGGAACTGGGAATATCCATTACGATACTCTTGTCTAAATAAAATGGATTGATATAAAGTAACTAAGACAGGACAACACGAGCGCTGCTCAATTCCTGTAAACTACAAATAGGTAAATACACACACACACACACACACACAGGGGGAAAAAAATACAAAATATATAAATACACAACAAAAAATTTGAATAAACTGCTCTGAAATATTGTCTGCAACCACCAAAACATATAACTGCAGCGAAGACATTTCTGAAATAATAGGAGTGCAATTATTATAATCCTGGTAAACAGAGGTGATAAATTTGGTCACTATTGTCAGTTTCCATTCATCTGACAACCTCTGAAATGGGGTAGGGGGTTACCAGGCAACTAAAATGTAAAACTTGCAAAACAAACCAACCAAAACAATACCGCACAATATAAAGACAAAATAACTTATCAAAGTCAAAATCAATACTGTATGTGGAAATAATGTCTAATTATACTTTGGCTAACATTCATATTATCACCACCCCACCAATTTACTTACAAATATACCTAATTAATGAAATCAATGACTAACAATGGCCAATATTAAAAGATTTTATTAAGCTTAACCCGGGAACTGCGGGGAGACTCTTAAGAGTTCCCCCGGCGGACTGCGGGGAGACTCTTAAGAGTGAGTGAAAAAGAAAATCAACTTTTGACATCGAAAAAAAAAAATAAAAAAAAAAAAAAAATAAAAAATATATATAAATATATATATATATATATATATATACAGTATATATATATATATATTTGTTTTTGTTTTGTTTTTTGGCCCCTGGGCCATGCAAAATCTCAGTCCTCTACCTCCCCTCCTTCCCCACTTTCCTCCTCTCCTTCAGTTATCACCTATTTTCCCTGTTATTCCCTTATTCTGAGGTATATTTTCGTGCTAACATTAGAAATCCGGTTGGAGGGTGTGGTCATCACTGATAGCAAGCGAATGCAAGAGAGAGAGAGAGAGTATCGATCGACTGTGTCTCAGTGGCCTTGGGGGAAATTGGCCGGAAAGCAGCTTGCCTCACCCATACATTATACAACTCGCGGGCTATATCTCCGATTTTGACCATCCAAACGCTGTTTTCACTCGTTTTATTGTTGTTTCAGGTTAATACCTATATAATCAACCCATAATAGGCGCATATGGATAAGTATTAATGCTATTAATGGCACAATGAATATTTTAGTGACGGAAACACCTCAAATACGTCAGCACAGGGGGATGTTTCCAATTACCCCCATGCGCACTTGTTAGGTTAATTAAGAAGGACCGCTAACAGCTTAAGAAGGACCACTAACAATCACAGGGATACAAACTATATAAATTAACCTTTTGAATCCCCCACATCCTTCCTAAGCTGAATAAAATCATCTAGTGTTAGCCAGAAGAAAACGGTAGTAACACCAGCACATTCAAAGGGTTAAAAGGGGTGACTGATGTGCTCTCTGCTATCAGGACCCAAACAGCTGGTGATTGCAAGGGAAACGGCCAAAACAACAGCTTCTGAAGATAGGGAAAGAATTGGGAGTTGATTAGAATTCTCCTTTACTAGAGTTTAGTAAAATTTGCCAGAACGTCCCGGACTTCCCAAACTTGACTACTTCCTTTAACGTGACGATAGTGCGTTGTTATATGTGCGATTGGTTTGCTTGGGAAACAGATTAACTTGCTCATGTAGTGATGTACACCCTATGTGGTGGATTGTGTTCTTTTATTTAATAATTTTCATTTTAGTAAGCGTTGTTTCCACATAGCGATTTTGATAATTTAATTTGACTTTATATTGTCCTTGTCCCAATTTTGGTTTGTTTAGTTTGCAAGTTTTACATTTTAATTAGACTACAAATATACAGTAGATACTAGATACATGCAACTACAAAATTGGAAAATTGGTTAAATAGTGTAATAAAAATTGAAAAATTGGTTAGTGCAAAAAAATAAGCATATTAAATGGTATAATAGTTATCGGTAGTTGCATAGTGTAATGGTTAAAACTTCTAAAACACCAGAATTCTCATTGATCTTAGCAGATTAAAATTGGTCAAAATAAACAGGAAAGCACATTTATATCTTTAATTACAAAGAATAATTCAACATAATTAAATATAAAATCTATCTTTCACACAACGTCAATGTTACTATGCCAATAGTACATGCATATACAATAGTACACACATAAAAAATGTAATGGCTTTAATATGATTTAACAAAAATCATAGAGTATTGTTTAGAAATACACACACATTCACCTTATGTTGAACAGTCATAACACGTCAATAAAGTTCTTCATGAAGGTGGCAACTCATTGTATCCCATGACTGTACCACTGGACAAAATATATACCTGTAGATGTACTTGTATATTAATGAGAAAAAAATCTTACCCCTTTCCATATGATACCTGAACTCTTGTATGTATGATGTATGTATGTCTTATGTCATTCAAAATTGCTTACCACTGCAAACATCACACCTGCACAGCCAAAACCAAACGTTCTGTCAATCTTTGTTCTGAGCGAAGTATAAAACCAAGGCTAGTGAAAGATTGAGCCCCTGAACAACTACATCATAACAGCGGGGGGCGAGGAGGGCAGGAAGGTCACAGTTATCCAGGCGTTCAACCTTTCAATAACCTTGGATTTGACCTCACTCAGGGTAAAGGTGGGACAATACTCTGACTTCGGACTGTACCTGTGTATAACTCTTAAGGCAGACTTACAAAAGGGTTTTTTCCCACAACTTTACATCCATAACATCTTTCTAGCAACTTTTTGAAACTATTTAGCATTGGTTTTGGCAACTAGATAGATGGTAGGTTACCATTACAATGTAAAACTTGCAAAAAAAAAAAAAACATAGGAATCGCATAAGATAAAGACAAAAGAACTTCTCAAAATAACTACAGGTATGTGGAAATAACGCATTGAAGATTTAGCAAAACAATACCATGAAATAAAAACGGAACTTAAAATATATTTTTGCAAATTTTACATTTTAATATTATTCCAAAGCTACCAGATCACATTTACGGATAATAGTTAATGGAAAAATATCTAGATCAGATTTACGGATAATAGGTAATGGAAAAATATTTGAGTGAATGCACCTTAAAACTGCTTTCTACTTCCTTCTTTCCTCCGTGGATTCCCGGACGTGACCTTCTTCTTACTCCCCCACTTGTGACGCCCCTGCTGCTTGGCCGCCACAATCTCGGTGTATTTTCGCTTTTGGTATCTGGAGGAATGAGAAAAAAGGTGTAACGTTTAAATGGGTCACTGCAAAATATTTCAAAAGGGCGATATTGAAGCTCACATGTCTTGTGTTTTGGTAAGTTTTGATACAGCAATATAGTCTATTATTTATTTATTTTTTAAGCTCGCAAATTTGCACTTGGCCACTTTGAGGTACAGAACTCTACTTCGAGCTGAGTGGCCAATGGTACTGCATCTAAATAATAGCCTTCAGTTTCAAAAACACTTATAAGAAAAATACTATAGGCCTACTTGGTGTCAGCGACTGAGAAAATAACGGCTCATTAATATGGCAATACAGTAGTTCCAGCTGATTGACTTGTGCAACCGTGATTGTTAAAACCTTTGTTAAGCATAAATAGTTACTACAACATAAGACACTGGACACAGTCGCAATAGCCAATCAGCTGGAATTATTAACATACAGGTGGGCTGTTATATTCTCAGTCATTGACACTGAGCGTAAACAGTACTATCAGCTAGTTAGCTCAAAGTAGAGCTCTCTAATTCAAAGCAACCAAATGCAAACGCACCAAGTTAAAAATATAAAAACTACAGGTGGCATTCCCAAAAAACAGAACATCGATAACGTTTCGCAATTACCTGAAAAAGCTATCTGCAAAACATTGTCAATATAATGTAGTGCTCCTCCTCAAATGGAGGTTTTATTCATTCTGTCAATTTTGTTTAGTTCATTTTAACAGATAAAGAAAGATTGTGTACGATAATAACAAGCGATCCAAAACCTACACAAATACTAAAATGCATCATACAAATACAGTACAGAAAACATATAATGAAAACCTACCCTCTTCTACAAATTCAAGGATATAAAAACAACAGTAGAAAACACAAAACACTATCCCACATATCCACAATGCAAATAAGTAAAAATAGTAGGCTACACCAATATAGTATGTATGTATGTAAAATTATACTCATGCACATACCCCATAGATGGGGGTGGACGACTCGAGACAGAGCCCGAACAGGGATAAAACAACACAACATAAAACACAAAATATAAAATTTACACACACCAATACAGTAGCATAAAGAAACTCATACCCTTTCACACACAAAACAATATGGACGCACACATAATATTTATAAAATGGTTTGTAACACTAATAACCCACCAAATTTAATTAATAAAAGCAAATGATCCTCCCAGGATTCGAACCAAGGATATCACATAACAATAACACACACGGCACTAGCATTTACACTAACTTTCGCACATCCCGCTATTATGTATTGGCAATTACATTATACAAGGTGGCATAGAAGTCGGTTACCCGCAATAGGCACCACCTGAGTCAACTGGGTAACTGAATTATTCGCGACCCTGTAAATTTAAAATTGCTTCGTCTTTGTTTATTTTACAAGTTATCAATTATACAAAGTTAGAAATACAGTGGCAATTGAGAAGGCACACAAGATTAACTATTCCAAAGCTAATTTTATTTTTTTCCAAGTCTAACGCCTCTTCGTCATTAAAAATGTTCTAGGCAAGTGTTAGTTTGACACAATCTCTCTTTAAAGACACTCTTTTAACACAATCTCTCCCTTACACTCACACAAACGTACATACCTTGAAGCCTCCTCATCGTTCGTAAGTTCCTCGGCCAGTGTTCGCTTGTGTTGCCTTCACATGTACACACAGTAACAAATCAAAGCGTATCATCAACAATCTCAAGCACTCACCCGCCTGTGGCCTAGACAACATAAGCAACATACACCTCAGACACCTGGGACCACAAGGCATACAAGCACTCACTAACATATCAAACTACAGCTATTCACACAACACAATACCAGACATTTGGAAGCATGGAATCATCATCACATTCCCCAAACCCAACAAAGACCCCACGCTACCCTCCTCGCACCGCCCCATCACACTCCTTTGCTCCCCCTCTAAAGTCATGGAACGCCTAGTATTACAACTAATTACACCTGACCTACCCCTAGCTCCAACACAACATGGCTTTAGGCCACTGCACTCCACAAACACTCTTTTCACAGACCTTACACAAAGAGCTTTCGACAGCATCAACTCAGCTAGACCACCACACAGATCACTATTAGCCACACTCGACATTAGTAAAGCCTTCGATGCCATCCCCCGCCACAACCTAACAAACAAAATCTACAACACAAACATGCACAACATCACAAAACGGTGGCTGGCCAACTTCCTAGCAGGCAGATGTGCACACGTATCTTTTGCCGGTCAGTCATCTAAAATCAGAAACTTTCCAAACGGAGTCCCACAAGGATCCGTCCTATCGCCCGCACTCTTCAATCTGTACATGCACGATATAACTACACCCAATACGCCCCAAATAAACTTAGCCTCCTATGCAGATGACATAACACTCACATGCACACCATGACCCAAAAAGAGCAACAGATCTCCTTCAACCCTATCTCAACACACTACATGGCTGGTGCACTACAAACAGACTTAATCTAGCCCCAGCCAAATCCACCGCAACCCTGCTCACAAGTTGGACAGAACACGAATACATCCCTCAACTCACCATAAACAACACACCCCTAACACATACACACACACCCAAAATCCTAGGAGTAACATATGATACTCATATGACATTCAAACAGCACACCACAAACATTAAAAAGAAACTGACACCCAGACTTAACGCCCTCAGGTCACTTGCTCACACAAAATTTGGACACAACAAAGAAACTACCACCACAGTATATAAACAATACATAAGATCAGTGATGGAATACGCAAGCCCAGCCTGGGCTTCTAACCTAGCTGAAACACATCATAAGACCTTACAGACTATTCAAAACAAAGCCCTGAAGATCATTACAGGCTGCACAGCTACTGCACCCACAGATCACCTACATCAAGAAACCAAAATCCTCAAAGTCAAAGACCATCTGGACATGAGAGGCACTCAATTCCTGGCAGCAGCCTCCACGAACCAAGACCACCCACTAAACTACATGGCAACACACCCACAGACACCAAGAAATATAAAAAACAACACCCAGCACACGGTATCACACACAAATACTGTCCTCTCTCCCTCCCTGCCCACCCCGAACCAACTTCCAGAAGCACATCCATACTCATATCTCTCGCCGATCCATCCACTCACTCACAGACAACACGCAGCTGCAAGCACGACTTCCCGAAATCCATCCTTCCGAATCCTCCCTTCCTTGCGAGGAAAGAGTCCACCTGGCCAGGCTGAGATGCGGACACCATCCAGCTCTCCTGAGCTATCAGAAGAGACTGGATGACTCCGTTGTCGACGCCTGCCCGGGATGTAACACAGCACCCCATACCATTAAACACATCATAGAAGACTGCATTTCACACAACCACTTACGCCAACAACACAATCTACACTCAATGAGAGCTCTGTGGGAAAGCCCGATCGTGGCCATGGCCTTTCTCAGGGACTCGGGGCTGTTCGGCCAGGCAGCTTAGGGAACAACAACAACAAATACCCAACCATGAAACCATGGATACAATAATTAAAAAAAAAAAAAAATCATACACACAAACTATCTATCTATCTATCTATTGCCTGACGCCGTGATCCCCGAAGGGGTGGCCACGAACGAACCGCCCCCATGCACCTCTGTCCCCAGTCAGTCGACGCCCCTCCCCCCAACCAGCACCGCCTTCGTTCATGTAGTTCCTCACTCCATCCTTCCACCTCATATTCGGTCTACCTCTCCCCCTCTGTCCCTCCACCTCGCTCTCGTACATCCTCTTAGTCATTCTCTCGCTTTCCATACGTTCCATATGGCCGAACCATCTCAAGTTGTTCCTTTTCACACTTTCCAGCACATCTACCTCCACACCACACCTCCTTCTTACTTCCTCATTAGTATGTCTATCCCTCCATGTAACTCCGCACGCACTCCTTAAGTAATTCATTTCCACTGCTCTCACTCTTGGTCTGAGTCTCTCAACCAACGTCCATGCTTCGCTTCCGTAAGTCAGTGTCGGGATTACCACACTGTCATGCAAGGACTTCTTCACTTCCATACTGACCACCCTATTTCTTGTTACTGCTTTTAGCGTTCCTACAACCCTCTTCCCCTGTTGTACCCTCTCCCGCACCTCTTCATCCATAGTCCCATCTTTACTCAACATACTGCCCAGATACTTAAAAGAGTTGACGATCTCCATAGCCTGACCGTTCAGCTTCACCTCACACTCTGTGACTTCACCCCTTTCGAAGACCATAACCTTGCTCTTCCCCGTATTTACCTTCAAATTCCGTTTTTCGCACAGTTCCAAACTCATTTACCAGACCCTGCAACTCCCATTCATTATCACTCATCAGAACTGTATCATCCGCAAACAGCAGTATAGGTAGCTTCCACTCAATTCCCTCCCTTTTCAGCGATACACCAACATCCACTGCTCTTGATAGTATTTCTTTCATAACTCCATCCATATATACAGTAAACAACCACGGGGACATCACACACCCCTGTTTCAAACCAACATTCAGGTCAAAGAACTCGCTCTGCTCACTCTCCACACGTACTGCCGCCTTTGCACCCTCATACATGCTCTTCACTGCTTTCAGCAACTTGCCCTCTACTCCGTATATTCTAAGTACTTTCCACAAACCTTCTCTATCCACTCTGTCATAGGCCTTCTCCAAGTCCATAAAGGCAACATACACCTTTTGTTTCTTCTCCAGATACTTCTCCACAACACAATTCAGGGTAAAATCTGATCTACACATCCTCTTCCCTTCCTAAAACCTCCCTGCTCGTCGCCTATCCATTTCTCCGTTCTCACTCTCACTCTCTCAATCACTACCCTACTGTATACCTTCCCTACTACGCTTAGAAGACATATTCCTCGGTGGTTACCACACACTCCTCTTTCCCCTTTGCCCTTATATAGGGGGACTATTATGCCAGTCTTCCAGTCATCAGGTGCACTCCCCTTCTCCCATGCTAGTTTGCACATTTTCCATACCCATTCTATCACTATCTCACCACCATACCTCAACATTTCCCCACACACTCCATCTGTTCCTGGTGCTTTCCCCAACTTCACTCTTTTCATGGCTTCCCACACTTCTGACCTCCTGATCCCCACCTCCTCCTCCACTACTTCTCTTCTTCTCCCTCCCATACCATATCCAGCTATGTTTGCTGGCTCTTCATTCCTTACATTTAGCAACTCACTGAAGTACTCCCTCCATCTTTCGACTCTCTCTTGCTTCTCGGCTAGCATTCTTCCATTCTTATCTTTCACACCCTTACTGTTTCCCTTGCTACCTTCCCTAACTTTTTTGACTTCTTTCCAGAACAGTTTCACACAAACTCACTACTCTAAATTATTTCAACACATACCATATACTCATACTCATCCCCCACTCAATCTCTCTTTCTTACACAAACACAATCTCGCCCTTACAGGCTTACACCCACATAACCCTACATACAGTACCTCAAAGCCTCCTCGTCGTTGATAATTTCCTCGGCCAGTGTTCGTTTGCGCTGCTTCTTAGGCACACGAGAGGAGTAGAAATCCAATGGACTGTCCACTACTTGGCCTAGGTGGAAGTGTTTTGGGGTCACCTGTGCAAGAAAAGAATAAAGAAAATTAATATATTGGCCCGCATTTAAGACTATATATCTATATATCTATATATATATCTATCTATCTATCTATCTATCTATCTATAGATACCCCCCCCTTGTTTTTAAGACATCCAATATTTACCTATAAATATTAAACTTTTCACATAGGTGTGACATTTTCATACATGCTATTTTGGCTATCAGTAGATGATTTTAGGGAGTTTAGAGAGGATATCTGGTAGTAAGAAAGGTAATTGAGATATGTTAGTAGCCTTTTCATTCTCAGAGATCCTTCCTAATCTGAATAAAATTGCTTAATAGCCAAAAAATAAAAATAAGTGTTACCCATAGGCCTACTGAAAGAGTTAAGAAGAAAAAAACGAGTCAATGTTTGAGTACAAGATACAATGATTTTGGGGGTACTATTTACGGGTGATATGAGTCTTGTACATTAGCAACTACGGCATAGG
The DNA here is from genome assembly GCA_032716605.1 of Paralithodes platypus. NCBI lineage: Eukaryota > Metazoa > Arthropoda > Malacostraca > Decapoda > Lithodidae > Paralithodes > Paralithodes platypus. Next base: position 39,479,377 of record CM064488.1, on the reverse strand, counting down.
CCTACTCAGTTACGGCCAGTCCTAGCAATCCTATGAGAAATTGCTATGAAACTGAATGGTCTGGTTTAATAACAATAAATACTGTAACATAACGCTATAATAAAGAAAAAACATTTTCTTTCAGACAAATTGGGGAGAACCTGTCTGGATATTTTGGAGTGCAATTATATTTTTTAATATACAAAAATTATGAAAGTGTGATACACTGAAGTGTTTTCAGATATCAACCACAGTATACAAGGGTGATAGTCCAAACAGAATGTCAAGTGTATGGACATCAACCTCTCTTTTGATCTTTGTCCAAAAGAGGTAAATTCTGCATCAAACACGAAGTCCAGAAGCATTGGCTTACGGAAAATACAGTAATTATAATACTATTACTACTAATAATAATAATAATGAATGTTTTCTTTTTCTATTGAGTCCAAAAGAATAACCTCTAATTATATATATAAAACTAAAGCCAGACCTATGAGAGTTCTGTATGGAGCTCAGTGGTCTGGTTAATCTGCTCTACATAACTAACTAAAGCTTTCCCGGGCGTTTCCGCACCTTCCTCAGCTCCCTGCCTTGGAGTGGCTTCGGTCACCCGGGCTTTGTTAGTGGTAAGCAGGGAGGATTTTGTGGGGGCGCTCGTTTATGGCCTTGGCCTTGCTCGAGACCTTGGGGCTGTTCGGCCAGACAGCCTGGGGAACAACTAACTAAAGCTTACCTTCATGTCGGAAGTCTTAGAGTGGCGTCGAGGATCGAGGACGGAGCGCATCCTAATCACTTCCAGGTCCCTCTGTACTTCCTCCGTCATCTCTGGGGCCTTCATGTCAAACCAACCCTTGCCCTTCGTCTTGGCTTGCTCACGCTGTAAAACAAATAAATAAAGGAGAAATGTAGTATGTAGTCTCACAAACAACATACAGTACATTACATTGGCCACTGTGATGACACGATGGGGCTGTATTGTGGCAAGTCTTTATTGTCCTGTACTACAGTAAAGAGACTAAAACCACGCTCTCTGTGGATGAAGTGGTCTTTCAACTTGTATGTTGTATATTACAATTTAAAACTTGCAAAATAAACAAACCAAAACTGGGACAACACAAGACAAATGCAAAAGAACCAATCAAAATCGTGATGTGGAAACAACGCCTAACAAAATTAATAAGAGTACAGACTTACTGTAGTAGGATATCCTTAAATAGTACATTGGGAGGCAAAAAATTATGTGTGTCATAACTACCGGTATAACATCATAAAATTACGAAAATACAGCAAACATAAAATTAAATAACAAAAAAGGTCCCTAAATTAATGTAAAATTGCTAGCACAGGGCATAAAATGTTATTGTAATAAGACAAAAAATGAAAATACAACAAATAGAAAATTAAATACATAAAATCCCACCTTGCGTAATTCCTTGGCCTTCTTCTTGGTGACGAAGAGTGGTTCTACTTTGGTCTTCTTCAGGAACTCTGGTTTCAGTATCATGGAGGACTTGAGAGCCAGGGCCACCTCTTCTGAATGGCTCCCTACATCCCCCAAGATAATCTTGGGACCCATGGCTATTGGTTGGTCCGTCCCGGGCTCCAGTTGGTCCGTAGGCTCGTACCTATAGGGTCACATTAATTTATTAGTGTTCTTGTAGCTAAATGCTTGTCCAAACAAACAGTTTCTGAGTATGGTGTTTGAGCATAATTCTATATACAGGTCTCCCTCACTAGCCGATGCCCCGATTAACTAAATAAGAGAGAGAGCGAGAGCAAAAGAGAGAAAGGCAGAAAGAGTGTGTTAGCAAAAGAGTGAGCGAGAGAGCGAAGGAAGGGTGGAGGGGTGGAAAATACGTATGGACAAAAATGGCAAGATTAACCCACCTCTTTGTAAATCTAGGAGCGATCTTGTCCGACTCTTCTTTCTTCCCCCCTTCCTGCTTCACGTTCTTGGGGTTTGTGGGGAGGGTGGTGAAGGAGAGGGGCACGTGTTGACCAACCAGGGTCTCCATAACGCCCTCCCACTCATCACCCTTCTCCTCCACTTTCTTAGGCACTCGTCGCTTGCCTGGAATAATGTGAGAAATTCTGAGTTTTCATTAAACCCTTCTTTACCGACTGGGTCTTTTTAACTTCATTTTGGCTACTATTAGACAATTTTATTCAGTTTCAAAAGGGCCTCCAGCAATTAAAAGGCTTCGAACTATCTCACTCAACCTTTATTAACACCACACATCCTCCTTAAACTGCACCAAACCAATTAAATATAGCTAGAATCATATTAAAAAGACGTCGCCGGTACAGAAGGGGTTAAAAAAAATAGGAAAAGTGGTGATTGGGCCTGCATATATAGAATAGAATTAAAATGTAAAACTTGCAAACTAAACAAACCAAAATTGGGACAAGGACAATATAAAGTCAAATTAAATTATCAAAATCGCTATGTGGAAACAACGTTTACTAAAATGAAAATTATTAAATAAAAGAACACAATCCACCACATAGGGTGTACATTACTACATGAGCAAGTTAATCTGTTTCCCAAGCAAACTAATCGCACATATAACAACGCACTATTGTCACGTTAAAGGAAGTAGTCAAGTTTGGAAAGTCATATAAAATATAATTTTATAATATTGTTTTGCCTAATTTTCAAACTGTTCAGATATACATATTTATCTTGAAAGGGGGTCTAAGGTGTGTAATTTTAAGCTTGATTAAGGTCTAGGGAGGAAACTAAAAAAATTATCAAAAGATTTATAAATGAGCAAATAAATACGCCCATCCCCCCTTAACCTTTTGAGTACCAGTGACGTGTGTTATATAATATTCCAGCTATGTTTAGACGATACTATGCAGCTTAGGAAGGATCTGTGGTAGTTCAGTGGTCTAATTAATCTGCTCTACATAACTAACTGTGGTAGTTAAAAGGGTTGGTTGAGATAGTTTGAAGTCTTATTATTGTTAGAGGTCCTTCCTAAACTTAATAAAATTGTTTAATACAGTCAGTCCCCCCAATCCGCACCTATATGGGCGGCATTACACGACGGGTATTGGGAATTCGCGCATTGGGGATAACATAACTTATGGAGAAAAATACATATGGGCGGCAGCCCGCATTTCCACACACATTTGACGGTAATTTTTTATCAAAATCAATACAAATTGGACAACCAAGCATACACAATAATAGAAACATAAACAAGTCATTCCTTACATTAAAATTAAATGCTATAAGTAGGTGAGAAGAGTGGGGGCTCCGAGACACCCCCCCGCGACAGGGCGAGTTCATATAGCCTAGGCCTAGGCTTCCCCGGCCCCGCCACTGTCACTGGCCCCGTCCCCGGATAAACCCATAGATCTCCCGATCGCAGTAGTGCCTTCACCAGTTTATTCTTCCTAGGCATTTTGAAGTTGTTGAAGGGTGTAGGAAGGCGGTTGTTACACAATAAATGGGTAAAGTCTCAGCGCACGGACACTTAAGGATATTGGGACTGAGAAGGAAGCGTACGTGTGGTTATGTGTGTGTGTGTGTGTGTGTACTCACCTAATTGTACTCACCTAATTGTAGTATACAGGATTTGAGCCTAAGCTCGTGTTGTCCTGTCTCTCTCTCTACATTTATCCAATTTTGCTTTAAAAGTTTGGATATTTCTTGCTCCCACCACCTCCCCATCCAACTTATTCCAACACTCAATGCTTCTATACGGGAAGCTGAACTTTCTTACATCAGACTTACATATAACTTTCCTCAACTTACAATCATGACCCCTGGTTCTTCCCTCGTCCCTCACCACAAAATCTCCCTTGTCGATCTTCTCAAAACCTTTCACACACTTAAACATCATGATCATGTCACCTCTCTCTCCTCTCCCTCAGCGTTGGCAGCTTTAGCCTCTCCAATCTCTCCTCATAAGGTAGGTCTCTAAGGCTAGCTATCATCTTAGTGGCAACTCTCTGAACTCTTTCCAGTTTTTTATTATGTTTTATAAGGTGTGGAGACCACACCACTGGTGCATACTCCAGTCTTGGTCGTATTATTGTCCCTATTATTTTTGCTAACATCTCTTCATCTAAATAATTCAGAGCTATTCTCATGTTAGTCAACACTGCATAGGTTTCACCAGTTATTTTATTTATATGCTGTTCAGGTGACAAGCTGTCTGCCACAACTACCCCTAGGTCTTTTGCTTTCACAGCTTTACTAATGATTTCATCTCCTATTTTATATCCCCAAGAAGGTCTATATTTACTTTTTCCCATCTCAAGAACCTGACACTTACTCGTGTTGAATTCCATTTTCCAAGTTTGACTCCACTCATATAACTTATCTAGATCTCTCTGTAATTCTTCACAACTACTCCTACTTGTAATATGCTTCATTAGTTTTGCATCATCAGCAAACATAGATATATATGAGTCTATTCCCATTTGAAGGTCGTTGATGAAAACCAAAAACATGATTGGGGCCAACACCGATCCTTGAGGCACTCCGCTTTTTACCCTTTTCCACGAGGAGAACTTTCCTTTTATTACTGTTCGCATTTCCCTCCCAATTAAATAGTTTTCCATCCACTTTAATAATGTGTGTGTGAGTGTGAGTGTGCGTGTGCGTGTGTATGTGTGCTTCCTTCTCAGTCCCAATATCCTTAACCCTCTCACCACGGAAGGCCTCTTGAACGCCCATAAAAAAGCATATAACAGGTTCCCGGAAGGCCTCTTGAACGCCCAGTGGTTGAAAGCCTGTGAGCTTCGTGTGCGAGGCGTCGGTCCGACGCATGTAAACATCAGCCGGCTGGACCGACGCCCCGCATCTCCGGCCACAAGAAGGAGAGCGTCACTTGTTCGTGTGTGCCTGTATGTTGTTGTTAAGTATCGAAAAGTGGTGTAAAGTGGCTGTTTTGGCCATAAAGTTATCTCCAATGAAATCATCATCACAGCTCAACCAGTTGTTGTTGTTGTTGTTGTTTTTCCCCAAGCTGCCTGGCCGAACAGCCCCAAGGCCCCGAGCAAGGCCAAGGCCATAACCGAGCGCCCCCACAGAACCCTCCCTGCCGACCACAATAAAGCCTGGGTGACCGAAGCCACTCCATGGCGGGGAGCTGAGGAGGGCGCGGAAACGCCCGGGAAACCAAAGCCCCACCCAGGGCCCTGTGCCCCTCAGCAATTATGAAGAGAAAGTTGAAGGGCAAAGGAAAGATGTGACGCTTTAGCTTCCAATCTTGGTAGATTAGGTCAATCCACGCAAGAGACGCCGTCACTTGAGATCTAGAAAATATATAAGTAAAAGGAACAGTCAGAGTAAGCTATGGGTATGGCAGAGATCACTCAGTTCTCACTCTGATAGACCAGCCCATCACCACATGACTAGAACCCAATCCTCTCAGCATCACCTAGGAAAGGCCCTAGAAAGCTGCCTTTGGCGGGGGGATAGCTCCCCTATTTCAACCCTTTTCGGGGTTGGGCACCCGCCCAGCTCAACCAGTTGACTTAGAGAGCTCTACTTAATGCCATTCTACAGGTAAATAACACAGCTACGCTTGGGGATGCGCGGGAATGCGGGAAGCAGTCTGATTAACGAATATACGGTAGCCTAGCCTAGACGTTTTTCGGCCAAAACACCCGGGTTTCGAGGAATATATATATAATACATAGCCGGGGCTGGAGGGTTAAGTGTCCGTGCGCTGAGACTTGACCCATTTATTGTGTAACAACCGCATTCCTACATCCTTCAACACCTTCAAAATGCCTAGGAAGAATAAACTGGTGAAGGCACTACTGCGATCGGGAAATCTATAGGTTTATCCGGGGACGGAGACGGGGCCAGTGACAGTGGCGGGGCCGGGGTAGCCTAGGCCTCCGAGGGGCCCCCAGGGGTGTGCGCGCAGAGTAGGGAGGGGGGTGGCGCGGAATACAAAAAACAGCATTTTTACACCACTCTTCAACCATGATTCGTGTTTTGTGGGGTCAATACGTGTTTTAGGGATTTTGAGTACCTGTTTTACCCCTCGGCGCAGAATAGGGTAAACGCGGACTGAGGATACGTGTATTAGGGGGACTGACTGTAGTTGCCAGAATATGATGAAAATTACGTCTCTGGTACTATACGGGTTAATACATTACTGTACTCCACATAGTGACTTATACAAGTTGGTTTGTCATTATATTGTGCGGTTTCTGGTTCTGGTTCGTTTGTTTTGCAAGTTTTCCAAAGTAATATATAAGCATGCATAATGGCAAAATTTATTCAAATTTGACCACTTGCGAATTTCATGCAATGAGGAAGATAGAGCTGTGGATATCGATATTAAGGGGGGTCACCTGCTTTTTGTTTATTTCTCTCCTTCTCTGGCTTGGATCCATTCGGCCCCATTCAGCCAACTATTTTAAGACGTTTATCCCCATGTAGGTGTCGATTTCTTCCTGGCGAGCGATAGCGAGCCAGCATTATATGAAGAAATCCGGCTTCGCCGGAGAAATTTTTCTATCGAAAAATGTAAAAATTTAGCCTGCTGTCAAAAACATTTTTAAAATATGCTGGCTCGCTACCGCTCACCAGTAAAATATTGACACCTGGATGGGGATAAACATCTTAAAACAGCAGGCTGAATGGAGCCAAATGGATACAAGCCAGAGAAAGAAAGAAAAAGAGAGAAAAAAGCAGGTGACCCCCCGTAAGCAGAATTACAAGCTAAAACAAGGTCATAGTACATTCACATATACATAAAACCAAAATCATCATACTTTCTATCCATCAGAAACCTACATTATTATTGTATTTCTATTTTATATCAACGTTTACGGCTTCAACTTCCTTATGGCCTGAAACTCGCAAGAAGCCAATTAACTTCCCAAACCATTGGCTAAGTGGCCATGGAATATATCTAACCCTTTCAGGATACGGGAACGCATTACTTCTTTATTCTATGGCAATTATTAGACAATTTTATTTAGATTAGGAAGGGAATATGGATGTCGGAGGGTTAATTTAGATCGTATTTACCCAAGTTTTCTTCCGTCAGATCCTTCCTAATCTCTATGAAATTGTTTAACCCCTTCTGTACCGACACCATCTTTATTATTATATTCTAGCGATATTTAGATGATTTTTGCAAGTTAAAAAGAATCTGTGGTAATATGAAGGGTTAAGCGAGACAGTTCGAAGCTTATTAATTGCTGGAGGCCCTTATGAAACTGAATAGAATCGTCGAATAGTAGACAAATTAAAGTTAAAAGAATGTTTCGGTAATGAAGGGGTTAATGTTGGCCAGAATACAGTGTCAAAATGTCATAATCCTCAGAGGGTTAAATATAAATAAGCATACCAATCTTGTAATTCTATTTTCGAACTCAGTGGTCTGGTTCAACTATTATATTACAATAAAACTCCATTTATCCAGCATTTATGGGAGACTTAACCCTATTTGACATAAGGCTAAAATTCATTCACAGTACAATCTCAACTTTTTGGCTAAATAGGCAATTAAATAAATTTTTCACATAAAGGTATAATTAATTTACAATAGAATCACATATAATAATAATAAAGTTAAAACAGATTATCAACTATTTGTGAATTTCAATACAGTACCAGCAATAAATGTAATCCTCACATGGTTAATTTCCAAGGAAAGAAACAAACTTCAAAATTAACCATGCGAGAAACACATATTAGCAGACACGCTCAAAATCCAAAAGAAAAAGAACATTATTTATTTTAAAAGGCCGAGATATATGCCTTGGTAATCCAGTAGTTGAAACGGAGCCAAGAACTCCTTAACCCGTACAGCCCCAGCGACGCGTCTGACGCGTCGGCGATGTATGTAACGCACAGCCCCAGAGACGCGTCTGACGCGTCACCCTAATTGCGCCGACCGTAACCTCAGGTGTAGCCACTCAAGAGGGCTCAGATTTGTATGGGAACTGTGTACGTATCCCACGCAACCGTGCCGATGGTTGAAAACTCTCAAAGTCCACGTGCGTGCGCGTGAGCGCGCAATAACCTGTTTTTTTGGGGTAATTGCCTTAAATTTTTTACTCTTGTAAAATACGTTTTCGGGGGCTCTGTAGGACCATTCTTTAAGCTTTTTGAGCGGTTTTTCGTGGTTTTTCCTTCATTCCTAACCCATTCGCTATTGTTTCTGGAATAAAACCATTTTTTGAAAACCGGCCGGGTTCTGGTGAACAAACATTACAAAACTAGCCGGGGCTCCACGGGTTAACTGCAACACAACAGTTGTATGGAAGTCTCGGCTCCAACATCACCTTGACAGATCTTGGATACACCACATTGATGATGCAGTTTTTAACGTCGTGCACTCCCTTCAATGACAGGGCTAGGGTGTACCTTTGTTAGGGGATTTTACTAGACATTTGCCCCGAGTGTCCAAACTCTTTATGTCTACCAATGGCACGGGGTGGAATCATACTGCCAACCCTTCGATCAGCAGTAAGATATGCTACTGATCATGCCACAGCCCAGACATTGTATGAAGCATACAACAGCAGGCATTGAAGAAAAGCATATACAGTACAGTATAATGCAAAATTAAATTAAATTGTATTCACCGACCTTTGGCTATGCCAGTCTTGAAGGTAGCCAGGGCAGAGAAGAATTCCTTGCGAGCGTTGTCCCCGAGGTACGTCAACGTAGGCTCCTCCGCAAACAGTTCCACCAGCCCTGACATAATTTCTTCCAAATCCACTTCATCCAATATTTCAGGGGCGTCGATAAGAATGTCCTGGTTTCCTTTGCTTTCAGGGGAACGCATTTCTACATCTGTCGATTCCTGTGGGCATTCAAAAAGTTAAGGGAGGAGGGTTTATTTATAAGTTTATATAATTATCTATATATATATATATTTATCATTGTTTTTGTTTTCTCCATAGACCTCAGTCAAACTTAAATAATTGTCCTCAAGATCCCCTTCGAGATGAATATTTACATTGTTCGGTAGAGATATTCGGCCGGTTCCTTCATAATTACAGGCTCACTAATGCTCGCCAGGAAAAATGTACACCTAAATGGCACGAAAGGTTTTCATATTAACACAATGACTGCGGCACTTGTGATATGACAATTGCTTGGTCACCACTGTGCCATACGGGGGTTTTGGACTAAAAGTAACCTTCATTCCCTGCACATTTCCATGTATAAACAAGAGCTATAACGTATTTCAATGATATATCCCTGAAAGCATAGGAATAGACCTTTCCAATGACACCTGAATCATGTATGTACGACCAATGGTTGCCGTGCAACAATATTGCATAGGTGACGCTAAATCGGTAAAAAATAGTGAGTTTGAGCGGTTTTCGCTATCCCCACGTCTATAAGGGAGTTGGAGATGTCTCCCACTGTCACTAGTCACCGCCCAGGCACGGGGGACTATGGATAGGACCATTCCGCGCTGCTTATACTTGCTCGCCTGCCTCCCAGGCCTTGTTCTAGGCAGAAATTCGGCAATTGTCATACGACAAGTGCTGCAGTGATGACCGTATTTTTTATATAACAGCCCGCAGTCATTGAGTTAATAAATAAATGGGACAAAAGGTCTTAAAATTGACAAAATAATGGGGCAAACGTATTGAAATCTCAAAACTAATGTGTTCTTTTATTTCATAAATTTTATTTTAGTAAGCGTTATTTCCACATAGCGATTTTGATCAGTTATTTTGCCTTTATATTGTCTTTGTCCAAGTTTTGGTTTGTTTAGTTTGCAAAGTTTTACATTTTAACTAATGGGGCAAAACATGAGGGAGAAGGGGGGCCAGAAAAAGTAAATATCTCCCCATTTATAAGACGGAAATACAGCTGACCAAGAATTACATGGTACAATTTATACCAAACAGTTCAGAAATGTACACATAAATAAGGCATTTTATATCTATATCTCTCTCTATACGGTATATATCTACTACTGTATGTCTATATATCTATCTCTCTCTACATATACAGTATATGGCTATAAGAGTGATCTCTTCCACAAACAGCTCCATCAGCCTTGACTTCCTCCCTTCCACCTCCACCTCATCAGTTAGCTCTGGGACATCAATAAGGTCTTTCTTCACTTTTCGGAGAACACATTTCTACATCTGATGATTCGTGTGGATAGTCAAAGAGAGGTATCAGTGCACTAATTTAAAAAAAAAAAAAAATATTAAATAAATACATAGAGGCTTCCATAGTACAACTAATGACGAACAGTTCAGAAACGTAAACATAATATGCGTTTCCATGTACAAATAATCACTTAAAGATCTGGGTACATATCTTAACTTTCTTGGTTTAACCCTTTCATTTCGGGTGACGCGTTTATAATTTCCTTCTAGGTTGCTGTTGTTGTTGTTCCCCAAGCTGCCTGGCTGAACAGCCCCAAGGCCCCGAGTAAGGCCAAGGCCATAAACGAGCGCCCCCACAGAACCTTCCCTGCCGAACCCTGCCTGGGTGACCGAAGCCACTCCATGGCGGGGAGCTGAGAGGGTGCGTAAACGCCCGGGAAACCAAAGCCCCACCCAGGGCCCTGTGCCCCTCAGCAATTATGAAGAGAAAGTTGAGGGGCAAAGGAATAATGTGATGCTTTAGCTTCCAATCTTGGTAGATTGGGAGGTCAATCCACGGAAGAGACGCCGTCACTTGAGATCTAGAAAATATATAAGTAAAAGGAACAGTCAGAGTAAGCTATGGGTATAATGAGAGTACTGGTAATTTATACATCTTAGAAAGCAGCTATGATAGTTAAATGGCTTAATTGGGATATATAGGTTGTAGCCTTTTAATTCCTACAGGTCATTCCTAAGCTTCATAATTGAATAATAGTAGACAGTCTATATTGAAAAGGACATCACCCATACTGAAAGGGTTAAAGATAATTAAAATAAAACACAGTCACACACAGCTCACCAACAAAACACTGATGAATAATAAAATATAAATTACTTAGTGCAGCTGCCCACATAAGTTCTGTTCCTCTATTTGATCTTATACAATGAAATACTGTACAATGTGCATGATTGAATTACGAGTGTAGTTTCTTATGCAGTGGTTAACTGATCTGACTAGTCAACTCCAAGATTCTTCTATATAAGCATTTTAACACAGATTGTAATAAATTTGATTGTAAATACAAAATTATTGAAATTGTTCAAAGTAATCAAAATGTTTTAGATAGAGAAAATTATTGGATTGGAAAATTAATGACCATCTATCCATTTGGACTTAACAATCAAATAAAAAATGTAGGCAACATTTTGTATAAAGATTTATTAAAAAACAATTTTAATAACCCATATTTTAACTTCCCTGTTTTAAACAAAAGACCTGGTAGACACGGTAATAGAAGACTAAATACATTTAATAAAAAGAAAAACAGGTCTGATATTAAAATTATTGTTAATAATTTATATTCATTATATCAAAATTTCGGAATTAAAAAATTAAAAGATTCATTGAAAGGCCTACAAAAGAAAAGTTTTGCTCCTTTTATAGAAAATATTCTAAACAATAAATATAATTTCACAAATAAATTTAAGAATATAGTCTTTGCTTTTATGGGATATATTAGAGCTAATTCTAAGAAATCCAAAGATAACCGTATTAAAGATAAAGTCATGTCCACTTTAAATTATTCCTCTAAAATTTTAGACAAAATTAATGTTAACAGTCTTATTAATTCAAAGAAAGTTAAGTCCATGTTACCAGATGGTTGTGAAGATTTCAAACCATTAATAGTGTATTCATATGAACGACCTGTTGGGTCTATTATTTGTAATTATAATAAAGTTTTAGGAAATCTTTCAGATAATGATATTTTCAATAATAATAAATGCGTGTGTGAAAGAGTCATGGATATGCCAGCTAGCAGACGTGATGCACTAGCAAAGTTCATTTATAGTCCGATATGTCACATATTAACAGGTGATGTAGAACTAGTTAAACATTTTGCAAACGACAAATTAGCGGAGCTATGTCGTAAAGGGTTTAAATTTAGAATAGGGAGTAATAAAGTAACATGGGACATAATTTTAAAAGATATTGTTTTTTCAGTCAATAAATTAATAGATAAATTGTTAAAAATTGCGTGCTGCGATGCGAGAGAACTAGAAGCATGGTCTAAATTATTAATTAAGTTAATTAGAAATAAAATGTTCTCGCTTAAAAATTAATTTAATCTTTCAGATTTTATAGACTATAATTATAATAAGCTTAAAGTTGATTTAATAAATTTACATAAATATTTTGTAATCACTACAGTAGATAAAGCCAGCAATAATTATAGCTTCACATGTAAGAAATTTGATCTTGAAAACATGAAAAAAGAATTAGGTATTAACCCTCCAGCCCCGGGGGCTATAGCTTGCGACTGTGCTGCGGTACCGGGTGTTTTGACGATCTTTGGGCTATGTTAACTACTCTGTAAGTCAATGAATATGGCATGTAATGTTGTGAATAAAAAAGAATAATGTTCCACAAACCTTCCTCTGTCGAATGGCGTTGAGTAGAGGTCTCTAGCCCCTCTGGTTGCATAATGGTGAGCGCGGGAAGACGAGTGCTTTTCGGCGGAAAATTCTTCCCGCGTTCGGACGCGTCGCCCCGGCCATGGCTACGACGCACCTAGCCGCTCGTCGCGCCAAAGTATTTATCTCCCTTAGACAATTTTAGTGTTTGATATTGAGAATGTGATGTTTATTTGATATTTTCTAGTTATTTTGAGGCCAATTATATAAAATATGTTTATTAGGGTATCACTGTCACTGATATTGCTAATTTTCACTCGATACCGTACATTTTATTAGTAATTGAGGTAGGTTATTGTTGTATTAGGCACTGATTATTCGTTATCACAGGTGTTTATTATACTTTGGCCATCAAATATTAGGTCTTGTGTCACTTTCACTTTGACAAATATGCTTTAGAGAGTGTCACTGTCACTGATAATGCTCATTTTCACTCGATACCGTACATTTTATTAGTAATTGAGGTAGGTTATTGTTGTATTAGGCACTGATTATTCGTTATCACAGGTGTTTATTATACTTTGGCCATCAAATATTAGGTCTTGTGTCACTTTCACTTTGACAAATATACTTTAGAGAGTGTCACTGTCACTGATAATGCTCATTTTCACTCGATACCGTACATTTTATTAGTAATTGAGGTAGGTTATTGTTGTATTAGGCACTGATTATTCGTTATCACAGGTGTTTATTATACTTTGGCCATCAAATATTAGGTCTTGTGTCACTTTCACTTTGACAAATATGCTTTAGAGAGTGTCACTGTCACTGATAATGCTCATTTTCACTCGATACCGTACATTTTATTAGTAATTGAGGTAGGTTATTGTTGTATTAGGCACTGATTATTCGTTATCACAGGTGTTTATTATACTTTGGCCATCAAATATTAGGTCTTGTGTCACTTTCACATAGTTATATGATTTGTAAACGTTTTATATACAATTTATTGTGTCTTTTTTCACTGATTTATATATTTCTATAGGTTCTAATCATATAAATGTCACTTGGTATATACATATGTGTCACTTTCACATATTATTATGGTGTAATTGTATTTGTATAAATGTTTTCATAATACATGACTTTTGTATAACAATAAATTGGTTTACTTCCACTTTTTGCCTATATATATACTGTACATATTGTCATTATCTTTGGCACTTTCACTATGATTATTAGAACTCCAGCTTGGAGTGGTAATCAAAGAAGCACTCTAAAGCACATAGTGCCACCTTGCACTCCACACACTCCATGGTTGACTTTTTACCTGACCTCGGCCTCACCCTGCTGTTGTAGCAGACATGGCACCGCTTCTGCTGTGTTCTTCCTGATTCATTCTGAGGCAGGGAACCAAGCCTGTGCCTAATCAAGTGTTGAGCACACAGCAAGCGGTCAATAACGGCGGGCCCAGGATGTGCCACTGCCCTCTGTGGCGTAGCATACTTCTCCAGGAGCTCCGTCAACACCTGCTTTTGGAACCTCCGCAGACTATTGAACTTCATGGGTGTGTTCACATTCCGAAGCTTGTATATATTGTAGGCATTCAGAACTGACATGTCCACCATATGCAGAAAGAACTTTTTGTACCATCTGCACGAGGTACGCAGGCAGTCAATGAAGCCTATCTGCATGTCGGACTTGTCCACCAGCCTCATGTTGATGTTGTAGTCCAGGACAGCATCGGGCTTGGTCACCCTGGCCTGGGTGCGGCGATCCACCTTGCCAGTCTCCACCATTTCCCCCTTGTGGATGGTGGTCAGGAGGTTGACCTTCCGCTGGTCGTGCCAGTGGATAGCCAGAATGGGCCCCGACTTCTTCTTCAACACATCACCTTTTTTGGTCTTTGGAGGGAAAGGTGGCATGCCCTTCCTTTTCCCTCGTACTGTGCCTACAGTCCCCGTCTTGCGCTCATGCAGGTACTGTGAGAGAGTGGGGGACGTGTAATAATTTTCCGTGTAGAGGACGTGATTCTTGTGAAAGTAGCGGTCCATCATGGCTTGCACCACTGCTCCGCCAAAGCCAATGAGGGGGTCCACAAGCAAGTCCCCTTCCTTCCCGCTGTAGACCAGGAAGTCCAGGACATAGCCAGTTTGGCAGTCGCACAGCACAAAGAATTTTATGCCAAAGCGATGTCTTTTTGAGGGGATGTACTGCCGGAAGCTGAGTTTTCCCCGGAACAGCACAAGAGACTCGTCAATGACGACCTTGCGGAAGGGCTTGAAGTAGGAGGTGAAGCGTTCTCGCATCATCTCGTACAACGTCCTAATCTTCCACAGCTTGTCACCGAGGTGGACGTCGGGGTTGGTGACAAGATGGAGCGCTGCGAGGATATCAAGGTACCGGTCGCGAGACATATATTTCCCGAAGGCAGGGGTGGATATCAGATCATTGGTGATCCAATAGTCAGGCAACCTATGCTTCTTGACATGAGGCATTAGCATGGTGAGTGCCAGGAACACCATGAACTCTTTATGAGTCACTGGGGTCCACTGCCTCATGTGGCCCTTGGTCACCTTGCCCAAAAAGTGGACCTGGAATTGGTGCTGCTTATTTGTCTCTTTGACAACATAGCCTACCACCTCCTCATCAAAGAAGGCCTCAAATAGTTCGTGTGGTGGAGCATTGGGGCCTGCAGGAAAATTGGGGGTAATGCCTGAACCCTCCAGTACCTCATCAAAAGCTGGCACATCAGGGTTGTATCCATCCCCATCAACTACGTCTTGCCACTGAAAAACGTAGAATGGGTCTTGTCTACGCTGACGAGGAGCTCCAGCTGGTGGCCCAGCACGCCCACGGCCAACTCGGGAGGCGCGCGCCCTAGGGCGGCGAGGGCGTCGGCCAGGGCGGCGGCCAGCACGACGGGCAGCACGACGCCGGGCCAAGCGGATGGGTCGAGGGTCGTCGATGTCCATATAGTCATCGTCAGAGTGGTCATCTTGTCCTGACGGTGGACCTATGTAATCATGGCCAGTCTTCAGAGAGGTGCCCTTCATCATCAGTGGCCCCCACATAATCTGGCGGGGAACCAGTGATGCGTGGGCGGCGTGCGGGTGGGCGAGGTGGGGAAGGAGTGGCAGGTGAGGCTGTGTCCCCCCGAGGTCCTGGGCTCCTTGGCCTGCGACGAGTGACAGAAAGCAATGTTTCACTGTCACTAGGCCCAGGTATTGGTGATGCGAGCTCAAAGACTTCTTCAGGAAGACATGTTGAAGGCGGGAGAGGTGGGGAGGACCGTGGGGAAAGTTGCGGGGACATATGGCTGGGGCCGGCAGGGGTGGATGCCGCGGGAGCCTCGAACAAAACTCTCTTACTTTTCTTAATTTTTTTGGTATATTTCCTACCTTTCCCCTTTTCGGCAGCAGTATGTCTCCTGTCGGGGGACCTAGGAGGCAAATAGGCCGAAAGTGAGGGGTCCTCAACCCTTGGCAATGATGGGGGTGGTTGGTGGGGGTGGTGGGGAAGAATGCGGGGCATGCGGGGCATCCGGGTCATCTTGGGTGGCGTGGGTAGATAAGGGAGACAATGGCGGACGAGAAGGGTCACCACGCTGACCCTCACTCACAGCCTCATCAAGTATTTTTGCATGTTCCCTAGCTGCCGCGGCCGCCTTCTCAAGTATTTTCTGCTTATACAAGTGTAGCTTGAAAGGCGATTTACCTGGGGAAGGGCTTGGAGTCGTGTCACTTATGCGAAATTTGGTGAGTGACCTTGAACTCTCCCACTCACTCACTCTCTCAAGTTCACTGTCTTTAGGTAAACCAGCTTCCTCAACAACTGGTACATCACCTTCATCACTCTCATCACTGTCATGTTCTCTCGCAAATCCCAGGAATTGCTCTTCTTTCTCACTCTCATGGCCATAATCACTCGACTTATAATTACTGGAGTCGTCACTGACTATATCATCAACAATATACTTGGCATCAGCACGCTCATATAGTCTCAATGTCGTCTTAATACCTCCGGGAGATAACACATTTAGGCGATGGCGTCGGGGTAAGGCGCGACGAACTAGCAAGGGCGTCGTAGGAAGCACGGTATCGGACACAGCGGAATCACTATTTGGCGTACTGTCCATGATGGCGTCGGGGTAGATACTGTTGCTGTGGCGTCGTTTACGCCTGGTGGCGCCACCTACCGTCCCATGATACCAAAAATGTACGCGCGGCATTCGAAAGCACGCACGCAAGCAATGGGCGTTCAAGAGCCCTTCCGGGTTGGAGGGGTTAAGGGTAACATATTACGTAAAAATATTTGCGGTAATTCTGTTTATGAAATTCAAAATAATCTGAATATTGATAACTTAATCGATGAACATACCAAGAAAAATATGACATTTGATATTAAACTTTCTGATAAGAACAAGTGCATTGCAAAATTATACATGTTACCTAAATTTCATAAAAGACCTTATAAATATCGCTTTATTGCCGGAGCAAAACTTGCTACCACTAAAACTCTATCAGAACAAGTCGTAAATTGCTTAAAATACATTAAAAGTACTCATAAAAGATATTGTAATACCATCATGAGAAGAACTGGCATTAACTATTATTGGAGTGTTGACAATTCGTTAGAAGTTATTGATAAAATAAATACCATGCCGAAAGGTACCTCGGTACATAGCTTCGACTTTTCAACTTTGTATACCAATTTGCCTTTAGATTTAGTATATTCAGAGCTTTGCTTTATTATAGATTTGCACTTTGACAGGTTCGTTAGGAATGGTAATTATTTCATAAATGTTTATAGGTATTAAGGGTAACATATTACGTAAAAATATTTGCGGTAATTCTGTTTATGAAATTCAAAATAATCTGAATATTGATAACTTAATCGATGAACATACCAAGAAAAATATAATATTTGATATTAAACTTTCTGATAAGAACAAGTGCATTGCAAAATTATACATGTTACCTAAATTTCATAAAAGACCTTATAAATATCGCTTTATTGCCGGAGCAAAATTTGCTACCACTAAAACTCTATCAGAACAAGTAGTAAATTGCTTAAAATACATTAAAAGTACTCATAAAAGATATTGTAATACCATCATGAGAAGAACTGGCATTAACTATTATTGGAGTGTTGACAATTCGTTAGAAGTTATTGATAAAATAAATACCATGCCGAAAGTTACCTCGGTACATAGCTTCGACTTTTCAACTTTGTATACCAATTTGCCTTTAGATTTAGTATATTCAGAGCTTTGCTTTATTATAGATTTGCACTTTGACAGGTTCGTTAGGAATGGTAATTATTTCATAAATGTTTATACATATTTTAATAATGCATCACTTAGCTCTACTCCCACTAGTTCTGTATATTTTGATAGAACTAAACTTAAAGATGCCCTTAAATTCCTCCTTTTCAATACTTATGTTAGATTCGGGCCGTACATTTTCAAACAAATATTAGGAATTCCTATGGGTGGAAATGCTAGCCCTTTAATTGCAGACTTATTCTTGCTTGCTTTAGAATTTAAATATATAAAAGACTTAGTTGACAGTAGCAAGAAAAATAAAATTCCAGAAAAATTAGCACTTGCTAAACTGTTAAGTAATAATAGTAGATATATTGATGATATTCTTGTTTGCAATTTGTTAAATTTTAATCAAGTTGCTAAACTTATTTACCCTAATTCTATTCCCCTCACACAATGTAACGTAAATTATAAAGTTGAAAATTTTCTTGATATAAATATAGAGATTGTTAATGAACAGTGCATACTTAAAGTATATCACAAAGTTGATGATTTTAATTTTAACGTAATAAACTTTCCTTTCCCTAGTAGTAATATCGATAGTAAAATCACTTATAATTGTTTTTATTCCCAATAATAAGATTTTGTAAAATCTGCACTAAAGTAGATGACTTTTGGGCTAGAGCTAGGTTACTATACAGACTCTTAGTGGACAGAGGTTTTGAGGCAAGTAAATTGTTCCATAAATTTAATCTTTTTAGGGTCAATTATTGTGACTGTATTCTAAAATTTGACATCAATAATTTTAATCAAGCATTTTTAACTTGAAGTTTCTTGTATAACCTCTGCTTACTTTTTGTCTGTATTTATTGTTTATCTTTTTCTTTTTCTATTATTATTATTATTATTAATATTGATGATTTTTTAAATTTATTGTTCTTGTTAAAAGAGTACTCTTTGTTTAAATCTGTTGTTACTTCATATTTTGCAATTATTTCTCTTTATATTATATGTATTCATTGTCGATAGTATCAATTGCTTACTTTTGCGATTTCCTTAGTTTATTTGTGCTATAAATGTAGGTTATTTGTAGGGTAGTTATTGATAGGGGTCACTTGAGGCATGCTATGCTTACAGGTACCTACCCGATAGCACTATCGTTAGTGAGTGCTGTACTGTATTTTATATATTATTTTGTAATAGTATAGATATCTTATCAATATTTGTATTTTTTTACTATTGTTAATGTCTTGTCATGTTGCAAATTTGATTTTAAATAATATTTTGACATTTAACATGTAGTTTCTTTATTCATGCAGAGTTTAGTAAAATTTGCCAGAACGTCCCGGACTTCCCAAACTTGACTACTTCCTTTAACGTGACGATAGTGCGTTGTTATATGTGCGATTGGTTTGCTTGGGAAACAGATTAACTTGCTCATGTAGTGATGTACACCCTATGTGGTGGATTGTGTTCTTTTATTTAATAATTTTCATTTTAGTAAACGTTGTTTCCACATAGCGATTTTGATAATTTAATTTGACTTTATATTGTCCTTGTCCCAATTTTGGTTTGTTTAGTTTGCAAGTTTTACATTTTAATACATATTTTAATAATGCATCACTTAGCTCTACTCCCACTAGTTCTGTATATTTTGATAGAACTAAACTTAAAGATGCCTTTAAATTCCTCCTTTTCAATACCTGTACTTATGTTAGATTCGGGCCGTACATTTTCAAACAAATATTAGGAATTCCTATGGGTGGAAATGCTAGCCCTTTAATTGCAGACTTATTCTTGCTTGCTTTAGAATTTAAATATATAAAAGACTTAGTTGACAGTAGCAAGAAAAATAAAATCCCAGAAAAATTGGCACTTGCTAAATTGTTAAGTAATAATAGTAGATATATTGATGATATTCTCGTTTGCAATTTGTTAAATTTTAATCAAGTTGCTAAACTTATTTACCCTAATTCTATTCCCCTCACACAATGTAACGTAAATTATGAAGTTGAAAATTTTCTTGATATAAATATAGAGATTGTTAATGAACAGTGCATACTTAAAGTATATCACAAAGTTGATGATTTTAATTTTAACGTAATAAACTTTCCTTTCCCTAGTAGTAATATCGTTAGTAAAATAACTTATAATTGTTTTTATTCCCAATTAATAAGATTTTGTAAAATCTGCACTAAAGTAGATGACTTTTGGGCTAGAGCTAGGTTACTATACAGACTCTTAGTGGACAGAGGTTTTGAGGCAAGTAAATTGTTCCATAAATTTAATCTTTTTAGGGTCAATTATTGTGACTGTATTCTAAAATTTGACATCAATAATTTTAATCAAGCATTTTTAACTTGAAGTTTCTTGTATAACCTCTGCTTACTTTTTGTCTGTATTTATTGTTTTTTGTTTTTTGTCTGTATTTATTGTTTATCTTTTTCTTTTTCTATTATTAATATTAATATTGATGATTTTATAAATTTATTGTTCTTGTTAAAAGAGTACTCTTTGTTTAAATCTGTTGTTACTTCATATTTTGCAATTATTTGTCTTTATATTATATGTATTCATTGTCGATAGTATCAATTGCTTACTTTTGCGATTTCCTTAGTTTATTTGTGCTATAAATGTCGGTTATTTGTAGGGTAGTTATTGATAGGGGTCACTTGAGGCATGCTATGCTTACAGGTACCTACCCGATAGCACTATCGTTAGTGAGTGCTGTACTGTATTTTATATATTATTTTGTAATAGTATAGATATCTTATCAATATTTGTATTTTGTACTATTGTTAATGTCTTGTCATGTTGCAAATTTGATTTTAAATAATATTTTGACATTTAACATGTAGTTTCTTTATTCATGCAGAGTTTAGTAAAATTTGCCAGAACGTCCCAGACTTCCCAAACTTGACTACTTCCTTTAACGTGACGATAGTGCGTTGTTATATGTGCGATTAGTTTGCTTGGGAAACAGATTAACTTGCTCATGTAGTAATGTACACCCTATGTGCTGGATTGTGTTCTTTTATTTAATAATTTTCATTTTAGTAAGCGTTGTTTCCACATAGCGATTTTGATAATTTAATTTGACTTTATATTGTCCTTGTCCCAATTTTGGTTTGTTTAGTTTGCAAGTTTTACATTTTAATTTATAAATTATCAATTTTACTTAATGCGTTGTTTCCACATAGCGATTTTGATTAGTTGTTTTGTCTTTTTACTGTGTTCGTATACGTTTTGGTTTGTTTATTTTGCAAGTTTTACATTATAAAAATAAAATCAAAAGAAACCACACTCGCAACTCATTCATACTACAGGTCTCCCTTGATTAACGATTGGGTTACATTCCTCAAAATCCGATCTTAAATATAAAAATCATATAACAAACTCTGAAATTAGTGGGGTAAATGGGGATGCGTTCTCGGACCAGCTAAAACCCAAACCCAAATACCGATAAATCTTTAATAATATCGTAAATTGGGGCATCAGATAGTGAGGAAGACCTGTATTTTACTTTCATAAATAAAATCACAACGAGGAACAGAACTTATGTGGGCAACTATACAATAAGTAACACCCCGTTCTTAACATTAATCATCAATTACAAACTCCAATGCACTTGAATAAACTAATGAAAGCATATGGTCCTCCCGGGATTCGAACTCGGGACACCACACCCAGAACATAACTATCTAAACCATTACACCACCAACACCAACCTTAGAGACAATTCCTCTGATGTTAAAGTTGAGTTGTCTGAAGATGTGAGCCTGGACCGCCTCTAGTTCTGTCTCCGCTCTCTTGTAGATCCCTCCGACCTTCATGGAGTCACCGCGCTGCTTCTCAAACTGGATGTACGCCAACCACATGCCTAAGGAGTTGGGGAATATTCAGTGTCAGGGCAGGGGGTCAAACTGGAGCAATTTTGCTTGAAGACTTGAATGAATATGAGAAGTAATTGAAACGTAAATCTTGCAAAACAGGAACCGTTCACACAAATTAAAGACAAAAGAACTTATCAAAATCACTATATGAAAATAACGCATTGAAGATTTAACAAAACAATATGATATATAAAAATGCAATAATGAACATGAAATAGCATTGTTTTGGCCATTTTATCACTTCCAAAGACATAATTTGAAATACAAACCATACATTTTAGCTATACATATACAGTAGGCTACAGTACAACAATAATGACTAAAAAGAATGGACTCAAGCGGCTTCGGACTACCGGACTCGGGATTGTTCGGCCAGACAATACAGTACAGTATAGGGAACTACAACAACAACATAATCTACACCATATAATGCTAATGTAAAACTTGCAAAATAAACAAACCAAAACTTTGACGAACACAAATACACATAATACAAAAAATACATATATAAAACTTTCTTCCAAAGTATTTGAAATTCTTTAACATTAGGCACAGCAAATAGAAAGACAAATACCGGTACACATAATTTGCTTCCGAGCATTTGGAAGTCGTTAACTTAAGCTACCGTACAGTAAACAACAACAACAACAATAATAATAATAATAATAATAATAATAATAATAATAATAATCTGTTCTTTTATTTCTCGCAAGCGCCAGTTCTTCCAGAGGAGTTCACTAGCGCTCGTAACACATTGCACCACAAATAAATAAAAATAAAGTAAATAAATTACATACAGTATTTTTCTTCCAGAGAATTATATGTGTACAGTATTATCAATAAATATATAAATTTTCTAAGTTTGGTTTGAATTTAAAAACAATAATAAGTGGTCTTTAACCAGACTATCAAGTCAGGTAAACAAATCTAAAAGGTTATTAATTTTACCTGGATTAGTAGCTCCAAACTGTTGTGTGGCATTTTGGAAGACCCTCCTAACGGCTTCGATCTTCATGTCCTCTTGAGCCAACTCCAGAGCCACCATCTGGGCATGTAGGGTAGCACTCAGGGGGGGACACCAACTCAGCTTCTTGTACTCTGCTCGGGTCTTCTCTATGCCTGTTGGTTTGTAGAACATTTGTTTCTCATTAGTCTTGTAAAGTTTAGAACAATCAGCCTCATTAGTCATTTATATATTTTGTGTAGACTATTCATTTACAGTACTTATTATATATTATATTGGACAACAATCACTGCCCCAAACATATCAACACTATACTGTATAGTGGTGAGTGTGTCTCTCAAGACTCAGAGTCCCCCTAAAGTACCGTACTAACATCATCATCATCATCATCATCTCCGACGCCTTGCTTCCCCCTGGGAAACCCCCACTAGAGGATGGCCATGACAGAAACGTCTCCAAGCTACTTTGTCAAGACATGCCTCCCCTGCCCGTGCCACAATGCCCCTTCCACTACGTGGAAGTTTTTCTTCAATATATTTTTCCACTTTCTTTTCCCATACCATAGGTGGTCTTCCACTACTAGCGGTTCCACTCACCTGACTCCCATATATCTTTCTTGGCATTCTGTCTTCATCCATTCTCTGAACATGACCATACCACCTCAAAGTACTTCTCTTTATCCACTCAACCACACCACAATCAATGCCCAAAGCCTGCTCTTCCATTCCAAAGGACTCGTACACTTCCCTATTACTAACAGCACCGGTATTTGTAATCACACCAGCCTCAACAGTGCCACAACAAAAATAAAAATATATGAAAATTCATATTTGTTTTCACAAACTCACCAATTAATTTACACATAAACATACGTAGCCTATGTATGTTTTTTTTTTTATGGGGGTGGCCGACTCGAGAGAGAGCCCGAACAGGGACATCACAACACATCAGAAAAACAAAACGATACGAAACACAAAAATCTCACACACATCTAGGTCACCAAGGAGAAATACCCAGAGACCCAGGCCAATTTGGGGTCCCCAGCAAAAGATTTCCAGGTCCCAGATCTCCCGGAGAGGCGCCGATTTCCGCAGGCAGACCCGCAGCGAAGCTTCACCACCACAAGCCCGCCCACCATGCTTCCAGGCGCACCCTTCATTACCACCGGCTCCCCGGGCCAGGCGCCTGATGGACTACTATCTAGTCCAACTGGCACATGACCCTCTCTCCCAAACGACCGCATTTACACTTATCTATTCACAAGCATTCTCCATTCATTCCTGTTTATTAACTAGTGAAATCAATGAAAGTAATGAATACATGTGGTACTCCAAGGACTCGAACCTAGGATACTCACACCAAAATTCCACACAATAAGCACTAGACTATCAAGACAGTTAAAGGTTTATGCACAAGCCTACGATATATTATGCAATATAATGTAAAACTTGCAAAATACACAAACCAAAAAAGAGAAAACACAATATAAAGACAAAAGAACTCAAAAACTTTACTGAAATTCAAGCTGAACACAGCAAATAAAACATTAACTAAAGTCTCAACAAAAAAATATAAGACTCTACTGGGGGTTAGGGAATAGAATATGCCCCACGTGCCTTCTGCGTGTCGTAAGAGGCGACTAAAGAGGTTGGGTCGGTGGGCTTGCGACTCCCACCCGGAAAAAATATCTAAGCAAAAAAAAACGAACGAACAGCTTCGGATGCGGACGGAACCTACGTTGACGAACCACGACCGACTAAGGACATACCTTCGGACATTCTGAGAATGGCTACGTGGAATGTTAGTGGCATGAATGATGGCACAAAAGAGAGAGAGGTTCTGGAAGTGTTAGTGAATGCCAGGCTGGATGTATGTGGAATGACAGAGACCAAATGGAAATGTTCAGATGTGAGAGAGTAGGAGTGTGGAATGGGTGTGTGTGCTGGAGTGAGTGAAGGAACAGCGAGAGAAGGTGCATGTTTGTTTGTAAGTAGCAAATGGAAGGAATGTGTAAGAGAGTATGGGTCTGTGGGTTCAAGGATTGTGTGGGTGAGAATGAAAGTAGGAATACAAACGTAGGTGATTGTATGCGTGTATGCCCCGACAGAGGATATACTTGAAAGAAAGAAAGAGGAGTTCTGGATGAATGTGGAGGCGTGCCTGGAGAAGTTTGACAAGAACGAAAGAATATTTCTGATTGGGGATATGAATGGGAAGGTGGGTGATAGGAAAGTTGAGGGAGTGGTGGGAGGGTGGGGGGTACCATCAGAGGTGAATGGGAATGGTAGTGCACTTGTGGACGTATGTGTGGGGAGGAGGCTGTGGATGGCCAACACCTTCTTCCGACACAGAATGATCCACAGGTACACGTGGAAACGGATGTTGATGATGAAGGATAAGACAGTGGTGGAACGAAAGTCATTGATTGATTATGTATGTGTGGATGAATGAATAAAGAAATTTGTGATGGATGCTAGGGTGTATAGGGGTATTGGAGGGGGTCTGTCTGATCATTATGTAGTGGTAGCTAAGGTTAGGATACAAAAGAAGTGGGTGAGGAGAGCTGGAGGGAGGCGAGAGGAGGGTGGAATGGTGAGGAGGGTGGAGAGGTTGCAGGAGGAGGAAGTCGGGGAGGAGTACAGGAGAGCAGTGGAAAGACGACTAAGTGGGTTCGACCTGGAAGTTATGGAGGAAGTGGAGGAGTTGAGCAAGGTGTTTAAGGATGAGATCTGTGCAGCATGTGAGGAGGTGTGTGGAGTGAGGAGAAGAGGGAGGGGAGTGAAAGGTACAGCATGGTGGACAGAAGAGGTAAGAATAGCTGTGGAAGAAAAGAAAAAAGCATATAGAGAGTGGTTGGGTAGTAGAGGGAATGAAGATTTCGAGAGACAGAAACGAGCGAGGTACGTGGAGAGCAAGAGGGTGGTGAAGATAGTAGTGAAAGAAAGTAAGAGAAGAGTAGATGAGGAATTTGGAAGGAATCTGAGTGTAAAATGGAGGGAGAGTAAGAAACTGTTCTGGAAAGAAGTCAAGAAAGTTAGGGAAGGTAGCAAGGGAAACAGTAAGAGTGTGAAAGATAAGAATGGGAGAATGCTAGCCGAGAAGCAAGAGAGAGTCGAAAGATGGAGGGAGTACTTCAGTGAGTTGCTAAATGAAAGGAATGAAGAGCCAGCAAACATAGCTGGATATGGTATGGGAGGGAGAAGAAGAGAAGTAGTGGAGGAGGAGGTGGGGATCAGGAGGTCAGAAGTGTGGGAAGCCATGAAAAGAGTGAAGTTGGGGAAAGCATCAGGAACAGATGGAGTGTGTGGGGCAATGTTGAGGTATGGTGGTGAGATAGTGATAGAATGGGTATGGAAAATGTGCAAACTAGCATGGGAGAAGGGGAGTGCACCCGATGACTGGAAGACTGGTATAATAGTCCCCCTATATAAGGGCAAAGGGGAAAGAGGAGTGTGTGGTAACCACCGAGGAATATGTCTTCTAAGCGTAGTTGTTGTTGTTGTTGTTGTTTTTCCCCAAGCTGCCTGGCCGAACAGCCCCAAGGCCCCGAGCAAGGCCAAGGCCATAACCAAGCGCCCCCACAGAACCCTCCCTGCCGACCACAATAAAGCCTGGGTGACCGAAGCCACTCCATGGCGGGAGCTGAGGAGGGTGCGGAAACGCCCGGGAAACCAAAGCCCCACCCAGGGCCCTGTGCCCCTCAGCAATTATGAAGAGAAAGTTGAGGGGCAAAGGAAAGATGTGACGCTTTGGCTTCCAATCTTGGTAGATTAGGAGGTCAATCCACGCAAGAGATGCCGTCACTTGAGATCTAGAAAATATATAAGTAAAAGGAACAGTCAGAGTAAGCTATGGGTATGGCAGAGATCGCTCAGTTCTCACTCTGATAGACCAGCCCATCACCACATGACTAAAACCCAATCCTCTCAGCATCAGCTAGAAAAGGCCCTAGAAAGCCGCCTTTGGCGGGGGGATAGCTCCCCTATTTCAACCCCTTTCGGGGTTGGGCACCCGCCCAGGGAGGTTTTAGGAAGGGAAGAGGATGTGTAGATCAGATTTTTACCCTGGATTGTGTTGTGGAGAAGTATCTGGAAAAGAAACTAAAGGTGTATGTTGCCTTTATGGACTTGGAGAAGGCCTATGACAGAGTGGATAGAGACGGTTTGTGGAAAGTACTTAGAATATACGGAGTAGAGGGCAAGTTGCTGAAAGCAGTGAAGAGCATGTATGAGGGTGCAAAGGCGGCAGTACGTGTGGAGAGTGAGCAGAGAGAGTTCTTTGACCTGAATGTTGGTTTGAAACAGGGGTGTGTGATGTCCCCGTGGTTGTTTACTGTATATATGGATGGAGTCATGAAATAAATACTATCAAGAGCAGTGGATGTTGGTGTATCGCTGAAAAGGGAGGGAATTGAGTGGAAGCTACCTATACTGCTGTTTGCGGATGATACAGTTCTGATGAGTGATAATGAATGGGAGTTGCAGGGTCTGGTAAATGAGTTTGGAACAGTGTGCGAAGAACGGAATTTGAAGGTAAATGCGGGGAAGAGCAAGGTTATGGTCTTCGAAAGGGGTGAAGTCACAGAGTGTGAGGTGAAGCTGAACGGTCAGGCTATGGAGATCGTCAACTCTTTTAAGTATCTGGGCAGTGTGTTGAGTAAAGATGGGACTATGGATGAAGAAGTGCGGGAGAGGGTACAACAGGGGAAGAGGGTTGTAGGAATGCTAAAAGCAGTAACAAGAAATAGGGTGGTCAGTATGGAAGTGAAGAAGTCCTTGCATGACAGTGTGGTAATCCCGACACTGACTTACGGAAGCGAAGCATGGACGTTGGTTGAGAGACTCAGACCAAGAGTGAGAGCAGTGGAAATGAATTACTTAAGGAGTGCGTGCGGAGTTACATGGACGGATAGACAGACTAATGAGGAAGTAAGAAGGAGGTGTGGTGTGGAGGTAGATGTGCTGGAAAGTGTGAAAAGGAACAACTTGAGATGGTTCGGCCATATGGAACGTATGGAAAGCGAGAGAATGACTAAGAGGGTGTACGAGAGAGCGAGGTGGAGGGACAGAGAGGGAGAGGTAGACCGAATGAGAGGTGGAAGGATGGAGTGAGGAAGTACATGAACGAAGGCGGTGCTGGTTGGGGGGAGGGGCGTCGACTGACTGGGGACAGAGGTGCATGGGGGCGGTTCGTTTGTGGCCACCCCTTCGGGGATCACGGCGTCAGGCAATAGATAGATAAGACTCTATAGGATGATCATTGGTTGTTGCTGTTCCCCAGGCTGTCTGGCCGAGCAGCCCCAAGGTCCTGAGCAAAGCCAAGGCAATCATTGGTTCATACTTATGCCTTCCCCCCTCCTTTTAGTCACCTAGTATCCCCCTGAGGGGAAATACACAATTCTACATATTCATACTGATAAATCTCTCTCTTACCTTTGATATCCGTCACTTGCTTGAGGTAGAGTGTTCTGGTGGCGAGGGCAATGGCTGGGTCTTGGTTTGTGGTGGCTCTCTGTAGTACCCTTGTTCGTACACCGGGATCACTCAACCTCTGGGCCAACTCAGACCACGCAGCAACACCGTTTGGCCCGCGCAGTGTCAGGCCCATTGTGTCAAACTCTGTGGAAAAGAAAAGTTTTTATT
Source organism: Paralithodes platypus (assembly GCA_032716605.1). NCBI lineage: Eukaryota > Metazoa > Arthropoda > Malacostraca > Decapoda > Lithodidae > Paralithodes > Paralithodes platypus. The sequence continues at coordinate 39,451,174 of CM064488.1, read as the reverse complement.
AACCCTGTCTGTACCGGCGACGTACATTTAATTTTTTTCTAGCTATATTTCGAAAATTTTGTGCAGATTAACCCTCCAGCCCCGGCTATTGTATTATATAATTTCCCCGAAACCCGGGGGTTTTGGCCAAAAAACGTCTACGCCTAGGCTACCGTATATTTGTTATTTTGACTGCTTCCGCATTCCCGCGCATCCCCAAGCGTAGATGTGTTTCGTACCTGTAGAATGGCGTTGAGTAGAGCTCTCTAAGTCAACTGGTTCAGTTGTGATGACGATTTCCGTGGAGAGAACTTTGTGGCAATATCAGCCACTTTCCACTACTTTTCGCTACTTAACAATAACATACAGGCACACACGAACAAGCAATGCACTCCTTCTTGTGGTCGGAGATGCGCGGCATCGGTCCAGCCGGCTGTTGTTTACATGCGTCGGACGGACGCCTCGCACACCAAGCTTACAGGCTTTCAAGCTGCCGGAGCCTCAGAGCCCTACCGGGTAGCGTGGGGTGTGTTTTTTATGGGTTTCTCAGAGCCCAACCGGGTCTGAGGGGTTAAGAAGGATCTGTAATTGTTGCATAAATTTAATCTTTTTAACCCTTAACTGGCGGCGCGCAACTTATGTCGTGTGAAATAAATTTGGACTAAGTGGCGGTTCACAACTTATGTCGTGCGCCATTTTCAGCACGTAATGTTGCTGAGAGAGAGAGCTGAGCGGTGTGAGGAGCCTAGCAACTGTATGACCGCTCACCACCACCGCGGTGGACTAACTGAAGTGAATCCAACCCTTCCCTCCCCTCTCACACTCGCTACACAGGGAATTATGTAGGGAAATTACCTAATTACAGGGTTTTTGCACTCGTGTTGCATGATCGTTGCAAGAGAACCAGCGGTCGTACAAGGATGGTTCGGGTGTCATTGGAAAGCTCTGTTTACGCCCTTTCAGGGATACATACTTGTTTTACGCTCTGGGTCTTATTTAGGCATGAAAATGATCACGTAAACAACCCTATTTAGGGTAAAAAAAAAACGCTGGGCGCTACGGTCCGCTAGACCGCCTAGCCCGCCAATAAGGTGTTAATGTCAGTTATTGTGACTGTACTGTATTCTTAAATTTGATGAAAAAATATTAATCAAGCATTTTTAACTTGAAGTTTCTCATATAACCTCTGCTAACTGTTTGTCTGCATTTATTTATCGTTTATCTATTTTTTTCTTTTTTTTTAAAGACCTCCGTCTACGTATTGTGAAAAACCTGTTATCCTCCGGCAAATTAAGGGGTGAGTGAGAGTGAGGGGTGAATGTGAGAGTGAGGGGTGAATGTGAGAGGATATATATTTTTCATAATATGTGTTGCTAGCCCCAAGCGCGCTAGCAACTGTGGATTTCAACCATCCGACACATCCCCTTATATTTATGTAGGCCTACCGTACATCAAACATGTTAAAAACAAATAAGGTCAAATAAAGTTTATATTTATGCCCTACTGTGGAAAGACTACGGATGCACCACTCCTGCCCGGGCCTCACACAGTGGCATGGCCCAGTCGTACTGAGCTCATGACGCTGGTGGCATTGCCCCGGAGGATACCCATCCCTAGTCTTTGCTTGAGCCAGAGGGTTTCCCGGGGTTCTCTTGAAACTTCTCTGATTTTACGGCCTATTTCATTCACCATTTTAACCCTTGGGATCCGGGAGGCCTCATATGAGGCAAACTGGTAAAAAAAAAAAAATCGCCGCTATAATCATCAACCACGCGTTGTAGCGACGTCATCTCTACGGCATTCTACAGACAACAAAAAGTTCTACAATTTGCAAAAACATTGACTGCTCTAGGTAGTCTCAATCAGTAGCTACTGAATTATGAAGTTGATTTTACCAAAATTAATATGAGGCCCCCCGGATCCCATGGGTTAAGGGAGGTAGGGCCGAAGACTCCTGAAGTTTCGAATGCCAGAGGCTCGAATTGATGACTTCTGGCGATGGCTTGATATTGCCTTTGTGATATCCTAAAATCTATTTCTACTATAAATGTACGTTATTTGTAGGGTAGTAATTGGTAGGCGTCATGTGTTCATGATATGCTCACAGATACCTACCCGATAGCACTATCGTTTGCGAGTTTTGTATGCATTTTATACTATTGTTAATATCTTGCCAAATTGCAAAAAAAAATTTAATAGAATATTTATACATTAATTGTAGTTTCTTTATTCATACAGAATTTAGCAGAATTTACCAGAATGTCCTGAACTTCTCAAATTTATTAATTCCTAACATACTTCCTACCTTTCAGAACCTGTGCGTCAGACTGTGCCTCCCGGAGAATGACTCGTATATGTTCCAACTGTAGCAGGTGTGCGTCTGGGTGGCAACGGACGGCCCTGTTCAGGATGGTACGCAACTTCTTAGATCCAGCACCTTGATCCTTCAACACCAGGTACTGAAATTATATTGTAAAACTTGCAAAACAAAACAAACCAAGACAGGAATGGCATTAATTGAGTTTAGAAGTTGAAGTTGTTGTTGTTGTTGTTGTTGTTCCCCAAGCTGCCTGGCCGAACAGCCCCAAGGCCCTGAGCAAGGCCATAACCGAGCGCCCCCACAGAACCCTCCCTGCCTACCACAATAAAGCCTGGGTGACCGAAGCCACTCCATGGCGGGGAGCTGAGAAAGGTGCGGAAACGCCCGGGAAACCAAAGCCCCACACCCAGGGCCCTGTGCCCCTCACCAATTATGAAGAGAAAGTAGAGGGGCAAAGGAAAAATGTGACACTTTGGTTTCCAATCTTTGTAGATTGGGATGAGATGCCGTCACTTGAGATCTAGAAAATATATAAGTAAAAGGAACAGTCAGAGTAAGCTATGGGTATGGCAGAGATCGCTCAGTTTTCACTCTGATAGACCAGCCCATCACCACAGTTTAGAAGTAAAGTTGTCTATATATTGTTTCATATTTTTTCATCAACCAGTTTAGAAGTAAAGTTGGTTGGTGAAAAAATATGAAACAATATACAGGTATAGACAAAAGAACTTGTATGTATGTATGTATATACTCAGGCACATACCCTATTGCTGGGGGTGGCCGACACGAGACAGAGCCAGAACAGAAATATAATACATACCCATAAATAAAAGTGGTGAGGGGTTAGACTAGGAGCATGGTGTCGACACAGCCGGTGGACAGTGCTCATGACCAGTGTAGACATATTCTTGACACCCCAACACTGGTAGAACAGAGGTAGCAGTTCGTCCAGGTAGGTGTCTACAAACGATGGTCCCAGTCTTCTTAGTGCCTCATCCAGGGTTGAGATCACCAGTTTCAGCTGTTGAGAGAATGACAATTAAAATGTAAAACTTGCAAACTAAACAAACAAAAACTTGGACAACGACAATATAAAGGCAAAATAACTTATCAAAACCGCTATGTGGAAATAACGCTTACTAAAAAAATGTGTTTGTTATGAAATAAAAGAACACAATCCACCACATACGGTGTACATTACTACATGAGCAAGTTTGGTGATGGGCTGGTCTATCAGAATGAGAGTTGAGCATTCTCTGCCATACCCATAGCTTACTCTGACTGTTCCTTTTACTTATATATTTTCTAGATCTCAAGTGACGGCGTCTTTTCCGTGGATTGACCTCCCTACTGCCAACCCTGGCAGAATGGGAGCCAAAGCGTCACATTTTTCCTTTCCCCCTCAACTTTCCCTTTATAATTGCTGAGGGGCACAGGGCCTTGGGTGGGGCTTTTGTTTCCCGGGCGTTTCTGCACCCTCTTCAGCTCCCCGCCTTTGAGTGGCTTCGGTCACCTGGGCATTATTAGTGGTAAGCTGGGAGGGACCTGTGGGGGCGCTCGGTTGTGGCCTTGGCCTTGCTCGGGACCTTGGGGCTGCTCGACCAGACAGCCTGGGGAACAGCAACAACAACAACAACATGAGCAAGTTAATCTGTTTCCCAAGCAAACTAATCGCACACATAACAATGCGCTATCGTCACGTAACTCAAGGAATTAGTCCAGTTGGGAAGTCATTAAAATATATATCTTGCAAACTGTCTTGATAGCGTAATGGTTAGTGCGCGGAATTTTGGTGGGAGTATCATATGTTCGAATCCTTGGAGTACCACATGTATTCATTAGTTTCATTGATTTAATTAATTAGGTTTAGGCCTATTTGTAAGATAATTGGTGGGTTGGTGATATGAAAATAAACAAACCAAGACAGGAACGGCACAATATAAAGACAATAACACTCCCAGATAATTATATAAAACATTATTTTTTCCAGTATTTCCATACACAGAAGCTGAGATTAATTATAAATAGTCTAGTCAATATAATTAGGTCAGAAATCTTGACTGATAACCTCAAATTAAAATAGGACAAGAGCAAATGGGCTGTAAATAAGCTATTCCCTGGCTGACTCTTACCAAAAGTTAGGAATAGTAGCTCCAAAATTCTCGAAATTTTTGAGTCATAGAGATTTGTGGTCAAGAATTATGGCCTAATTATCATAAATACACCAAAACATTGGTCAAAATAATTTAATAAAGGTATCATTATATTTTTGGTTTCTATGTGTAAGGAGACGAAAAAGGTAATCTGATTGCAAGATTAAAACAAATTATCCTTACCTTCTGAATTGGGCTTCGGTTGAGAGGAGGGTCATGAATAATCTCTTCTGGTTCTTCCTTCTTTTCAGCCTTAGCCTCAGTTTCTTCTGTTTCTACAGTACTATCCGCTTCGATATTGCTTTCTGTTTCAATCTTGCCTTCTGTATCATCACTGCTTTCCATTTCAACTTGACTCTCTCCTTCGGTCTTGATCTCCGGTTCAAGCTTAATTTCGTCTGTGTCACCCAAGCCCTCCAAATCTACGCTCCGGTCGTTCTTTCCAGCGGTCATTCCAATCACTTCGATATCGTCATTGTCGGCATTCTCGGCCGCTTCCGCTTTGATCTTTATTTCTTCTTCTCCTTCGCAGTCGATGAGGAAGTCAAATTCAAACTTGTCGTTGTTTTCTTCGTTCTTTATTCTTGCCACGCCAGATTCGTCTTCCTTAACTAGCATTATTTCATCATTACATTCGTTCTCTCCCAACATTTTCTCTTTACCTCCCTCATTTTCTTCATCTGATTCTTCACTTTCCTCTTCATCACTTTCCCCCTCCTCTTCTTCATCACTTTCCTCTTCTTCATCACTTTCCCCCTCCTCTTCTTCATCACTTTCCTCTTCTTCTTCACTTTCTTTCTCTTCCTCCTTATCAGCATCTTTCCTCACTGGTTCTCTTCTGTCATTCCCTATTCCTTCATCTTCGCTCTCCTCCTCACTGTCGGAGTCATCATCACTACCATCACTATCCGAGTCCTTGGCATTCAGCAGTCCGGATATCCTCATATTTGCCGGCACCGTTGCTCTACCACCCCTTTCTTCCTCATCATCACTAGCGTTTTCCTCTTCACTGTCTTCCTTTATGCGGAGCTCTGAAATGACGTCATCCTTGATTTTGGAGGTTTTGATTCCCTGTATCCCCATGGCTATCCTCTGGGCCCTCAGCTTCCACACACACTCCACATCGGGGAACTTGGCACATACATCTCTGCAGGGTGAAAATATAATCTTAGTTACTTTACAGTCTATCTATCTATCTATCTATATTCTCTGGCACATATCCTATTTTTTTTTTAATTGTCCTATATATCAAACCAGTACTTATATATACAATATATATATGTGTGTACAGTAAAACCATAATTTATTGGACCCTGGGCTTCTGGAAACCCATGGCTTTCATATTAGGTATCCGGTCCAGACTTTCCATTTAATGCCAGCACATATATTATCCGGTGTTGACTACCACTCCGGTTTTTGGGACAAAGTTTGAAAGATTAAGATAAAATTTAAGGTAAAATTATAAGACATTTCTGGTAATTTTGCACTTCTGGGCAGGACCTCCCCCAAATCAATACAAAAGACAGGGGTATTTAATGTAGGATTTACTTTAACCCCTTCAGCACAATGACGTTATTTTAATCTTATTCTGGTTACCATTAAGCCATTTCCTTTAGCGTATAATCTTCCTCTAGGACTTAAAGGGGTAAATACAATCTCAATAAACCCTCTGAATAACATAGGCCCTTCTTAAACTGCATAAAATCTTCTCATTTTAGCTAGAATATGAGGTAGAAAGACGTCATCGTGCTGAAGGGGTTAAAGGAAAATGATAAACTTTAGTATCTTTAACCCTTGTCTATCGGGGCCCGACTTAAGTCCGTATCGAAAAATCTGGACTATGTGGCGGGGCCCGACTTATGGCCGAGTGCAATTTTGGCGCAATATTGGCTCTGAGAGAGAGACGAGTGACTGGAGGAGCATGGGTTACCTCATGACCGCTCGCCACGGCCGCCGTGGACCTACTGAGATTTACTTCACTTACATCCACCCTCACTCCCTCGCTACATTTGGTACGTAATTATATAAAGAAATTACCGTATTTTAGCGATTTTGCCCTTCGGTTGCAAGACAACCAGTGATCGTAGAAGGATGGTTCGGGTGTCATTGGAAAGCTCAATTTACGCCCTTTCACGGATACATACTTGTATTACGCTCTGGGTCTTGTTTATGCATGAAAAAGAGCACGGAAAAAAACCCGCTGAGCGGCACAGTGAAATATACTCCACCACCCGCTCGTAAGGTGTTAAAAAGTTATAAAATAGGAGTGCTTCGGATATAGGGGTGTTCGTAGGGAACCGTATTTTCAAGAGGAAAAGTATCACAAGGGTATAGGTAGCGAACATCTTTATTTTGGATCCAACGTTTCGACATATCAACTTATGTCATCATCAGGGTCTAAAAATGAGAGAGAAAAACACACGATATAAGACTAACTCAAGTTATTCATACATAAAAGCACATTCAAAATAGGTTCATTGTTTCGTTTCAAAGATCGAGTGCCGACAGACTTGCGCTCATCGGTGGTGTATTGTTTCACCTGCCCGAGCTGCCAGGCCGGGTATACTGGGAGCACTACACGTGCTTTCAAAATCCGCACCGATGAGCACATAGGTCAGTCGAGCCGGACAGGTCGCCCCCTACAAAGCCCTCCTCACTCAGCAGTAAGAGAACATGCAGAGTTTTGCAAAGTTAGACTTAAACCGGATTTTTTTCAAATTTTAGATACTTGCCCAGGTAAAAGTGTGAGAACCCTAGAGTCAATATATATACAAAAAATGAAACCCCAACTTAACAATACCATATATGCTGCCCCTTTAAACATAGTACAGTAAGATTTGTAACTCTCAGAGAATAATTTGTTATATTCTGCCCCTTTAAGCATTGTGAACTATTATGTGTAACTCCCCTAGAATAATTTGAATTTTCTGCCCCTTTAATCATTGTACAATTCCCATAGAATACTTTACATGTTCTGCCCCTTTATACATTGTATAATTTGCCCCTTTCAAGCCCTTTTAAACATTGTACATTAGTATGTGTAACACCCTTTGAATAACTTGTAAGTTAGTTTTATATTGTGTGTTTTTCTCTCTCATTTTTAGACCCTGATGATGACATAAGTTGATATGTCGAAATGTTGGATCCAAAATAAAGATGTTGTTCGCTACCTATACCCTTGTGATACTTTTCCTCTTGAAAATAGGAGTGCTATTGAATCCGCCGACGTGAGGAACTGGCGCTGATAATAATGTACAAAACACAAGTCTTTTTCTGGGCCCTCTTCTTCCTCATGCTTAGCCCAATTAGTTTTCACATTTTATGTAGTTCGGCCCATTAGTTTGGCAATTTCAAGACCTTTCGTGCTATTTAGGTGTCGATTTCTTTCATGGCGAACGAAAGTAATTTTGGAAGAGTCGGCCTTTGGCCGAGACATTTTCTACCGAAAAATTAACAAATTTATCTAGAAGGGAGATCTAATGGATGTCCTTTAACCCTTCCAACCCGGAAGGGCTCTTGAACGCCCATAACAAACTCGGCCCGCGCAACCCGGAAGGGCTCTTGAACGCCCATTGCTTGCGTGCGTGCTTTCGAATGCCGCGCGTAAATTTTTGGTATCGTGGGAGGGTAGGTGGCGCCACCAGACGTAAACTACGCCACAGCAACAGTATCTACCCCGACGCCATCATGGATAGTACGCCAAATAGTGATTCCGCTGTGTCCGATACCGTGCTTCCTACGACGCCCGTCCTAGTTCGTCGCGCCTTACCCCGACGCCATCGCCTAAATGTGTTATCTCCCGGAGGTATTGAGACGACATTGAGACTTTATGAGCGTGCTGATGCCAAGCATAATGTTGATGATGAAGGCAGTGATCACTCCAGTAATTATAAGTCGAGTGATTATGGCGATCAGTGACAAAGAGGAGCAATTTCTGGGATTTGCGAGAGAACATGAGAGTGATGATAGTGATGAAGGTGATGTACCAGCTTTTGAGGAAGCTGTTTTACCTCAAGACGGTGAACTTGAGAGAGTGAGTGAGTGGGAGAGTTCAAGATCACTCTCCAAGTTTCGCATGAGTGACACGACCCCAAGCCCTTCGCCAGCTAAATTGCCTTTCAAGTTACACTTGTATAAGAAGAAAATACTTAAAAAGGCGGCCGCGGCAGCTAGGGAACAAGCAAAAATACTTGGTGAGGATGAGGCTGTGAGTGAGGGTGAGGGTCAGCGTGGTGGTGACTCATCTCGCCCACCATTGTCTCCCTTATCTACCCAAGCCACCCAAGATGACCCGGGTGCCCCCGCATTCTTCCCCACCACCCCCACCACTGCCAAGGGTTGAGGACCCCCCACTTTCCGCCTATTTGCCTCCTAGGTCCCCTGACAGGAGACATACTGCTGCCGAAAAGGGGAAAGGCAGCAAATATATCAAAAAAGGAAAGAAAAGTAACCGGGTGTTGTTCGAGGCTCCCGCGGCGTCCACCCCTGCCCGCCCCAGCCATACGCCCCCGCAACTTTCCCCACGGTCCTCCCCACCTCTCCTGCCTTCAACATGTCTTCCTGAAGAAGTATTTGAGCTCGCATCACCAATACCTGGGCCTAGTGACAGTGAAGCATTGCTTTCTGTCACTCGTCGCAGGCCAAGGAGCCCAGGACCTCGGGGGGACATAGCCTCACCTGCCACTCCTTCCCCACCTCGCCCACCCGCACGCCGCCCACGCATCACTCGTTCCCCGCCAGATTATGTGGGGGCCACTGATGATGAAGGGCACCTCTCTGAAGACTCTGGCCATGATTACATAGGTCCACCGTCAGGGCAAGATGACCACTCTGACGATGACTATATGGACATCGACGACCCTCGACCCATCCGCTTGGCCCGGCGTCGTGCTGCCCGTCGTGCTGGCCGCCGCCCTGGCCGACGCCCTCGCCGCCCTAGGGCGTGCGTCTCCCGAGTTGGCCGTGGGCGTGCTGGGCCACCAGCTGGAGCTCCTCGTCAGCGTAGACAAGACCCATTCTACGTTTTTCAGTGGCAAGACGTAGTTGACGGGGATGGATACAACCCTGATGTGCCAGCTTTTGATGAGGTACTGGAGGGTTCAGGCATTACCCCCAATTTTCCTGCAGGCCCCAATGCTCCACCACACAAACTATTTGAGGCCTTCTTTGATGAGGAGGTGGTAGGCTATGTTGTCAAAGAGACAAATCAGCAGAACCAATTCCAGGTCCACTTTTTGGGTAAGGTGACCAAGGGCCACATGAGGCAGTGGACCCCAGTGACTCATGACGAGTTCATGGTGTTCCTGGCACTCACCATGCTAATGCCTCATGTCAAGAAGCATAGGTTGCCTGACTATTGGATCACCAATGATCTCATATCCACCCCTGCCTTCGGGAAATATATGTCTCGCGACCGGTACCTTGATATCCTCGCAGCGCTCCATCTTGTCACCAACCTTGACGTCCACCTCCCAGACAAGCTGTGGAAGATTAGGACGTTGTACGAGATGATGCGAGAACGCTTCACCTCCTACTTCAAGCCCTTCCGCAAGGTCGTCATTGACGAGTCTCTTGTGCTGTTCCGGGGAAAACTCAGCTTCCGGCAGTACATCCCCTCAAAAAGACATCGCTTTGGCATAAAATTCTTTGTGCTGTGCGACTGCCAAACTGGCTATGTCCTGGACTTCCTGGTCTACAGCGGGAAGGAAGGGGACGTGCTTGTGGACCCCCTCATTGGCTTTGGCGGAGCAAGCCATGATGGACCGCTATTTCCACAAGAATCACGTCCTCTTCACGGACAATTACTACACGTCCCCCACTCTCTCAAAGTACCTGCATGAGCGCAAGACGGGGACTGTAGGCACAGTACGAGGGAAAAGGAAGGGCATGCCAGCTTTCCCTCCAAAGACCAAAAAAGGTGATGTGTTCAAGAAGAAGTCGGGGCCCATTCTGGCTATCCACTGGCACGACCAGCGGAAGGTCAACCTCCTGACCACCATCCACAAGGGGGAAATGGTGGAGACTGGCAAGGTGGATCGCCGCACCCAGGCCAGGGTGACCAAGCCCGATGCTGTCCTGGACTACAACATCAACATGAGGCTGGTGGACAAGTCCGACATGCAGATAGGCTTCATTGACTGCCTGCGTACCTCGTGCAGATGGTACAAAAAGTTCTTTCTGCATATGGTGGACATGTCAATTCTGAATGTCTACAATATATACAAGCTTCGGAATGTGAACACACCCATGAAGTTCAATAGCCTGCGGAGGTTCCAAAAGCAGGTGTTGACGGAGCTCCTGGAGAAGTATGGTACGCCACAGAGGGCAGTGGCACATGCTGGGCCCGCCGCTACTGACCTTACCTTACCTTTTGATACCTTTTGATGTGTTCGCCGCTCTTCTAGCGGCACCAAGGAGCGCGACGCCCCTCGTTATGGGTGGTGATTTGGTGCAGTAGACTGTTTGAAGCGACAGCTCGCTCCCTTGCGAGGATGGGCTCGTCTGGCACTTTTTGCAGTTCGACATCTAGGGCTCTCTTGAAGTTGTCTAACGAGATGTCCCTCATGTCTCTTACTCGCCGTGGGAGTTTGTTGAAGAGACGTGGGCCTCTGTGTGATAACCAGCCCTCTCGCAGAGAGCCCATAGCACCCCTGTTATTCATCCGGGGGATTTCGCATTCCCAGCCTCTCCTATCACTGAATTTCATGACTATCGGAGTATGTAGGTTTGGTACTAAACCCTCTGCGATTTTCCACGTGTATATTATTAGGTAACGTTCTCTTCTACGTTCCAGTGAGTACAGATTCAGTGCTCTTAAACGCTCCCAATAGTGTAGATGTTTTATCGAACTTATATGCGAAGTGAAATTTCTTTGTACACTCTCTACGTCATTTATTTCACCTGCTTTGTATGGGGATGTTAATACGCTACAGTATTCAAGCCGCGGTAGCACTAGAGATTTGAAGAGCGTTATCATAGGCAATTCACCGCGTGTTTTAAAAGTACGCAGAAGCCAACCCTAGACGTTTCGCAGCCGCCACTTTGACCTGGTTATGTACTTTGAAACCCATATTTTCAGACATTAATACCCCAAGGTCTTTCACACTGTCTTTCCGTTCTATTATGTGGTTAGATTCTGTTAAGTAATTTGTAATTTCTTTAACACCATTATTATCTCCGTACCGTATTAATTGGAATTTTTCCTCATTGAATTGCATGTTGTTTTCCCTGGTCCACTGGAACACTACATTCATGTCTTCCTGCAGTCGGCCCGTGTCCTCTTGTGTGTTTACTATCTTGCTTAATTTTGTGTCATCAGCAAAAGACGACACCGTACTGTGTCTCGTGTTGGTATCTATGTCGCAAATTAGTATGAGGAACAGAAGGGGCGCTAGCACTGTTCCTTGGGGCACTGAGCTTTTGACATCCGAAGGCTCAGAAGTGACTTGGTTTACTGCTACCGATTGTTTTCGGTTTACGAGGAAATTGTATATCCACCGTCCGATTTTCCCAGTTATACCTTTTGCTTTCAGTTTGTGGGCTATTATACCATGGTCACATTTATCAAATGCCTTAGCAAAATCGGTGTAAATGACATCCACGTTTTTCTTTTCTTCTAGCGCTTTAAGAATTTTGTCATAGTATTTACCTAATTGTATTTACCTAATTGTAGTTTACAGGAGTTGAGCTAAGCTTGTGTTGTCCCGTCTCTCAGTCTACTTTTTATCCAATTTTTTCTTGAAAATATGGATGTTCCTTGCCCCTACCACCTCCTCCTCCAGCCCATTCCATTTGTCAATACATCGATAGGGGAAGCTAAACTTCCTGATATCGTTCTTGCAGGTAGGTCTTTTTACTTTGTAGCTGTGGCCTCTAGTTATTCCTGTATCCATAATTAACATATCCTCCCTATCCAGCCTCTCCAGCCCCCGGGTGCATTTGTACATCATTATCATGTCTCCCCTCTCTCTCCTCTCTTTTAAACTTGGTAGATTTAATTTGTCTAGCCTCCCTTCATATGACAGTTCTCTGAGACTTGGAACCAATCTAGTAACTGCTCTCTGGATTCTTTCTAACTTGTGAATATGCTTCTTTAGATGCGGGGACCACACCACTGCTGCATACTCCAATCTTGGTCTAATCATACTCTTCATAATTTTCGCTACCATGGTCTCATCCAAGTAGTTCAGAGCAACTTTCATATTCCCGGCCATTGCATACATTCCGCTAAAGAGCTTGTTAATATGTTTCTCTGGCGACAAATTATCTTGTATAATCAACCCTAAATCCTTTTCTTTTTCGGCCTTGCTAATTATATTACACTCTAACCTCCATTTAACGGATTCCGATTTAACGGATATCGGCAATAACGGTCAAAAAATGTAGGCCGGACAATGGACCCAGCAACGGACATAGTCCGTTGCTATAAAAAAGTTGGAGCAAAGTCCGTTGCTCTATCTATTTATCTCTCTAATGCACCTACCTAAATCCCTTATACATTAACATAACTATGTCTTATTTGGACTTTTTGTAATCTTTGAATCATTTCTAATATGATGGAATTGAAAAATATAATATCCTTCCAGCACATAGATAAATAATAAATAAGATAGTCAACAAAATATTTCAACTCTCCCCTCCGTGCCAGCAGAGACGGAAGATTTACGTTTGATAGATTTTTTGTTTTGTTTTTTCCCTCGATATACACACTCTTTCTATTTATCTATCTCTCTAATTCATCTTCCTAAATCCCTTATACATTAACATAACTATGTCTTATTTGGACTTTTTGTAATCTTTGAATAATTTCTAATGTGATGGAATTGAAAAATATAATATCCTTCCAGCACATAGATAAATAATAAATAAGATAGTCAAAAAAATAGTTCAACCCTCCCCTCAGTCTAGACGCCGAGCTTCCGAGACGGAAGATTTACGTTTGATAGATTTTTTGTTTTGTTTTTTTCCCTCGATATACACACTTTTTCTATCTATCTATCTCTCTAATTCATCTACCTAAATCCCTTATACATTAACATAACTATGTCTTATTTGGACTTTTTGTAATCTTTGAATAATTTCTAATGTGATGGAATTGAAAAATATAATATCCTTCCATCACATAGATAAATAATAAATGAGATAGTCAACAAAATATTTCAACCCTCCCCTCAGTCTATGCGCCGAGCTTCCCAGACGGGAGATTTACGTTTGATAGATTTTTGTTTTGTTTTGTTCCCACGGTATACACAAAATGATGGGGAAATATTATAACATGTTTTTAATTGACATTTGTGTCGTTTTTGCTGATTATGAGTTGGTGGAAAATAAAATCTTTAATTCTATCATATCGGAAATGATTCACAGATTATATAGAGACCAAATAATATACACTTTTAAGTGTGTTCAATAGTTTTGCATTATCAATAGGGTGTAGCACAAGGGATTACCAGGATTGATTTCAGGTACAGTAAAAAAAAGGATGCATAACAGTTAAATGTCACGATCCGGACACCTGTACTCAACACCGAATTTTTCTCAAGGAATTTCCAGATTACATTCGGACTGGACAGTATTTAGCAGCAACGGACATTTAGCAGGAACGGACAGGTGCTTGCACGCATTTGTCCGTTAAATGGAGGGTCGAGTGTATCTCCCATCCTGTACTCCCAATTTGGTCTATTCACACTTCTTCCCATATTTAACACATGGCATTTACTTACATTAAATTTAATTTTCCACTTGGTGCTCCATTCATATATTCTATCTAAATCCCCTTGCAGCTCCTCACAACTACTTTTATTTGTTATTTGTCTCATAATTTTTACGTCGTCTGCAAACATTGACATGTAGGAATTTATGCCTATCGGCAGGTCATTCACGTACATAAGGAACATGAGAGGTGCCAACACAGATCCCTGCGGCACACCACTCTCAACTTTCCGCCACGATGAGTAAGTTCCTCTAATGTTGGTCCTCATTTCCCTATCTGTTAGATAGCTCTCCATCCATTTCAGCAAACTCCCCCTGACACATCCTAGCATCTCAAGCTTAGATAACAATCTCTTATGTGGTACCTTATCGAATGCTTTGGAAAGGTCTAAGTAGACGCAGTCCACCCATCCGCCTCTTTCTTGGAGTACATCTATCACCCTACTGTAATAACATAGCAAACTGGTAACACAAGATGTCTCTTCTCTGAATCCAAATTGTTTTGGGGTTATTATCTTCTTTCTCTCCAACATTTTCATCCATCTCTTCCTAATTAGCTTTTCACAAATCTTGCATACAATACTAGTAAGTGAAACTGGTCTATAGTTTAGAGGGTCCTCAGGGTTTCCATTCTTGTATATCGGGATGATATTTGCTCTTTTCCATTCAACAGGAACCTGTCCTTTATCTAAGGAAGCTTGAATTATGTCCCTCACTGGCTCCACTAATTGCTCTGCACACTCCTTTAAAACCCAGGCAGACACTTCATCCGGTCCCATAGCTTTCCTTACTTCAAGTCCTCTCATCGCAGTTAACAGCTCATCTCTAGTTATTTCAATCTTACTAAGACACTCTCCAGTACTCCCGCCTGTGGTTCGTCAAAACCTTCCTCTCTAGTAAAAACTGACCCCAAGTTGTTATTCATTACCTCACACATGTCCGATACATTTTCATACGTCCTAGCATCAACTCTTAATTTAGTAATTTGTTTCTTTACCTTCAACTTACTGTTTATATATTTATAAAATAATCTAGGGTCACTTTCACATTTATTTACTATGTTCTTCTCATAGTTCATTTTAACTTGCCTAATTATGTTAACATATCTATTCCTCTCCTGTTTATATTTATTCCGATTACTCTCAGTGTTCCTTCTTCTTAATCTAGCCCAAGCTGCATCACGCCTACCCAAAGCTCTTTTGCATTTCAAATTAAACCAATCTTTCTGCTTAGTAAAATTTCCAGTTTTATATTTTGGGACAAACAGATTGGTTCCTACTCTATAAATTTCGAGGAATCTACTATATTTACCTTGTACGTCCTGTTCCTTAAAAATAAGATCCCAATCTACTCCCTCTAAATATCTTTTCAAGGATACATAATCAGCTTTACTATAATTTAATCTGTCATTTATGTAGCTATTGTCTAATCTATTGGCATTACTCGAGGTCAACTTCCATTTTAGTAATAGGTGATCACTTTTACCTACAGGACATAGATAGTTTATATCACTAATTTCGTGAGGATCTTTTGTAAAAATCAGATCGAGTTTAGAAGGTTCGTTATTACCCCTCATTCTTGTATTTTCCTTCACATGTTGTGCAAGTACATTTTCCGTAACCAACTCCACTAGCCGACTTCCCCAAGATCTCTGATTTGGCCCTGCATCTCCCAATTCCCAATCAACCTCACTACAGTTGAAATCTCCTACCAAGATCAATCGATTTTTCCTTAAAAGCAATCTTCTCAACGACTGAATCATATCCTCTACCATCTCCTCAAACTCCAACTCCCTCCATGCTCTGGTCTTTGGTGGCATGTAAGCTACTGCTATGTCTAGCTTTTTTCCTTCTATATCATTGAGTTCAACTGCCATTATTTCTGCCTTATCATTATTTAACTCCACGTGCTTTGCTGTCATAGGGTTCTTAACTAATACTGCCACTCCACCTCCCCTTTTACCCTTCCTATCATATCTCCATATATTATATCCTTCACTAAACAATATGTTGCTGTCAAAGTCCTGGTTCAGCTTTGTCTCCGTCAAACAGACTATCTGTGGTTGATCTTTTCTTAATATATCATCTAACTCTACCTTTTTACTGTTTATTCCATCTATATTAGTGTAGTAGCACAGTATATTTGAATCCACCTTCTTGTTTCTCTTCCCTCTCTGCCTCCTACCAGGTTCACCTCCTCCTCCATCCCTTCCCTGACCCAGTTCCACCTCCCCTGCTAATTCTATTCTCCTCCCTCCCCCTCTCTCTCCCTCTGTTCCACCTCCACCACATCCTGACTCTCTCCCCGGTCCCCTGCTCCCTGCATTATCTCTCGCTCCGTCTCCTTGCTTTGACTTCGTACTTGTCTCTCTGTCTCTTTCCCTATCACCAAAAGTTGTGAGAGACATGATCTTCCCGCTCTGAACCCATGTTGACCGGTGTTGTGTAGTTCATTTGTCTCCATGAATGTTGAAATTTTGCTTCGCAGGACTCGCTCGAAAACTTTAATGATGTGAGAGGTTAGAGCTACCGGGCGGTAGTTTTTTGGTAGTGCTTTACTCCCTCCTTTATGCAGTGGGGCAATTATTGCGTTTTTCAAGCTATCTGGTATGTCACCAGTGTCTAGACTCCTCCACATTATAACCAGGGGTTTTGAGAGGTTTTCCTTACATTTTTTCATTAGGATCGAATTCCAGGAGTCCGGGCCTGGTGCCGAGTGGGATGGCATGTTGGAAATGGCCTCTTCTATGTCTTTTGGACCGAAATCAATATCCAGCATCTGAGGGGTTTCCGTGGGGGAGGTTTCCATGAAAGATATATTTTGGTCTCTGATGACTTTTGTTTCATCAGGCTCACTGAATGCCATTTCATACTGCCTGCTTAAGAGTTCGCTCATTTCCTTTTTGTCCCCTGTGAAAGAGCCGTCCCCTTTGCTCAGTGGGCCGATGTTTGATGTTGTTTTAGCCTTTTGTTTGGCGTATGAAAAGAAGTATTTGGAATTTTCCTTTATACCTGCAATAGCTTTCCTCTCCTCTTCCATATGTTGTAGTTCATATGATATTCTTAGCCTTTGTTCAATTTCCACAATTTCTCTATCTACTTCGACCTTTTGCCTATCCTGTAGATTTTGATGTGTGCGTCTTTGTGTGAGTAATTTTCTTCTTTTGTACAGCCTCCTCCTTTCCCGATCTTGTTTGCTTCTGTGCATATTACATGAATATGCACAGGCTTGTTCCCCTGCCTCAGAATGAATCAGGAAGAACGCAGCAGAAGCGGTGCCATGTCTGCTACAACACCAGGCTGAGGGCGAGGTCAGGTAAAAAGTCCACCCTGGAGTGTGTGGAGTGCAAGGTGGCACTCTGTGCTGTAGGGTGCTTCTTTGATTACCACTCCAAGCAGGAGTTCTAATAATCATAGTGAAGGTGCCAAAGATATTGACAATATGTACAGTATATATATACAGTAGGGTCCCGCATAAAACGTGTTCACATAAAACGAGTCTCGATTAAAACGACCGACCTAAAATATTAATATTTAATTTTCGATCAGAACGAATGTGATCACATAAAACGAGTCCGCCGCCAAAGTGGGGCAAATCCGAGGAGTTTTCATATAGAGCGCCGAAATATCGTACAAAACGTACAAAATATCGTACGCTTTCATATAGAACGCCGAAATATCGTACAAAACGTACGAAATATCGTACGCTCCTGACGGAAATTTACGCTTCCAGTGAACATTGACGATATTGGGCCACCAAAATGCTGTGTTCACATAAAACGAAATCGCATAAAACGCCCTCGTTTATCGACCATATACTCGTTTTATGTGAGACCCTACTGTATAGGCAAAAAGTGGAAGTAAACCAATTTATTGTTATACAGAAGCCATGTATTATGAGAACATTTATACAAATACAATTACACCATAATAATATGTGAAAGTGACACATATGTATATAATAAGTGACATTCATATGATTACAACCTATAGAAATATAGAAATCAGTGAAAAGACAATAAATTGTATATAAAACATTTACAAAGCATATAACTAAGTGAAAGTGACACAAGACCTAATATTTGATGGCCAAAGTATAATAAACACCTGTGATAACGAATAATCAGTGCCTAATATAACAATAACCTACCTCAATTACTAATAAAATGTACCGTATCGAGTGAAAATGAGCATTATCAGTGACAGTGACACTCTCTAAAGCATATTTATCAAAGTGAGTGACACAAGACCCTACTTGATGGCCAAAGTATAATAAACACCTGTGATAATGAATAATCAGTGCCTAATATAACAATAACCTACCTCAATTACTAATAAAATGTACCGTATCGAGTGAAAATGAGCATTATCAGTGACAGTGACACTCTCTAAAGCATATTTATCAAAGTGAAAGTGACACAAAACCCAATACTTAATGGCCAAAGTATAATAAACACCTGTGATAACGAATAATCAGTGCCTAATATAACAATAACCTACCTCAATTACTAATAAAATGTACGGTATCAAGTGAAAATGAGCAATATTAGTGACAGTGATACCCTAATAAACATACTTTATATAATTGGCCTCAAAATAACTATAAAAATATCAAATAAACATCACATTCTCAATATCAAACACTAAAATCGTCTAAGGGAGATAAACACTTTGGCGCGACGAGCGGCTAGGTGCGTGGTAGCCGTGGCCGGGGCGACGCATCCGAACGCGGGAAGAATTTTCCGCCGAAAAGCACTCGTATTCCCGCGCTCACCATTATGCAACCAGTGGGGCTAGAGACCTCTACTCAACGGCATTCTACAGAGGAACGTTTGTGGAACATTTTTATTTTTTATTCATAACATTACATGCCATCCATATTCATTGAATTACAGATGAGTTAACATAGCCCAAAGATCGTCAAAACAACCGGTACCACAGCACAGTCGCGAGCTAGAGTGCCTGAGGCTGGAGGGTTAAAGTTTGATTTGAGGTCTAGGGAGGAAACTAAAATATATATGAATATATAGATGTATGTATTTCGTATTTACTCAGGCCCATTCCCAAATTTTCCTTTTTTTTTTTTTTTTTTTCCTGGGGGTGGCCAACTCAAGACAGAGCCCGAATATGGACAACATAATATAGACCAAAAATATATATTGTTACGACCGGGACTGCGAATAAAACAAGGGCACTTAATGATTGGACTAGTAATGGGGCACTATGCAACAACGGTACGCTAGATCCAAACCCTCGAACTTATATGCCGGCGAACAAAACACCTATACCCTCCAGAGTTAATCTGCGATAACGGGGTATCCTTAACTGGGCATAAATGTACTCTACTTCAGGCTAACCCACACTGGTATAGCCTGATAACACACAGGATGCAAGTTACGTTAAAATGCATCAACAGGAATCTATGGAAAGATCAATTAAATCACTGCAAGATTTAATACAATAAAAAGATGCTTCAATACAGTTACTCTAAAAAACAATAAACTCTTCACTCCTATCTGAAAGAAAGTGAAGTATAGTCCTACAGCATAGACCTGGAAACTTCTGAAGAAAGTCTGATGCTAATAAGATGCTCGTATCTTAAACTATATAAAGGCAGGAGGCAGGACACCACACGTGTAAAGCGAATACACAAAAAGATAGGACATATAATGTTAACTGACACGAGAATACTATAAATGCGCAACGGTAGTAATGCTCGACACTAAAAGAAGTACTTCCTCATCAACGAAACAGTCTGCTATGGTTGTGCGGCTCAGCAACAACCTAGACTAATAAATGCTGTGAATAATAATGCATACATATCAAAGAGCTTATATTAAATACTAATAAGTGTCTACTCAATTAATAATGTCTAGCTGGGATACTCTAGGTAAGGAACTGGGGTTGAGCAAGACAGGCTCGTAGCCTAGCGATGTCCTTAACACTGCATCCCTTAAGTTACGTTAATTGACTAGGGTGCTCTCTTGATAGATCCAGATCACAAGTATCTGGTTCTATCCTGGCGACCCTCTAAAGCCAAGCAAAGAGGCAGCAAAGTGTGGAACTGGCACAGGCCAAAGTCCTCAGTCAACATAAAGCTGCACTCGCAAAGGACGCAACCGAAAAGACACCACAGGCTACCACAGGACCGGTCGAAGTCGTGTAGGTATAAGCAAACCATACACACATCGATGACAACGACTACAGTTACCTTATCCCAGTCTAACATTAAATAAAAGAGCAGAAACACTAAATCAATAATGGGAAGTTCAGAGAGAGAACCAGTTCTAAAGGTGGTGATCGGGGGAGAGTAAGCAAAGGGATGTTAGATGCACGCGCGCCTAGTCTGTCCTGAGGAGGACAGCTCCTGGGAACCCTCGTGTAGGAGGTTAGTTACACAGGAGCCCGCAAAGGCGCGATGGTCGGCCAATCACGAGCCGAGACGTCACAAGACAGCAGGTGTCACGTGACACAGCGCCCGCACCTACAGACACTCACTACCATCTCGCTCTAAAAAGTCTGTCTCTTCCCACGCTGGTACTTTCATCACTACTATTGATATAAAATACAAACCTTTGTCACAGACGAAAACAAAGACCACCACTGGACAGTCTGTGACAATACGATTGCTAGGACAGAAAGAACAACATTCTCTGATAACTGTAGCCCATTTCGATGTCCCTGGCGAGCGCTAGTGGCTACCGAGAGGCGATTCTGCCAACGCTGGTAGACGTCACACCCTGCCCAAGATATGGGACGCTCAACATTAGGCGAGCACGATATCTGACAAGGCAGAATGCCGACAAGACCTCTAGCCACCTCCACCAGAAATGAAATGCAAAGCTCAATTTTAAATAAAAACAACACATTAGCATAAAGAAAATCTTATAACCCCTCCCAAACACAATAGTATAATTTAGCCTACTATGCTCCCTGAGCGAGCTTCACAGAGCCCAGCCTACTAAGTGAAAGACAGGTTCAACTTAGGACTTTAGCTATAATATTGGCAACTTACAATTAACTATCAAAAAGAAAGTTTTTATGTGATTTTTTTAATTTAATTTTAATGTTGTTTTTGACGGCTGCTCTACAGGGGCAAGCCTGGTTTTTTTTTCAACTCTCAAACACACACTGACTGAACGGCGAGGGTGCTCCTTGAAGCGTACCCTCCCGTGACAAACAATCAGCCACAACATTATCAGCGCCCTTAACATGCCACGCATCCAACTTGTGTTCCGGCAGCAAAACAACACCTGGCACTAATAAACTGCCCAGTTCATCACAAGACTGGCACTTCTCTTCGCTCTTTCCGGCAACGGGACCTGCCAAAAACTTTTCACTAGTTCTACCTTCGTGATAAGCGATGCAGCCCCGATGCGGTCTATGGTGTCGTCAACTCTAGATAAGGTATAGGCGTCTGTCAGGTATAATGCACGCACACTCTTGCAATCAACACACACACGGATCTTGCCACTTAACACAGGTTGCAAAGTTACAGGCAACGACCACTCACGACATTCCTTATCCCTCAGACCCTTCGTCAACATGTAGTCCAGCTCTGTTTTCACCACAGGCTGTCGAGCAGGATTTATACAGTAGGGAGCCACTTTGAGCCTTGCACTGTCTCCAGCCTCCATGTCGGATTCTACCCCGTACATCAGGCCCGGAGAATGAACAAACATGCGGATGTACTGCCACAGCCTAGTAAACAACATGCTCATTGCCCTCCCACAACCCAGCCGAGACCACAGTTTCTACACTATAGTCTCCCTCCTTCTCCACCTTTGTCCCTAGAACAGCCAGGTCACGAGGGGGACAATCTGTACCACCTGTGCAGTCACTCCCACAGTTCATAATTGCTAATGCTCCCCCGCCGATACCGTACATGCGCACCCCCGCATTCCTTGCAACTACATCTGCCTGCGCAGCATCACCGCCTTCAGCGACATGGCCAGATACAGTCGGTCTATGGTAGGGCTGTTGCATAATACTAGAGCCGCATTGGGAGGCTATGCGACGACCGGGCACATCCACTCCACAGCCAACCTCACCAATCTGCTCAATGTCCTGATTCTGACCACTACCCTTCGCAGCCATGGGTCGACCCTGACCTGACAACCATGCCAAAGCCTCGTCGCCCACCTTGAACCACTGAAACAACGAGGCCAACGGTCTACTCACCCTCAAGTGACCTGTCAGCGGAACCTCGTGCACCGCAAGAGTTGTGAGGCCTGGGTGCTCGGCACAAACAGTGGGGTATGAACCGAGCGGGTGCTGGAGCGCTGCACACTGCTGCTCAGGCAGGTGCTCTAGCGCTTCCACAGCCACCTGGCTCGTGTCCCCCGCCCACTGCTCCACCGAGACATGACAATCCCAACTCTCCTCCACCTGTGCCCCACTGCCCCCCTCTCCTTCTCCACCTTGGCCGCTGCAGACCAACACAGGGACAGTAGGCTGCTCAGGTGGTTGCCTCACAAACTCCAACAGGTTCACATGACATGTTTCCCCGTCCTCATTGAGTTCAATAGCCCCGTTACTACACTTTTGAAGATCAGGATCATCTAACTGCAGTTGACAGACATCCGAGGAGCCAATCCATCCAAGCGCTCCCGGAGCAACTTATGGCCTCCCCCGATACTAGACTGCTCGATCCCATCCTGCTCAAGTGTGCAACTCTGCCGTCTCGGAGCTTTCTCACGCCCCACCTCCTCACCAAGTGTGACAGGTTCTGGGGCCACTCCGGACCTAAACGTTGGTGCTAATACTGAGCCGCTGGATCAAAACTCACAAAACTACTCCCAACTTTAGCTTTCTCCTTCCGACCGTTCCTCCGCTGGTCTAGAGACTGAGGAATAGGCTGTGACACCTTAGATGCACGAGATCGGGTGACAACACACGCCCTCTGCTGTAATTGACACCTCTCAACCAACTCCTGCCCCTCCCTACTCACGTCGGCCGCCCTCTCGGCAGCGACTAAGGGTGGAACCTCAGAAGTAGGCACCGCAAAGTCGTTGCCGAGAAGAAGGTCGACGCCCTCTACCGGCAGTTTCTCTACGATTCCAACATCTATCTCTCGTGTCACACCATCAACCTCCAGCTCCACTCGAACCAACGGGTATGACCCTGCACCACAACTACCCGTGCCACGTTTATAGGTTGGCCTGTAAAGTTTTTCATCAGAGTCTGGGATGCACCTGTATCTCGCAACAACTCCAACCCATGCTTGCAACCAGCCCAACTCACGCAGCCACGCCCTCTATGGTCGCAAAAAGCATCACGGACAGGTTTCGAGCCTTCCGGACACTCCTTCACTGGCTGTGCCCCCGCATCTGACATATCACCCCGGGTAAATGCAGAAGACCTCAGAGACACCCCAATGTTGCTAGCCAAAGACACGACTGCTGTAGGTTGGTTACTAGGGCAGGAACGTGCAAAATGCCCCTTGTTATGACACTTAAAACACTCTACTTCACCCTTGGACTTCCCCTGAGGTGGGGAAGGGCCCTGACCTTTCTCAAATGGGACGGTTTTTGGTTTGTGATCAAAATTAGTATCATTGCTCTTGCTTTTGTTATTAAATGTTGCATCACTGACTCGAGGGGGTGGAGTGTTGCGCCCCTTGTTAACTGCATCGGTCCGTTGTGCAGACCCGCACCCACGAATCAGCGATACTCTCAGGTCAGCCAACTCAGCTGCCTTTTGTAGAGTTTTAGGCTGTTTCTCTTTGAGGTTCAAAGTCAGGTCGCCGCCTGTGCATTTAAAAAATTGCTCTAGAAGGACTAACTGCTCAATCTCTTCGAACGTCGTCACCTTCTCTGACCTCAGCCAATTTCTCAAAGCATCAGACAGTTCCCGGGCATGTTCTAGAAAAGTGCACTCACGACCCTTCGTAACACCCCGAAACTTCAACCTATATGTCTCTGGTTGTAACTCGTACGCCCGCAGAACAGCTTCCTTCAATACCTCATAATCGATGCAAGACTCCAAGGGCAACGCATCATATGCCTTGAGTCCTTTGCCAACCAACCTAGAGGAAACAAGGGCTGCCCACATAACCTCGGGCCATTGGTGCTCCCGGCACTTCTTCTCAAAACGCAGGAAAAACTCGGTGACACCCGACTCGTCAAATGCAGGGACTAACTTAAGAAGGTGCGATAAAGACTGATCAAGACCTCGATTCCCAGAACCGAGACGCTGCCCTGTCGACTCCACCCGCGAGTTCTCAAGCTCTATGTCTGCACAGTACATGGCCTTTCTCTCCTCAGCCTGAATCCTAAGCTCAGATTCCTGCTGCCTGAGCTCAGCCTCTCGCTGCTGAATCTTAGCCATCTCAAGCTGCTGCTGCTGCTCAGATTCATGCTTTCGTTGCTCAGTCTCATGCTTTCGTTGCTCAGCCTGCTGGTTAAGTTTGGCGAGTTCGAGGTGAAACAACATCTCGGCAGACAAACCTTGAGGAGGGGGTGCTACTATCGGGGACCCACCCCGTGAATCACCTAGAGGCATACCCAACCGCCAGCGGGTATCGGCCTGCGGGAACGTACCCGACTCCGGAGCCCGAGGGGGTGCCATGGTAGGAGTCGAGTGGAATGGGGGCTGGGCAGAAGGTGCCCCAGCTCCCGCTCCACCCGAAGTCCCACGCACCCCACCGAGCACACAGGTAACCAGCTCACCTCTCAACAAACCGCTAGTACCGGGAAACCCTAAGACCGTGGCTACACACTGCAGTCCGTACCGGTCTAGCCCCGACACCTGATCCGCTGACACAGGCTCCTCCAAAAATATCCGAGCATCCTCCTCACTGTTCACCACCCGAGCGCCGCTAGACAACTCCACCTTCTCCACCTCCTCGCCTGCTTCCCGTACTGTGTCCTCACTGTACACTGATCCGTCGTTCGACATAGTGTCCACCGGAAATCCTCAACGTTTATAAAAAAAAAGTACCTAAACTCTCATGTAGCACTATTCACTCAAAAAAATGCTTGAAGACAACTCAAGTGCTATACTACGTTGCCAAAAAAAATTCCAACGTGTCCAAAATATTCCTCAAAAAACAAATGTCCAA
Source organism: Paralithodes platypus (assembly GCA_032716605.1). NCBI lineage: Eukaryota > Metazoa > Arthropoda > Malacostraca > Decapoda > Lithodidae > Paralithodes > Paralithodes platypus. The sequence goes on along the minus strand of CM064488.1, from coordinate 39,425,950 downwards.
AAATCCTGCAATTATTTCTTAGTTCACTAGGTTGTTGTGACGACTAAGATAAGATACTAGGCAAGGTCGCCATTTGTTACGACCGGGACTGCGAATAAAACAAGGGCACTTAATGATTGGACTAGTAATGGGGCACTATGCAACAACGGTACGCTAGATCCAAACCCTCGAACTTATATGCCGGCGAACAAAACACCTATACCCTCCAGAGTTAATCTGCGATAACGGGGTATCCTTAACTGGGCATAAATGTCAGCGATGCCAGGTGGATTTGGCCAAAATATCGTTCCAAATATGCAAAATTATCGTATTTGCATCAATATTATCGTACGAAGCTTTCATCATACAGTATCAAGGATTTCACCTATATAGACCTATTTCTAGAACTAGTTATCAAAGCTTAAATGAAAAACACAGGTATTTCTATTCTAAATTTTGAATGGTAGTGAAACAAAATAATATTTGTGGACTAATTTACCACTTGCGAGTTTCGTTCTATAAGGAAGTTGGTGCCGTAAACATCGGTAGGCCCTATTAAACAGAAATACAATAAGAAAGTATATGTCTAATGAATAAAACGTATGTTGAATTTAGTTGTATGTATTTATAAATGTAGCCTACTACAACCACATTTTAGCTGGTACTTCTGCTAAATATCAATGTAAGAAACCCCAACTTCCTTATAGCCTGAAGCTCGCAAGTGGTCATAGCAAAATTTCTGTACAAGTTTATTAAAATCAAATATGCTGAGGGAGTAAACTCTAGGATTAGTCAACATAATGTACCATAAAGGGGGGCAAATCATCACAATATTGGAGGATAGTCTAAGACATTCCTATAAATTTTTCATATACATAAATATATACAGTAAGATTGTAGTTTACTTATTGTAGAGATAGTTTATACAAGTTTGTATGTATGTAGGTGTGTCCTTTGTCTACTGTATGTATGCATAGCCTTCATGTGTTATGACTGTATATAAATATTGTGGAAATCAGTGTTAATGTGTATTTCAACTTAAATAGGTACCGATAATGGAGAGAGATGCCATTTTTCTATATTTCTTTTACCATTTGTTCAACAATTTTCAAATTATTGTATATCTGCACTGAATTATTGTACAAATTCCTTAATTATTGTACACCTGGTATTGTACATTGTACAAATGGTCAAATTATTGTATTTGTACGATAATTATCTTACGACTGGCAACGCTGATAAATGTACTCTACTTCAGGCTAACCCACACTGGTATAGCCTGATAACACACAGGATGCAAGTTACGTTAAAATGCATAAACAGGAATCTATGGAAAGATCAATTAAATCACTGCAAGATTTAATACAATAAAAAGATGCTTCAATACAGTTACTCTAAATAACAATAAACTCTTCACTCCTATCTGAAAGAAAGTGAAGTATAGTCCTACAGCATAGACCTGGAAACTTCTGAAGAAAGTCTGATGCTCATAAGATGCCCGTATCTTAAACTATATAAAGGCAGGAGGCAGGACACCACACGTGTAAAGCGAATACACAAAAAGATAGGACATATAATGTTAACTGACACGAGAATACTATAAATGCGCAACGGTAGTAATGCTCGACACTAAAAGAAGTACTTCCTCATCAACGAAACAGTCTGCTATGGTTGTGCGGCTCAGCAACAACCTAGACTAATAAATGCTGTGAATAATAATGCATACATATCAAAGAGCTTATATTAAATACTAATAAGTGTCTACTCAATTAATAATGTCTAGCTGGGATACTCTAGGTAAGGAACTGGGGTTGAGCAAGACAGGCTCGTAGCCTAGCGATGTCCTTAAGACTGCATCCCTTAAGTTACGTTAATTGACTAGGGTGCTCTCTTGATAGATCCAGATCACAAGTATCTGGTTCTATCCTGGCGACCCTCTAAAGCCAAGCAAAGAGGCAGCAAAGTGTGGAACTGGCACAGGCCAAAGCCCTCAGTCAACACAAAGCTGCACTCGCAAAGGATGCAACCGAAAAGACACCATAGGCTACCACAGGACCGGTCGAAGTCGTGTAGGTATAAGCAAACCATACACACATCGATGACAACGACTACAGTTACCTTATCCCAGTCTAGCATTAAATAAAAGAGCAGAAACACTAAATCAATAATGGAGACACACAGAGTTCATAACCTATACTAACTAAGAACCCTCAAAAACCTATTCTAAGTACAGTACAGGCGGGTGCCCGACCCCGAAAGGGGTTGAAATAGGGGAGCTATCCCCCCGCCAAAGGCGGCTTTCTAGGGCCTTTCCTAGCTGATGCTGAGAGGATTGGGTTCTAGTCATGTGGTGATGGGCTGGTCTATCAGAGTGAGAACTGAGCAATCTCTGCCATACCCATAGCTTACTCTGACTGTTCCTTTAACTTATATATTTTCTAGATCTCAAGTGACGGCGTCTTTTCCGTGGATTGACCTCCCAATCTACCAAGATTGGAAGCCAAAGCGTCACATTTTTCCCTTGCCCCTCAACTTTCTCTTCATAATTGCTGAGGGGCCCTGGGTGGGGCTTTGGTTTCCCGGGCGTTTCCGCACCCTCCTCAGCTCCCCGCCATGGAGTGGCTTCGGTCACCCAGGCTTTATTGTGGTCGGCAGGGGGGGTTCTGTGGGGGCACTCGGTTATGGCCTTGAAATTGCTCGGGGCCTTGGGGCTGTTCGGCCAGGCAGCTTGGGGAACAACAACAACAACAACAGTACATGTAAATATCTCAGAGGACGGCGCATGCAATACAATGGGCCGGCTATGGAAACCGTATGCAGAACCCAAGGGGACAAGTAATTGAATAAAGGTGAGAAGTAATGGAAAAGAAGAAGTTCAGAGAGAGAAACAGTTCTAAAGGTGGTGATCGGGGGAGAGTAAGCAAAGGGATGTTAGATGCACGCGCGCCTAGCCTGTCCTGAGGAGGACAGCTCCTGGGAACCCTCGTGTAGAAGGTTAGTTACACAGGAGCCCGCAAAGGCGCGATGGTCGGCCAATCACGAGCCAAGACGTCACAAGACAGCAGGTGTCACGTGACACAGCGCCCGCACCTAGACACTCACTACCATCTCGCTCTAAAAAGTCTTTCTCTTCCCACGCTGGTACTTTCATCACTACTATTGATATAAAATACAACCCGTTGTCACAGACGAAAACAAAGACCACCACTGGACAGTCTGTGACAATACGATTGCTAGGAAAGAAAGAACAACATTCTCTGATAACTGTAGCCCATTTCGATGTCCCTGGCTACCGAGAGGCGATTCTGCCAACGCTGGTAGACGTCACAATATACTGTCCCCTTAAAAGTGTCACCCACCTGTATATCTGGTCCCTGAGAGTGTGAGCGAAGGGGAACTTGTGGGCAACCTGGTAGAGCTGCAGGTAAGTCTCTGGCTCGGGTAACTTGTTCACAGTGTCTTCATAAACCGCCTGGGCTACGGCACAGTTCAACACCTACAAGGGAACAATTGGTGGTCATGCGCTGTACTTGTTCTGTCTTGATGGTGTAATAGTTAGACCGTGTAAGTTCTGTATGTGATACTATAATGTAAAACTTGCAAAATAAACAAACCAAAACTTATACGAACACAGTAAGAAGACAAAACAACTAATCAAAATTGCTATGGGGAAACAACTGTTAAGTAAAATAATAATTTATAAATAAAAGAACATAATCCACCACATAGGGTGTACATTACCTGGGTTCGAATCCTGGGAGAATGTCTACAGCTTCAATTTTCTTACTACCCAAAACTAAGCAATTGATCAACTGTAGGCCTATGCCAGGAGTGCCCCAGAACGCAGAACAGCACTGCCTTCCGTGCTAAGCCGGCTGCTGGTGACGAGCTAAACACAGCTACCAGTTAAATGAATGAGGTCCTGATGTGGCGGCGTCTACGCCGTGGGGCCACCTCCCGAGGCTGCCAACCGCGGATGGCTGCCGACCCTCCACAGCCGAAGACAAAATCAACGACCAGTGGAGGAAAACCGGATGCCGGCCGCGGGGAGCAGTTTCGGGAGCCAAACCGTCACAACCATCCCCTGCCCCCCTCCTGGGGGCACGGGTCCTTGGAACGGCTTCGGTCGCGCCGGGAATTTCTACACCTCTCACACCACACACACACATCACATAGTTTTTCCTACACCGAGAAATGACTCTCCGGCTGTCATTTCTCGAAGACTTCTTCTAGCCGGAGACATTGAGAGCAACCCAGGACCCACGTTCACATACATATGTCCAACTTGCTCAAAACCCATCACTTCGAGTCGCCATACTAAGGGTTCAGTTCTCTGCAATTCATGCGGGAACTGGACCCACTTCACCTGCACAACACTTGCCTCCAAGAAACACTACACAAACACCTGGACCTGTTCCTCATGCCCCTCCCTCTCCCAGTCAAATCCCTCACCTAAAACCCGTCCACCTCTCCTCCCCAACCCACCTAACCTTCCCATATCATCCACTCCCCCCCCTAAAACCCGTCCACCTCTCCTCCCTAACCCACCTAACCTTCCCATACCATCCACATCCTCAACTCAACACACCAGACCCCATCCTAATCCATTCCAACCCCCATCTCCTGCTCCCCAATCCCCACCCCCACCTCACCCATCCCAACCCCCAGTCCCTCCCTCACCCCCACCCCCACCATCACCCCCACCCCCACCCCATCCTCGTGCAGCAGCACCCAACATACATCGTGCACATAACATTAACATTCAACTGAACATAGATGGCATCAACACAAAGAAACACGAACTCTCACACTTCATCAAACAACACAACATACACATTGCCATCTTACAAGAAACAAAACTCCGCACAACACAAAAAACACCCACATTTCATAATTTCACCACCATCAGACAAGACCGGGCTGTCGGCGGGGGCGGTGGACTCATCACCCTGGTACACAAAGAAATATCATACATAGTAACCAGTGTACAAACCAAATCACTCCTCCCCCCAAATGATAACACAACAGAAATACAGTCAATTAAAATACGCACTGGTAACAACTCCAACATAACCATCATAAACACATACATCCCTCCCCAAACATCCCCTACAGTACCAAATGAATACAGACCACACTTACAACACATCACAAACACCCCACACATCATCCTGGGTGGTGACTTCAACGCCAAGACGTCGGCCTGGTTTGTCGACAACCCCGACACAGACAGAGGGCTGGTACTACAAAACCAAACCGATAACCTCATCATCCTTAACGACATCCATCAACATACCCATATTCCTCACCAAGCCCTCTATAACCCATCATCTCCAGACATCACCTTTTGCTCCCCAGAACTCGCCCCCACAACATCCTGGAGGGTGGTCAGAACCTTAGGCTCTGACCACCTCCCGATCATTATCACCACCAAAACCAGACTCACCCCAGCTAGCCACAAACACACATACACCAATTATAAAAGAGCTAACTGGGAAGCATTCACAAATGAGACAGAACAACACTTCACAACTCTAAACAGTACACCCATCACTAACATCAACAATGCTGTACACATACTCAATAAAACTATCCAAAACGCTGACAAGAAACACATTCCAAGAGGTAACAGAAAAAGACACAACCCCAACTTCACACCAGAAATTCAAAACCTCATCAGACAACGCGACATACTGAAACACTCCCCAGCACCCCACACACAAGACATCACACAACAAATTCAAGCACTCAACACCCAAACTAACAACAAAATACAAGAACAACAAAAACTAAATTGGAATAACTTCCTACAAACACTTGATCACAAAACAAACCCCAAAAAACTATACAAAACACTAAACAGCATCACACTTTCCAACAGCAACACAACACAATCACATGCTGCAATCACAACAACAGACTCTACTCCTTCATGTAAACAACAAGCAAACACTCTCATCAATCACTTCTCACATGTCAGCCACCTAAAACCTCACAAAGACGACCGACGTGTCATCCGACGTAAGAGACAATTCCCCACAGACCCTGACTATACACCCTTCACCAATCACCAGACAAAGCATATCATCAACAATCTCAAGCACTCACCCGCCTGTGGCCTAGACAACATAAGCAACATACACCTCAGACACCTGGGACCACAAGGCATACAAGCACTCACTAACATATCAAACTACAGCTATTCACACAACACAATACCAGACATTTGGAAGCATGGTATCATCATCACATTCCCCAAACCCAACAAAGACCCCACGCTACCCTCCTCGCACCGCCCCATCACACTCCTTTGCTCCCCCTCCAAAGTCATGGAACGCCTAGTATTACAACTAATTACACCTGACCTACCCCTAGCTCCAACACAACATGGCTTTAGGCCACTGCACTCCACAAACACTCTTCTCACAGACCTTACACAAAGAGCTTTCGACGGCATCAATTCAGCTAGACCACCACACAGATCACTATTAGCCACACTCGACATTAGTAAAGCCTTCGATGCCATCCCCCGCCACAACCTAACAAACAAAATCTACAACACAAACATGCACAACAACACAAAACGGTGGCTGGCCAACTTCCTAGCAGGCAGATGTGCACACGTATCTTTTGCCGGTCAGTCCTCTAAAATCAGAAACTTTCCAAACGGAGTCCCACAAGGATCCGTCCTATCGCCCGCACTCTTCAATCTGTACATGCACGATATAACTACACCCAATACGCCCCAAATAAACTTAGCCTCCTATGCAGATGACATAACACTCACATGCACACACCATGACCCAAAAAGAGCAACAGATCTCCTTCAAACCCTATCTCAACACACTACATGGCTGGTGCACTACAAACAGACTTAATCTAGCCCCAGCCAAATCCACCGCAACCCTGCTCACAAGTTGGACAGGAGAACACGAATACATCCCTCAACTCACCATAAACAACACACCCCTAACACATACACACACACCCAAAATCCTAGGAGTAACATATGATACTCATATGACATTCAAACAGCACACCACAAACATTAAAAAGAAACTGACACCCAGACTTAATGCCCTCAGGTCACTTGCTCACACAAAATTTGGACACAACAAAGAAACTACCACCACAGTATATAAACAATACATAAGATCAGTGATGGAATACGCAAGCCCAGCCTGGGCTTCTAACCTAGCTGAAACACATCATAAGACCTTACAGACTATTCAAAACAAAGCCCTGAAGATCATTACAGGCTGCACAGCTACTGCACCCACAGATCACCTACATCAAGAAACCAAAATCCTCAAAGTCAAAGACCATCTGGACATGAGAGGCACTCAATTCCTGGCAGCAGCCTCCACGAACCAAGACCACCCACTAAACTACATGGCAACACACCCACAGACACCAAGAAATATCAAAACAACACCCAGCACACGGTATCACACACAATTATTGTCCTCTCTCCCTCCCTGCCCACCCCGAACCAACTTCCAGAAGCACATCCATACTCATATCTCTCACCGATCCATCCACTCACTCACAGACAACACGCAGCTGCATGCACGACCTCCCGAAATCCATCCTTCCGAATCCTCCCTTCCTCGCGAGGACAGAGTCCACCTGGCCAGGCTGAGATGCGGACACCATCCAGCTCTCCTGAGCTATCAGAAGAGACTGGATGACTCCGTTGTCGACACCTGCCCGGGATGTAACACAGCACCCCATACCATTAAACACATCATAGAAGACTGCATTTCACACAACCACTTACGCCAACAACACAATCTACACTCAATGAGAGCTCTGTGGGAAAGCCCGATCGTGGCCATGGCCTTTCTCAGGGACTCGGGGCTGTTCGGCCAGGCAGCTTAGGGAACAACAACAACAACCAGTTAAATGATGTTGAAGAATCTGTCGTTCATTAGGTATTGCATGGACGACTTAAAGGGTTGATGAATACCTAGGACCGTATTATCAGTCACCATATTACACTCTTATTGAAGGTGGTTATGATCCATCGTATGTACAGTCGGCCAAATAAGTGATATCTCGGCACCAAATATAGCTTGATCAATATCTAAACATAAAACTATATCTTCATTTTGAGTGAGATATACAAACAAGTTCCTACACTTACCCACCCTATTCAACATCTGACAGGCATTAATATAGCAAAGAGCGAGTCAAACGTAATGAAAGCTGAGACATGACTTATTAACGCTACCATACTATGCTTATCAGATCATGGTAATATAAAGGACAGGTGTCGTTCTGATTGGTCGACCGTGAAGCTCTGAGTAAGGTTGCTTACATGTACTGTACAAATATGAATACAGTACTGACAAAGCCAGTATATTATAACTGTTACATGGTTATAAATTCCCATAACGATGGTGCTCCCGATCGGTTGAGTTGGGTGTCGACCAAGAATACAGCAAAAATCCCACCGGGAAAATATTACTAAAGTTGATATTATAACATCAGTAAAAAAATATAACGTAATTATTACACCATCAGAAAAAATGCAGAATTATATAAATCACACCACAAGAAATGCATAATTGTACAGATCATACCAACAGTCATAATATACAGTATAAACATCAAAATAAAAAGATAATGTACTGTATAATATTAGTAGACAGTATTCCGCAAAAATCTAAATTCTAATACAGTACCACCCTAGAAAAATTACAAAATTAATAATGGTACAGTATCAGTAAAAAATATAACAGGGGATTGTAATTTATTAGTTATGTAGAACAGATTAACCAGACCACTGAGCTCCATACGGAACTCTCATAGGTCTGGCGGGGATTGTAATAATACTGCCAGAGTATATACGGCAACTGAAATTAAACAGAATAAACACATATAAGATAAATAAGGTACACTCGGATACCATAGTCTCTAGCCCAGCCCACTCTGGCAAAAGGTGAGGCCAGGACCCTTTCTGCATGGCGGCCCACAGTGATGGTGAGGGGTGGGGTTCGAGAGAGGGCAACACACAAACGAGCACAGTGTGAAGCATTTGAAGACTTCGAATCCTGTCCCAAATGTTTCACGCTGTGTTCGTGTGTGCGTTTCTCTCTCTCCCAAACCCCAGCCGTAACTATCACTGTGGGCCACCGTCCAGAAAGGGTCCTGGCCTCACCTTTTGCCAGAGTGGGGTGGGCTAGAGCCTATGGTATCCGAGTGTACATAGAAATTATAAGGTAATAACAAATAAGGTACCGGTAATAGGAAATAAGGTAAGGTAACAGAAAACATACATAAAATGTACACCAACCACAAGGGAAAAAATCTGGTATACAGCACTATAATAATTATAGTCTGTTCACTATTATCAGGCCAGATATCTTGATCCTTAACCTTTTATAACTGAAGAGGGATTAGAACAATTGAGCTGGTACTTCCACCATTAGTGAAAAGTCCACCGGGAAATAGTTGTGGAATTTTACAGACCCATTTGCTCAAGCCCTTTTTGAGTTACAAGAGTTTAGTATTCAAGATTGCTGGCCTAATTATAGTAAATAGACTCTAGGTGAATTCCACACATGTATCTTACCATCAGATAAATTGTAGCTACAGAATATAGAACTACAATACAATCAACCTATCAGAAAATATTATGTGAAAAGCAACAATTCCATTATAATATTTCATGTCAATATTATTCTGGATATCATTTGACAGTATTATTTAGCTTAGGAAGGGCCTGGAGAAATCTAGTGATAAAAATTTATCTCAATTAGTCCTATATAAATCCAACAAGTCCTTCCTAAACTGCACAATACTGTCCAATGATAGCCAAAATGCAATAAAACGTGTTATCATACTGAAACGATTAATGAACAGACAAATACAAACACATAAAATCCACAGACGACACTGAACGCTCTACACACGGACAATTACCTTTTCACGATTCTCGGCGATGACTTCCTCCAAGCCAGCAATGTTGTCATTATTCTTCTTGTTCAACAGGTTCTCAACATACAGCAGTTCCAGACGCATCAACTGTTGCAAAATGTAGAGAATTAAGCCACATTCCAGACATCACTTTTTGTTATTATGATAAATATTCTATCTATCTATCTATTGCCTGACGCCGTGATCCCCGAAGGGGTGGCCACGAACGAATCGCCCCCATGCACCTCTGTCCCCAGTCAGTCGACGTCCCTCCCCCCAACCAGCACCGCCTTCGTTCATATACTTCCTCACTCCATCCTTCCACCTCTCCTTCAGTCTACCTCTCCCTCTGTCCCTCCACCTCGCTCTCGTACACCCTCTTAGTCATTCTCTCGCTTTCTATACGTTCCATATGGCCGAACCATCTCAAGTTGTTCCTTTTCACACTTTCCAGCACATTTGTATTGTATAATCTAATTTATTTCACTCCCAACACCTCCCATTGAGGTATTTTTGTTTTTATGGTCTTTGGAAGATATAAAAAGGCCAAAACAACGCAATTCCATGTTAATCATCCTGTATTCTATGACTTAAACTGCTTTAAACTTTGTGTGCCCAGGCAATTTGACCCCAAAGTCCCTTAAATTTGGCTCTGTCACTCTATTTACTTTGACTATTTGACTCATTACAGGCAACCTGCCTTTTGTCTCCTTTATTTTTATTTTTTTTCTTATCCAATCCAGCCTTCAAACAAAATGTCCTGGATTTACAGGCTGCCTTGGTCACCTGATGCTCACTCTCCATGCTGCTCAGTCACCTAAGAAACCCTATCTATAGTCAGTTTTATTCCAGCTGATGGCAAATTGAATCCTTTAGCAGCCGATTTCTCGATACCTAATGGAAAAATGGGAAACTACTACTGTATGTATCTGCGTCATAGTAATGTCAAGTTTTCATAATTATCAACACAAAGTAATATACTGTAGCAATTTAACATCTATTGGACAAAAAAAGACTATAGTCCCTCTGAAGGTAATATCGCACACTTTTTTTCTGCCGTTTTCTTTAGCCTATATTTGGATTATAGCTTGTGATTCTTGGCCAATCCCAAAGTCAGTCACACAGGTCCATTAATTCACACTAATAATTAAGTAGTATCTGGAGTTGATGACGAACGTAAATTAATAAGGTAACTAAGGAAAAATCTATCTATCTATATGTACTCAGGCCGAATCTATCTATCTATATGTACTCAGGCCCAATCCCCACCTTTCCTTTTTTATTTTATTTTTTTTGGGGGGCCGACTCAAGACAGAGCCCAAATAGGGACAACACAATAGTTAAATAAAATTGTAAAACTTGCAAAGCAAAAAAGAAACTGCACAATGTGAGGAAATAGGGTAGCCAGAATCAGGTACAGGCTAGAAATAACACCAACAAATCTATCCATGTGATGCTGCCATAACTAGGATATTTTTGTTAAGGGGGGTCACCGGCTTTTTTTTTTATCTTTCTCTCCTTTTCTCTCTTTCCCTGGCTTGTATCCATTCGGCCCCATTCAGCCAATTGTTTTAAGACGTTTATCCCCTTCCAGGTGTCGATTTCTTCCTGACGAGCGATAGCGAGCCAGCATTGTATAGGAGAAATCCGGCTTCGCCGCAGAAATTTTTCTATCGAAAAATGTACAAATTTAGCTTGCTGTAAAAAAAAAATGTATGCTGGCTCGCTTTTGCTCGCCAGGAAATTATGACACCTGGATGGGGGTAAGTCTTAAAACAGTAGGCTGAATTGGGCTGAATGGATACAAGCCAAAGAGAGAGGGAGAGCAAGAGAAAAAAAAGCGAGGTGGGTTCCCTTAAGCTGCTCACCTCTCTCTTGATGAGGACAGACTTGGGGTGGTAGAGCGGGGCCTTGGAGAGCAGGATGAGTCGGGCGCGGGCAAAGTCTTTCCTGGCCTCCACCTCCCATTTGGCCCAAGATACCCACACGCTCTCTCGGTTGCCATGGAAACGCACTTGCTCTGCGTATGTGCCGGAAATCTGCAAAATAAATAAGGACATAAAATATACATATAATGTACATAGACTTTAAAGACTAAGTGATCCATAAGAGTACTGGTTTTGGTCTTACATCCTAAAGTGAATTATAAGACAAATCTCAGGCTACTGAGTGATTAAATACCTTAACCCTCCAGCCCCGGCTATGTATTATATATATATTCCCCGAAACCCGGGGGTTTTGGCCGAAAAACGTCTACGCCTAGGCTACCGCATCTTTGTTATTTGGCTTGCTTCCGCATTCCCGCGCATCCCCAAGCGTAGATGTGTTTCGTACCTGTAGAATGGCGTTAAGTAGAGCTCTCTAAGTCAACTGGTTCAGTTGTGATGATGATTTCATTGGAGATAACTTTATGGCAAAAACAGCCACTTTACACTACTTTTCGATACTTAACAATAACATACAGGCACACACGAACAAGCGACGCACTCCTTCTTGTGGCCGGAGATGCGGGGCGTCGGTCCAGCCGGCTGTTGTTTACATGCGTCGGACGTACGCCTCGCACACCAAGCTTACAGGCTTTGAGCTCATGGGTGTTTAAGAGCCCTTCCGGGTAGCTCGGGTGTGTTTTTTATGAGTGTTTAAGAGCCCTTCCGGATCTGAAGGGTTAAGGGAGCCCATCTCACTTTTTTTCTCTTTTTGTCCCTCTCTCTTTGGCTTGTATCCATTCGGCCCCATTCAGCCTACTGTTTTAAGATGTTTACCCCCATCCAGGTGTCAATATTTTCCTGGCGAGCGGTAGCGAGCCAGCATACCGTATATATATTTTTGTTTTGACAGCAAGCTAAATTTGTACATTTTTCGATAGAAAAATGTCTCCGGAGAAGCCGGATTTCTCCATACAATGCTAGCTCGCTATCGCTCGCCAGGACAAAATTGACAGCTGGATGGGGATAAATGTCTTAAAACAGTAGGCTGAATGGGGCCGAATGGATACAAGCCAAAGAAAGAGAGAAATAGAAAAGGAGATAAAAAAAAAGCAGGTCTATTCTATATGCTCAGGCCCCCCCTTAAACACTATATGAGAACTCAAACATCCAAAGAACTAAGCATTGTGTACACCCACATACATTCCAGGTTGCCAATGACACGCACCTGGTCTGAGTACAATATGTGCTGGAAATACTGTACATAAATACATCCATAAATTTATGTACTGTACCATTACAGTCTACGAAATATATTAACAGTGTCTTTCACTGGTGATGGGCTGGTCTATCAGAGTGAGAACTGAGTGATCTCTGCCATACCCATAGCTTACTCTGACTGTTCCTTTTACTTATATATTTTCTAGATCTCAAGTGACGGCGTCTCTTCCGTGGATTGACCTCCCAATCTACCAAGATTGGAAGCCAAAGCGTCTTATTTTTCCTTTGCCCCTCAACTTTCTCTTCATAATTGCTGAGGGGCACAGGGCCCTGGGTGGGGCTTTGGTTTCCCGGGCGTTTCCTCACCCTCCCCAGCTCCCCGCCATGGAGTGGCTTCGGTCACCCAGGCTTTATTGTGGTCGGCAGGGAGGGTTCTGTGGGGGCGCTCGGTTGTGGCCTTGGCCTTGCTCGGGGCCTTGGGGCTGTTCGGCCAGGCAGCTTGGGGAACAGCAACAACAACAATAACAGTGTCTTTCAGACTTTAACCCTTAAAAAGCGGCTCACCACTTAAGTCGAGTTAAATAAAGCTGGACTATGTGGCGGCGCTCGACATAGGTCGAGTGGCAATTTCAGCACGTAATGTGGCTGAGAGAGAGAGAGACAAGTGGTGGCAGGAGACTAGCGAGCGTATGACTGCTCCAGACCACCGCGGCGAACCTACTGACACAAATCTCAGCTCCCTCCTCCCTCTCTCACTCGCTACATACTCAATTATGTACCGAAAGTACCGAATTACCTGCTTTTTGCACTCGCGTTGCACGGTTATTGCAAGAAAACTATCCATCATACAAGGATCGTTATGGTGTCATTCGAAAGCTCTGTTTATGCCCTTTCAGGGATAGATACTTGTTTTACGTTCTGGGTCTTATTTAGGCATGAAAATGATCACGTAAACAGCCCTATTTTGGCTAAAAACACCCCGCTGGGCGGTACACATAAATAAACCGCATAGGCCGCTAAAGAAGGGTTAAGCACTTAATAATTATAATTTCAAATACCGTATTATTATTATTAAAAACTGTTTGTCAACAGCCTACTGGGCAGAAGCTCCCCATAAGGCTGGATTAAAATACCATAGGCTACATACATATCTCTTGAGCAAAGTCCGAACGACTGAAGTAAACGTTCGGACACCCAGTATCAGGTTTAGACTATCACCTCGGTCTTTCAGAGTGGGCTTACTTGACAATATGCTTTATCTAAGGTAGATTCACACAAGGGTTTTCACCTGCTTTTATCTACACTATTATTTTAGCAAAACTTATGCACCTTCATTGAAAACTAAACAGGTGATAGACTATTTTAAGTAACAGGGTTCTATAAAACATCTAATTCAGAAGCTGCCAGTCATGAACTATGTAAAAAAAAATGTGTTGGGAGATCTTAACTTAAGTGGGGGGGGGGGTTTCTGGACCCCCATCATGCTTAGCCCCATTAATATTGAGATTTTAAAATGTTAGCAATATTAGTTTTATGATTTTAAGACCTTTTGCTCCATTTCTGTCAATTCATGCAGTTTAGTAATACAGTACTGTATTTGCCAGAACGTCCCGGACTTCCCAAATTGACTAATTCCCTGAACGTGACGATAGTGCGTTGTTATGTGTGCAATTAGTTTGCTTGGGAACCAGATTAACTTGCTCATGTAGTAATGTACACCCTATGTGGTGGATTGTGTACTTTCATTTCATAAATTTTATTTTAGTAAGCGTTGTTTCCACATAGCGATTTTGATATGTTGTTTTGACTTTATATTGTCTTTGTCCCAGTTTTGGTTTGAATTTGTTTGCAAGTTTTACATTTTAATTGTAAGACCTTTGGTGCCCTTTAGGTGTCTAGTTCTTCCTGGCGAACGAACATGAGCCTGTAATTTAGGATGAAAATGTACACAGACACTGTATCAAGAAGAGGGATGATGGGGTTATATTTTTCAAGTTTGATAAAGGTCTAGGGAGCAAACTAAAAACCTTCCCTTAACCATTTGAGTACCAGCGACGTGTTTCATATTTTATTCTAGCTATACAGTAATTAGACAATATTTTGTAGCTTAGGAAGGTTCTGTGGTACCGGGTAGTTAAAAGAGTTGGTTGAAATAGTTTGAAGCCTTATTATTACTAGAGGTCATTCCTAAGCTAAATAATATCATGTAATAGTAGCCAGAATATGATATTAAAGACATTGCGGGTACTGAATGGGTTAAGTAGCGTACAGAAGTGTGGCACAACAACAGTAACAACCAACACACCTCCTCCTTCCAGCCAATGAACCGAGCAAAGTTGATCCTGAGGTCCCAAGTGTCCAGGTGGTACGGCCAGGCTCGGGTCAGGAAGCGGGACAGTTTCACTGCACGTCGGTATATGGCCGATTCAATTAAATTTCTCTTCTCTTGTAACCCAATTTGCTGAAAGAAAGTAAATTAGTATATTATAATGTAAAACTTGCAAAAAACTTTGCAACACTCTACAAGGTTGCAAAGATTCATAGTCAGTACCACATTTTAATAGCCTTAAAACATGGAAATAAATCAGCATTTGCATGCTTTGTAGAAAAATCTTAGATTAATTCTCATCAGAAATATAAAGTCAACCTACAGTATATTGACTTTGCCAGAACAATTGTATTGAAAACAATCTTTCTTATTTTCTGTAAAGGATGTTCATAAAAATTGCTAAAGCCAGTGAGTGAATGTCCTTCACAGAAAGATAGAATGATGTTGTCAGCACAAATGACTGTTGATATCAATAAAAACTGCACCTCTCAGCTTGTTCTTGTTGCCAAAACTGACCCCAGACCTGATAATGAACATTGTATGTGCACAGGTGATAATATACCAATCCATGGCATCTACTACCTACCATATAGGCCTAGGCTATGGTATTGTAAGTCTATTAGGCTGAAGGCATTAGATAAAATAAATTATTGTTACCCAGAACTATGCTAACATGAGGAACATATAAAGTATCCAAAATTATAAATACTGTACACTGTACAGTATGGTATGGCTTATGTATATACTAACTAGGTAAAATACTGTAAATAATTCTACACTTTAAACCATGAGGCAAATTAGCTGTAGAAGACAAGATCATATCATATCAGACTAACTCATATTCTATCTATCTATCTATTGCCTGACGCCGTGATCCCCGAAGGGGTGGCCACGAACGAACCGCCCCCATGCACCTCTGTCCCCAGTCAGTCGACGCTCCTCCCCCCAACCAGCACCGCCTTCGTTCATGTACTTCCTCACTCCATCCTTCCACCTCTCCCTCTCTGTCCCTCCACCTCGCTCTCGTACACCCTCCTAGTCATTCTCTCGCTTTTCATACGTTCCATATGGCCGAACCATCTCAAGTTGTTCCTTTTCACACTTTCCAGCACATCTACCTCCACACCACACCTCCTTCTTACTTCCTCATTAGTCTGTCTATCCCTCCATGTAACTCCGCACGTACTCCTTAAGTAATTAATTTCCACTGCTCTCACTCTTGGTCTGAGTCTCTCAACCAACGTCCATGCTTCGCTTCCGTAAGTCAGTGTCGGTTACCACACTGTCATGCAAGGACTTCTTCACTTCCATTACTGACCACCCTCCTGTTACTTCTTTTAGTCCTACTCAACCACTTTTCTTGTACTTACTCCTCACTCTTCCTCTCATCTGCCCCTCTGCACTCTTCTCTAGTTTTTCTCACATGCCAGATACTTAAAAGAGTTGACGATCTCCATAGCCTGACCGTTCAGCTTCACCTCACACTCTGTGACTTCACCCCTTTCGAAGACCATAACCTTGCTCTTCCCCGCATTTACCTTCAAATTCCGTTTTTCGCACACTGTTCCAAACTCATTTACCAGACCCTGCAACTCCCATTCATTATCACTCATCAGAACTGTATCATCCACAAACAGCAGTATAGGTAGCTTCCACTCAATTCCCTCCCTTTTCAGTGATACACCAACATCCACTGCTCTTGATAGTATTTCTTTCATAACTCCATCCATATATACAGTAAACAACCACGGGGACATCACACACCCCTGTTTCAAACCAACATTCAGGTCAAAGAACTCGCTCTGCTCACTCTCCACACGTACTGCCGCCTTTGCACCATCTACTCCGTATATTCTAAGTACTTTCCACAAACCTTCTCTATCCACTCTGTCATAGGCCTTCTCCAAGTCCATAAAGGCAACATACACCTTTTGTTTCTTCTCCAGATACTTCTCCACAACACAATTCAGGGTAAAAATCTGATCTACACATCCTCTTCCCTTCCTAAAACCTCCCTGCTCGTCGCCTATCCATTTCTCCGTTCTCACTCTCACTCTCTCAATCACTACCCTACTGTATACCTTCCCTACTACGCTTAGAAGACATATTCCTCGGTGGTTACCACACTCCTCTTTCCCCTTTGCCCTTATATAGGGGGACTATTATGCCAGTCTTCCAGTCATCGGGTGCACTCCCCTTCTCCCATGCTAGTTTGCACATTTTCCATACCCATTCTATCACTATCTCACCACCATACCTCAACATTTCCCCACACACTCCATCTGTTCCTGGTGCTTTCCCCAACTTCACTCTTTTCATGGCTTCCCACACTTCTGACCTCCTGATCCCCACCTCCTCCTCCACTACTTCTCTTCTTCTCCCTCCCATACCATATCCAGCTATGTTTGCTGGCTCTTCATTCCTTACATTTAGCAACTCACTGAAGTACTCCCTCCATCTTTCGACTCTCTCTTGCTTCTCGGCTAGCATTCTCCCATTCTTATCTTTCACACCCTTACTGTTTCCCTTGCTACCTTCCCTAAATTTCTTGACTTCTTTCCAGAACAGTTTCTTACTCTCCCTCCATTTTACACTCAGATTCCTTCCAAATTCCTCATCTACTCTTCTCTTACTTTCCTTCACTACTCTCTTCACCACCCTCTTACTCTCCACGTACCTCGCTCGTTTCTGTCTCTCGGAATCTTCATTCCCTCTACTACCCAACCACTTTCTATATGCTTTCTTCTTTTCTTCCACAGCTATTCTTACCTCTTCTGTCCACCATGCTGTACCTTTCACTCCCCTCCCTCTTCTCCTCACTCCACACACCTCCTCACATGCTGCACAGATCTCATCCTTAAACACCTTGCTCATCTCCTCCACTTCCTCCATAACTTCCAGGTCGAACCCACCTAGTCGTCTTTCCACTGATCTCCTGTACTCCTCCTCCTGCAACCTCTCCACCCTCCTCACCATTCCACCCTCCTCTCGCCTCCCTCCAGCTCTCCTCACCCACTTCTTTTGTATCCTAACCTTAGCTACCACTACATAATGATCAGACAGACCCCCTCCAATACCCCTATACACCCTAGCATCCATCACAGATTTCTTCATTCGTTCATCCACACATACATAATCAATCAATGACTTTCGTTCCACCACTGTCTTATCCTTCATCGTCAACATCCGTTTCCACGTGTACCTGTGGATCATTCTGTGTCGGAAGAAGGTGTTGGCTATCCACAGCCTCCTCCCCACACATACGTCCACAAGTGCACTACCATTCCCATTCACCTCTGATGGTACCCCCACCCTCCCACCACTCCCTCAACTTTCCTATCACCCACCTTACCATTCATATCCCCAATCAGAAATATTCTTTCGTTCTTGTCAAACTTCTCCAGGCACGTCTCCACATTCATCCAGAACTCCTCTTTCTTTCTTTCAAGTATATCCTCTGTCGGGGCATACACGCATACAATCACCCACGTTTGTATTCCTACTTTCATTCTCACCCACACAATCCTTGAACCCACAGACCCATAATCTCTTACACATTCCTTCCATTTGCTACTTACAAACAAACATGCACCTTCTCTCGCTATTCCTTCACTCACTCCAGCATACACACCCATTCCACACTCCCACTCTCTCACATCTGAACCTTTCCATTTGGTCTCTGTCATTCCACATACATCCAGCCTAACTCATATTACGGTATGGAAAAAGTCAGAATTAAAAACAAGTAATGAAGTCATCAACTATGTTTTATGTTCAGAATCACAATACATAATTTGATATTATGTTTTTTACACCAACCAACTTCACATCTAAACTCAATTAATGAAATCAACAAATACATGTGGCACTCAGAGGACCACAGTACAGTATTCTCGAAATCTCCCTATCCAGTACAGGTTCGCCAGGCTGCCAAACGATAGCCATTCGGGGATCACGGTGTCAGGCAATAGATAGATAGAATAAATAAAATTAGGGTTTATAGTTCAAATTATGTCTTTGGAAGTCATAGAATAGCAAAACTAAAATATTTCATGTAATTTTCCGGTATTCCTTCTCATATTCGTTCAAGTCACAAACAAAATTGCTTGAGTTTGACACCCTGGTTAATCAGCTGCTAGGGGTTGAAATTTCCCACCTGGTTATAATGAACCTATTATAGCTACCGGTATACAGGTATACTGTACTCACCTTCCTACGGATTCTTATCAGTTCAATAAGTTTCTTTTCGTAAGTAATGTAATCTACAATATCACATTTGCTTCTGGTTTGTCGAGCCAGGCGATACTCGAATACCCGCCTTTTCAAAATCAACTTTCTGTAAAAAGAAAATATGCATTACTTATAGCGCAAGTGTGACTTGCCAAAAGAACCGGCAACCTGGGTAAATATTTACAAGACGCAACAATATAGGTAACAAATTTTTAATGGTAGTTTTGGGTTCCTATCATCTTATGCTTCATTTCTATATACTTTTTATCCCCGGGTGAAAAAAAACAAAAAAAAAGGATTTTTCATGTTTTATCTTGGGATTTTTTGTTTCTTCATTAACCTACCCAAAAAACCTAACCTAAATATATTTGGGGGCTATTAGGTTAGGTTAGGTTAATGACAAAAAAAAAAAAAAAAATCCCAAGAAAAAAATGAAAAATACCAAGATTTTTTTTCCCCTGGGATAAAAAGTATAGGCTATAAAATGAAGCATATGATGATAGGACCTCAAAACTGATATTAGAAATTTGTTACCTATTGTTGCGTCTCGTAAATATTGACCGCAACCTGTTTGGTTATACAGTAGGCTACAGTACTGATGATTTGGACCGACAGTTAGCCCATCGATCTTTTTAGGCCTAATAAGTCCGGTAGAGCATATACATCATTGCTATACTGTACTGTATATGTCATTAACCCGGGAACTGTGGGGAGACTCTTAAGAGTTCCCCCGGCGGACTGCGGGGAGACTCTTAAGAGTTCCCCCGGCGGACTGCGGGAAGACTCTTAAGAGTAAGGGAAAACAAAAATCCATTTAAAACACACAAAAAAAATTTTTTTTTTTGTTTTGCCCCTGGGCCATGCCAAATATCACTCCTCCACCTCCCCTCCTTCAGTTATCACCTATTTTCCCTGTTATTCCCTTATTCTGTGGTTAATTTTCGTGCTAACATTAGCGAATTGGTAGCAGGGCGTTGTCATCACTGTTACCAAGCGTGGGAAAGAGCGAGAGAGAGACTATTGCGGAACAGTGTCTCTCCAGACAAGGGGAGGGGTGGAGGGCAGGGAGGTTGCCTCAGCCATACATTATGTAACTCCCGGCCTGTATTGCCGATTTTGACCATCCAAACACTGTTTCCACTTGTTTTATTGTTGTAACAGGTTAATACCTTTATAATCAACCTATAATAGGCGCATATGGATAAGTATTAATGCTATTTATGGTAAAATAACGATGTTAGTGATGGGAACAGCTCAAATACGTCAGCACAGGAGTGTGGTGTCTCATACCCCCCATGCGCACTTCTTAGGTTAAGAGCTGAAAATATAATGCTGCACTTGTTGTAACAGGTTAATACCTTTATAATCAACCTATAATAGGCGCATATGGATAAGTATTAATGCTAGTGATGGGAACAGCTCAAATATGTCAGCACAGGAGTGTGGTGTCTCATACCCCCCATGCGCACTTCTTAGGTTAAGAGCTGAAAATATAACGCTAGCAGTGCAATCTTAATGGGTGATGGCAAAGTAACATAAAGATTAAGATTTTTTCGCATATGTTTAAACCTCCGGAAATTAATGAGTATTAAATACGATGATTTCTTATTTTAACTTGCGTCCGTCGCCGCACTCATGTTATTGTTGTGAACCTTCGGCCCTGTCACTGCCACTTGTTGCCAGAGTAAGGTACTGTACAGTAAAGCCTCGCCCATCCAGACTAATTGGGGGAGAACCCTGTCTGGATCTGCCGAAAGTCTGGATATATTCAGCCATCCTGACAAATCTGGATGGCTGAAACTTGAGTCCGGACATCTAATTTAAACAACCAGACTTAGGTTTCAGCCATCCAGACATATCCAGATGGCTGAAACATGAGTCCAGATATCTAACTTAAACAACCAGACTTAGGTTTCACCCATCCAAACAAATCCAGATGGCTGTCATACAAGTCTGGATATTGAACACTGGATGTAAATAAGGTAAATTTCTATAGTTGCACCTATATGAGCTAAACAAATTATTATTGTATTTAACAGGAAGGTGCGACGAGGTAAGTGATGTGGTATAGGTGGCAATATGCGGAAATGGATTATAAGGGCATTCCGCCCCCTCTGACAAAAGTCTATCAATCTAGATGTGACACGGATTTTACAATGTTTCAGAGAGACATTAGCCTAACCTAACAACCTTACCTAACCTATCCTAGTATTATGGGTGGGGGCTGCCGCCCCCACACCCCCGCTGGTTGGGTAAAACGGTAGAAATCCAGTTTGGGTGGAGTGAGTAACCGTAGATTTTCGTAAGGAGGTCAGAGGGGGCGAAATGCCCTTATAATCCATTTCCGCATAGCCTATTGCCACCTATAGTACAAAGGAAATCAAGCAACAACAGGTCTAGTGACCCTTCTAGGTTGCTTGTCCTCCAAAACACTGAGGATCAAGTGTCCAAACAGTGGTTTAGAGTGGGTAAGGGAACATTGGAAAGGGAACTACTGCCCTGCCACTAACGTGGCAGGACTAGGAAGTTAGTAGGGGACATATGGGTTAGTAACTGAGGGGAGGATAAAGTTATTCATTTACAAACGCAGTCAGTCGCGGGTTTGATGCGAGATATTTGTCTAGGCGGAATTTAAATGAATCAACGGTGCTGCAGTCTATAACGTCTCGGGGAAGCCCATTCCACAAGTTGACAACTCGATTGAAGAAGAAATTCTTAGATTCGTGCGAGTTAAAAGATTTACCAATAATTTTGCAACCGTTTCCCCGCGTGTAATTAGATTGGTCGATAGTGAAGTACTTACTACAGTTCATATTGTCGATGCCTTTGATGATTTTGAACACTTGAATTAAGTCGCCTCTTAATCTGCGCTGGGTTAAAGGAAATAGATTTAATTCTCTAAGACGCTCTTCGTATGGTTTGTTCTTTAGGCTAGGTATCATATTGGTAACTCTACGTTGAACTCGTTCTAGCTTGTTTATATCTTTTTGGTAATAAGGGCACCAGGATTGAACGCAGTATTCCAGAAGAGGGCGGACTAAGGAATTGTAAAGGGTTAGGATAACTTCTTTGGATTTATGCTCAAATGACCTGCCTATAAAGCCAATTATTTTGTTTGCCTTCTTAACAACTTCTGAACATTGTTGACTCGGTTTTAGGTTACTCGATATTGTTACTCCCAGATCAGTTTCTCTGTTTACATTCTTAAGCTGAGTGCCATTCATCGAATAGTTTGCTTTCTCATTTAGGTATCCGACATGTAGTACTTTACATTTATCCGCATTGAAACTCATTTGCCAAATTTGGGCCCAACATGACAATTTATCTAGATTGTGTTGCATATCGTCAATTTGTTCTTTTGAGAGTACCCTATTTGCAATTTTTGTATCGTCAGCAAATTTTGAGATTGTGCAGGTGAGACCCTCATCTATGTCGTTGATGTAAATTAGAAAGAGAATTGGTCCTAGTACCGATCCCTGGGGTACCCCGCTACTTACATTGGTCCATTTAGATGCCTTACCGTTTATGACTACCCTTTGCTTTCTGTTGCTGAGCCAATTTTCTATCCATTTCAACACACCGTCTTGTATTCCATGCGCTTTTAGTTTTAGCAGTAAACGTTTGTGGGGAACTTTGTCAAAGGCCTTTTGAAAATCAAGGTATATAATATCTACAGCTTTACTCTCATCGTAGAGGTTGAGGATATCGTGGAAGAAGTCTAAGAGGTTTGTTAAACAGGAACGTTTTTTACGAAAGCCGTGTTGAGTATCTTTAAGTATGTTATTTTCCTCTAAGTGATTTACGAGTCTGTCTCGTATGACCGTTTCTAGCATTTTACATACAACTGAGGTTAAGCTAATTGGACGATAGTTACTGGGTAGGGATTTGCTGCCTTTTTTGAATATCGGTGTTACGTTGGCTAGCTTCCACTGATCAGGCATAGTTCCAGACTGCAAGGATTTATTGAATAGTAATGTCAGTGGTTTGGAGAGCTCATTCTTAGCTTCCTTTAGAACTCTAGGCGAGATTGTATCAGGTCCTGGCGTTTTATTTACCTTGAGTTTATCTAAACAATTCAATACTTCTCTCTCTGTAACGGTGATATTGCTTAGAACATCTGAATTATCAATCTGAATCGGCGATGGTGTAGGGATATCACTGAGGTCTTCTGTTGTAAAACTGATGCAAAGAAGGTATTGAGGGCATTACTCATTTGTACTTCGTCTTTGGTGTATTCTCCTTTTTCATCGACTAACGGTCCAACAGTTGAAGTAACTACTTTTTTCTTTCTGATATAACTATAGAATTCTTTCGGGTTTGTTTTACTTTGATTCGCAATATGTAACTCTAAGGTCTTTTTACTTTTCTTAATTAACTTTTTGGCTTTGCGTCGTAGCTCTACAAATTTCACCCGTTCTTCGTCATTTTGTGAGGATTTTAATCTATCATTAGCAATTTTTTTTTAGCAAGCAGGCAGTTTGAAATATCTTTATTCCACCATTTGGGCTTATTATTATGGCCTGGACGCCGTATTTTCGATGGTATGCAGTCTTGCACTGCTTTTAGGTAAGTGGTTTCGAATAACTTCCAAGATGTATTTATGTCGTTATTGTTAATTAAAAAGCTCCAGTCAGTTTCTTTAAACATAGCTCTAAGTTTATGGAAGTTTGCTTTCTTGAAATTAGGGACTTTTTCGATGCTACTATTTGGTTCGTTACTAGTAAACTTTAAAGTGAAAGTTATCGTACGATGGTCGCTGTTACTGAATTCATCACCAACATTCAAATTCTCTATCAATTCTTCTTTTGTTGCAAGTACAATGTCAAGAATGTTATTACCACGGGTCGGCATTCGAACAAATTGATAAAGCGAACTCTCTTGCAAGTTCGTATACAAGTCATGTCCGGAGTGTGAAGTAAGAGTATCGCCCCACTTGGTCACAGGTAAATTAAAGTCGCCAAAAATTATGGTATCTTGTGAGTTACTTACATCTGCAATTTGTTCGTAAATTTCTCGGTCAGTTTGCACTGATTGAGCTGGAGGTCTGTATATTAACGCAAGTATTATTTTTGTACCTTTATTATTCTTTATTAGCACAAAAGATGTGTCGACGTTCACAATTTGAGGTTTTGACACGAGGGTCGGGTTAAGACTTTCTTTGATATAAAATAAAACGCCACCTCCATTTTTATTTATTCGGCTGTTCTCAAACATTACATAACCGGGAAGTGAATACTCTGCTAAAAAGTCTCTATCTTGTGTATTGAGCCAAGATTCTGTTATGCCAATCACATCATAATTTTCTGTAAACACTAGTTCCTCTAAATCTGAAAATTTATTGCGTATGCTACGAGCGTTTGCATAGAAAACCTTTAAAGTTGCGGTTTTAGAACTCGCAGATCGTTCTTTCATCGAATTTTTGGTTCTGGTCGGATCTACATTTACATTCATGGCTGTCCTCGGTCGTTATCCCTGACGGTTTTGAATTTGGGTCGTGTTGGTGGAGCTTTATCCAAATTCGCGGTTCTTGACGGATTAGTATTTAATTCCTTTGTAGATTGCCGTCCTCGCTGTCTTCGGTCCTCCTTCCTGGTTGTCCTGTGCTGAGTCGATTTCTTCTCCGAAAATCCTTCACCGCATCGTTGAGAAGACGCCCAAAACGCGCTGCTCCCACCTGGTTCAGATGAACTCCATCGTCCGAAAACAAATAGTCATCGTAGTAGAAATTGTCCCAGGTATCGACGAATCCCACGTTCTCCTTCCTGCAGAGGTTTGCTAGACAACGATTTGTGCTGGTGGCTATGTTTGTAAAATCGGCTCTCTACACCGAGCCGGGGGACGATTCCTGAGACGATGATCCTTGATGACTTCTCCTTAAACGACTTGATCAGCTGCTGGTACTTTAAAAGCAAATCTTCCGACCGGGTTCGCTGTACATCGTTGGATCAGGATAAGGGAGGGATAACCGAAGTGCCTGCCGCCGACTCAGCTCCAACCTCTGACGCTGTGCTACCTACCACCACCACTACCCCCCCCACCACCACCACCACCAAGGGAGCTTCTGCCACCACCAGGGGTTCTCCAACTGCAGCTGCTGGATCCTCCCGAGGGAAAGGTAAGTCTGTGTCCCGAGAAGGTAAGTCTGTGTCGATTGTGGGCGACTCCATGGTAAGACATTTAGTTAGGGCTACCCGCACTAAACTTAGGAAGGTTGTGTGTCTGCCTGGCCATGGAGTTGGGAGGGTTTTAGAGAAGATGGACCACATCTTGGAAGATAGTGGAGATAACCCCATTATCTGTCTCAGTGCCGGGAGTAACGATGTTGGTAAGGGTAGAAGTGAGGAACTGCTGCAGCAGTATCGGGATGTGTTAGATAAAGTTAGGATGAAGGGAGGGATCCCTGTAGTACATTGTATCCTACCCAGAAGAGGAGTTCCCAAGGAATGGACATCCAGGGCGATTGGTGTCAATTGCCGTTTGGAGAAATATTGCAAAGAAAAAGCAATACCATTCATTGATAACTGGGATAGTTTCTATGGGAGAGATGGGATGTACGCAAGGGATGGGGTTCATCTTTCACGATTAGGGGTTTCTACATTAGCTAGTTCTTTAGATAGGGTGGTTGTGGGGTTTTGAACAGAAATATTGAGAGTGTAAATGAGAGGTTAAATGGAACAATTTTAGCGTCAGGCGAAAGCGATAAGGATATTCAGTCTCATGCTAAAAATTATTACTATAATGCAAATGATAGTAGTGATGGTGCAACGGAAGATGGAAATGTCGTTAGAAATAAAGGTAAATTAGGTATAAAGAAAAGAAGTAAATTGAGAGTATATTACACAAACTGTAGGAGTCTATGTAACAAAATGAACGAACTTAGAGCCCTTGTTAGCAAAGAAAATATAGACATAATAGCGCTAACTGAAACGTGGATTAATACAGAAACCAGGCATTTTTTAGCAGAATTTGATATACCAGGATATAGTTTGTTTAAATATGACCGAACAAGTAAGAGGGGTGGCGGTATAGCAGTATTTGTCAGGAGTACATTAAAAAGCTGTATTAAATCAGGTATTAGACTAAATAACGATAATGAAAGTGTTTGGGTAGAGGTTAACGAAGGTAGTGAGACCATAGTTATTGGAGTTATGTATAGACCGCCAAATATGAGTAGAAATGACGGAACGTCATTATGGGAGGAAATTAAAATGGCATCAAGGTTTAGCAATGTGTGCATTATGGGGGATTTTAATTTTCCGAATATAGATTGGCAGCATCAAATAGGAGACTCTGATTCTGAGGAGTTTATAGAGGTAGTACAAGATAGTTTTTTATTTCAATTCATAGATACGCCGACTAGAGGTAATAATATTCTCGATTTAGTTTCAGTAACAATGAACATATGGTAAATAATGTAGAGATAGGGGACCACCTAGGAAATAGTGACCACAATTCTGTGTATTTTAATATACAATGGAAAGGTAATACCAGAGAGAATACAACATTAATACCTGACTTTAGAAAAGCCAATTATGGTGGGTTAAGAAGAGCCCTATTAGCCGACCCTATGGTCAAAAAATTAAGTCGATCCAGGTGTCCAAATGAGTGTACCCCCTTCTCAGGCACCTGTCATCTTAAGTCAGGAAGAGACGTCAACCTTGGTAGATACATACGATAATTTTATCAAGTCAGTATTCAATGCACAAAATAAATACATCCCCAAAAGAAAATTTAGATCAACACAGAACCAACCCAAATGGATGAATAATAGACTATTAGATCTTCTAGGACAAAAGAGAGGAATATATAGAAAAATTAGGAAAGGCGAAATTCACCTACTTGCTTACTATCAGAATCTATCAAGACAGGTCAAAAAGGATATTAGGAAAGAAAAAAGAAATTATGAAATTAAGGTTGCCAATGACTCAAAAAATAATCCTAAAGCTTTTTACCAACTATATAAATCAAAGGTTAGAGATGTAATTGGTCCCCTTAAAACTTCGATAGGAGAAATGACAGAAAATGATTTAGAAATGTGCAGTACATTAAATAGTCAATTTCTTTCCGTTTTCACTAATGAAAATTTGGCACAGTTTCCAGAAGTCCGTAAGGTATATAGCGATAGTATAGAAAATAGGTTAAGTACGGTTACTATAAGTAGAAATGATGTGCTTAAGGAAATTGACAGACTGAAACCTCATAAATCGCCTGGTCCTGATGAGGTATATGCTAGAGTATTAAAAGAATGTAGGGATGAGTTAAGTTACCCATTAACATTTTTATTTAACAAGTCATTGGAGACAGGTATAGTTCCAGAAGCTTGGAAGCTTGCAAACGTAGTTCCGATCTTCAAAAAAGGTGACAAATCAATAGCATCCAATTACCGTCCCATTAGTCTTACATCAATCATAGGAAAGGTACTAGAGTCAATTATTGCTAGTAAAATTAGAAACCACTTAGATACATTTAATTTAATAAATTCTTCTCAGCATGGATTCACTCAGGGACGTTCTTGCCTTACTAATTTGCTTAGTTTTTTCTCAGAGGTATATGAAGCAGTAGATAATGACAAGTCATATGATATAATATATTTAGATTTCAGTAAAGCTTTCGACAGAGTCCCCCATGAGAGATTGATGAGAAAGGTTGAGGCGCATGGAATAGGTGGGGCGTTGTTGGGATGGATTAGGTCATGGCTAATTGGTAGGAAGCAGAGAGTCAGCATAAATGGTACGAAGTCAGAATGGGGAGCAGTCAAAAGTGGTGTCCCCCAGGGATCTGTATTAGGTCCTCTGTTGTTTGTTATATACATAAATAACCTTGATTTAGGTATAACTAGTAGGATAAGTAAATTTGCAGACGATACCAAAATGGGGAGAACAATTGATTCAGATAGAGATATAGAGTGCCTCCAAAGGGATCTAGATACCTTACACGAATGGTCAGTAAATTGGCAGATGAAGTTTAACATTGACAAATGCAAGGTATTAAAGATAGGGAAGATGCATACAAATGTTAAATATAAACTAGCTAATGTGGAATTAGAAAACTCGAATTGTGAGAAAGATCTAGGTGTGTTTGTTAGCAATGATTTGAAGCCTAGACAACAGTGTATAAGCGTTCGAAACAAGGCAAACAGGATTCTCGGGTTCATCTCTAGGAGTGTGAGTAACAGAACTGCTGATGTTATCTTAAAACTTTACTTGTCATTAGTGAGACCCCATATGGATTATGCTGTTCAATTTTGGTGTCCTTATTACAGAATGGACATAGATTCATTGGAGAGAGTACAACGTAGAATGACAAAAATTATCCATAATATTAGAAATCTTCCGTATAAAGAAAGGTTGAAGAAATTAGGCTTACATTCGTTAGAGAGACGCAGAGTTAGAGGGGATATGATAGAGGTGTTCAAGTGGTTTTAGTGGGATTAACAAAGGGGACATGACAAATGTACTAAAGCTCAGTGATAGCGAAAGAACTCGTACCAATGGTTTCAAATTAGATAAATTTCGTTTCAGAAAAGATATAGGCAAATATTGGTTTGGTAACAGAGTTGTAGATGGGTGGAATGGACTACCAAGTGCTATAGTGGGATTAAAAATGATAGGGAGCTTTAAGATAAAATTGGATAAGCATATGGACGAGAAGGGTTGGGTGTGAAGGGGGATCAGCAGGGTTGGGCCAATCAGCGCTCTGCAGACCCCCGTAATCCTGCGTTAATCTCTAACCGTTTTGGTAAGATGATCCTCAGGGTATTAGAGTGTTGAGCCTATAATTGGGCTTTGTAATTGGGGTTGTGTGGGACAGGGATCTGCCTTGCTTAGGCCAATCGGCTTTCTGCAGACTCCCATTTTCTTATGTTCTTATGTTATACCACATCACTTACCTCGTCGTACCTTCCTGTTAAATAAAATAATAATTTGTTTAGCTCGTATAGGCCTTGGTGCAATTATAGAATAATTCCGTAAATAATATGTGTGGAAACTTGTATTCGTCTCAATCGTTTCCGGATTGACTTATATTTTTCCCAAGCCATCCAGACAACTCTGGTTGGCTGAAACATGAGTCTGGATCGAAATACCTGTCTGGATCTCTTGGGTTTCCGACTTTCCAGATGGGAGGGGTTTTACTGTATGTCCCATAATACTGTGTTTTTTGCACTGTTACCCAACCAGCGGGGGTGTGGGGGCAGCAGACCCCCCACCCATAATACTGTACTAGGATAGGTTAGGTTAGGTAAGGTAAGGTTGTTAGGTTAGGCTAATGTCTCCTCAAAGTTAACTATTTTTATAACATAAGCTATTACCCACTCCACCCCGTCAAATCCGAGCCAACTTTCGTCAAAAGTTGGCTCGGGTTTTCACAAAATCGGGTTTTAGGCTATGGGTTTGCAATTTGGGAAAACCTGAACCAACTTTCAAAATTAGGTCACTGTTTTTTTTTATTAGGCTAGGCCTATTAAATATTGCAAAATCCGAGCCAACTTTTGGCGAAAGTTGGCTTGGATTTTCGAAATATCAGGATTTAGCCTAGGCTAGGCTATGCCTTTGGAAATCATTGAAACCCGAGCCAAGTTTTGCTACAATAAGCTAGCCTACCGGTACCGTATATTAGGCCTATTGCTTTTTTACGCTTTTAACCTCTCATTTTCCCTGAACTTCATAGCCCTCCCCACTAGCCTAGTGGGGGGCGTGTTTTTAGATTGTTGGATAGGCCTAGGCCTAATGGGTAAATACTCATTTCAGCTCCTCTTCATAAAATTACCGACGGCTCTAGCGGTCTTGAATGTTACCACCAAAAACATAAGCCTAGGCTATGGTAAATAAGGCGATAATATTCAAGGACACTAGTGCGACGTTATGAGAAACAATTTATTAGGGAAAATAGGCACCAATAGATTCGCCATATTTTTCTCTAAAGCCTAGGCCTAGCCTAGTCAGTATTGAGGATTTTCGTTATCAACAAATTGAAAAATACCCACTTCACAGACAAATACACCAAAAATCTAAGTCAAAGCGGGGGTGTGGGGGCGGCACTGGCAGCCCCCACCTATAAATAGCCTACTAGGATAGGTTAGGTAAGGTTGTTAGGTTAGGCTAATGTCCTTTCAAAAGGGTATAGGCTAGGCTAGTAAACACTAGGATAGCCTATACCCGGTCAGAGGTAAGAATAAGAAGAGTCCTGGATAACATTCAAGACCTCTTTCGCCGCCTTATTAGAAATAATTTATTAGGGAAAATAGGGACCAATAGACTCGCCATATTTTTCTCATTATAGTCCGCATGGAGGAATTTCGTTATCGACACTTGAAAAAACCCGATTACACCGAAAAATAAGAACATAAGAAATGGGAGTCTGCAGAAAGCCGATTGGCCTAAGCAAGGCAGATCCCTGTCCCACACAACCCCAATTACAAAGCCCAATTATAGGCTGAACACTCTAATACCCTGAGGATCATCTTACCAAAACGGTTAGAAATTAACGCAGGATTATGGGGTCTGCAGAGCGCTGATTGGCCCAATCCTGCTGATCCCCCTTCACACCCAACCCTTCTCGTCCATATGCTTATCCAATTTTATCTTAAAGCTCCCTACCATTTTTAATCCACTATAGCACTTGGTAGTCCATTCCACCCATCTACAACTCTGTTACCAAACCAATATTTGCCTATATCTTTTCTGAAACGAATTTATCTAATTTGAAACCATTGGTACGAGTTCTTTCGCTATCACTGAGCTTTAGTACATTTGTCATGTCCCCTTTGTTAATCCCACTAACCCACTTGAACACCTCTATCATATCCCCTCTAACTCTGCGTCTCTCTAACGAATGTAAGCCTAATTTCTTCAACTTTCTTTATAGCCTACGGAAGATTTCTAATATTATGGATAATTTGGTATATATTAAGCAAACCACCCACCAATTTTCATGACAATTTTGAAATGCATGTTGGAATCCCTATAAACTGTACTTCATTTTTATGTAAGTTTGATAATTTGGAAAAATCGATTAAGGGAGAAAATTAACATTGAAAATGATGTGTAAAAAGTCTCCCATAAACGGCGGCCAGCTATGTTATTGTAATTTGCGGCCTAATTTCGTCTGTTAATTAACTTTCTCCTTAATTGGACCCCCTATGAAGTACAACAGATTATGATGACATAAGTGACGGGTGTTTAGAGGGGCAGAGCTCCCCCTTCAACATATTACGTGTCCCACAGTAACTTCTATTATATAAACAACCCAAGAATTTTCACAGATTTTTTTTAATTTCTTTTAGGATGTAGTATAACCTATACTCCATGTTAAAATAAGTGTCAACCCTCGAAAAATTCTATTAAGGGAGATACAGAACCTAGAACCTGTAACGATATTTGTCCCCATAGACGGCACACAACACGACTCGGCGGACCTCTTTCTCCCTGCCTTCAGTCTAATTAACACTAGGAATTTACCTAATTTTCTATCCGACCAGCAGGGGTGTGGGGGCGGCAGCCCCCTCCCATAATACTAGGTTAGGTTAGGTAAGGTTGGTAGGTTAGGCTAAAATCTTTAATGTTGATTAATTGTTGGATAATGGATAATGAGCTTACTGGGTAAGTTCATTTTCTATCCCGTGTACCATCCAACCAGCGGGGGTGTGGGGGCGGCAGCCCCCACTCATAATACTAGGTTAGGTTAGGTAAGGTTGGCAGGTTAGGCTAATATCTTTAATGTAGCTTAATTGTTGGATAATGGATAATTAGCTTACTGAAAAATCTTAAAATCCGAGCCAACTTTTGCCAAAACTTGGCTTGGGTTTTTTCATTTTGGGGTTTTCTTAAGTTGAAAAACAAGAAAACCTGAGCCAACTTCTTTTTTGCTCTTACTGTCTTTTATGCAGCTGAAAAATCTTAAAATCCGAGGCAACTTTTGCCAAAACTTGGCTCGGGTTTTTTCATTTTGGGGTTTTCTCAAGTTGAAAAACAACAAAACCCGAGCCAACTTTCATCATAAAGCCATTATATCGCCTTTTTATGTCTTTAACCCCACATTTTCCCTGATCATCATAGCCCTCCCCACTATCGGGCGCCGTGTCTTAAAATCGTTGGATAAAGGGGAAAACTATTTTTGCGGAGGTTGAAACTAATGTCAATCACTATATAGGCTATTGATGCAAATAAACTAAAACTAAAAAAAAAATAATGAAAATAATTGGTGGGTGGTTTCCTTAATATTTTCCGATCATTTTTGTCATTCTACGTTGTACTCTCTCCAATGAATCTATGTCCATTCTGTAATAAGGACACCAAAATTGAACAGCATAATCCATATGGGGTCTCACTAATGACAAGTAAAGTTTTAAGATAACATCAGCAGTTCTGTTAGTGTTACTCACACTCCTAGAGATGAACCCGAGAATCCTGTTTGCCTTGTTTCGAACGCTTATACACTGTTGTCTAGGCTTCAAATCATTGCTAACAAACACACCTAGATCTTTCTCACAATTTGAGTTTTCTAATTCCATATTAGCCTAGCTAGCCTAGTTTATATTTAACACGAAAATAATGTCCTGAACGTAAACAAAGCATTGCACCCAATGAATCCTTCGACCTGGGTCCTCTTCTTCTTGTTTTGAAAGATGCGGTGAGTGCGATTCACCCAATAAATGGCTTGAACATTACTCACAAAAAAGATATTATATTATATTAGCCTATATTAGGGTTAGGTTAGGTTAGGTTAATCTAATCTAATATAATATTTGTACATTTTGGAAGCGTGCATGGCCTCCCCACAATTTTCCTTACCGGTAGCATTCAAGGAGACTACTGCAAGACTCTTCTTCTTCTTCTTCTTACCTCTGGCCGGGTATATGCATTAGGCTATCCTAGTGTTTACTACCCTATACCCCTTTGAAAGGACATTAGCCTAACCTAACCTAGTATTATAGGTGGGGGCTGGCCGCTGCCGCACCCACACCCCCGCTTTGACTTAGATTGTTGGTGTATTTGTCTGTGAAGTGGGTATTTTTCAATTTGTTGATAACGAAAATCCTCCATGCGGACTATAGGCCTATGGAGAAAAATATGGCGAATCTATTGGTGCCTAGGCCTATTTTCCCTAATAAATTGTTTCTCATAACGTCGCACTAGTGTCCTTGAGTATTATCCTTTAGATTATAGATACTCTGGAGCTCTGTTACCAGAAACTTGGTAAATAAGGCGGCTCTAGCTGTCTTGAATGTTACCGAGTCCTGCAGTAGTCTCCTTGAATGCTACCAATAAGGCTAGTCTTGTTGAACGTATATTGACCTACCCCTTGCTATAGGCCTACCAATACTAGGCTAGGCTAATCCCAACCAATATTTTCATACCCCTTTTCAGCTAACACATCTATCTATCATCTATCTACTTCCAGACAAGACAAAAAGGACTTACAATGCTGTACTATCTTACTTTAACTAACCCAACTAACACATAAAAAGCTGTCCAACGCCAATAACGCCTGCGCAAATATCTGGAGATTCCTCTTCTTCTTCTTCTTCTTCTTTTTGTGGAGTTGCTGTCCCCTCTCAAAGCCAGCTCACCTATGCACCGGTGACTTCTCCAGAAACAGATAGAGCTAGATTTAAGAATTAGTTTAGAAATTATGTAGTCGTAGAAAGGATAGTTAAAGACAAAGAATTGAAGTATATAGCTTAAGCAGAACTCTCCCCTCCTTATTTTACCCCCTCCTCCACCCCCCAATATCTTGTTCTCTCCTTATCTTAATTTATCTTTTCCCCTCTCTACTATTTAATCTCATTTTTCTTCCTCCCCCGCTCTGGTCCCCTTCTCCCCCCTCATCCTATTCTATCCTATTCCGTTTTCTCTTCTGCCACACCTGCTCCAGGAATCTTTTCACTACCTTCATTCTTTTCCCCATTTCCCCATCTACCCCCTCTTCTGTCTCGAGACCTAACACAAATTTTACACCCTCATCCTCCTCCTTCTTCTGCTTTTCCCATTCCCTCTCCCCTACCACCCGTTTCAACTCATTTTCCAACCCCTCTCTCTCCTCTTCATACCCCTGGCACTCTGTCACTATATGTTCTATTGTCTCCTCCACTCTCCTCCCTCCCACCTCACACTGTAGACACTCTTTCACCCCCCCATTCCACCTCCATGTTCTCCTATTTGTCTCTAATGCTCCTGCCCTAGCCTTAAACAGTAGTTCAGCTCCCCAACTTCCGTCATAGAACTCCTCTTTTCTCGGTCTCCCCTTGCTTCTATATCTTATCAGTGTACTTTTCTTCTCCATATTTCTCTTCCATTCCTGTCTTCCTACTTCCTTCACTCTCGTTCCTATCTCTTTCTCTAGTCTCCTTCCCTGACCTAATCCTGTATTACTCCCTACATCTCTCCACTCCTCTCCCACCCTTCTTTGTTTCACTCCTATTTTTTTCAGTTTTCTCTTACACTCTTTTGCCCATCTACTCTTCCCCTCCCCCCATTCATTCACTCTCCTTGGCCACCTATGATCCTCCATCTCCTCCAACCTACTCTTGTACCTCAACTTTGCCTTCGCCACTCTCTCCTCAAACGTACTCCATCCCATCTCCCCTCTCACTGCTTCATTTGCTGTCCACCTTCTTGCTCCTAACCCCATTCTTCCTATTTTATTTTGTCCCGTCTCCAGTCTATTTATTTCTCCCCCTGTACTCCCTCTCACATCCATCCCGTACATTATTCTCGGCACTTCAAAGTCCTTCCACACCTCTCTTACTATTTTATATTTATTTACTCTGGTTTTTGTCACATTCCACAGTTTCCCACTACACTGCTCCACCTTCATGATTTTCTCATTCATTGTCCTTTGTCGCCCTTCCCTCCCTATCCATACCCCTAAATACTTCACTTCCTCCCTTGTTTCTATTCTTTCCCCTCCTATCCTCATCTCTACTGCCTCTGGTCCATTTACTACTATCATACTGCTTTTCTCTACACTGAACTTCATTTCTAGGTCTCTGCCAAACCTTTCCGCCTCCTGTAACATTTCCCCCATATCTTCCTCTGTCTCTGCTGTCAGCACAACATCATCAGCAAACGTCAGAATTGCTAGCCTATACTGCCCTATTTTCACTCCTTGACCCTTACTCTTAATTCTCCTCACCAACTCCTCCATGCACATTGCAAAAATTAATGGTGACAGGTTACATCCCTGCCTTAACCCTTTCCTTCTCCTGATTCCTTTCACTGCAATATTTTTCCACACAATCTGTCTCCGCCCCTTCATACATATTCATTATCATGTTCCTTATCTTCCTACTCACTCCTAGTTTCTCCATCACTGCTTCTGCAACTCCCCTACTAATCTTATCATATGCCTTCTCCACATCCAAACACACTATAAACACATTTCCCTTGCTTTGCCTTTTTCTCTATAATCTCATCTAATATAAATATATTGTCTGTTCCTCTTCTCCCCTTCCTAAACCCATTTTGCTCTTCACTAAGTAGGATCCTTTCTTCTACATACTCTCCTACCCTCTCCTTTAGTATCCCATAAAATATCTTATTTATTATGTTTATTACCGTTATTGGTCTATAACTCCCCATTTCGTGCACATTTTTTGCTCCTCCTTTGTAAATCAATGTGACCCTTTCTTCTTTCCATCTTGCTGGTATTTCTTCCTCCTCCCATATTTTATCAAATAGCTTCTTCAACATCCTAACTATCATCTCCCCTCCTTCAATATACATCTCTGCTGTTATCCCATCCGGTCCTGCCGCTTTGTTTCTCTTCAGCTTCTTCACACTCCTCCTAATCTCCTCCTCACTCACCATCTCATTCATATTTTCATCTATTTCTTCCTCATTTAGTTCAATATTCCATTGCCCTACTCTTATTTGGTCATTTACCCCTCCCACTTCCTCCCAGTATCTTTTTATTTCCTCTCCAATTTTATTTACATCCCTAACTTTTTCCCCACCTACATTCAGCTCCACTACTACCTTTTCCCTCCTTTTTTCTCTTTTTAGCCATCTATACCACTCAGCTTTTCCTTTGTCCCCCTTCTCTTTTATCCTGTCAATTTCTTTCTGTTCATGCTTCTCTATTGCTCTACTCCGTGTACATTGCACATCACAACCCTAAGAAGAAGAAGAACGTTACCAACCAAGAAGAAACTTACTTCACTTCCTTGCTGCTTAACAGTCCGATTCTTTCCAATTCTTCAACTTCGGGGATTGTTTCCTGGATACGTTGCTCGACGAATTCTGCCATACTGGACTAGGTTTACTTCTTGTATCTCTGCTAATATTTAAAAAGGGAAATTATCCGCCCAAGCGAGAACCATGCTGGTGGTGTTTACATCTGATTGGTCTTGGTCTTGGTGTGAGTCTGTGAGAGTCACGCTTGACTGGTCGAGGTGTGGCCTTAGAACCGGCTCTCTCTCCTAGGATAAACTTATAAACTATAATGGAAGGGGCAGGTTGAGAGTAAAAGAAGATTGTTCCCCCGTGGGCATTCTCACCCCAGCCTCACTATTGTGAGGCTGATCTTTTCCTCCACACTCCGTCTAGAAAGTCCTTAACACTCCGTGCAGTGGTCTCGTTCCACATGTTTAGGTCGTTCAGGCCAAGCAGGTAGATCACTATTCTGTCGAGCACCCATTCATACCTTCCTACCACTGCATTCCATTCCTCCACACCAATTTCTTGCACTATGGATCTTAGCATTACCCGCCTTTCTCCTTCATATATTCTGCACATTAGGAGGGTATGCTCCACAGTCTCATCCTCCCCGCTCTCGCACATCTTGCATGCCTTGTTGCCTTCATTTGACCATCTATACGTTCTGCTGTTCAGCTCAAGCGATTTAGTTCGGGCCTTGAAGAGTTCACCTCCGATGCTCCCATCGTAGAAGGGCTCCCTTCTTGGCTGTTGCTTACACATGTACCATTCTAGTGAACTCTTAAGAACATAAGAACATAAGAAAATGGGAGTCTGCAGAAAGCCGATTGGCCCAAGCAAGGCAGATCCCTGTCCCACACAACCCCAATTATAGGCTCAACACTCTAATACCCTGAGGATAATCTTACCAAAACAGTTAGAGATTAACGCAGGATTACGGGGGTCTGCAGAGCGCTGATTGGCCCAACCAGGCTGATCCCCCTTCACACCCAACCCTTCTCGTCCATATGCTTATCCAATTTTATCTTAAAGCTCCCTACCGTTTTTAATCCCACTATAGCACTTGGTAGTCCATTCCACCCATCTACAACTGTTACCAAGCCAATTGAAATGCTAGGTTTTTCCAGGTTAAATAGGAAGGGAAATATTCCCAGGCTACCTTTAGGATCAACCATTCCTGGTACCTGGCGCGGGGTACGAACCTCTGAAGGGAATTTAACCCCCCTAAAAACCCACAGGTTTTGAGATGCCTTGGGTGGGGTTCGAACCCTGGTTAGTGACGCACCACCATCACCACCAGGCCCGCGCGCTAACCCACTGTACTACCACGGACGTACTAAAAGTATAGCAACCTTAGTCCGATTTTTAAGAACCAGGTGATAGTCTCGTGGTGTTATCACGTGATGAGTTTATTGGACTTACCATCTACGACTATTTTACGCTATACCTGATGTCAACTCGGGTTAGTATTATTGTGGGTGCGGGACATTTTCGAGGGCATTACACCACATTCCTTTTTAGTTAGGCTAGTCCCT
Organism: Paralithodes platypus; assembly: GCA_032716605.1. Lineage (NCBI taxonomy): Eukaryota > Metazoa > Arthropoda > Malacostraca > Decapoda > Lithodidae > Paralithodes > Paralithodes platypus. The sequence continues at coordinate 39,387,654 of CM064488.1, read as the reverse complement.
AGCCTCGTAAGGTCGTAAGGTATCGTAGCCTTTTTACCTTGGCTATCTCAATATGGTTTTTAGGGTTCGTGTGACGGGTGCTCCACGTAGCTACCTGGTCACGTTCCTTAGCTGCCACCAATGAAATGCTAGGTTTTTCCAGGTTAAATAGGAAGGAAAATATCCCCAGGCTACCTTTAGGATCAACCATTCCTGGTACCTGGCGCGGGGTACGAACCTCTGAAGGGAATTTAACCCCCCTAAAAACCCACAGGTTTTGAGATGCCTTGGGTGGGGTTCGAACCCTGGTTAGTGACGCACCACAATCACCACCAGGCCCGCGCGCTAACCCACTGTACTACCACGGACGTACTAAAAGTATAGCAACCTTAGTCCGATTTTTAAGAACCAGGTGATAGTCTCGTGGTGTTATCACGTGATGAGTTTATTGGACTTACCATCTACGACTATTTTACACTATACCTGACGTCAACTCGGGTTAGTATTATTGTGGGTGCGGGACATTTTCGAGGGCATTACACCAATATTTGCCTATATCTTTTCTGAAACGAAATTTATCTAATTTGAAACCAATGGTACGAGTTCTTTCGCTATCACTGAGCTTTAGTACATTTGTCATGTCCCCTTTGTTAATCCCACTAACCCACTTGAACACCTCTATCATATCCCCTCTAACTCTGCGTCTCTCTAACGAATGTAAACCTAATTTCTTCAACCTTTCTTCATACGGAAGATTTCTAATATTATGGATCATTTTTGTCATTCTACGCTGTACTCTCTCCAATGAATCTATGTCCATTCTGTAATAAGGACACCAAATAGGACAGCATAATCCATATGGGGTCTCACTAATGACAAGTAAAGTTTTAAGATAACATCAGCAGTTCTGTTACTCACACTCCTAGAGATGAACCCGAGAATCCTGTTTGCCTTATTACGAACGCTTATACACTGTTTTCTAGGCTTCAAATCATTGCTAACAAACACACCTAGATCTTTCTCGCAGTCTGAATTTTCTAATTCTAAATTAGCTATGTTATGCCCTGTTTTTCTACAGGATTAACTTGGGTAATGTGAGTTCTAAATGACTGGGTATATAAGGCTGCATGCACAATACAAGGTATGAGGAATAGAGAACACAAAGAAACACACGGTAACAAGACACACGATCACGTTTATTGATATACCACTTCTGAAATACTCGTGCAAGACAAAATATAGATTTGAACAACACTAGCATAAGTGGATCTGGATGGAGCCTAGTCTCCCACTTCCAACGTTCAGGTATTAATCTTCTGATCACTGGCTTTAATTCAACAGGTTTATATACCGAAGACCATCAATGTTACTTATAGAATCATTCACTGTTAGATTTATTACTGGTAGGTCTGGTGCACAAGTAGTAGTTCACAGACTAGATTAGACACGCGTATTTTAGAGCACGGGAAATCTAGTAACCTCAGGGGGTACTGATCTAAGTTTTATATTCTTGTCTCAGAAATACATAGAACGCAAATCAGTGGGCGAACATTCAGATATCACTAGGGTTTCACTTCTATATAATAATATCTGGGTATATGGTTGATTACGAGAGTTAGTATCGCCTGTTAATTAATGAACACTGATACACTTAGCACTTCCTAATTGAATGGTTATATGAATTATACTGGGACTAAGAGATAGCCACTTCGTAGAAATATGAATAAGTGAAATCTCTAAATAGCACTGTAGTAATGTAGTACTGATAGAGTGAATCTTGGGTAGTATTTGATGGGTCTGGTCCTGGTTATCTTGCGTCCATGATGTTGGGGGCTAGCGACTGGTTCCGCGGCCGTCCAGGGTGTCCATATGTATGAAGTTCTCCAATACTTGGACAGGTCCTTCTATTCAAATCTGCCACGAAGTCTGCTGGCTCTGGAACTCACTTCTCAGCAACCAACAAGTGGATAGAGCTCGAGGTTACTCTGGTGACCAACCTGGGTTGGTATCTATCTTTCAACTGATTTTACTGGGGGCTGGAGCTGGGTTTATAGGCTCGGTTTTGGGCCCTGTAGGCCATAGGGATCTCGAGTCTTATGGACTTATTTGAGTTCTCAATAGATACGGGGACTAGGTAAGGTGGTGATTACTGTTGTGGCACATGGCTATAGGAAGCCTTCATAAAATGATATAACTGAGCCTTAGTAAGAGGTACTATTTGGCTATACTGGAAGTATTTAGGGGAGAGAGACTGGATCTACTTTGCGAGGAGGATAGGGACAGCTGTGATAGGAGCGTCTCTCTTAGATTGTTCAATCTTCATTCTATGGTATAGCTGAGGTGCTAATTTAGTGATCAGAGTATGCAAGAAAGGTAAATGGTTTGTTGTGAGTTAATAGAGGTTAGTAAAGGTGTTAGTCATGCATGGTTAGTTCATTGATAGGAAGAATTCCTGTGCTACCTGGCAATGACCCAGAAGTCAAAACAGGGGTCAGGTATACCTCCGCGGGGGTGGGGGTCTCCCTCCTCGGGTGGGTAAAAAGGGGTAGCTGGGCGCCCTCTCTCTGTGATGGTCGTCCGGCGGCTGTGGCTAGGGGCTTGCCATATCACCAGTGTTTGTAATAACCGTCTGTAATAACCGTTTGTAATAACCGTCTCACATCTGAGACAGATGTGAGTGTCCTTAATACCAAGACCGAAGGTGCCTTGGCTAGCTGGTTTTACTCGGTTGGTTGTTAATTGTATGGTTTGCTGGATGTGGTGGAGACTGGGTTGCTAACTCTGCCACATTTATCTGGAAGTATGGCAATAGAAGTTAGTTACTGGTGAGGTGGCTAGCCTCGCACCGACGACCATTGGGTGCAGGGTTGTGAATAGGTTGTAAGATAATAGATGGCATGCAAGGGGTTAGTAAAGTTCTAATGTTGTTCTGGTCTATTAACCCGGGAGCTTCGGGGAGACTCTTAAGAGTTCCCCCGGCGCACTGCGGGGAGACTCTTAAGAGTCAGAGAAAAAAAAAATCAACTTTTGACATCGAAAAAAAAAAAAAAAAAAAAAAATTTTGGCCCCTGGGCCATGCAAAATCTCAGTCCTCTACCTCCCCTCCTTCCCCACTTTCCTCCTCTCCTTCAGTTATCACCTATTTTCCCTGTTATTCCCTTATTCTGAGGTATATTTTCGTGCTAACATTAGAAATCCGATTGGAGGGTGTGGTCATCACTGATAGCAAGCGAGTGCAAGAGAGAGAGAGTATCGATTGACTGTGTCTCAGTGGCCTTGGGGGAAATTGGCGGGAAAGCAGATTGCCTCACCCATACATTATACAACTCGCGGGCTATATCTCCGATTTTGACCATCCAAACGCTGTTTTCACTCGTTTTATTGTTGTTTCAGGTTAATACCTTTATAATCAACCCATAATAGGCGCATATGGATAAGTATTAATGCTATTAATGGCACAATGAATATTTTAGTGACGGAAACACCTCAAATACGTCAGCACAGGGGGACGTTTCCAATTACCCCCATGCGCACTTCAGAGGTTAAGGGAAGGCAGGCTGGATAGGAGTATATATATAAAAGGTTGGAGAGCGTTAGCAACGGAAAAATCAAGGATCTTCAAGAGGTATGAGAGAGAGGCTAGGTCGGGCAAGAGTCGAGAAGCGCGGGGTATTTTAATGAGAGGGGAGGAGTTCAGGGGGGCTATAGGGAAATTTGACCCTAAGGTCTCTGGGCGTGGGGTGGCATTAGGCTGTAGTTATATTGGAGTTTGAAAAGGCAGTGAAAGTTACGTTAGCCAAATGCTACCGGGGAATGCAACTATGGGGTGGTATATGAGTCTGGAAAAGATAGAATTATGTGGACTGTGGGGCTGGGGGGGGAGAAGGAGGTGAACTGTAGGTGTGTGCTTGACTGTGGGTAAAGTGGGAAAAACATGGTGTATTATTCTTCGTCAGTACGAGGGGTTATGGATACTATTAGTTGGCACGAGCTTTTGCACGTCTAGTTGTCCCTGGGAACTGAGTTTTCTATGAAATATATACCAAGAAAAGCGGCAGTTCGTAGGGGTACTTAGTTATTGTTTCGAGGTACTTATGACAGATACTGGTAACAAGGTTATCTATACAATCTCTGGTTGGGTAAGAGGTGTAGGACACGAAGCAAATTGGCGTAGTGTGGACTGTGGATACGAAGGAGGTAAGTGGAAGACGTATGACAATTGTGGAAAAGTAAATGGAAAAAGGTGAACACAATGGCAGATAAAGATACTTAACCTAAGGATTGAATACATAGATTTATGGGGCGATGGGTCTTCAGAAACTTAGTCTGGCAAGACAAGATGTTAGGAAATGTTATAGTAATACTTAAACTAAGGATTGAATACATAGATTTATGGGGGCGATGGGTCTTCAGAAACTTAGTCTGGCAAGACAAGATATGTTAGGGAATGTTAATATTAATACGTAACCTAAGGATTGAATACATCGATGAACAACGACATAGTCGTCGTTCTAATAAGGTGATGAAACCTGGTTGATCTGCACTTGGCACAATACGACACAAGGACAGTGCCACTATGTCGTATCAATACTGGTGGCAATTAATATTATAGAGACACTTAGTTACTAGAGGAACAATACAAGGGGCGACTGAGCACGGGTTACATATATCTATACTCGTCATGGGAAATGATATACGAGGTCTAGGGACAGGCGTGGGTGTTTTAACTTCTAAGATATATAACATCTACTTCTCGGATGTAAGAATTAACATACATAGATATATGGCTGTCTGATTTGTTGGCTTTGGCTCAACCGAGGGACAGGGCATGGGTGTTTTTAATATGAATGTATATTCCTGTTCATCATCATTGTAGTTAGAAGTGTAGGACACGAGGGGGTAGTGTACGTGAGGTGTGGAAAATGGTCAGTTTAGAAGGGGTTGTGACGCTCCTGCATAGTAGCCACGTGCGGGCATGCGCGCGCGTCGGCTGCCCAGTTGTTTAGAAACCGGCTGGCGGCAGCCGGCCGGCAGGCTTTTCCTTAGTATATATCCTACGACAACGTAACTAATGTCTGGGATATTCTTATGTTGTTTCACAGCTTGAAGCTGCCCTTATTCTTAACCAACGCATCTTAGTATATTATATTCTCGATAGTTGATTGTTTCATTATAATATTATTTTTATTAATCTCACCACCACACCCCAATGAAATTAATTAAAGTATATATGATCCACCGGGATTCGAACCCGGGTTATCACACACATATTTTTGCCACCTTAACCATTACACCACCAGGACGGTTAAAGGTTTATGCACACGCCTACGACTTATTATCCATTCTCGAATACTGGATATTAATCTAATCATGTTCATATTCCCAACCGCACTATGGTAGCCTACTGTTTAAGTGAGAGGAAAGAATATTCATGGGGCACAGATCATATAGCCGGCCTCTCGAAGAAATATCCCTAAACCTACTAATAATATTATTTTTATTAATCTCACCACCACACCCCCAATGAAATTAATTAAAGTATATATGATCCACCGGGATTCGAACCCGGGTTATCACACACATATTTTTGCCACCTTAACCATTACACCACCAGGACGGTTAAAGGTTTATGCACACGCCTACGACTTATTATCCATTCTCGAATACTGGATATTAATCTAATCATGTTCATATTCCCAACTGCACTATGGTAGCCTACTGTTTAAGTGAGAGGAAAGAATATATAAGATGTAAGTCTAGTGAGAGTGGGAGGAGACGAGCGGGAGAGAGAGACCGGCTGGGGGATGTTGCTTCGCGCGGAGAGTCCAGCTTGGGACGAGCCTGATGTTGCCACGTGCATTTGATTGCAACGTTAGGCTTAGTTTCGACTCACGCACGGGGTAGAGGATTTTGACCCGGCAACTGTGTTGAGTGTTGCCAGTCCAGACAGATTCAAGACTCAGAGCTCACTTCACTGTCGTACCCTTCAGACCCCCTTGATATCTATCCCTCTCAACCCCACTTAGAAACTTTCTCTCTTACTTTGTATACCTTCCTTCCACTACTTCACCAATCTATTTAATTATCCCATCCCCTTGATAGACCTTATATCTATTATTGTATTAACGACGAGCTCTCAGATAACTAGATAGGATTTGGGCCTTATGCAGAGACGTAATTGTTAATGAGACCTAGGGAACTTTTTTGTTGTCTCATATTTGGTGGTTTGGTGGTTGTCTCATATTTTGGTGTAGTGTGTTCTTGTGTCAGGTTAGCAGGGGCTAGACCGGAGGGGAGGCTTTTTGCGATCCTTTAAGTAAAGTCTGCTGGTGCGAGTCCTGTGGACCCGCACAACTTTACTAGGATACCCGTGGAAGTCTGGGGGCATTTTCTTGTCTGTGTCCCTGTGTGTCTAGCATTGTGTTGTGTGAGGGCCCTTGCCTAGTCCACTCAGCACTGCGCTAGCACGTCTTGCTTTTGTTTTAGGGTCGCCAGGAGAGAGTCAGATACTTGTGACCTGAGTCTCTCAAGAGAGCACCCTTTCAATTAGAGTAATTTGGCGCACAGACCTGGGAACGTCCCTAGGCTAGAGCAGGTGGCTCAGCCCGGGTATCCGAAGCCTATATCCTTCCGGCTAGACCTCTGCCGCCTGGCAGATTAACAGCTAGGGGTTTATTATTTCTGTATGCTTGTTATTGTGCCACAGTTTACAGTTTTTGTGAGCATTGTGAGTCAGGGTGTGGCTTAGAGAATCTTTCCGAGCAAGCTTGCCTGACTAAGAGTGAGAAGCACACCTGTATGTGGTTATGTTGCGAGTTGCTACCTTTATTTAATTATACCTATGCCATTATACACTGTATGGCCTATCACTAGTATTTATTCCTGCTTATGAGTTAAGATTTCTCTAAATCCGTAACGTACTTTCTTTGCTAAGCATCAGATCCTACAGAAGCCGCATGTAGTTTAGAAACCCGCATCTTGTCTACCGGTACGATGTTTTGAGGACTGTTTGCTTTCACCTTCTTTCACGCAGGGGTGATTAGTTGTATTAATATGTATTAATATAATTTTATATAGCCTGCTTGACTATCAGCAGTCTATAGTGCGTGCACCCTGTAACCGAGTCATAGGATACCTCGTTGTCCAGGCAGGACTCTTGACGGTTTAGGGTGGTTTGTTGCCTGGGTTTATAGATAAGGGTTGGATCTAGCGTTTTCCGTTGTTGCTTGTTGCCGCATACCTAGTCCAATAGAAAGAGCCCAGTGTTTATATATCCCAGGACGTAACAAATGGCGACCTTGCATAGGATTTACTGAACAGAGGAATATAGTGGTCATTTGTTTTGAGATTACTTATGATTAGAGGAATACAGTGGACATAGAGTTTTTTTTTGGAGCAACCAATTTAACACATTAAAGACTTTAAATATCATTAGTATATACATACTTGCATAGGAGATAAGGCACATTCTATAACTGTGATAATTACTGCAGTACACAAACATGTCTAATACATCGGAACACAGTGATGGGTCAGGTCACGATACGGGCTCGGAGGGAGAAAGACCTGTGGAGTGGCTAGTCGATAGCGAGGAGGGTGCTAGAAGATTTTTAGAGGTGCCCCTTACCGCTGCCAGGGTGTTGAAGCTGAATAAGTATGGCTTAAAGTGTGTGGCAGGTGTTCAGGGTCACCAGGGTTTAAGTGGCATGAGGAAAGATCAGCTGAGGACTTTGATATTGGGTTTAGAAGGGAGAGACCTGGGTGGAGAGGCGACTGGGGGCCCCGGTCCTCCACTCTACCCCCATATCAAACGTCAGGGTGCCTGAATTTAGTACATACCCCCAAGTTGATGGTCAATGGCAGCGTGGAATTCAATCACAGGGACCCTCTCCATTAAATGCACCTTCCCCTCCTCAAGGGTTGACTCCAGATTTGTTGTTTCGGCTTGAGATGGCCAAGGTTGAGAGAGCTCAGGTTGAGGCTACCGAAAGACAGGCTAGAGCTCAGGTTGAGGCTGCCGAGAGACAGGCTAGTGTGCAGGCTGAGGTTGCTATACGAGAGGCTGAACTGCAGGCAGAGTCTACTAGGTATCGGGCTGACAGGGAGCTGGAGAGATCTCGAGTGGAGGTAACAGGGCGAAATATTGGGGGGAGGTAACAGACATCGGGACCAATCATTGTCGCACCTGCTTAAACTAGTTCCTGTGTTCGATGAATTAGGTGTGGCTGAGTTTTTTATGCGATTTGAGAAGAAGTGTCAGGAACACCAGTGGCCTCAGGAAAAGTGGGCAGCATTAGTTTCATCAAGACTCCTAGGAAAGGGGCTAAAAGCGTATGATGCACTACCTTTAGAGTCCTGTGTAGTTTATGATGAGCTAAAGAAGGCTGTGCTACGGGCCTATGAGTTACAACCAGAAACTTACCGCTTGAAGTTTCGGGGTGTTACTAAGGGCAAGGATAGTACCTTCCTAGAACACGCCCGGGACTTGTCTGATGCACTACGACATTGGCTGCGTTCTGAGAGGGCAGCTACTTTTGAGGAGTTGAGTGAGCTGGTTCTCTTGGAGCAGTTCTTTAAGTGCACAGGCGGGGACTTAACATTAAATATAAAGGAAAAAAATCCTAGAACTCTCCAGGAGGCAGCAGAAATGGCTGACCGCCGATTGTCATTAATTCGAGGGTGCGGAGCAGCAGCTAGGAGTGAGTCGGGTGCAAAGGATCGTACCCCTCCCCCTCCCAAGAATTTTGATACACATAAATACACAAAACCATCTAGCACTGACAATAAAACTGAACATAAACCAAATACCGTCCCGTATAAGAAGTCTAATGGTACCTCCCACTCCCAAGGGAAACCAAAGAGTAAAGAGTGCTTTGCATGTCACAAGGAGGGTCACTTTGCAAATGCTTGTCCGAACAAGCCACCGAACAAGGTTGTGTCATTGGCCCGCAGCATAGGGGTGTCGCCTATATCTTCTGAGTTTGCCAAGGGTAGTTCGTCAGAGGTTGGGACACAGCCTGTGTTCAAGAGTCCGGAAGGCTCGAACCCTGTCCGCGACGTCTTTGGGGGTCATAGAGGGCATGGTTTTGTGAGGTGGGCTGGCGAAAGGCGAGGAGTTAAGCTATTGCGTGATACTGGGGCTTCTCAGACCTTGTTAAAGAACTTTACTGGTAGGCCGATTAACGCTGCTCGGGTGGTGGTAGTTCAGGGGATCAATGCTACGAAGTCCTACCCGCTGGTGCGGATGGAGCTGGAGGTGGGTGGTGTGGCGAAGGAGCTGGATGTCGGAATTGTAGAGAACTTGCCTGTTGGGGGCGTCGACCTCCTCCTCGGCAACGACTTTGCGGTGCCTGCTTCTAAGGTTTCACCCTTGGTCGTTGCCGAGAAGGCGGCCGACGTTAGTAGGGAGGAACAGGAGTGGGTTGAGAAGTGTAGCGTACAAACCATGGCGTGTGTTGTGATGCGTTCTCAGACATCCGGAGCCTTGCAGCCACCACCTCAGTCTATCAAACCGCGGAGGAAAGGTCACAAGAAAACGGGAAGTGTTGGTCAATTGGAGAGTTTTGAGTCGGCAGTGTTTCTTGGTGACTCATTATTGGCACCTATGTTAGAGTCTGGAGAGGCCCCGGGGCCTGTCACCGCTAGTGCAGGTGCAGGGCAGGAAGAGACTCTGCGACAGCATCGTTATGCGCAGCGTGAGGAAAGGATGGCTCAGCGGGACATTGGAGGTGGAAATAAACTATTTAAGATGAACTTGGATAATCTTGCACCTGCTGATATATGTTCCTTGCAGCTGAAAGATCCTGAAGTCAGGGCGTGTGATAATGGTGCTATCGAACTGGAGAGCGATGGGCATGCGCAGCCTGGTGATTTTTTCTTGTCCGAGGGGATCTTGTATCGGAGACATCAGGATCCCAAGAAAAAGTGGGATGGCGGGTCAGGATTAGTGGACCAGTTAGTAGTACCGAGGGTGTGCCGTGAGAGCTTATTGAGATTAGCTCATGATGTGCCTTTGGCAGGGCACCTGGGGGCACGTAAGACGGAGGCAGCTCTGAGCAAGCTTTTCTGGTGGCCTGGGTTAAAGGCGAGTGTCATGTCATGGGTGTCACAGTGTCACACTTGTCAAGTTGTTGGGAAACCCAATCAGGTCATCCCGAGAGCCCCGTTACTACCCATCCCTGTCATTGGGCCGCCCTTCAGCAAAGTAGTTATCGATATGGTTGGCCCATTGCCCCCCACTAGTGCCGGCAATAAATGTTTACTAACTGTAATGGATGTAGCAACACGGTATCCAGATGCTTACCCCATGCGCAACGGGATGGCTAAGGTAGGTTCACACATAGGCGAGTCGGAGCGCAACTCCAACGCGAGTGATGATTTTTTTGCACTCGCCAATTATTATCCCAAATTCGCCGACACTCGCACAGACTCGCGTGGACTCGCGGTGGACCGCGTAGACTCGCGAACGCGGCCAAAATTTTTGTGCAGACACAAAAATTGGAGAGTCAAGTGCGAGTAGGACGCCAACTCGCGTAAACTCGTGTAAACTCCTGTAGACTCGTGTGACAGTCACGTTGTACTATTTACAAATTTAATGATCGCGAGTCTACACGAGTCCACGCGGGTCTACGTGAGTCTACACGAGTACAACAGGAGTCTACACTATAGTAAACAACCAATATTGCCAAAGGCGAGTTTAACGGGAGTCAAGACGACGCTAACGCGAGTTACCACGGGTTAACGCGAGTGTAACACGCGGTCACGCGAGTGTAACACGCGTAAACGATAGTACCCACGTGGTGGTCTGGATTTCACAATACATGTCGCGAGTCTATGCGAAACAAACACGAATTTACGCGATATTAACGTGAGTCTATGTGAGTCTATGCGAAACCAACGTGAGTCTACGCGAGTAACGGTGAAAGTAACGTGAGTCGACGCGAGTGGTGTGCGACTGCTGGCAACACCGCGCGAGTAGGTGGCACCACCGCGTCAACACCCCCTATAAAAAGGGACCGCCCACGGTGCTCGTCCACTCTCCACCGTGACCCCACCATCGACCCATTGACCCAGGCCACACAGCGACCCACGCTGCCCTGCACCATGCCTTTGCCCAAGGAGAAGGTGGCGGCCACCAAGTCTCTGAAGGGTGGTGATGGTGTTGGAAAGAAAGGCAAGGCTACACCTTCCGAACAACCCCGCATCGCACCCCCTGCCAGGAGGCCTGTTGCGTCGCAAGACTTGGACGACTCGGATGACATTGTGCCGGACAGCCAGCCCAGTGGACATGAGGACATGGACGTGTTTGATGGCGATATTGATGCTGACGACAGCCAGGATACTCAGACCAGTCAGGATACTCATACCAGTCAGGACACCCAAGGTAGCCTCAGTGACAGTGATGATGATACCCCTGACCCCCCTGTCGGCGCGGGCCCTGTGCGTTATGGCGCCATTAAGAAGAATAAGTTGACAAGGGTGATCTTGAGCGACGAGACTGAGGACATGCTGGCCGAGTGGGTGAAGGACACCCCCATGTTATATATGAAGCGTAGCAAGGCCTACAAAGATACGCGCAGGAAACTCCGCGCCTACGACGAGAAGGCTGCTACCCTGGGTGTTAATGTCACAGGTAAGTACCCACAACAAAACATGCAGCATGCAATATTAATTGTAATAAGTGATATAATACCTTGATGTTCTGTTCTTGGTTTGATTCCATGTGATTTATACGTGAAATACATAATTACTATTATGTTAAAGTTTGCTAAATTGGCATATATGTATGTGTGTTGCCAGTATCATATACATCCCTCTACGCTTGTATTTAACAGCATTAACTAATAATGTATTATCAAGCCATGTTTGGCCTGTGAAATTCCGGATATAAATCATATATATAAAGGGGCCTTGCTTAATAAATATTACTCTTTACACAGGCGGTAATCTGGCACATTGGGTGCGCAACATGCGGTCAAGGTATTCAAAGCTGACCGATATGAAGAGTGGAGCGGGAACACCTGGGACATTCGAGGGCAAGCAACTATCAGAGAGGGACACCTGGATCATGCAGAAGTTTGCCTTCCTCAAAGGGCACATCTCCCGCATAAAGACCAAGGTCACAGCTAAGGTTAGAACTAATATAAACATACCTAATATGTGTTAAAACAATATATACTTAAATAACTGTTCGCTATCACATTTGGAAAATATTATTTAACCATGTATACCTAGGTTATTAATGTCTGTTAATAACGTGCTTATCTTGTGCATATGATTTTATACATATATTCATTCATGGCTGTTAATATCATGCTTATCTTGTCCATATATACTTGAATTCACACATTTATAATTGAAGGCTTCATGTAAACATAAACAATATTTTCTTATATTTATTTATATTGTCATGGTACATATATTTAAGTATATTAAAATAGGTTAAAGGTCTTATTTAAATAGGATATATTATTGATTGCCGATTATTAGTGATTGCCGAGGACGAGAGTGATGGAGAGGACACTGCCATGCCCCCTCCAACCAACACAACTCCCACTGCCAGGTGCAGCAGCCAGAACAAGCGCCGGATGTCTGTAGAGACATTCTCACCTGTGGAGGTAAATATGAAAACATTTAACATATGTCATTATGAGAGTATATTAGTCATTACGAGAGTATTATGTAAATCCTATGTTCGTGTACGCTGTAAACCGCAAACAATTCCTGTAGAGGAAGACATATGCACGAGAAAAACATAAAAACGTTATTAGCATAAATTACCATGACATGTATGTATTATTTTATAAGTACCAAAGGTGTTTAACCTGCATACTCTTGTTTCTCCAGCTGAGTGCGACGCGGGAGGACATGTCACGCCTGGTGACATCCCTGGTTGGGAAGGAGACCAAGTATGGACAGTTCGTGGGGTACTTGGAGCAGCAGCTCGAGAGGCTCCCTGACGCTGTAGGGGAGATATTGTCACGGAGGATAATGCAGCAAGTCCTTCAGGCCAGGGATGAGGTCACCCTCTCCACGTCACCCCAGATGGTGATACCAGCAAACCCCCCCCAGTTGCACACCACACCACCAGGCCCCCGCAGTTGCACACCACACCACCAGCCCCCACGCAGTTGCACACCACACCACCAGCCCCCCCGCAGATGCACACCACACCACCACAGATGCAACCCCAGCCAGGACCATCACGCATGCCAGCAGCCTTCACAAACCCCACATTCCAAGAGCTGATGGCTGGTACGCCATTCAGGTCTCCTGCACATATACATGACTGGTGGGCGGGGGCGCTTACCCCTACACATGGCGCCAACATTGCAACAGCGGTTCCCTCAAGCCCAGCTACTAGTAGGCCGCCAACACCAGGGAACTTCCTATAAACAAGGTTGAACACCAAAGTCAACACCCCCAGGCCTGGGGATGACGAAAATGTGTGAAACCTTTGTGTATAATAATAAAGTCATAAACCCACCAGTGATGGAAAGACGAATATATATAATACTATGTCTACACATAAAATGAATATCTCTTATTATTTCTATACTTTCTGGTATATATTTATATACTATATTACTTTCGGCTATATATTAACATGCTATATATATGTTTATGAAGTAATACAAATAATGTGCCTCCAGCTGTTGTTTTGGATCCAAACTATATTATTAGAGTTGATGGGTAAACATTCTCAAGAAAGGTTCCTTTTATAAACAGGGAAAAGACTTGTCAACAGCGACAAAATATAAGTTAATATGAATTCAAGTTGTGTTATAAATAATATGGATATTAACATCGATAATGAAGACAGGAAAAGAAGAAATATAATATGATTGAAATAGGTTTCTGGAATAATATTTATAGTAAAACATAAATAATGATGTGCAATATATGCAAAGAATATATGATGACAAGAAATAATATACAGATTGATATCCAACATGAAATATAAATAAATAAAAAATTTACATTAAATATTATAACTAAACATATATGACACTTTATAAAAAGCGATTAAACAAATAGAGAATATATATTAATGAGGTTTAATGGATTTAAATCATGATTAACAACATAATCAAAATATGTAAACTACAAAATTATTAATGAAAGCAATGGCAAGATATGGATACATACCCTCCTATCAGGTCGTTCTGCCAGGGGACACTGCCACTGGGTGATGAGCAGTAGTCGGTGAGGTGCTGGCGTTGCCTCTTGGCCTGGGCTGTCACGACATTCCTTGTCTCTCGAGGGGATTCAGCCTGTCCCGCAGCTCCCTCCAACCACCAGGGATGATAGCATGCGTCTCAGGGTCCTCCTCGTCCGCTAGGTTGGCGTGGTGATTAGGGAACCTCATTCGCATAAGGTTATGCATGCAACAGCACGCCATCACCACAGACTCAACACGGGACGGGTGGAGGGGAATGCTGTGGAGAAGGCACCGGAACCTGAATTAGGGAGAGAGAAAACATGTATATTTCAACACTGAATAGTATAGTTCATATTAAATAGGGAAATAAAGGTTAGGATCATTTTTAGTCAAAACTGGACTTGCAGACGGGGGAGTGTATTAATCCATATTAATTATAGGGATAATGGTTACAAGCATGTATATTTAATACCTGACTAGTATACTTCATATTAGTAGGGTGCCATCACCGATACCTATATTTCTGGTCAAACATTTAACATAATCAAACACATACCTGTTTGCCATGATGCCAAAGGCGTTCTCAACAACTCTGCGAGCCCGGGACAGTCTGTAGTTGAAGATCCGCTCCGGTACAGTCAGTTGCCGGGTAGAGTGTGGCTTCATCAACCACCTTCGCATGGGGAAGGCGTCATCACCCACCAGGAAGTAGGGAACAGGTGTGTCGTCGTTGGGCAGGGGTTCGGCAGCAGGGAGTCCCAGGGTGCACCCATCCAATGCTGCTCTGATATTTGTTCTTATAAAAACCCCACCATCTGAGGAGCTACCGTGATTACCCACATCACAGTAGAGGAACTTGTAGTCGGCGTCTACAATAGCCATGAGCACGATGGAGTGGAAGCCTTTGTAGTTGTAGAATTCTGTACCGGCATTTGGAGGGCATTTGATGGCACAGTGCTTTCCGTCGATGGCACCAACGGTATGCGGGAAATTCCAGCGCTTGGCAAATTCACTGGCAACATCCTTCCACTCCGCCGGTGTCCTGGGGCAACGTATAACCTCCTCCTGGTATTCTGCAATGATGGCTTCGCATGTTGCAGGCACAATGAGGGAGATGGTGTTCCGGGCCACACGGAATGCGTACTGTAGGCTAGGATATGAGTCACCAGTGGCCAGGTAGCGGAGTGTGATTGCAATCCTCAGCCCAGGTGACAAAGCATCCCTCCAGAAGGTGTCCTGCTTCTCTACCCTAGGCCCGACACGTGCCACCAACTCCCTAAACAGGTGGACGTCCACACGTAGGAAATTCCGGAATCCTTTGGGGTCCTCTCTCTTAAGCTCTTCCATAAGTTGTTCGTACACACCGAACTGTGGCCGTCTCAGTAGCCACCTCCTAGCCCAAACTCTCATTCGTGGCCTTTCCCCTTGACGTCTTTCTTCAGCCTCCTTCTCCTCGAGGTCTAGGAGACGCATCTGCATTTTCAGTATGAGCACAGCTGCCGCTCTCCGCCTCCTGATGGACATGGTGTGTTGGTGGGTGGGTGGGTTGGGCTGTATCCTGCAGAGTATACGTCCGTCCGTGGTGGTGTTGCGTGGTGTGAATAATGGTGCCAGTGGGGGCCTCTTTATATACGTATCCTGACACTCGCCAACACTCGCGTTAGACTCCCATACACTCCTGTAGACTCGCGTTCATCTCGTGTAAACTCCTGTCACACTCGTATAGACTCCCGTAAACTCGCACTATTCGTACCCTGGAATTTGACCGTTATTTTTCAAATTTTGGCGGTGCGTGTTGGGGTCGTGTTACACTCGCCGACACTCCTGTAAACTCGTGTAAACTCATGTAAACTCGTGTTATTTTCGTGTTACATGCGTGTATACTCGCATCAGATGCTACTCGCGTTGGGTTCGGGCTCCATCATGGTGAGTATGCGGCGAGTGTGACTCGCGTTGGCCTCGCGCTCCGACTCGCCTATGTGTGAACCTACCTTAAGACTGTTGTCAAAAACCTACTTGTCTATTTCTCTCGTTATGGCTACCCTCAGGAGATCCAGTCTGATCAGGGATCCAATTTTACTTCTGCTCTGTTTAAGCAGACCATGCAGCAACATGGGATAGTGTCTGTGGTGTCATCTGCCTACCATCCCGAGAGTCAGGGAGTTTTGGAAAGGTGGCACTCGACTCTCAAGAGTATGTTGCGGTGTTATTGCATGGAAAATGGGAAGGACTGGGATCTAGGTCTCCCATACGTTTTATTTGCTGCAAGAGAAGTACCTGGGGAGAGCTTGGGATTTAGCCCGAACGAGTTGGTTTTTGGACACAGGGTCAGGGGGCCCCTCCACATAGTCAAGGAGATCTGGGAGGGAGTCACAAAGCCATGCTCGCTTCTAAAGTATGTAGTTGAAAGCCGTGAGAGAATGCTAAAGAGCTTGGAGGTAGCAGGTCGGAACCTTAAGAGTTCACAAGCTCAGATGAAGGACAGATACGACCAGAAGGTGAAGCTGAGGGAGTTTGAAGTAGATCAGGAGGTACTGATACTACTGCCTCTGGTGGGACACCCCTTGTCTGCCAAGTATTCTGGTCCGTATCGGGTTGTAAGGAAGGTTTCTGATCTAGACTATTTAGTAGCTACTCCTGATCGTAAGAAAAAGAACCAACTTTGCCATGTAAATCTGATGAAAGAGTATGTGAGGCGCCCCTCCAAGTCCCGGTGTTGATCTGCAGCGATCGTGGTGGAGAAGGAGGAAGGGACAGTCAAGCTGCGGGGGAGGATAATTGGGATTGTCATGTTTCCGCGGATCAGTGGGCGGGGAATTCTAGACAAGTGGCTCACGAGTTGATATTGCACCTGCCTGAGCAACAGCGTGTAGCTGTGCAGCACTTGTTTGATTCAAACCCAGCTGTTTTCGCGGAGCATCCTGGCCTCACTACTCAAGCGGTGCACGATGTCGATGTTGGGGACCACCCGCCCTTTAAATCAGTGCCATACCGTGTTCCCGGACTTCCCGTGCTCCGGACTTCAGCAGACCTTTTCAGCTGGCGACTGATGCCAGTGGCGTAGGGCTGGGGCTGTCTTGTTACAGACAGATGATGAAGGTATCGAACATCCAGTGAGTTTTAACAGTAACAAATTCAATAGTGCACAAAGGAATTACTCTGTAATTGAAAAAGAACTCCTGGTGATAGTGCTGGCGCTCAGGCACTTCGATGTATATGTTCCTGCTTTCGGACCAGTCGTAGTGGTTTATACCGATCATCACCCTCTGAAATTCTTGAATCAGTTTCATAACCGGAATATGAGGCTGACCAGGTGGTCACTCATGCTTCAGGAGTATAATCTGGACATACGCCATATTGCCGGTTCTGATAACGTGATAGCGGATTGTCTATCAAGGGTGGATGATGTTGGTTAGACTGCTACAGGATTGAGGGTTGAGTGTGGAGGAAAATAGGCTGTCACTGTAGTTCAGCCGAAAAAAACATTAAAAAAGCAAAAACCTTATAAAAACTCTTTATTTTTATAACGTGTAGAATTTTGTATAAGATGTTGTAGCAGTATCTAAGTTGAATGTTTTCGCTTATTGTCGCTAAGTTAGTTGAACTTGCTCGGTGGAGCGCAACAGTCTTTATTTGTTTTATATATAGTGCCTTGTGTCGCAACAGTGTGTGGTACTATGAGAAGCTTTCTGTTAGATATGAAGAACTTAGTCAAGGGTCTTATATCTTGGGGGAGGTGTGACGCTCCTGCAATGCGGGCATGCGCGCGCGTCGGCTGCCCAGCCGTTTAGAAACAGGCTGGCGGCAGGCTTTTCCTTAGTATATATCCTACGACAACGTAACTAATGTCTGGGATATTCTTGTTGTTTCACAGCTTGAAGCTGCCCTTATTCTTAACCAACGCATCTTATTATATTTTATTCTCGATAGTTGATTGTTTCATTATAATATATAAGATGTAAGTCTAGTGAGAGTGGGAGGAGACGAGCGGGAGAGAGAGACCGGCTGGGGGACATTGCTTCGCGCGGAGAGTCCAGCTTGGGACGAGCCTGATGTTGCCACGTGCATTTGATTGCAACGTTAGGCTTAGTTTTGACTCACGCACGGGGTAGAGGATTTTGACCCGGCAACTGTGTTGAGTGTTGCCAAGTGTTATTCCCTGTTTTTCTACAGGTTTAACTTGGGTAATGTGAGTTCTAATTGACTGGGTATATAAGGCTGCATGCAAAATACAAGATATGAGGAATAGAGAACACAAAGAAACACATGGTAGCAAGTTACACGATCAAGTTTATTGATATACCACTGCAGAATACTTGTGTAAGACAATATAATAGAATCGAACAACACTAGCATAAGTGGATCTGGATGGAGCCTAGTCTCCCACTTCCAACGTTCAGGTATTAATCTTCTGATCACTGGCTTTGATTTAACAGGTTTATATACCGAAGACCATCAATGTTACTTATAGAATCATATTCACAGTTAGATTTCTTACTGGTAGCTCTGGTGCACAACTAGTAGTTCACAGACTAGATTAGACACGCGTATTTTAGAGCACGGGAATTCTAGTAACCTCAGGGGGTACTGATCTAAGTTTTCTATTCTTGTCTCAGAAATACATAGAACGCAAATCAGTGGGCGAACCTTCAGATATTACTAGGGTTTCCTTCTAGGTAATAATACCTGGGCATATGGTTGATTACGAGAGTTAGTATCGCCTGTTAAATAATGAACACTGATACGCTTAGCACTTCCTAATTGAATGGTTATATGAATTATACTGGGGCAAAGAGATAGCCACTTCGTAGAAATATTAATTAGTGAATCTCTAAACAGCACAGTAATATGTAGTACTGCTAAAGGGAATCTTAGGTAGCATCTGATGGGTCTGGTCCTGGTTATCTTGCGTCCATGATGTTGGGGGCTAACGACTGGTTCCGCGGCCGTCCAGGGGGCCCATATGTGTGAAGTTCTTAAATACGTGGGCAGGTCCTTCTATCCAAATCTGCCACGGAGTCTGCCGGCTCTGGGATCTCACTCCAGAACAACACAAGGGCAGAGCTAGAAGTTAACTGCAGGGTAGTGACCCCTGGTTGGTGTCTAGCTTTCAACTGATTTGACTGGGGGCGGGAGCTAGATTTATAGGCTCGGTTCTGGGCCCTGTAGACAGTAGGGATCTCGAGTCTTATGGACTTATTTGAGCTCTCAATAGATATGGGGACTAGGTAAGATGGTATTTACTGTTGTGGCACATGGCTATAGGAAGCCTTTATATTTTCATATAACTGAGCCTTAGTAAGAGGTACTATTTTGGCTATACTGGAAGTATTTAGGGGAGAGAGACTGGATCTACTTTGCGAGGAGGATGGGGACAGCTGTGATAGGAGCGTCTCTCTAGATTGTTCAATCTTCATTCTATGGTATAGCTGAGGTGCTAATTTAGTGATCAGAGCATGCAAGAAAGGTAAATGGTTTATTGTGAGTTAATAGAGGTTAGTAAAGGTGTTAGTCATGCATGGTTAGTTCATTGATAGGAAGAATTCCTGTGCTACCTGGCAATGACTCGGAAGTCAAAACAGGGGCCAGGTATACCTCCGCGGGGGTGGGGGTCTCCCTCCTCGGGTGGGCAAAAAGGGGGAGCTGGGCGCCCTCTCTCTGTGATAGTCGTCCGGCGGCTGTGGCTAGGGGCTTGCCATATCACCAGTGTTTGTAATAACCCTCTGTGTATGAGACAGATGTGGGTGTCCTTAATACCAAAACCGAAGGTGCCTTAGCTAGCTGGTTTTACTTGGCTGGTTGTTAATTGTAGGGTTTGCTGGATGTGGTGGAGACTGGGTTGCTAACTCTGCCACATTTATCTGGAAGTATGGCAATAGAAGTTAGTTACTGGCGGGGCGGCTAGCCTCGCACCGACGACCATTGGGTGCAGGGTTGTGAATGGGTTGTAAGAGAATAGATGGCATGCAAGGGGCTAGTAAAGTTCTAATGTTGTTCTGGCCTACTAAGTGAAGGTAGGCTGTGTAACGGGGGGGGGGGGTCGGGGATCTCTCTTTCTTTATCAACATCCCTTCTGCTGCCAACAAGAGAGAGAGAGAGTAAGACAGAAAAATAGATTAAGCTGCGAAGGTAGAAAATAGGTACTCAAGGATAGAAAGGAAGAGATGACGACAAACCCGTTATTGCATTCTAATTAACGAGAGGACAACCCTGTTTGGTTGACCCACATCCAACATCCTTCGAGGAAGGGGAAAGGCTGCAACTCCGACACGATGATATTACCAAAGAACCACAAAAACCCCCACTGAGACCTAGCATATTCTCTACTTTCTAGATATCACATAAGGATGTTTTTGGGAACGGTAATTCATTCGAATTATTTGATCGCCCACCTTCAGGTGAACTGGCCGTCCCCATGGTTTTCTTATTCTTTATGCAATCGTGACTCATGCTCATTATTCAGGTACATTAGGACAGTAGGATAAATCGGAGGCTAGCAAAGACCAATCAAGAACTTCACCTTCAATGTTGGCTGACAAGACTTTGACTCTCGGTTAGGCTACTGGTACTACTCTTAGACCAATTTAATACTGACAGCTCCGATTTACCCTCCTGACAACACATTTAGATCCAAATAGGTACGGGAGGATAGATACAAACATATTGCAGTAATCTTAAGCTTGATATTAATAGAACATTTACCGTTTACAACTCTTAACATTGGTACCGTATGGTCCGTATCTAATTATCTCTATACCATTAACCTGGGACCAATCCATTACCGTACTGGGACAGTCTCTTAACCTAGGAGTAGGACTCTAATATTGCTGTCTGTATCCACCCCATTCCTCTCAGTATTATACATCCCAATTCCGCTAGATACCGGTATCGGCCAGGCTTGCCTGTAGGTTTCTTCGGCCTACCGTATCCTGGGGTATAGGGGGGTAATCATACGTCTTCCGGCGGTCCTTGAACCCTCGTACAGTACACGAGTTCAGCATCCTGCACTCAGCCAATGGGAGGGGTGAATCTCCGATTCTCCGCCATCAGCAATTCAGCATCACATCAACTCCGTCCCAAACTGGTTCCCTGGTAAGTCGAATACGTTCTTAACCCACGGTTGACATATAGCTAACCCTTAACCTGACAAGCGCGATATAGACGTAGGTGCTAGGGTAGTTATTTGTGCATTTCTAGCCCTGGATTCTGACAGAATTCGTTATATTTACAATATAAACCATTATTTGTTTTCGGTATGCTTTTATTTTACATATATGATGTATATATGAACCTTCAAGAGTGCTAAAATAAGTGGGAAAAGCATTTGGGTGGTGAAAAACGAAGATATTGGCCACCCGGTCATAATCTCAGGCGAGAGAGAGAGACAGGCAGCCTTCCCCTCTCGCTGTCTGGGAGTCAACTGAGGAGAGCGGGGCGGTGTGTGCCGGTGTCTGGGTGTTGCATAACGATCTTTTATGCAACCCACTTGTGCTACATTATCGCGGGAGAGAAAAATAACCGATAAATGATGATAATAAGAGGAAAAATAGGTGATAATTGAGGAAGGGGGGGAGGGGGGAATAAGGGGGGGAAGGGGGGGAGGGGGTGGGTGAGATTTACATGGATGAGTACTGGAGGGGAATTATCTCACCTAGAGACAAATTCCTTTGTTTTGATAGGCCCTTTTTTTTTATGGAAGGCTTTTTTTATGGTCCTGCTTCCGTGAGGCCTATCGCGTTCCCTATAGGAAGCCTTCCGTGAGGCCTATCGCGCTTGCCGGGTTAATAATGGGGTTAATCAATATCCTAATTACGGTACACAGTAATACTAAACCAAATACATATAAAAAAATATAGGCTAATATAAACATATAAAAATACATGGATTCCTATTAACGTGTAAAAATAGATGAGCTAATATAAGTACAGAAATACAATGACAGATCAAATTATGACATTACAGTACTGTACCGAAATAATCTCGTAAGGCATCCAAAGATCCTCTCATTAAGTACAGGTACATATGTTACTCAGCAGTACTCTACACACAATTGGGAATACTGCACATAATTACACAGCATATCTATGGAGTCAAATCAACACAATAATGGCATAAATCAAAGGTAATTGTCATGGTCAAACTTAACAGGTTGGACTGCTCAATACGGAGGGTGCTATACAAGGCTCAAACAAAGCTAAACGTTAATTCTACTGTAACTCGAGTAACTTATCCCCTGAAATCAGCTGCCCAGAATCTCACTACAGCGTTCCATCCCTTGCAAGGCAACTCTGTTCAGTAGACCATGTCAAACATAATTATATCATAGCAATCAATATTTCATAATACACTCTAAATGCACAATAATTAATAATAGCCTACTGTACTTCCAATTAGGTGAAAGTTAGGTAGCCCAATTAAAAATGTAAAATCATATAACCTACCATAATAATTCAGCAAGTACCCATACCTAAACTGCCTTTTCACAAGTTAACTTTAAGTAACAATAGGCAACAACTTCGACCTGGTACACTCGAACGAAACTGTAAAAACTATAATGTCCGACCACAGCCTCATCAAAGTTAGAACCCCCACACCAGCCGCCACACCACCAAGAAGATGTCAACAGGAATCAAGCCAAATATCCTGCACCTCTCTGAAAGATCTCAACTTCTACAGCAAAGATATAGACTGGGACAGACTGAGAGCAGAACTGGCAGTAACTGATTGGAGGGCACTATTCGAAGATAAAAACGTCGACGAAACTCTCAGTATCCTCCAGAAACAATGCCTGGAGACCTGTAAAAACACCATCCCACCCAAATCAAGCAGGAAGCAGATCAAGCAGATTCCCAGAGATAGAAAAATATTAATGAAGAAAAGGACATACTTGAGAGCCAAGCAAAGGAAGACCAGCTATGCGCACAATATCACCAAACTACAAGAAGAGCTCGATGAAGTTGAACGTAAACTCATCCAGTCACACCAAGAGCAAAGAACACGTGAAGAACTACAAGCAGTTGCAAACATACGAGTAAATAGCAAATTCTTCTATGCATACGCAAAAAGGAGACTCAGGAACACCTCAACAATAGGACCACTTGCAAAACCTACGGGCGAACTTGAGAGTGATCCGACCGAAATGGCCAAGATACTCAAACAGCAGTATGAAAGTGTCTTCAGCCCGCCAAATGAAGACAAGAAAATCGATAATGCAACGACCTTCTTTGACAACGCTCCAGGGACACCACATCAACTCTCCTCGGTAACAGTATCAACAGAGGACATAATAGCAGCCATCGACAAGATTGGACCAAACTCTGCGGCAGGACCAGACGGCTTTCATGCCCAACTGCTAAAAAACTGCAAACATCAGCTAGCCTTGCCTCTAAAACTGCTGTGGAGCAAGTCCCTCCAAACTGGATATGTACCACAATCCCTAAAAGAAGGTACTGTCACACCAATACACAAAGGGGGTAGTAAAGGCATAGCCAAAAATTACAGACCAGTGGTGCTGACGTCACATCTTATTAAAATCATAGAAAGAACAATACGAGCTAAGATGGTCAGCCACCTGGAAGATAACGAGGCATTCAACGAGGGTCAACATGGTTTTAGACAAGGCCGCTCCTGCCTTTCACAACTACTATCACACTACGACAAAATCCTACAGGATATTCAAGACGGAGAAAATGTAGACGTCATATATCTAGATTTCGCCAAAGCTTTTGACAAGGTGGACCATGGGATCCTTCTACATAAACTCAAATCACTGGGAATAGGGGGAGACCTTGGAAGATGGCTCCACAGCTTCATCACCAACAGAAAACAAAGAGTCACGGTTCAGGGAAGCCTATCAGAAGCAGGTGGGGTCATCAGCGGAGTACCACAAGGATCAGTACTGGGACCTCTCCTATTCCTCATCATGATAGGAGACATCGACAGGGACCTGGAACACTCAACAGCCTCATGGCCCTCATCGTTTGCAGACGACACCAGACTCATGAAGAAAATCACCTCACAACATGATGCACAGCTACTACAACAAGACTTGGACAAAATCCTGAAGTGGGCAGAAGAAAACAACATGGCCCTAAACGGAGACAAGTTCGAGCTTCTAAGGTACGGGAACAAGAGAGCACTACAAAACGACACCAACTACAAAAGTGGACAGCAAGAAATTACCGCCAAAGACACAGTGAAGGACTTGGGAGTAAATATGAGCAGTGACGCCACTTTTTCCCAGCATATTACCAAAGCCACAACAACAGCAAAACAAATAGCAGGCTGGATCCTGAGAACCTTCCACACAAGAAATGCGAGGTGTATGTTAACACTGTGGAAGTCACTGGTCCTACCACGACTGGAGTACTGCGCTCAGCTCTGGTCTCCCCAAAAAGTAGGAGAAATAACAGAAATCGAAGCCACCCAGAGGACATTCACCAGTAAAATCCATGGGTTTCAACACTTTAACTACTGGGAGAGACTCAAGGAGCTGCAGCTGTACTCACTTCAAAGACGTAGGGAGAGATACATCATCATCTACGTCTGGAAGATTTTGGAAAAAAAGGTACCAAATCCAAACATCCAAGAGACTCAACACCAAAGGCGAGGGAGGCTGTGCTATGTGAGGACTACGCCGGGATCAACACAAAAAATCAAATCCCTGATCCATCACAGCTTTACATACAATGGTTGAATGGAACCAGACTGTTCAACTGTATACCAGCCCCTCTCAGGAACATGACCGGGGTGTCTCCAGACACCTTCAAGAAACACTTGGACATGTGGCTGGCCAAAATACCGGACCGGCCACCAACACCAGGATACCCCAGCACCAACTCCAATCAACTTCTAGAATGGAGAGTGGAAGAAAGGGAGCTGCCTGGTCGCAGTGGAGCCCCAGCTCAACTGTGTCACTAACGGACGGAATACAACAAAGTGTAACAAAGTGTAAGGTAAGAACAAATAATCATCTGAAATAAACCCGACCCAATGGGGGTCCGAAATTTGACAGTACTGGGGTTGGGAAATGAGGACCTCTAAATCAAGATAACAAGTAACTCTTTACACTATAACCCAGTAAAAAACATTTAAAATGAACAATGACCAGGCCTAGGAGACGTTAGTTATAAATACTTATCTGAATAGGCCTAACTTTGGAACGTCGGAGACACGAAAGGTAAACAAAACTCAAGGACACGATCTCAAACGAATGTCCTTTCCTGATTTACACGTTAAAATACAATCATATTTACCAAAATGCATGGTTTTATAAATTCAAAGTAATGAACAAGTTCTAAACATACAATACAACTGCTACATTAGTAATTTACTCAACCTGGTCGTCTCTCCGAAATGCGAGATGGTCTAAATCCTAAAATGGCGGTCAAGCTTCAAAAGCATTTTAATCAACTTCATCGTCCTCAATTCTACTCTTAACTGGTGTTCTCGCACTACCTCAGGATTATGTAAAACGGTGAAAGACAAACTAGCAAAATAGGCTAGCCTAAGTTTGGTCGGGAATTATGGAAAAACACAAGAATTGGAAGGCCATCAAATGGCGTCCCTCTGACTGAAATTATTACACACGAAGTTAATTTGACGTTAATTTGGAATAACAAAGTCTAAAATATCAGAATAACACTTAGCAAAGGTGCACAGACAAAGTTTTACTGAACACAATGATAATGGGGAAATTTGTATGGTTGTAGGCACTTGGCAGGTGAGGGGTGCCTGTCGACCAACCCGAAGGTAGGCTCGAGTTCACGAATTTGTCAATCATAGTAATATCTCCTACATTACACACCTAGTACTTACTTAACTGAATAAGCAATACCTTATAACACTATAAACCTTAATTACGAACCTCTGAATGGAGGGAAATGAAGCCTAAGTCCGGAGAAGAAGCGGGGAATGATGACAGAGACTGGGGGGTAGGTCTCTCTCGTAGGCCTGGGGTCACGACAGTGAGGGGCTGAGGGCCAGTGCCAGGGATCCCGCCAAAAAGGGGGAGGGTGACCACAAAGGGTGGCGTCGCTTGGGTAGGAATTGGCGGTCTTTTTACACAAGGGGGCATTACTCTAAATTCGAAAAGGAAGGATTTTTACATGGGATAACAAAAGGGGTGAAACGATAAATTAGGCTTGAAAGTATTTTAGATAGATTTGAGAATATTAGTTCTCCTCCTGATCTAGGCTAATTCCCTCTTTACATAGACAAGGGTTACTTAACCCTTCTTAAACGATACATTTCCCTTAAATATAGGGAAGAGTGAATGAAGGGGAAAAAGTCTTACAGTTAAGTCAAACCTTACAACATATACCAAAAGGGAAAGTACAATTTCTTCCCGTTACAGCTGGATAGGAGTATATATATAAAAGGTTGGAGAGCATTAGCAACGGACAATTCAAGGATCTTCAAGAGGTATGAGAGAGAGGCTAGGTCGGACAAGAGTAGAGAAGCGCGGGTGTCTTAATGAGAGGGGGGGGGGGGGGGGAGAGTTCAAGGGCTACAGGGAAATTTTGCCCCTAAGGTCCCTGGGCGTGGGGGTGGCATTAGGCTACAATTGATATGGAAGTTTGAAAAGGCAGTAGAATACGTTAGCCAAATGCTACCGGGGAATGCAACTATGGGGTGGTATATGAGTCTGGAAAAGATAGAGTTATGTGATCAGTCCGAGAGGTTATGGATACTCTTAGTTGGCCCTGGGAACTGCGTTTTCTATTAAATATAAATATACCAACAACAGCGGCAGTTCGGAGGGAAACTTAGTTATTGTTTCGGGGTACTTATGACAGATACTGGTAACCAGGTTATCTTATACAATCTCTGGTTGGGGTAAGAG
Source organism: Paralithodes platypus (assembly GCA_032716605.1). Taxonomy (NCBI): domain Eukaryota; kingdom Metazoa; phylum Arthropoda; class Malacostraca; order Decapoda; family Lithodidae; genus Paralithodes; species Paralithodes platypus. Next base: position 39,360,670 of record CM064488.1, on the reverse strand, counting down.
GTGCATGACACGAAGTAAATTGGCGTAGTGTGGACTGTGGATACGAAGGAGGCAAGGGGAAGACGTATGACAATTGTGGGAAAGTAAATGGAAAAAGGTGAACACAATGGCGGATAAAAATACTTAACCTAAGGATTGAATACATAGATTTATGGGGCGATGGGTCTTCAGAAGCTTAGTCTGGCAAGACAAGATGTTAGGGAATGTTAATATTAATACTTAAACTAAGGATTGCATACATCGATGAACGATGACATTATAGTCGTCGTCCTAATAAGGTGATGAAACCTGGTTGATCTGTACTTGGCACAATACCACACAAGGACAGTGCCGCTATGTCGTATCAATGCTGGTGGCAGTTAATATTATAGACTTAGTTACTAGAGGAACAATGCAAGGGGCGACTGAGCACGGGTTACATATATCTATACTCGTCATGGGAAATGATATACGAGGTCTAGGGACAAGCGTGGGTGTTTTAACTTCTAAGATATATAACATCTACTTCTCGGATGTAAGAACATACATAGATATAATTATGGCTGTCTGATGTGTTGGCATTGGCTCAACGTCGGGACAGGGCATGGGTGTTTTTAATATGAATGTATATTCCTGTTCATCATCTTTGTAGTTAGGAGTGTAGGACACGAGGGGGTTAGTGTACGTGAGGTGTGGAAAATGGTCAGTTTAGAAAAGGTAAATGGGTGCAGCCTGGAGCTGCTTAGCCCTGCGGGCTTGGGCCTGTCTGAAATGGCTGGCTCGGTCAGCTGGTCCTTTCGTTCTGTGGACCTTTTCTTTGGGTGTTTCTGTGTGGTGTTCGTTCGTGGCTTCTGTGGTGGGCTTCTCGTTCTGAGGCATTAATTTACTTCCCTCTCCTTCATTATAGGCTCGTCCTCGAGCCTCAAGGGTGAAGTAAAAAGAAGCATAGTCAGAAAAGTGTAGGTTAACAAGAAAAGTAGTATGACCAAGGGAAAAAAATATAATATATAGTATATGGAAACATGTAAATTTAAGAAAGAACAGATAATTAAGAACACAGGAAATTAAGAAGAGGTAAAGTGTTTAACAATGTATAAAGCAAATTTAAAAGATAGTCAGAAAAGTGTAGGTTAACAAGAAAAGTAGTATGACTAAGGGAAAAAAATAATATATACAGTATATGGTAAACATGTAAATTTAAGAAAGAACAGATAATTAAGAACACAGGAAATTAAGAAGAGGTAAAGTGTTTAACAATGTATAAAGCAAATTTAAAAGATAGTCAGAAAAGTGTAGGTTAACAAGAAAAGTAGTATGACTAAGGGAAAAAAATATATATAATATATAGTATATGGAAAACATGTAAATTTAAGAAAGAACAGATAATTAAGAACACAGGAAATTAAGAAGAGGTAATGTGTTTAACAATGTAAGAAGTTACGTTAAAAGGTTGTTGTCTTGTACTTTGTCTGTGAAATTATACATTTTAATGGGAAGTGAAGCTAGGAATCTAGGTCAAGAGTGGTAGGGAGGCTGGACTGTGGATGAGCCGGCATGACCCACCTCTACCAATCCTGATTTTAAGTGAATATTGGAATGGGTGCCTCTCTGTTGTTGGGGTGAAGGAGGTTTGACAAGGGGCGGGGGGATATAAAATTCTGTTGATCCTCATCATCATCAGGGGGGGTTATTTAGGGTCGCCGTTAGTCTGGGTGACGGTCTGGTAATAGGTGAGTTCACTTTCACTTTGGAAGGGCGGGGTGGATATACCGTTAGTTCTTGTCGTTAGGAATGTGGGTCTGGGGGCGAGCTGGCCCGGGGCCAGTTTTGGAGGGGGGGTCTAAGTGGTTTCGGTCGGGGGTAGTGATAGGGGGGTTTTAAAGATGAAACGGGCAGGTCGAGTCGGGGTTGTTGTTGCGGAAGAGGTTGGTGCTGGGGAGGGGTTGAATTGTGTAGAGAGTTGTGGTCGTGAGTGGGGTTTGGGGAAGGGTGAGTAAGGCTGAAGGTTGAGAGATTACTATGATCGGGTGGTTTGGAGGTTTGGGGTGTGGGGATTTGATAGGGAGATGGTGGGGGGGGGGGGGGGGGGGGTCTGGGCAGGCAGGGTTGTGGTTTGAGAGGGGTTGAATTTGGACTGATTTTATTTCCGGGAGAGACATGGATGGGATTTCGAGGAGTGGTTGAAGTTGAGAGGTTGATTATGTTGTTTGGGGCGAGAGAGAGGAGGTTTTGGGTTTTAGCCAAGGTGGAAAAAGTTTTGTGGTTGGATTGGGATGGGAGTGGTATTTTGTCGAGCGGGGTCTTTGGGGGTGGAATTTGGGGCGGGTGGGGTAACGGTGAAGAGGGGGAGGTTGAAAGTTTAGCTGGGCTCATGATGGTGGGGGACCGACTGGTGAGCAGGTGTTCGGTACGCATGAGGGGGGGGAAACCACTTTGGTGGGGGTCACGCGTGAGGGGGGGTTTAACGGCGCGTGTGGGAGGATCAGAGTGGTTGGGTGTGTCGGTGGCAGTGACGGTTTGGTTAGAGGTTATCTGGGGTTGGTGGGTTTGTCTGTCATGAGGGGGTGAGTCAAGTGTGGGGTTTTGAAGTTTATTAGGGGTGTGAATTGTGGGGGGGTGGAAGGGAGCTACTGACGGAAAACTGTCACAAGGGAAATTTTGTTGGTGGGGAAATAGCTGAGCATTTCTGGGGGAAGGGGGGGAACATGGTTGGGTCCCTAGGTCATCACGCGTGAGGGGAGGATTAACGGCGCGTGTGGGAGGGTCAGGGTGGTGAGAGGTGAGCGAGTTAGGAAACGGGATTTGTTGGGGGGGACTGCGGCGGGTTGGTGGGGGAAGAGTTAGGTGTAGAACAGGGGTTATTGGTAGAGGACTGATGTATTGATTTGGGGTTGTTAACAGGACGAATTTGGGAATTTTCTTGGTGTCAGTCTCGGTCTGGTTAAAGGTTATGTGGGACTGGGGAGGATTAGTGGGGGCAGAGTTAGGCATAGGACATGGGTTATTGAGGGAGGAGTGATGTACTGATTTGGGGTTGTTAACAGGACGAGTTTGGGGAATTTTCTTGGTGGCAGTCTCGGTCTGGTTAGAGGTTATCTGGGACTGGTGAGTTTGTTTGACATGAGAGGGCGAGTCAAGTGTGGGGTTTCGAAGTTTTCTAGGAGTGTGAATTGTGTGGGGGTGGAAGGGAGCTACTGACTGAAAACTGTCACAAGCTACCGACGGAAAACTGTCACAAGGGAAATTTTGTTGGTGGGGGGATAGCTGAACATTTCTGGGGTCATGGGGAAAATATGTTGTGGTAGGCCTACATAGGTAGGCATAGCTAGAATACGGGGCTTGTTGGGGGGGCTGCGGAGGGTTGGTGGGGGAAGAGTTAGGTGTCGAACAGGGGTTATTGGTAGAGGACTGATGTATTGATTTGGGGTTGTTAACAGGACGAATTTTGGGAATCTTCTTGGTGGCAGTCACGGTCTGGTTAGCGGTTATCTGGGGTTGGTGGGTTTGTTTGACATGCATAGAAAAAGGATGGGGTTTATGGGGTAACACAATTGATGAAAGATGATCGTTGGTGGATGGCTGGGCAGGGGAAAATTTAGGGATGGTCAGAGAGGATAGAGGTAAGAAAGAGTGCACTGGGGTTGGACTTTCACCGGAAGTCATTTTGGAAGGGTGCACGGAGTCTTGGATAGGGGCTGAAGGGTTGGATAGGGGATTCATCGAACTGCGTAGGCATTCTTCTCTGATGGAGAGCATATGTTCTTCGAATAAGCCATACGGGTCGAGATGGGCGGTGATGTGGGGTGGGAGGATGTTTAACCCGGCAAGCGCGATAGGCCTCACGGAAGGCTTCCTATAGGGAACGCGATAGGCCTCACGGAAGCAGGACCATAAAAAAAGCCTTCCATAAAAAAAAAGGGCCTATCAAAACAAAGGAATTTGTCTCTAGGTGAGATAATTCCCCTCCAGTACTCATCCATGTAATCTCACCCACCCCCCTCCCCTCCTTCCCCACCTTATTCCCCCCTCCCTCCCCTCCTCAATTATCACCTATTTTTCCTCTTATTATCATCATTTATCGGTTATTTTTCTCTCCCGCGATAATGTACACAAGTGGGTTGCATAAAAGATCGTTATGCAACACCCAGACACCGGCACACACCGCCCCGCTCTCCTCAGTTGACTCCCAGACAGCGAGAGGGGAAGGCTGCCTGTCTCTCTCTCTCGCCTGAGATTATGACCGGGTGGCCAATATCTTCGTTTTTCACCACCCAAATGCTTTTCCCACTTATTTTAGCACTCTTGAAGGTTCATATATACATCATATATGTAAAATAAAAGCATACCGAAAACAAATAATGGTTTATATTGTAAATATAACGAATTCTGTCAGAATCCAGGGCTAGAAATGCACAAATAACTACCCTAGCACCTACATCTATATCGCGCTTGTCAGGTTAACAATGCGGTGAATAAGAGTTCATTTTGTTGGTCGTAATCTTCATAGCTATACGTGGTCCTCACGTATCTGTAGAGTTGTATGAGGGTCACATTTATATCCCCTTCATACTTGATCTCGTCGATTTGTATTATTTTGGGGAGATGAGGCAACCCAAAAGTGGCCCTAAGGTCCGGATCACGAGGGATCGAAACTGGTTCCAGGTACTCTCTGGCGTTACCTGTTTAGCAATTTGGGAAACGGCTTTTCCCAACTGCATAATTTGCGATAATGCAACGGTGATTTTTTCGCAGTCATTTTGAAGTGCCACATCTAACACTGGTTTTATTATGTCTAAGTAAGTGGTGATATCATACGTGTTTACATCATACTTGGGAATGTGTGTGAGTGACTGCCAATTTCGCGATGTTGCCATGCTTCTACTGTTCCAAACTTGCAGTGTAATGCAACCTTTTATCCGAATCAAGAACCACCGCTGCCGCCAATGTTATGCCCTGTTTTTCTACAGGTTTAACTTGGGTAATGTGAGTTCTAATTGACTGGGTATATAAGGCTGCATGCACAATACAAGATATGAGGAATAGAGAACACAAAGAAACACATGGTAGCAAGTTACACGATCACGTTTATTGATATACCACTGCAGAATACTTGTGTAAGACAATATAATAGAATCGAACAACACTAGCATAAGTGGATCTGGATGGAGCCTAGTCTCCCACTTCCAACGTTCAGGTATTAATCTTCTGATCACTGGCTTTGATTTAACAGGTTATATACCGAAGACCATCAATGTTACTTATAGAATCATATTCACAGTTAGATTTCTTACTGGTAGCTCTGGTGCACAAGTAGTAGTTCACAGACTAGATTAGACACGCGTATTTTAGAGCACGGGAATTCTAGTAACCTCAGGGGGTACTGATCTAAGTTTTCGGAATCTTAGGTAGCATCTGATGGGTCTGGTCCTGGTTATCTTGCGTCCATGATGTTGGGGGCTAACGACTGGTTCCGCGGCCGTCCAGGGGGCCCATATGTGTGAAGTTCTTAAATACGTAGGCAGGTCCTCCTATCCAAATCTGCCACGGAGTCTGCCGGTTCTGGGATCTCACTCCGGAACAACACAAGGGCAGAGCTAGAAGTTAACTGCAGGGTAGTCACCCCTGGTTGGTGTCTAGCTTTCAACTGATTTGACTGGGGGCGGGAGCTAGATTTATAGGCTCGGTTCTGGGCCCTGTAGACAGTAGGGATCTCGAGTCTTATGGACTTATTTGAGCTCTCAATAGATATGGGGACTAGGTAAGATGGTATTTACTGTTGTGGCACATGGCTATAGGAAGCCTTTATATTTTCATATAACTGAGCCTTAGTAAGAGGTACTATTTTGGCTATACTGGAAGTATTTAGGGGAGAGAGACTGGATCTACTTTGCGAGGAGGATGGGGACAGCTGTGATAGGAGCGTCTCTCTAGATTGTTCAATCTTCATTCTATGGTATAGCTGAGGTGCTAATTAGTGATCAGAGCATGCAAGAAAGGTAAATGGTTTATTGTGAGTTAATAGAGGTTAGTAAAGGTGTTAGTCATGCATGGTTAGTTCATTGATAGGAAGAATTCCTATGCTACCTGGCAATGACTCGGAAGTCAAAACAGGGGTCAGGTATACCTCCGCGGGGGTGGGGGTCTCCCTCCTCGGGTGGGCAAAAAGGGGGAGCTGGGCGCCCTCTCTCTGTGATAGTCGTCCGGCGGCTGTGGCTAGGGGCTTGCCATATCACCAGTGTTTGTAATAACCCTCTGTGTATGAGACAGATGTGGGTGTCCTTAATACCAAAACCGAAGGTGCCTTAGCTAGCTGGTTTTACTCGGCTGGTTGTTAATTGTAGGGTTTGCTGGATGTGGTGGAGACTGGGTTGCTAACTCTGCCACATTTATCTGGAAGTATGGCAATAGAAGTTAGTTACTGGCGGGGCGGCTAGCCTCGCACCGACGACCATTGGGTGCAGGGTTGTGAATGGGTTGTAAGAGAATAGATGGCATGCAAGGGGCTAGTAAAGTTCTAATGTTGTTCTGGCCTACTAAGTGAGGTAGGCTGGATAGGAGTATATATATAAAAGGTTGGAGAGCATTAGCAACGGACAATTCAAGGATCTTCAAGAGAGAGAGAGGCTAGGTCGGACAAGAGTAGAGAAGCGCGGGTGTCTTAATGAGAGGGGGGGGGAGAGTTCAAGGGCTACAGGGAAATTTTGCCCCTAAGGTCCCTGGGCGTGGGGGTGGCATTAGGCTACAATTGATATGGAAGTTTGAAAAGGCAGTAGAATACGTTAGCCAAATGCTACCGGGGAATGCAACTATGGGGTGGTATATGAGTCTGGAAAAAGATAGAGTTATGTGATCAGTCCGAGGGGTTATGGATACTCTTAGTTGGCCCTGGGAACTGCGTTTTCTATTAAATATAAATATACCAACAACAGCGGCAGTTCGGAGGGAAACTTAGTTATTGTTTCGGGGTACTTATGACAGATACTGGTAACCAGGTTATCTTATACAATCTCTGGTTGGGGTAAGAGGTGCATGACACGAAGTAAAATTGGCGTAGTGTGGACTGTGGATACGAAGGAGGCAAGGGGAAGACGTATGACAATTGTGGGAAAGTAAATGGAAAAAGGTGAACACAATGGCGGATAAAAATACTTAACCTAAGGATTGAATACATAGATTTATGGGGCGATGGGTCTTCAGAAGCTTAGTCTGGCAAGACAAGATGTTAGGGAATGTTAATATTAATACTTAAACTAAGGATTGCATACATCGATGAACGATGACATTATAGTCGTCGTCCTAATGTGATGAAACCTGGTTGATCTGTACTTGGCACAATACCACACAAGGACAGTGCCGCTATGTCGTATCAATGCTGGTGGCAGTTAATATTATAGACTTAGTTACTAGAGGAACAATGCAAGGGGGCGACTGAGCACGGGTTACATATATCTATACTCGTCATGGGAAATGATATACGAGGTCTAGGGACAAGCGTGGGTGTTTTAACTTCTAAGATATATAACATCTACTTCTCGGATGTAAGAACATACATAGATATAATTATGGCTGTCTGATGTGTTGGCATTGGCTTAACGTCGGGACAGGCATGGGTGTTTTTAATATGAATGTATATTCCTGTTCATCATCTTTGTAGTTAGGAGTGTAGGACACGAGGGGGTTAGTGTACGTGAGGTGTGGAAAATGGTCAGTTTAGAAAAGGTAAATGGGTGCAGCCTGGAGCTGCTTAGCCCTGCGGGCTTGGGCCTGTCTGAAATGGCTGGCTCGGTCAGCTGGTCCTTTCGTTCTGTGGACCTTTCCTTTGGGTGTTTCTGTGTGGTGTTCGTTCGTGGCTTCTGTGGTGGGCTTCTCGTTCTGGGGCATTTACCAAGCATGGGATGTATTTTTGCATGCCTAGGCGGGGTCCAGACAGATTCAAGACTCAGAGCTCATTCACTGTCGTACCCTTCGGACCCCTTGATATCTATCCCTCTCAACCCACTTAGAAACTTTCTCTCTACTTTGTATACCTTCCTTCCACTACTTCACCAATCTATTTAATTATCCCATCCCCTTGATAGACCTTATCTATTATTGTATTAACGACGAGCTCTCAGATAACTAGATAGGATTTGGGCCTTATGCAGAGACGTAATTGTTAATGAACCTAGGAAGCTTTTTTGTTGTCTCATATTTGGTGGTTTCATGCTTGCTAGTGTTCTTGTGTCAGGTTAGCAGGGGCTAGACCGGAGGGGGCTTTTTGCGATCCTTTAAGTAAAGTCTGCTGGTGCGAGTCCTGTGGACCCACACGACTTTACTAGGATACCCGTGGGAGTCTGGGGGCATTTTCTTGTCTGTGTCCCTGTGTGTCTAGCGTTGTGTTGTGTGAGGGCCCTTGCCTAGTCCACTCAGCACTGCGCTAGCACGTCTTGCTTTTGTTTTAGGGTCGCCAGGAGAGAGTCAGATACTTGCGATCTGAGTCTCTCAAGAGCACCCTTTCAATTAGAGTAATTTGGCGCACAGACCTGAGAACGTCCCTAGGCTAGAGCAGGTGGCTCAGCCCGGGTATCCGAAGCCTATATCCTTCCGGCTAGACCTCTGCCGCCTGGCAGATTAACAGCTAGGGGTTTATTATTTCTGTATGCTTGTTATTGTGCCACAGTTTACCGTTTTTGTGAGCATTGTGAGTCAGGGTGTGGCTTAGAGACTCTGTCCGAGCAGGCTTGCCTGGACTAAGAGTGAGAAGCACACCTGTATGTGGTTATGTTGCGAGTTGCTACCTTTATTTAATTATACCTATGCCATAACACTGTATGGCCTATCACTGTATTTATTCCTGCTTATGAAGAGTTCTCTAAATCCGTAATGTACTTTCTTTGCTAAGCATCAGATCCTACAGTAGCCGCATGCAGTTTAGAAACCCGCATCTTGTCTACCGGTACGATGTTTTGAGGACTGTTTGCTTTCACCTTCTTCACGCAGGGGTGATTAGTTGTATTAATTAACGTAACGTTAAATGTACTTTCTTCTAGTTTGTTATTAAATTGTTTCTGCAATTTAATTCCGTTATCTATCTTTTCCTTGAAGCTTTAAGTCAACTTAATTGTGTGATCTTTTATATAGCCTGCTTGACTATCAGCAGTCTATAGTGCGTGCACCCTGTAACGAGTCATAGGATACCTCGTTGTCCAGGCAGGACTCTTGACGGTTTAGGGTGGCTTGTTGCCTGCCTTTATAGATAAGGGTTGGATCTAGCGTTTTCCGTTGTTGCTTGTTGCCGCATACCTAGTCCAATAGAAAGAGCCCAGTGTTTATATATCCCAGGACGTAACAGGGTAGGTAGGTGCGGCCTGGAGCTGCTTAGCCCTGCGGGCTTGGGCTGTCTGAATTGGCTGGCTCGGTCAGCTGGTCCTTTCGTTCTGTGGACCTTTCTTTCGGGTGTTCTGTGTGGTGTTCGCGTCGTGGCTTCTGTGGTGGGCTTCTCGTTCTGAGGCATTTTACTTCCCTCTCCTTCAATATAGGCTCGTCCCCGTGCCTCAAGGGTGCAGAAAAAAGACGCATAGTTATGGTGGGTCATTTTGAGGTGTTTAGAAGTTCCACCAAGCAGAGAGCGACGGTCAGGTTTCTTTTGTAGGTCAATGTATACTGTAAGAATGTGTCCTCTGTGATGTGATGGGCGGTTGCCCGGCTTGATGTGGACGTTGTAGACGTAAGTGTCCCAGTGGGTTTTTTTTTACTTTACCTTTCGTATGAATGGTTTGTAGTTTTCCCCCGTGGGGGTCGGAGTGAGGTGTGTGGGATTGACAGGAGGTCTGTTTAGTGTGGTGAATGGGTTACTAACCGAAGGGGAGGATTACGGGCGAAAACGGAGCTGGGGATGAGGGGGAATATGAGTCTAGGGTTTTTTTTTGGTTGTCTTGGGCGGTGTTGTAGGCTGGGAAAATATAGTGAGGCAATGCCAAGATCGGTTTAGGTAAGGTGGGTGAAGGAGGTGTGTGAGAAGGGGGTGTGTGTTGTGTGCTTGGTCTTTAGTGTCAGAACGGGGTGTTATTTTTTGTATAACTGTCTTAAATCTGATGGGTCTGTTGATTATTCTACCTCTGGCGGTCCTGGTGGAAGGTAGATTTTGTCGTGGGACTTGAGTCGCTCGACGATGTTTTATATTGAGGGGAAGAACGTTTTACAGGTGAAGGGCATCTATTGGGGGCGAGGTCGGGGGTTATTTGAGAGGTAGATGCGTGTGGAGGATTTTGCTGGGTGAGGGGTGGTAGGCGGAATGGAAGAGGATTTGGTGGGGGTATGTATGGGGTTCTCTCATGGGTGACTTTGGGGGGGGGATTATTTTTTTTTAGGGTGGTTGGTTGGGTGTTCGATGAGATGAGGAGGTTGGTTGATGTGTGGGTGGGGTTTTATAGTGGAGGGGAAGGGGGTGGATGTGGGGGGGCTAGACGGGTGGGTAGGAGTGTAGATTTAAGTTGGAGGGAAATCGCAGCCTGTCGGTGAGGACGCAGATTGCTGTCATTCCGACTTGCCACAGACCCTTCAGAAAAGACAGGTAAAAACTTAAACATTTTATCCTGGAATGTGAATAATATAATGAAATTAGGAAAAAATTACTCAGGCCATATCTAAGACACTGGAACTAATAGGAGAGTTACTTTCAAGAAAAAAAACGAGGGAAGAAATACATAGATGTAGGAAAGGAGAGAAAATATGATAAAAGTACTTTGACTAAAAGGACAGATAATTAAGAACACAGGAAAAATTAAGAAGAGCTAAAGTGTTTAACAAGGTATAAAAATGTAAAAGATGGTCAGAAAAGTGTAGGTTAACAAAAAAGTAGTATGACTAAGGGAAAAATATATATTACAGTATATGGAAAACATGTAAATTTAAGAAAGAACAGATAATTAAGAACACGGAAATTAGAAGAGCTAAAGTGTTTTAACAATGTATAAAACAATTTTAAAAGATAGTCAGAAAAGTGTAGGTTTAACAAGAAGTAGTATGACTAGGGAAAAAAAATATATACAGTATATGGAAAAACATGTAAATTAAGAAAGAACAGATATTCCCTCTGAAGTGCGCATGGGACGTCCCCCTGTGCTGACGTATTTGAGGTGTTTTCCGTCACTAAATATTCATTGTGCCATTAATAGCATAAATATTTATCCATGCGCCTATTATGGGTTGATTATAAGGTATTAACCTGAACAACAATAAAACGAGTGAAAACAGCGTTTGGATGGTCAAAATAGGAGATATAGCCCGCGAGTTGTATATGTATGGGTGAGGTCTGCTTTCCCGCCCAATTTCCCCCCAAGGCCACTGAGACACAGTCGATCGATACTCTCTCTCTCTCTCTTGCACTCGCTTGCTATCAGTGATGACCACCCTCCATCGGATTTCTAATGTTAGCACGAAATATACCTCAGAATAAGGAATAACAGGGAAAATAGGTATAACTGAGAGAGGAGAAAGTGGGGAAGGAGGGGAGGTAGAGGACTGAGATTTTGCATGGCCCAGGGCCAAAAAAAAAAAAAAAAAAAAATAAAAAAAAAAATATTTTATTTTTCGGTTCAAAGTTGATTTTTATTTTCTCTGACTCTTAAGAGTCTTCCCGCAGTGCGCCGGGGGAACTCTTAAGAGTTCCGCAGCTCCGGGGTTAATCACTAACTGCCAGCTAGAGAAGGTACACAGGAGTACAAGAAATCAAGCAACAACATATCTGACCCTTCTAGGTTGCTTGTCCTCCAAAACATGAGATCAAGTGTCCAAACAGTGGTTTTAGAGTGGGTAAAGGGAACATTGGAAGGGAAAACTACTGCCCTGCCACTACGTGGCAGGACTAGAGTTAGTAGGGGACATATGGGTTAGTAACTGAGGGAGGATCAGGTTATTCATTTACAACGCAGTCGTTCGCGGGTTTGATTGCAAGATATTTGTCTAGGCGGAATTTAAATGAATCACCGGTGCTGCGTCTATAACGTCTCGGGGAATCCATTCCACAAGTTGACAACATCGATTGAAGAGAATTCTTAGATTCGTGCGAGTTAAAAGATTTACCATTAATTTTGCAACCGTTCGTGTAATTAGATTGGTCGATAGTGAAGTACTTACTACAGTTCATTGTCGATGCCTTTGATGATTTTGACACTTGAATAAGTCGCCTCTTACCTCTGAAGTGCGCATGGGGGTAATTGGAAAAGTCCCCCTGTGCTGACTTTTGTATTTGAGGTGTTCCGTCACTAAATATTCATTGTGCCATTAATAGCATTAATATTTATCCATATGCGCCTATTAGGGTTGATTATAAAGGTATAACCTGAAACAACATAAAACGAGAAACAGCGTTTGGATGGTCAAAATCGGAGATATAGCCCGCGAGTTGTAGATGTATGGTGAGGCAATCGCTTTCCCGCCCAATTTTCCCCCAAGGCACTGAGACGCAGTCGATACTCTCTCTCTCTCTCTTGCACTCGCTTGCTTCAGTGATGACCACACCCTCCAACGGATTTCTCAATGTTAGCACGAAAATATACCTCAAGGGAATAACAGGAAATAGGTGATAACTGAAGGAGAGGAGGAAAGTGGGAAGGAGGGGAGGTAGAGGACTGAGATTTTGCATGGCCAGGGGCCAAAAAAAATAAAAAAAATATATAAAAAAAAAATTTTTTTCGATGTCAAAAGTTGATTTTTATTTTCTCTGACTCTAGTTCTTCCCGCGTGCGCCGGAGGGAACTCTTAGAGTCTCCCCTCCTTAGAACACAGGAAAATAAGATGAGCCAAAGTGTTTAACAATGTATAAAACAATTTAAAAGATAGTCAGAAAAGTGTAGGTTTAACAAGAAAAGTAGTATGACTAAGGGAAAAAAAAATATATACAGTATATGGAAAACATGTAAATTTACGAAAGAACAGATAATTAAGAACACAGGAAAAATTTAGAAGAGCTAAAGTGTTTAACAATGTATAGCAAATTTAAAAGATAGTTAGAAAAGTGTAGGTTAACAAGAAAAAGTATGACTCAGGGAAATATATATATACAGTATATGGAAAACATGTAAATTTGTAGAATCATGCCCAATCGCTTAGGAATTGAAAACAATCAAAAACAAATTCAAGTACAATAATATCCTCATCATCATCAGGGGGGGGGGGGGTTATTTTGGGTCGCCCTTAGTCTGGGTGGACGGTCTGGTAATAGGGTGGTGGTGGTGGTTGTTGGCTTTGACCTTGGGGTTTCACTTTCACTTTGGAAGGGAGGGGTGGATATACTGTTAGGTCTGTCGTTAGGAATGTGGGTCTGGGTGGCGAGCTGGCCCGGGGCCAGTTTTGGAGGGGTGTTTTAAATGGTTTCGGACGGGGGTATTGATAGGGGGGTTTTAAAGGTGAAATGGGCAGGTCGAGTCGGGGTTGTTGTTGAGGAAGAGGTTGGTGCTGGGGAGGGGTTGAATTGTGTAGAGAGTTGTGGTCGTGAGTGGGGTTTGGGGAAGGGTGAGTAAGGCTGGAGGTTGAGAGTTTACGATGATCGGGTGGTTTGGAGGTTTGGAGTGTGGGGATTTGATAGGGAGATGGTGGGGGGGGGTCTGGGCAGGCAGGGTTGTGGTTTGAGAGGGGTTGAATTTGGACTGATTTTATTTCGGGGGGGACGTGAATGGGATTTCGAGGAGTGGTTGAGGTTTGAGAGGTTGATTATGTTGTTTGGGGCGAGAGAGAGGGGAATATTTTGGGGGTTTAGCCAGGTGGAAAAAGTTTTGTGGTTGGATTGGGATGGGCGTGGTATTTTGTCGAGCGGGATCTTTGGGGGTGGAATTTGGGGCGGATGGGGTAACGGTGACAGAGGGGGGGGTAAGATAGGGGGGAAGAGGAGGTAGGGGTTATGTACGGGGGTGATTTTTCGTTCTGAATGTGGTCGTGAGAGGTTAGGCTTAGAAGAGTGAGAGTAAGAAGATTAGGGTTTGCTTCAAGGAGATGTGGAGGGCATGAAGGGATGGTCTGAGCATTGGTTAATGCCTTTTCATCCAAAAAATGCAAGTACCCTGGACATGCGGATTGGGACAAGCAAGATAGACAGGTAGGATACAGTATGTATGAAGCGATGGAGGAAGTGAATGCAGAAAAGGATATAGGTAGTGATAGACAATAAGTTAAATTTCTCAGAACATTTAGCGGAAAAGATAAACAAAGCCAATAGAATTGTAGGGCTGATAAGGAGGACATTTGTGTCACTTGACGAAGAAATCTTCAGGAATCTCTATACAGCGCTGGTTAGGTCGCAAAGGAATATGCGAACCAGGTGTGGGCTCCATATATGGTAAAGGATATAGAATCAGTGGAGAAGGTGCAGAGGAGAGGTAGCAAGCTAGTTCCAACGTTGAAGAACGCGGGCTATGAGCAGAGGTTGAGGACACTGGCATTTTTTTTTTTTTTTTTTAAGAGACAATGAACGGAGGAAGGAAAAACACAGAAACAAAAAGGTCCATGTGCCTAAGGCATCCTCCATTCATAAAATGTTTGTAACAACTGGATTTAAACATTTGTAGATTGTAAGTTTGTGGAAAGCAATTCGAGGGAAGTGAATTCGAAAGAGTAGTAGCTCTGGGGATAAATGAATTCTGATAAGCAGAATTTCTGCATTGTGGAGGAGAAAGTGTAAATTCATGGGCGCTCTCAGCTGCCCTAGTTCTACGGGAAAGATGTGGAGAGGCGGCACAATTGAAGCAAGTTCCTCGGAACAATTGCTGTGAAATATCTGTAAATAATGCAAGGGATGCAAGAACGTTTCTTCGTATGGATGTAGGAAGGTCCTGTGTGATTGCAGGGTTATTGATTAATCTAATAGCTTTATGTTTGAATTTTGTCCAACTGCCTCAATGCAACCACATCCACTTCCACCCCACAGTGGTGAACAGCTACTCCATCTGAGAACGCAACATGACTTCTTCATAATATTAACCGGCCAACCCTGCTTCGTACACTGAAGAATTCTCGAACTCTGCTACAGGAGTTTCCCCCCCAGTTTTTTAGAGGCCTTCTTCAGCAAGGCTTCTAAACATGAATGTGTCCAGCTCAAGTAGTAGTTAATGTTACACCGAGAATGTTCAATTACTAGGGGAAGTGTGGAATTTTTACATCATTAAAAATATATATTGGGAGTAAGTGAGATTCTGTCGGTTTAGAAAATTGAACGTACAGTAAAAGGGTCCGTTATCCGACGACCGATGATTCGAATCATCTCCAATAGTCCGAATTTTTCAATTTGAGGCCAATCCGAATTCACCCGATGGTCCGATAATTTCAAGAAGCCCAAACGTCCCCTTTTTGAGGACATTAGTCCCAACTCCAATGACACATAATGGAGCACACACATAAAAAAAAAAAAAAAAAAAAAAAAAAAAAAAAAAAAAAAAAAAAAAAAATCATATGTTCATGAATTCACTTTAAAAGTTTAACTATTGTCATTGTAGCCTATTACATACTTCAAAACATTCAGATTAATGGTCAAAGGACAGCTACTTGATATAAACGTAAAAAAACCTTCTTCTTCTTCCCATCGTCTGCTAGAGAGTTTATTTTGCTCTTGAACGCATCCTTGGGACGCTCCGATGCGCTACTGGCTTGCACCGCATTTGTCTGGATAAAAACAAGCGCATTCAGTCTTGAGGCTTTAAAAACGCACCTGTTGGACGTTCCGATAACCCGCTGAACTATTTATTAGTTCAGGTGATCGGAGCGTCTTTCCAAGGGTGCTTTCAAGACAACAAGTACGTAAAGGTGCTTTCCAATACAAATATAATATAAACAGAGCACGGTCACAACAAGGAAAATCACAAAAGGAAAATTACAAGAACCTCTCCGGGAAGTGGCCGTTGTTAAGGCATTACTTCCCGAACCACCATCTGATTTCGATGATCTTCAAGAGCAAGACAAACTCGCTAGTAGACGGAAGAAGAAGAAGAAGTTATATATGCAGATTCCTTGGACCATTAATCTGAATGGTTTTGAAGTCGGTAATAGGCTGTTACTGTATGTACTGCAACTGAGCATCATTCATCATCTCTGCCCTCACCCTCACCTAATTAAATCACCCCTAGACCATCAAAAGACACGACCAACTACCCTCCATATACTACAGTAGTATAAATCCATCCTTACCTTCTCTCTAACCCCTATTATACTCAATGTTCTTT
>CM064488.1:39220013-39344401 GCA_032716605.1 Paralithodes platypus | reverse complement strand
TCGAAAAGGAAGGATTTTTACATGGGATAACAAAAGGGGTTAAACGATACATTAGTCCTTGAAAGTATTTTAGATAGATTTGAGAATATTAGTTTTCTCATTTCTGGATCCTAGGCTAATTCCCATCTTTTACATAGACAAGGGTTAACTTTACCCTTCTTAAACTATTACATTTCCCGTAAATAATAGGGAATAGTGATGAATGGGAAAATTCTTACAGTTAAGTTCAAACCTTACTATCATATACCAAAAGGGACCGTACACATTTTCGTTATCCCGTTCAGCTGTATAGATTATATATATACCAGGTTGGAGCATTAGCAACGGACAATCTCAAGTCTTCCGGTAGTAAAGAGGCTAGGGTCAGGACGGAGTAGAGAAGCGCGTGGTGTCTTAATGAGTAGGGGGGTGGGGGGTGGGGGGGTGGGGGGGTGGGAGAAGAAGGGTACGGGGGGGGAGAGGGATTGTGTGTGCTTTGGGTATCTTGGTGGTTTGTATTTGTTGGATTTGATTTTTTTGTCCTTTGGTGTTTCTTGCGTAGTTTGTGGTCGTTTTGTGGTTTTTGCTTGTCCTGTGCTTTGTGGTGGTGCTTTTTGTGGCTTGTGCCTGTTAGTTATGTGGGCGTCTCGTCGTGGGAGGTGTGTGGGTGGGGGTGGTGTGCAGAGGGTGGGGGTTGGGTGTTACAGGGTGGCGGTTTGGTAGGCCGGGGGGTTGTACGTTGGTGGGCTTTGCTTGTTTTTTTTTGGTGTTTGATTTGTTTTGGTGTCGCTTGGCGTGGCTCCTCCCTGGTCGGGTGTGGTCGGTCGGGCTCGCGGGGTGCTACGGGGGGGTTCAAGTGCGGGGGTGTGGTGCTGGGGGGGGGGGTGGCCGGGGGGGTCTCTGGGGGTGGCTGGGGGGGGCCGGTGGGGGGGGGGGGGGGGGGGGGGTTGGGGGGCGGGCGGGGTGGTGTACTGTGGGGTGGGTGTTGGTTTTAGTTGCGGGGGGGGTGTGCTGTGGGCGGGGGGGGGGGTTCGTTTCCCGGCTCCACGGGCACTTGCATTTGCCCTCACGGTCCCTTGGTCGTGTGGGGTGGCCTTTATCTACAATATTGAGTATTTGGAAGTTTTGAAAGGCAGTCGAATCGTAGCCAAATTGCGATCCTAGGGAATGCCCTATGGGGTGCTTATCTTATGAACGTCTTGACCAGATAGAGTTACTGTGAATCCTTAATCCGATAGTTTTATGTGATCTTCTCGGTCTGGTTCCCTGGGAAGCGTCGGTCTGGCAGTAGTTAAATAGATAAATTTATCCAACAACAGGCAGTTCGGAAGAGGGAAACGTTAGTTATTGTTTTCCGGTGGTAACTTATTGAACAGATACTGGTAACTCAGGTAATCCTTATACAACCTCTGCTTGGGGTCAGAGGTGCCTGACACGAAGTAAATTGGCGTAGGGTGGACTGTGAGGATGAAAAAGGAGGCAAGGAGAAGACGTAAAGATGACCATCTGTTGGGAGCGTGGTAAATGGAAAAAGGTCGACTCACAATGAGCGGATACAAATACTTAACCCTAAGGATTGTGAATACGTTAGATTGTATCGGGGCGATGGGTCCTTTCAGAAGCTTAGTCTGGCAAGACACAAATTAGGTAAAGTGTGGTGGCGTGAGAATAATAGAAGAAAAATTCTTCGTTACTTAGAATACAAACAAACCAACTGGACCCAATTTAGCCATAACAAATGCACGATGAACGATATGGCGTGGTTATAGTCGTCCTCCTAATAAGTTGATGAAACCTGGTTGCTCGGTACTTGGCAACAATTATTGACAAGAATCTATGAAACATAGACACGAGTGCTGACTATGACTCGTATCAATGCTGGTGGCAGTTAATCTTATAGACACTAAGTTACTAGAGGAACAAATGCAAGGGGCGACTGAGCACGAGTTTCAATATATCTATACTCCGTCCATGGGAAATGATATACAGTCTAGGACAATAGACAATTGAGGGGTTTTAACGTCTAAGATAGATAACGTGTCTACTTCTCGGATGCTAAGAACATACATAGATAATAATTATTCACTGTCTGATGTCTTGGCATTAGGCTCAACGATCGGGACCCGCATCGGTGGCTTTATTTTAATCATGACCTAGTATATTCCTGTTTGCAGCATCTTTGTATGTTAGGATTGTAGGACACGATGGGGTTACAGGCTACGTGAGGTGTGGGTGGTGAAAAATGGTCAGTTTAGAAAAGGTTAATGGGGGTCACCTGGAGCTGCCTTAGCCCTGCGGTGCTTGGGCCTGTCTGAAATGGCTGGCTCGCTGTCAGCTGGTCCTTTCGCTCTGCTGTGACCTTATTCGTTTGGGGTGTTTCTGTGGTGGTGTTCGAGTTCGTGGCTGCTGTGGGGGGCTTCTCGTTCTGGTGTTATTTTGTGACTTCCCCTCAATCACGTTCATTAAGGGCTCGTCCTCGAGGCCTCAAGGTTGAAGTCAAAAGAAGCATAGTCAGAAAAGGTGTAGTTTCTAACAAGAAATAGTAGTACGAGCCAAAGGAACAAAATATAAACCTCATATAGTGATATGGAAAACATGTAAATTTAAGAAAGAACAGATAATTAAGAACACATTAAATTAAGAAGAGGTAAGTTGTTTAACATGGTATTAGAGTCTGAAGTGTTAAAAGATAGTCCAGATCCAGTTGGGAAGGTTTGACAAGAAAAGTCTATGGACTAAGGGAAAAAAATATATATATCCACGTATAATGTTTACACAATTTAACTTTAAGAACAGTGAACCAGAAAATTGAGAACAGAGGAAATTAAGAAGATGTAAAGTGTTTAACAATGTTAAAAGCAAATTTAAAAGAATTGTCCAAAAGTAGGTAGGTTCACAAGAAAAGTATTATGACTAAGGGAAACAAATATATTAATACTAAATTAATCTGCGAAAAACATGTACATTTACGAAAGTGCAGACTATTAAGAACACATGGAATTAAGAAGAGGTAAACTTGTTTCTAACCTTTAAGAATTTTACGTTAAAAGGTTGTTGTCCTTGTACTTTCGTCTTGTAAAGTACTACATGTTAAACTGGGAAGTGAAGCTAGGAATCTCTAGGTCAAGAGTTGGAGGGAGTCTGGACGTGGATGAGCCTCGCATGACCCATCCTCTTACCAATCCTGTTTGTTACAGTGAATTGTGGAATGGGGCTTCTCCTGGATTGTTTGGGTGAGACAGAGGTTTGACAAGGGGCGGGGGGGATTATAAACATTCTGTTGATTCCTCATCCTCAATACAGGGGGGGGTTATTTAGGGTGTTCGCCGTTAGTCTGGGTGACGGTCTGGTGAATAGGTTGGATGTTCACTTTCAGCTTTGGAAGGTGGCGGGGTGGATATACCCGTTAGTGTCTTGTCGTTAGGAATGTGGGGTCTTGGGGGCAGCTGGCCCAGGGCCCGTTTTGGAGGGGGGGTCCTAAGTGGTTTCGTTCGGGGGGTAGTGATAGGGGGGTTTTAAAGATGAAACGGGCAGGTCGAGTCGGGGTTGTTGGTTGCTGGAATAGGTTGGTGCTCCGGGGAGGGGCTTTGAATTGTGTAGAGGAGTTGTGGTCGTGAGTGGGGTTGTGCGGGAAGGGTGAGATAAGGCTGAAGGTTGAATGAGTTACTACTAGTGATCAAAAAGGAAGGGTGGTTTTGGAGGTTTGGGGTGTGGGGATTTGATAGGGAGATGGTGGGGGGGGGGGGGGGGGGGGGGGGGGGGGCAGGGTTTGGGTTGAGAGGGGTTGAATTTGGACTGATTTTATTTCCGGGAGAGACATGGATGGGATTTCGAGGAGTGGTTGACGTTGAGAGGTTGATTATGTTGTTTGGGGGGCGAGAGAGAGAGTATTTTGGGTTTTAGCCAAGGTGGAAAAAGTTTTGTGGTTGGATTGGGATGGGAGTGGTATTTTGTCGAGCGGGTCCTTTGGGGGTGGAATTTGGGGCGGGTGGGGTAACGGTGAAGAGGGGAGGTTGAAAGTTTAGCTTGGCTCATGATGGTGGGGACCGACTGGTAAGCAGGTGTTCGGTAAGCATGAGGGGGGGGAAAACACCTTGGTGGGGGTGACGGGTGAGGGGGTGTTTTAACGGCGCGTGTGGGAGGATCAGAGTGGTGGGGTGTGTCGGTGGCAGTGACGGTTTGTTTAGAGGTTATCTGGGGTTGGTGGGTTGTCTGTCATGAGGGGGTGATTCCAAGTGGGGGTTTTTGAATTTTATGGGGGGTGTGATTGGTGGGGGGGTGGAAGGGAGCTACTGACGGAAAACTGTCACAAGGGAAATTTTGTTGGTGGGGAAATAGCTGAGCATTTCTGGGGGAAGGGGGGGAACATGGTTGGGTCCCCTAGGTCATCACGCGTGAGGGGAGGATTAACGGCGCGTGTGGGAGGGTCAGGGTGGTGAGAGGTGAGCGAGTTAGGAAACGGGATTTGTTGGGGGGACTGCGGCGGGTTGGTGGGGGAAGAGTTAGGTTGTAGAACAGGGGTTATTGGTAGAGGACTGATGTATTGATTGGGGTTGTTAACAGGACGAATTTGGGGAATTTTCTTGGTGTCAGTCTCGGTCTGGTTAAAGGTTATGTGGGACTGGGGAGGATTAGTGGGGGCAGAGTTAGGCATAGGACATGGGTTATTGAGGGAGGAGTGATGTACTGATTTGGGGTTGTTAACAGGACGAGTTTGGGGAATTTTCTTGGTGGCAGTCTCGGTCTGGTTAGAGGTTATCTGGGACTGGTGAGTTTGTTTGACATGAGAGGGCGAGTCAAGTGTGGGGTTTCGAAGTTTTCTAGGAGTGTGAATTGTGTGGGGGTGGAAGGGAGCTACTGACTGAAACTGTCACAAGCTACCGACGGAAAACAGTCACTAGGGAAATTTTGTTGGTGGGGGGATAGCTGAACTTTCCGGGGGTCATGGGGAAAATATGTTGTGGAAGGCCAACATGGTTAGGCATAGTTAGAATACGGGGCTTTTTGGGGGGGGCTGCGGAGGGTTGGTGGGGGAAGAGTTAGTGTCGAACAGGGGTTATTGGTAGAGGACTGATGTATTGATTTGGGGTTGTTACAGGACGAATTTTGGGAATCTTCTTGGTGGCAGTCACGGTCTGGTTAGCGGTTATCTGGGGTTGGTGGGTTTGTTTGACATGCATAGAAAAAGGATGGGGTTTATGGGGTAACACAATTGGATGAAAGATGATCGTTGGTGGATGGCTGGGGCAGGGGAAAATTTAGGGATGGTCAGAGAGGATAGAGGTAAGAAAGAGATGCACTGGGGTTGGACTTTCACCGGAAGTCATTTTGGAAGGGTGCACGGAGTCTTGGATAGGGGTTGAAGGGTTGGATAGGGGATTCATCGAACTGCGTAGGCATTCTTCTCTGATGGAGAGCATATGTTCTTCGAATAAGCCTACGGGTCGAGATGGGCGGTGGATGTGGGGGGTGGGGAGGATGTTTAACCCGGCAAGCGCGATAGGCCTCACGGAAGGCTTCCTATATGAACGCGATAGGCCTCACTGGAGCAGGACCATAAAAAACCTTCCATAAAAAAAAAAAGGGCCTATCAAAACAAAGGAATTTGTCCTCTAGGTGAGATAATTCCCCTCCAGTACTCATCCATGTAAGTCTCACCCACCCCCCTCCCCTCCTTCCCCAACTTATTCCCTCCTCCCCCCCCCTCCCAATTATCACCTATTTTTCCTCTTATTATCATCATTTATCGGTTATTTTTCTCTCCCGCGATAATGTAGCACAAGTGGGTTGCATAAAAGATCGTTATGCAACACCCAGACACCGGCACACACCGCCCCGCTCTCCTCAGTTGACTCCCAGACAGCGAGAGGGGAAGGCTGCCTGTCTCTCTCTCTCGCCTGAGATTATGACCGGGTGGCCAATATCTTCGTTTTTCACCACCCAATGCTTCCCACTTATTTTAGCACTCTTGAAGGTTCATATATACATCATATATGTAAAATAAAAGCATACCGAAAACAAATAATGGTTTATATTGTAAATATAACGAATTCTGTCAGAATCCAGGGCTAGAAATGCACAAATAACTACCCTAGCACCTACATCTATATCGCGCTTGTCAGGTTAACAATGCGGTGAATAAGAGTTCATTTTGTTGGTCGTAATCTTCATAGCTATACGTGGTCCTCACGTATCTGTAGAGTTGTATGAGGGTCACATTTATATCCCCTTCATACTTGATCTCGTCGATTTGTATTATTTTGGGGGAGATGAGGCAACCCAAAAGTGGCCCTAAGGTCCGGATCACGAGGGATCGAAACTGGTTCCAGGTACTCTCTGGCGTTACCTGTTTAGCAATTTGGGAAACGGCTTTTCCCAACTGCATAATTTGCGATAATGCAACGGTGATTTTTTCGCAGTCATTTTGAAGTGCCACATCTAACACTGGTTTTATTATGTCTAAGTAAGTGGTGATATCATACGTGTTTACATCATACTTGGGAATGTGTGTGAGTGACTGCCAATTTCGCGATGTTGCCATGCTTCTACTGTTCCAAACTTGCAGTGTAATGCAACCTTTTATCCGAATCAAGAACCACCGCTGCCGCCAATGTTATGCCCTGTTTTTCTACAGGTTTAACTTGGGTAATGTGAGTTCTAATTGACTGGGTATATAAGGCTGCATGCACAATACAAGATATGAGGAATAGAGAACACAAAGAAACACATGGTAGCAAGTTACACGATCACGTTTATTGATATACCACTGCAGAATACTTGTGTAAGACAATATAATAGAATCGAACAACACTAGCATAAGTGGATCTGGATGGAGCCTAGTCTCCCACTTCCAACGTTCAGGTATTAATCTTCTGATCACTGGCTTTGATTTAACAGGTTTATATACCGAAGACCATCAATGTTACTTATAGAATCATATTCACAGTTAGATTTCTTACTGGTAGCTCTGGTGCACAAGTAGTAGTTCACAGACTAGATTAGACACGCGTATTTTAGAGCACGGGAATTCTAGTAACCTCAGGGGGTACTGATCTAAGTTTTCGGGAATCTTAGGTAGCATCTGATGGGTCTGGTCCTGGTTATCTTGCGTCCATGATGTTGGGGGCTAACGACTGGTTCCGCGGCCGTCCAGGGGGCCCATATGTGTGAAGTTCTTAAATACGTAGGCAGGTCCTCCTATCCAAATCTGCCACGGAGTCTGCCGGTTCTGGGATCTCACTCCGGAACAACACAAGGGCAGAGCTAGAAGTTAACTGCAGGGTAGTCACCCCTGGTTGGTGTCTAGCTTTCAACTGATTTGACTGGGGGCGGGAGCTAGATTTATAGGCTCGGTTCTGGGCCCTGTAGACAGTAGGGATCTCGAGTCTTATGGACTTATTTGAGCTCTCAATAGATATGGGGACTAGGTAAGATGGTATTTACTGTTGTGGCACATGGCTATAGGAAGCCTTTATATTTTCATATAACTGAGCCTTAGTAAGAGGTACTATTTTGGCTATACTGGAAGTATTTAGGGGAGAGAGACTGGATCTACTTTGCGAGGGATGGGGACAGCTGTGATAGGAGCGTCTCTCTAGATTGTTCAATCTTCATTCTATGGTATAGCTGAGGTGCTAATTTAGTGATCAGAGCATGCAAGAAAGGTAAATGGTTTATTGTGAGTTAATAGAGGTTAGTAAAGGTGTTAGTCATGCATGGTTAGTTCATTGATAGGAAGAATTCCTATGCTACCTGGCAATGACTCGGAAGTCAAAACAGGGGTCAGGTATACCTCCGCGGGGGTGGGGGTCTCCCTCCTCGGGTGGGCAAAAAGGGGGAGCTGGGCGCCCTCTCTCTGTGATAGTCGTCCGGCGGCTGTGGCTAGGGGCTTGCCATATCACCAGTGTTTGTAATAACCCTCTGTGTATGAGACAGATGTGGGTGTCCTTAATACCAAAACCGAAGGTGCCTTAGCTAGCTGGTTTTACTCGGCTGGTTGTTAATTGTAGGGTTTGCTGGATGTGGTGGAGACTGGGTTGCTAACTCTGCCACATTATCTGGAAGTATGGCAATAGAAGTTAGTTACTGGCGGGGCGGCTAGCCTCGCACCGACGACCATTGGGTGCAGGGTTGTGAATGGGTTGTAAGAGAATAGATGGCATGCAAGGGGCTAGTAAAGTTCTAATGTTGTTCTGGCCTACTAAGTGAAGGTAGGCTGGATAGGAGTATATATATATAAAAGGTTGGAGAGCATTAGCAACGGACAATTCAAGGATCTTCAAGAGAGAGAGAGAGGCTAGGTCGGACAAGAGTAGAGAAGCGCGGGTGTCTTAATGAGAGGGGGGGGGAGAGTTCAAGGGCTACAGGGAAATTTTGCCCCTAAGGTCCCTGGGCGTGGGGGTGGCATTAGGCTACAATTGATATGGAAGTTTGAAAAGGCAGTAGAATACGTTAGCCAAATGCTACCGGGGAATGCAACTATGGGGTGGTATATGAGTCTGGAAAAGATAGAGTTATGTGATCAGTCCGAGGGGTTATGGATACTCTTAGTTGGCCCTGGGAACTGCGTTTTCTATTAAATATAAATATATCCAACAACAGCGGCAGTTCGGAGGGAAACTTAGTTTATTGTTTTCGGGGTACTTATGACAGATACTGGTAACCAGGTTATCTTATACAATCTCTGGTTGGGGTAAGAGGTGCATGACACGAAGTAAATTGGCGTAGTGTGGACTGTGGATACGAAGGAGGCAAGGGGAAGACGTATGACAATTGTGGGAAAGTAAATGGAAAAAGGTGAACACAATGGCGGATAAAATACTTAACCTAAGGATTGAATACATAGATTTATGGGGCGATGGGTCTTCAGAAGCTTAGTCTGGCAAGACAAGATGTTAGGGAATGTTAATATTAATACTTAAACTAAGGATTGCATACATCGATGAACGATGACATTATAGTCGTCGTCCTAATAAGGTGATGAAACCTGGTTGATCTGTACTTGGCACAATACCACACAAGGACAGTGCCGCTATGTCGTATCAATGCTGGTGGCAGTTAATATTATAGACTTAGTTACTAGAGGAACAATGCAAGGGGCGACTGAGCACGGGTTACATATATCTATACTCGTCATGGGAAATGATATACGAGGTCTAGGGACAAGCGTGGGTGTTTTTAACTTCTAAGATATATAACATCTACTTCTCGGATGTAAGAACATACATAGATATAATTATGGCTGTCTGATGTGTTGGCATTGGCTTAACGTCGGGACAGGGCATGGGTGTTTTTAATATGAATGTATATTCCTGTTCATCATCTTTGTAGTTAGGAGTGTAGGACACGAGGGGGTTAGTGTACGTGAGGTGTGGAAAATGGTCAGTTTAGAAAAGGTAAATGGGTGCAGCCTGGAGCTGCTTAGCCCTGCGGGCTTGGGCCTGTCTGAAATGGCTGGCTCGGTCAGCTGGTCCTTTCGTTCTGTGGACCTTTCCTTTGGGTGTTTCTGTGTGGTGTTCGTTCGTGGCTTCTGTGGTGGGCTTCTCGTTCTGGGGCATTTTACCAAGCATGGGATGTATTTTGCATGCCTAGGGCGGGGTCCAGACAGATTCAAGACTCAGAGCTCACTTCACTGTCGTACCCTTCGGACCCCCTTGATATCTATCCCTCTCAACCCCACTTAGAAACTTTCTCTCTTACTTTGTATACCTTCCTTCCACTACTTCACCAATCTATTTAATTATCCCATCCCCTTGATAGACCTTATATCTATTATTGTATTAACGACGAGCTCTCAGATAACTAGATAGGATTTGGGCCTTATGCAGAGACGTAATTGTTAATGAGACCTAGGAAGCTTTTTGTTGTCTCATATTTGGTGGTTTCATGCTTGCTAGTGTGTTCTTGTGTCAGGTTAGCAGGGGCTAGACCGGAGGGGAGGCTTTTTGCGATCCTTTAAGTAAAGTCTGCTGGTGCGAGTCCTGTGGACCCACACGACTTTACTAGGATACCCGTGGGAGTCTGGGGGCATTTTCTTGTCTGTGTCCCTGTGTGTCTAGCGTTGTGTTGTGTGAGGGCCCTTGGCCTAGTCCACTCAGCAGCTGCGCTAGCACGTCTTGCTTTTGTTTTAGGGTCGCCAGGAGAGAGTCAGATACTTGCGATCTGAGTCTCTCAAGAGAGCACCCCTTTCAATTAGAGTAATTTGGCGGCACAGACCTGAGAACGTCCCTATGCTAGAGCAGGTGGCTCAGCCCGGGTATCCGAAGCCTATATCCTTCCGGCTAGACCTCTGCCGCCTGGCAGATTAACAGCTAGGGGTTTATTATTTCTGTATGCTTGTTATTGTGCCACAGTTTACCGTTTTTGTGAGCATTGTGAGTCAGGGTGTGGCTTAGAGACTCTGTCCGAGCAGGCTTGCCTGACTAAGAGTGAGAAGCACACCTGTATGTGGTTATGTTGCGAGTTGCTACCTTTATTTAATTATACCTATGCCATTATACACTGTATGGCCTATCACTAGTATTTATTCCTGCTTATGAGTTAAGAGTTCTCTAAATCCGTAATGTACTTTCTTTGCTAAGCATCAGATCCTACAGTAGCCGCATGCAGTTTAGAAACCCGCATCTTGTCTACCGGTACGATGTTTTGAGGACTGTTTGCTTTCACCTTCTTTCACGCAGGGGTGATTAGTTGTATTAATTAACGTAACGTTAAATGTACTTTCTTCTAGTTTGTTATTAAATTGTTTCTGCAATTTAATTCCGTTATCTATCTTTTCCTTGAAGCTTTAAGTCAACTTAATTGTGTGATCTTTTATATAGCCTGCTTGACTATCAGCAGTCTATAGTGCGTGCACCCTGTAACCGAGTCATAGGATACCTCGTTGTCCAGGCAGGACTCTTGACGGTTTAGGGTGGCTTGTTGCCTGCCTTTATAGATAAGGGTTGGATCTAGCGTTTTCCGTTGTTGCTTGTTGCCGCATACCTAGTCCAATAGAAAGAGCCCAGTGTTTATATATCCCAGGACGTAACAGGGTAGGTAGGTGCGGCCTGGAGCTGCTTAGCCCTGCGGGCTTGGGCCTGTCTGAATTGGCTGGCTCGGTCAGCTGGTCCTTTCGTTCTGTGGACCTTTCTTTCGGGTGTTTCTGTGTGGTGTTCGCTCGTGGCTTCTGTGGTGGGCTTCTCGTTCTGTGGCATTTTACTTCCCTCTCCTTCATTATAGGCTCGTCCCCGAGCCTCAAGGGTGAAGTAAAAAGAAGCATAGTTATGGTGGGTCATTTTGAGGGTGTTTAGAAGGTTCCACCAAGCAAGAGAGCGACGGTCAGGTTTCTTTTGTAGGTCAATGTATACCTGTAAGAATGTGTCCTCTGTGATGTGATGGGCGGTTGCCCGGGCTTGATGTGGGCGTTGTAGACGTAAGTGTCCAGTGGGGATTTTTACTTTAACCTTTCGTATGAATGGTTTGTAGTTTTCCCCCGTGGGGGTCGGAGTGAGGTGTGTGGGATTGACAGGAGGTCTGTTTAGTGTGGTGAATGGGTTACTAACCGAAGGGGAGGGATTACCGGGCGAAAACGGAGCTGGGGATGAAGGGGGAATATGAGTCTAGGGTTTTTTTTGGGGTTGTCTTGGGCGGTGTTGTAGGCTGGGAAAATATAGTGAGGCAATGCGCAAGATCGGTTTAGGTAAGGTGGGTGAAGGAGGTGTGTGAGAAGGAGGGGTGTGTGTTGTGTGTGGCTTGGGTCTTTAGTGTCAGAACGGGGTGTTATTTTTGTATAACTGTCTTTAAATCTGATGGGTCTGTTGATTATTCTACCTCTGGCGGTCCTGGTGGGAAGGTAGATGTTTGTCGTGGGACTTGAGTCGCTCGACGATGTTTTATATTGAGGGGAAGAACGTTTTACAGGTGAAGGGCATCTATTGGGGGCGAGGTCGGGGGTTATTTGAGAGGTAGATGCGTGTGGAGGATTTTGCTGGGTGAGGGGTGGTAGGCGGAATGGAAGAGGATTTGGTGGGGGTATGTATGGGGTTCTCTCATGGGTGACTTTGGGGGGGGATTTTTTTTTAGGGGGGTTGGTTGGGTGTTCGATGAGATGAGGAGGTTGGTTGATGTGTGGGTGGGGTTGCAGGGATAGTGGAGGGGAAGGGGGTGGATGTGGGGGGGCTAGACGGGTGGGTAGGGAGTGTAGATTTAAGTTGGAGGGAAATGGCAGCCTGTCGGTGAGGACGAAGATTGCTGTCATCCCGACTAGCAACAGACTGTTCAGAAAAGAGAGGCAAAAACTTAAACATTTTATCCTGGAATGTGAATAATATAATGAAATTAGGAAAAAATTACTCAGGCCATATATCTAAGACACTGGAAACTAATAGGAGAGTTACTATTCAAGAAAAAAAACGAGGGAAGAAATACATAGATGTAGGAAAAGGAGAGAAAATATGATAAAAGTACTTGACGAAAGGACAGATAATTAAGAACACAGGAAAATTAAGAAGAGCTAAAGTGTTTAACAAGGTATAAAACAAATTTAAAAGATGGTCAGAAAAGTGTAGGTTAACAAGAAAAGTAGTATGACTAAGGGAAAAATATATAATATATACAGTATATGGAAAACATGTAAATTTAAGAAAGAACAGATAATTAAGAACACAGGAAAATTAAGAAGAGCTAAAGTGTTTAACAATGTATAAAACAATTTTAAAAGATAGTCAGAAAAGTGTAGGTTAACAAGAAAAGTAGTATGACTAAGGGAAAAAAAATATATATACAGTATATGGAAAACATGTAAATTTAAGAAAGAACAGATAATTAACCTCTGAAGTGCGCATGGGGGTAATTGGAAACGTCCCCCTGTGCTGACGTATTTGAGGTGTTTCCGTCACTAAAATATTCATTGTGCCATTAATAGCATTAATATTTATCCATATGCGCCTATTATGGGTTGATTATAAAGGTATTAACCTGAAACAACAATAAAACGAGTGAAAACAGCGTTTGGATGGTCAAAATCGGAGATATAGCCCGCGAGTTGTATAATGTATGGGTGAGGCAATCTGCTTTCCCGCCAATTTCCCCAAGGCCACTGAGACACAGTCGATCGATACTCTCTCTCTCTCTCTTGCACTCGCTTGCTATCAGTGATGACCACACCCTCCAATCGGATTTCTAATGTTAGCACGAAAATATACCTCAGAATAAGGGAATACAGGGAAAATAGGTGATAACTGAAGGAGAGGAGGAAAGTGGGGAAGGAGGGGAGGTAGAGGACTGAGATTTTGCATGGCCCAGGGGCCAAAAAAAAAAAAAAAAATAAAAAAAAAAAATATAAAAAAATATTTTTTTTTCGATGTCAAAAGTTGATTTTTATTTTCTCTGACTCTTAAGAGTCTTCCCGCAGTGCGCCGGGGGAACTCTTAAGAGTCTCCCCGCAGCTCCCGGGTTAATCACTAACTGCCAGCTAGAGAAGGTACAAAGGAGTACAAAGGAAATCAAGCAACAACAGATCTAGTGACCCTTCTAGGTTGCTTGTCCTCCAAAACACTGAGGATCAAGTGTCCAAACAGTGGTTTAGAGTGGGTAAGGGAACATTGGAAAGGGAACTACTGCCCTGCCACTAACGTGGCAGGACTAGGAAGTTAGTAGGGGACATATGGGTTAGTAACTGAGGGGAGGATAAAGTTATTCATTTACAAACGCAGTCAGTCGCGGGTTTTTGCAAGATATTTGTCTAGGCGGAATTTAAATGAATCAACGGTGCTGCAGTCTATAACGTCTCGGGGAAGCCCATTCCACAAGTTGACAACTCGATTGAAGAAGAAATTCTTAGATTCGTGCGAGTTAAAAGATTTACCAATAATTTTGCAACCGTTTCCCCGCGTGTAATTAGATTGGTCGATAGTGAAGTACTTACTACAGTTCATATTGTCGATGCCTTTGATGATTTTGAACACTTGAATTAAGTCGCCTCTTAACCTCTGAAGTGCGCATGGGGGTAATTGGAAACGTCCCCCTGTGCTGACGTATTTGAGGTGTTTCCGTCACTAAAATATTCATTGTGCCATTAATAGCATTAATATTTATCCATATGCGCCTATTATGGGTTGATTATAAAGGTATTAACCTGAAACAACAATAAAACGAGTGAAAACAGCGTTTGGATGGTCAAAATCGGAGATATAGCCCGCGAGTTGTATAATGTATGGGTGAGGCAATCTGCTTTCCCGCCAATTTCCCCCAAGGCCACTGAGACGCAGTCGATCGATACTCTCTCTCTCTCTCTTGCACTCGCTTGCTATCAGTGATGACCACACCCTCCATCGGATTTCGATGTTAGCACGAAAATATACCTCAGAATAAGGGAATAACAGGGAAAATAGGTGATAACTGAAGGAGAGGAGGAAAGTGGGGAAGGAGGGGAGGTAGAGGACTGAGATTTTGCATGGCCCAGGGGCCAAAAAAAATAAAAAAAAAAATAAAAAAAAAAAAAATAAAAAAAAAATTTTTTTTCGATGTCAAAAGTTGATTTTTATTTTCTCTGACTCTTAAGAGTCTCCCCGCAGTGCGCCGGGGGAACTCTTAAGAGTCTCCCCGCAGCTCCCGGGTTAAGAACACAGGAAAATTAAGAAGAGCTAAAGTGTTTAACAATGTATAAAACAATTTTAAAAGATAGTCAGAAAAGTGTAGGTTAACAAGAAAAGTAGTATGACTAAGGGAAAAAAAATATATATACAGTATATGGAAAACATGTAAATTTAAGAAAGAACAGATAATTAAGAACACAGGAAAATTAAGAAGAGCTAAAGTGTTTAACAATGTATAAGACAAATTTAAAAGATAGTTAGAAAAGTGTAGGTTAACAAGAAAAGTAGGATGACTCAGGGAAAAAAATATATAATATATACAGTATATGGAAAACATGTAAATTTGTAGAATCATGCCCAATCGCTTAGGAATTGAAAACAATCAAAACAAAAAATTCAAGTACAATAATATCCTCATCATCATCAGGGGGGGGGGGGGTTATTTAGGGTCGCCGTTAGTCTGGGTGACGGTCTGGTAATAGGGGTGGTGGTGGTGGTTGTGGCTTTGACCTTGGGGTTTCACTTTCACTTTGGAAGGGAGGGGTGGGTATACTGTTAGGTCTGTCGTTAGGAATGTGTGTCTGGGTGAGAGCTGGCCCGGGGCCAGTTTTGGAGGGTGTTTTAAATGGTTTCGGTCGGGGGTAGTGATAGGTGGGGTTTAAAGGTGAAATGGGCAGGTCGAGTCGGGGTTGTTGTTGCGGAAGAGGTTGGTGCTGGGGAGGGGTTGAATTGTGTAGAGAGTTGTGGTCGTGAGTGGGGTTGGGGGAAGGGTGAGTAAGGCTGGAGGTTGAGAGTTTACGATGATCGGGTGGTTTGGAGGTTTGGAGTGTGGGGATTTGATAGGGAGATGGTGGGGGGGGGTCTGGGCAGGCAGGGTTGTGGTTTGAGAGGGGTTGAATTTGGACTGATTTTATTTTCGGGGGGAACGTGAATGGGATTTCGAGGAGTGGTTGAGGTTGAGAGGTTGATTATGTTGTTTGGGGCGAGAGAGAGGGGAATATTTTGGGGTTTAGCCAAGGTGGAAAAAGTTTTGTGGTTGGATTGGGATGGGCGTGGTATTTTGTCGAGCGGGATCTTTGGGGGTGGAATTTGGGGCGGATGGGGTAACGGTGAAGAGGGGGGGGTAAGATAGGGGGGAAAGAGGAGGTAGGGGTTATGTACGGGGGTGATTTTTCGTTCTGAATGTGGTCGTGAGAGGTTAGGCTTAGAAGAGTGAGGAGTAAGGAAGATGAGGGTTTGCTTCAAGGAGATGTGGAGGGCATGAAGGGATGGTCTGAGCATTGGTTAATGCCTTTTCATCCAAAAAAATGCAAGTACCCTGGACATGCGGATTGGGACAAGCAAGATAGACAAGGTAGGATACAGTATGTATGAAGCGATGGAGGAAGTGAATGCAGAAAAGGATATAGGAGTAGTGATAGACAATAAGTTAAATTTCTCAGAACATTTAGCGGAAAAGATAAACAAAGCCAATAGAATTGTAGGGCTGATAAGGAGGACATTTGTGTCACTTGACGAAGAAATCTTCAGGAATCTCTATACAGCGCTGGTTAGGTCGCACCAGGAATATGCGAACCAGGTGTGGGCTCCATATATGGTAAAGGATATAGAATCAGTGGAGAAGGTGCAGAGGAGAGGTAGCAAGCTAGTTCCAACGTTGAAGAACGCGGGCTATGAGCAGAGGTTGAGGACACTGGCATTTTTTTTTTTTTTTTTTAAGAGACAATGAACGGAGGAAGGAAAAACACAGATAAAACAAAAAGGTCCATGTGCCTAAAGGCATCCTCCATTCATAAAATGTTTGTAACAACTGGATTTAAACATTTGTAGATTGTAAGTTTGTGGAAAGCAATTCGAGGGAAGTGAATTCGAAAGAGTAGTAGCTCTGGGGATAAATGAATTCTGATAAGCAGAATTTCTGCATTGTGGAGGAGAAAGTGTAAATTCATGGGCGCTCTCAGCTGCCCTAGTTCTACGGGGAAAGATGTGGAGAGGCGGCACAATTGAAGCAAGTTCCTCGGAACAATTGCTGTGAAAATATCTGTAGAATAATGCAAGGGATGCAACGTTTCTTCGTATGGATAATGTAGGAAGGTCCTGTGTGATTGCAGGGTTATTGATTAATCTAATAGCTTTATTTTGAATTTTGTCCAACTGCCTCAATGCAACCACTCCACTTCCACCCCACAGTGGTGAACAGTAATCCATCTGAGAACGCACATGACTTTTATATATTACGGCCAACTGCTCGTCACTGAAGAATTCTCGAACTCTGTACAGGAGTCCCAGTTTTTTAGAGGCATTCTTAGCAATGCTTCTAACATAATGTGTCCAGCTCAAGTTAGTAGTTAATGTTACACCGAGAATGTCAATACTAGGGGAAGTGGGAATATTTACATCATTAAAAAATATATGGGAGTCAGTGAGATTCTGTCGGTTAGAAAATTGAACGTACAGTAAAAGTCCGTTAATCCGACGACCGATGATTCGAATCTCCCAATAGTCCGAATTTTTCAATTTGAGGCCAAATCCGAATTCACCCGATGGTCCGAATTTCAAGAAGTCCCAAAGTCCCCTTTTTGAGGCATTAGTCCACTCAAATGACACATAATGGAGCACACACATATCATATGTTCATGAATTCACTTTAAAAGTTTACCATTGTCATTGTAGCCTATTACCTACTTCAAAACATTCAGATTAATGGTCAAAGGAAGCTACTGATATAAACGTAAAAACCTTCTTCTTCTTCCACATCGTCTGCTAGAGAGTTTATTTTGCTCTTGAACGCATCCTTGGGACGCTCCGATGCGCTACTGGCTTGCACCGCATTTTCTGCAAGCGCATTCAGTCTTGAGCTTGAAAACGCACCTTTGGACGTTCCGATACGCTACTATTTATAGTTCAGTGATCGGAGCGTCCCAAGGGTGCTTTCAAGACAACAAGACAAAGGTGCTTTCAATACAATATAATATAACAGAGCACGTCACAAAAGGAAAATCACAAAAGGAAAATTACAAGAACCTCTCAGGGAAGTGCCGTTGTTAAGGCATTACTTCCCGAACCACATCTGATCTGATCTTCAAGAGCAAGACAAACTCGCTAGTAGACGGAAGAAGAAGAAGAAGTTTATATAGCAGATTCCTTTGACCATTAATCTGAATGTTTTGAAGTAGGTAATAGGCTGTACTGTACTGCAACTGATCATCATCATCATCTCTGACCTCACCCTCACCTAGACTTAAATCACCCTGACCTCAAAAGACAACGACAAACTTACCCCTCATATACAGTACAGTAGTATAAAATCCACCTTTACTATCTCTCCTAACCCCTATTATACTAACAATTGTTCTTTTCACCCCTCCTAAAACGCCTGTGCAGTAATCTGGAGACACCACAACCCTCCAAGCAAACTGCACATTTAAACAATAAGAAGAAGAAGAAGAAGGTAATAGGCTACAATGACAATGGTAAACGGGGTCAATATTTACAGCTGGGATCTCATTTTTAACGGTAGTTTTGGGTTCCTATCATTCTATGCTTCATTGCTATATACTTTTTATCCACCGGAAATTTTTTTTTTTTTCTTGGCTTTTTTTTTTTTTTTAGCATTAACCTAACCTAACCTAATAGCCCCCAAATACATTTAGGTTAGGTTAGGTTAGGTTTTTAGGTTAGGTTAAAAAAAAAAAAAAAAAAAAAAAAAAAAAAAAAAATATCTGGTGGATAAAAAGTATATAGCAATGAAGCATAGAATGATAGGAACCCAAAACTACCCTTAGAAATGAGATTCCAGCTGTGGTGTGACTCGTAAATATTGACCGTAAACTTTTGAAGTGATTTCATGAACATATATGTGTGTATGCACCATTGTGTCATTTGGGTGGCCTAATGCCTCAATGTTTTCGTCATACACAGGTTCATAGGGGTAAAGTCCGATAATCCGAAAAATCCACTAATCCGAACGAGGGCCGGTCCGCTGCCCTTCGGATTAACGGAAGTTTACTGTACTTGGTTTTCTGTGCATTAAAGGAAACTAGATTCTTTTGTCCCCATTCATTAATTCTAGAAAGGTCCTGGTTCAGAGAAATTGCAGTGTTTATTTTTGAATTTATAAGATCGGGTTGGGTGAAAGAATTGGTAAATGTGAAGGAACTGTGGAGTGTTGAGTCTTCTGCGTAGGAATGTATTGGATTACGAGTGGTAGATATGAGATAATTGATATGAATGAGGAACAGAGTTGGGGCCAAAACTGATCCCTGGGGAACACCAGCATTTATTGAGTGAAATTGAGAATAAAGGCCTTCTACCATTACACATATTTTTCTGTTATGAAGATAAGAAGAAATTAGTGGAACTAATGATGCAAGGCCGTAGTGTGACATCTTCGACAATAAGGATTGATGCCAGACTCTATCAAATGCCTATTATGCCTTTGATATATCCAGTGCTGAGTGCTATTGTATGTGTTTCACCATGTTGGTCTGTAGCTTGGTTGATTTGATGCATAAGAAGGCAAAGAATGTCTGCAGTTGATCGACATCGTCTAAAACCATATTGCCTATCACTGATTAATTTATTATTCTCAAGATGCTTAATTATGTGATTATTTAATATAATTTCAAAGACTTTACCAAGAGTGGAAGTTATAGCTATTGGTCTGTAGTTTGATGGATCTGAAGAGGCACCTTTTTATATAGGAGAAAGAGAGGGGATATGATAGAGACTTTTTAGATAGTGTCAGGAAAGTATGATGAGGATGTGTGTGAAGGTATCTTCTTGATGTGGGAGGGAACAAGAACGAGAGGACACTCTAAGAAAATTTACAAAGAAAGAAATAGGCTTGAGAAGGCAAAGAACTCATTTTGTGATAGAGTGGTAAATGAGTGGAACGCACTGCCCCAGTATGTAGTCGATTCCGAATCAATAAGGGAGTTTGAAAGTAATCTTGATAAAGCATGGGTAAGACAAGTTTTGAAGTTTGATTATAAAGCAAAAATACAGAATAGTAAAAATTTTGCGTCCGCTACCGCCGCCGCCAACACCGTGAACGACCGCAGCAGTGCAAGTACTGGTACTGAGCTGGATACACAGGCCTAGTTTGCCTTTTTCCAGAGGATCTACTGTAAGAAACTGTAAGAAGTTAACCGCGGCGATCGCCTTATGTAAACATGACGACCGTACGCCCGGAATCTACATCCATCCCCATTTTTTTAATATATTAATTGATAGAGTGAGTGTAGTGGTGACTTTATTGATGTCCATAATATTATTATTTATTTTCTATTGTGTTGTCCGTGCTCGGGCTCTGTCTTGAGTCGGCCACCCCCAGAAAAAAAATAAAAAAGGAAAATTGGAGAATACATACATACGTACGTATTTACTTATTTACTTATTTATTTATTTTTTCAGAAACTTGGCCCTGGTAGTTATCCTGGTGAGAGCTGGCTTGGGGTTGGATCCAGCGGCCCTCAAACAACTGAGCATTATGGTGATCCGTCTAGCCTTCTCCCCGTGCCTGGTGGAGACGCTAGTTGTGGCTGTTATGACGTATCTCACCCTGGGCTTCCCTTGGTTGTGGGGTCTTATGCTTGGGTATGTAGTAGTAGTAGTAGTATAGTCCGTTCCTTCTAGGTTGGGAAGAAATCGTAACTCCTAACCTCTCATAACTCAAAAAGGAATAGAGCAAATGAACTGTCAATTTATACACATATTCCCTAGCCAAGTCTTCCTATTTGGTAGAAATATTAGCTCGATTACTCTAGTAATTTTTGAGTTATGAGAGGTTATATGTTACGATTTCTGCCCAACCTAGAATGAACGGACTATAGTATAGGTAGCGCCAATGAACTTGACAATTTTCTTGACCCCTTAACTTCTCATAACTCAAAGTGAATGAAAGCATTCGAGCTTACATTTCTATCATTAGGGAAGAGCTCACCAGGAATTATGTCATATCAGGAAATAGGTGTGGATATTTACAGCCAGTTTGCTCTAGGTCCTATAGTAGTAGTCGTTCCCTAGGCTGCCTGGCTGTACAGCCCTGAGCTCCTAAGGAAGGCAACGGCCGAGACCTGGTTCTACCACAAAGTTCTCAAGGAGCGTGTGTTGTGTTGTTAGCGTAAGTGGTCGTGTGTTATGCAGTCTTCCAGGATGTTGTTGTTGTTTGTTCTAGTAGCCCTAAGATTCCATTTTGTGGGAATCCTGCGGAGACCAGGTATGTTCAATACTTGGATACAGGTCTCCCTCGATTTACGATTGGGTTACGTTCCTGAAAACCCGATCTTGAATAGAAGAATCATATAGCAAACCTTAAGGGAGGTGACCTGTATTTTTAAATTTTTCTCCTTTTCTCTCTTTCTCTGGCTTGTATCCATTCGGCCACATTCAGCCAACTATTTTAAGACGTTTATCCCCATCTAGGTGTCGATTTCTTCCTGGCGAGCGATAGCGAGCCAGCATTATATGAAGAGATCCGGCTTCGCCGGAGACATTTTTCTATCGAAAAATTTACAAATTTAGCCTGCTGTCAAAAACATTTTCAAAATATGCTGGCTCGCTACCGCTCACCAGTAAAAAATTGACACCTAGATGGGGATAAACGTCTTAAAACAGTAGGCTGAATGGGGCCAAATGGATACAAGCCAGAGAAAGCTAGAAAAGGACAGAACAAAAACAGGTCACCCCCCTTAAACTTTATGGGGTAAATGGGGATGCGTTCTGGGACCAGCCAAAACCCAAACCCAAACACCTAAATACCTATAATAATATCGTAAATTGGGGCATCAGATAGTGAGGTAGACCTGTACTTCGACGCTATCTTCCCTATATACTGTAGGTTTGTTATTTAAATAGTAATAGTTCTTTTTATATTGACTCTCTCTATATATTCTCTCATTCAGGTTTGTATTAGGAGCAGTTACCCCGGCGGTCATAGTGCCGTGTATCTTGACGTTATCATGGAAGGGGTACGATGTCAGCAAGGGCAGTTATGTTAGCAATTAGAATGATATGTACTCCAACGCTATCTTCCCTAAGTAGGTTCGTTTATTAAATACAGGTCTCCCTCACTATCCGATCCCCCGATTTACGATATTAGTGGCATTTTACTATAGATTTTTAGGTGTTTGTGTTTGTGTTTGTGTTTTGGCTGGTCCGAGAACGCATCCCAATTTACCCCTTGAATTTTAGGGTTCGCTATACGATATTTCTATTTAAGATCGGGTTTTCAAGAATGTAACCCAATCGCATATCGAGGGAGACCTGCACTCCATCGCTATCTTCCCTATATAGGTTTGTTTTTGAAATAGTATTACTGTAGCTCTTTTTGTATTGACTCTCTATATTTTATCTCATTCAGGTTTGTATTAGGAGCAGTAACACCAGCGGTCATAGTGCCGTGTATGTTGACGTTATCATCGAAGGGGTACGGTGTCAGCAAGGGCATACCCACCCTGGTCATCGCCGCCTCCAGCATCGACGACGTGCTGGCTATCTCCGGCTTCGGCATCCTCATGGGCATCACATTTGCTGAGGGTTGGTCACTTGGCTTATTTGGGTAATTTATTATATTTGATACAATATTTGTTTTTTAAATGCGACCTAGTCTTCATCATCTTCTATGTCTTACTTCTTCATGAGAAGCTTTGGCTTAAAATGGCTTATTGCTGAAACTACCCTTGAGGTGAGAAACTACCCTTTGTTCGCCTCTTTGCTGGAGCTATCGTGGTCTAGCGGGCTAAGGCTCTACGCGCTATGTTGGTGATGACTAGCCACGTGAGTTTGAATCTCGGCTATGCTACGACAGTTTCCAGTGCTATATAGCCTTCGTCGCTTACTGCTGTAGAATTTATTACAGTTGGGGATTTCCCCCAAATGAAATTAATTGATAAGGTTGTTGTTGTTGTTGCTGTTGTTGCTGTTCCCCAGGCTGTCTGACC
Source organism: Paralithodes platypus (assembly GCA_032716605.1). Classification (NCBI taxonomy): domain Eukaryota; kingdom Metazoa; phylum Arthropoda; class Malacostraca; order Decapoda; family Lithodidae; genus Paralithodes; species Paralithodes platypus. The sequence goes on along the minus strand of CM064488.1, from coordinate 39,321,903 downwards.
GAGCAGCCCCAAGGTCCCGAGCAAGGCCGAGGCCATAACCGAGAGCGCCCCCCAAAAAAACTCCCTGCTTACCACTAATAAAGCCCAGGTGACCAAAGCCACTCCAAGGCGGGGAGCTGAGGAGGGTGCGGAAACACCCAGGAAACCAAAGCCCCACCCAAGGCCCTGTGCCCCTCAGCAATTATGAAGGGAAAGTTGAGGAGCAAAGGAAAAATTCATATGGTTATTCATCCTTATTATTATTCGCCTCTTTGCTTCTTGTACTGGAGTAAATAGCCATTTATTAAACAAAAGTAGACTCCTATTGATATCTAAGTTTTTCCTCATCCAACGACACCCATCGCTTGAGCCTTGTATATTGTATTTGCTTATTGTCTTAACCTCATTTTCTTTGGCTTGTTGAGGCAAAATTCAAAAGCTGATCTATAGGACAGAATGGTGATCAAGGAACTAATCGTCAGTTTATGCATATGCATGTAGTTTCGAGTGCACAGTTACCAAAATATGAACCTGATAATGCCAGTGTATGTACACTACATACATACAAACATATATACTCTAGTCGTTTATGAGTTATAGAGGTTAGTGATGAAGATTTTTTGGGAAGGATGTAGTGTCTGGGCGTACGGTCGTCATGTTAACATAGGTCGATCGCCGCGTTTATTTTGGCGGCATTTTTTTTCTCGGTTATTTGCCCTCTGCTGGCAATATACTGTACATGATTATGACAATATGTCATGGGGGGGTAAGACCCTCAATATATTATTGTATCCAACGGCAGTCAAAATAGACGGGAACATGATCGCAAGCGTCCGGCGTCGCCGCTCCGCGTAGTGTAAACAAGGCGGGCGGTAGGCTACGCCTGAACATTACATTGTTGCCGATTTTTGGCCTAATTTTAATGAATAGACTATACAACAACAACAAGAGTGAGAGAGATTAAAAACTAATGATTCTACGGTACTGTACTGTACTTCTCTTTCTAGGTGACTTATGGGTGGTAATTCTGAAGGGGCCTTTCGAGGTATTGGTTGGGTTGGTATACAGTTGTTTGGTTGGTACCGCGTGTTGGGTGTTACCGGACCCAGCACACCCCTAGGCACCAGTCTTCAGGCTTCTCATAGTGTTCGCCGCCGGGGTCTTCGCTCTCTTTGGAAACAAGATGGTATGCGTGCATTAACTATATACTGGTACTACTTCTGTTAGTGTTGTATATTTTGCTAAATCGTATGATTTTGATAAGTTCTTTTGTTTTTATATTGTGTCGTCCCTGTTTTGGTTTGTTTATTTTGTAAGTTTTACATTATAAACTAACTAAGAACTTCCATTACAGGTTTAGCTTGGAGGTGCTGGAGCGTTAGGTTGCCTGGTGGTGGCGTTTGTAGCTGGTTATGGTTGGCGACAACAAGGGTACCCAGAACACCAGGTTAGACCGTACTCCAGTAATACTGATAGCGGATACTTAAGTGATTATTGTTCATATATACATACAAGTTTAATGACCATTTTGTCCACAGAGAATGTGGTTACAGTCTCACGTCCTAGATGGCGGCTTTCCAGGCGGCCCTGTCAAGGGCTGCCTCTGTTGTCAAGTTCTTTATTTTGAGATCGGACCGGAGTACCCGAGCCCACTTCATTCTAGGTCCACCCCTGCGCGCAGCTCATAATATAGCAATACAGTATGTATGTATGTATATACTTAGGCACATACCCCATTGCTGGGGGTGGCCAACTCGAGACAGAGTCCGAACAGAAAGCTTTAAAGTTCCAATTCTTAGGGTCCAGGACCACTTTCGCATTACCTCGCCCCTTTCTCTGTCTCGTCGAGTAGGAGAATTATACAAGGGGAGGAGGATTCCTAGCCTCCTGCCCTCAGAAGGAAAAGTAGGACAGTAAAAGGGACAGACAGAAACGGCTAAGGTTGGGTAGAGGGTGCCAAACCTAACTCTGGATAGGACCAGCCCTCACCCTATACAGTAGTTTCAAATTTTCACTTGAAAAGTTATATAATTTTTGGTACTTAAGCCTAAGAGATGGTTTTTATAAGTTTAATTAAAATGTCAAATTTTAGCCAGAAAATAATGTAAAAGAGTTCATATTACTACTCATAATATCACTAGTCTGTTTTTTTCCATCTGATGGTAAATTGAATCCCTTAGCAACTGATTTCTCGATACTTAATGGAAAAATATGTAACTACTGTGTGTCTGCATCATATATATACAAAGTTTTCATAATTAACAACATATTTCGCTTCAAAATCTTTGTAATAACTGAGAAAACATAATTAAGATATGACAATTTAATGTACACCCTATGTGGTGGATTGTGTTCTTTTATTTCATAAATTTTATTTTAGTAAGCGTTGTTTCCACATAGCGATTTTGATAAGTTAATTTGACTTTATATTGTCCTTGTCCCAGTTTTGGTTTGTTTAGTTTGCAAGTTTTACATTTTAATTTACCATCAGCAAAAAATAAACCGACTATACTATGAGGCACAATAATATAATGATGCCTCGTATTGACTCAACAGACTTATGTGGATGAAAAACTGGATTTTGTGTGGGAGATCTTCCAGCCCTTCCTGTTTGCTCTCATTGGTGCGGAGATACAGGTACGTACATCGGTTGATATCACTTCCTAAACGGGCTCTGTCTTGAGTCGGCCACCCCCAGCTAAAAAAAAAAAAAAAAAAAAGGGGGGGGAATGTGCCTGAGTACAGTAATTATTACTCCAATTTTGCGTGTTCTGATTTTGGGAAACACCAATTTTTGCGACTGAGACACCAAAAATGCAATTTTTTATGAAAACCTAATTTTGCGATGTAGGCCTAACTCTACTTTTGCGGGTGGCGCCGTAAGAAAGTGGGGCTCTCCGCACTAGTTTTCGGGGGGGAGGGGTGGCCGAGCCACCCAAGCCTCGGACACCCTCCCTCCATCCCCGCAAGCCCAGCCATCTTTCGAGTCTAGGTAAATGCTCAATTGCTCATTTAATTTGATTTTCTCAAGGATAATGATAATGTCTTATGTTTTTCTGTATTTTTCTTTATTGTGGGATGTATAATTACATGTATGTGTGTACAAACAAAGCAAATAAATTACGGAAATCACGAAAAATTGGGCCGTCACTGATGAAATGTCGACCATATTAATTTTTCCCCATAAGGTTAGTTAATCCAATTTTGCGGCCCGCAATGTCGACCAATTTCTCGCAAAATTGGGGTAAGCACTTATATAGATAGATAGATAGACTTCCCAAACTGACTAATTTCTTGAGTATGACGAGAGTACGGTAATATATGCATGACTAATTTGATTGGGAACCAAATTCACTTACTCATCTAGTGATGTACATTCTATGGGGTGATTTTGTGTTCTTTTATTTCAAAATTTTAACTTGCTAAAACGTTGTTTCCACATAGTGATTTTGATAAGTTCTTTTGTCATAATATTGTGTCGTCCCTGTTTTGGTGTGTTTATTTTGCAAGTTTTACATTATAATATTAAATTCTTCTGTTACAGGTTAGTTCCCTAGATGGACGTACCGTGGGTTGGGGCCTGTTAACACTGGGGGTTAGTTTGGTGTTCAGGCTGGCCACATCCTTCTTGGTGGTATTGGGCGGAGATCTTAACCTCAAGGAACGGATCTTCGTGGCGCTCGCATGGCTCCCCAAGCCAACCGTCCAGGTATGTATATATATGTATATATGTATTTATGTATGTATGTATGTATGTATGTATGTATGTATGTATGTATGTATGTATGTATGTATGTACTCAAGCACATAGCCCATAGCTGAGGGTGGCTGACTCGAGAAAGGTGTAATGGTTAAGGTGTCTAAAAATCTGTGTGTGATAACCCGGGTTTGAATCCTGGTGGATCACATTATATGCTTTCATTAATTTCATTGGAGGTGTTTGGTGTTGTGGTGAAATTAATAAAAAATAGATTATCAGTGTCTGGGACCACTTTCTTTTTCCCTCTTCCCTTGCTCTGTCTTGTTGAGTAGGAGAATTTTACAAAGGGAGGAGGATTCCTAACCTCCAGGTAGTACCAGATAATAATTGTGTTAGGTTCATTGTACAGTCGCGCTAATAAGTGATGTCTCGGCACCAAGTATGTTTTGATCAATAATTGGTATCAACAATATCTAAGCTTCATTTCTTCATATCGAGTGAAATATACAAACACATTCCTACACTTACCCACCCTATTCAACATCTGACAGCCATTAATACAGCACAGAGCGAGCCAAACGTAATGACAGCTGGGCCATGAATTATTAGCGCGACTGTACACTTGCACCCTTGAGGCTAAAAATATAGTTTCTTTTATATTTATATTCTGGCCATCATTAGATGATTTTATTCCATTTAACCCGGGAACTGCTGGGAGACTCTTAAGAGTTCCCCCGGTGGACTGTGGGGAGACTCTTAAGAGTGAGTGAAAAAAAAAATCAACTTTTGACATCGAAAAAATAATTTATTTTTTATTTTTATTTTTTTATTTTTATTTATTTTTTTTTTTTTTGGCCCCTGGGCCATGCAAAATCTCAGTCCTCTACCTCCCCTCCTTCCCCACTTTCCTCCTCTCCTTCAGTTATCACCTATTTTCCCTGTTATTCCCTTATTCTGAGGTATATTTTCGTGCTAACATTAGCGAGTTGCAAGCAGGGTGTTGTCATCACTGATGGCAAGCGAGTGCAAGAGAGAGAGAGAGAGCATCGATCGACTGTGTCTCAGTGGCCTTGGGGGAAATTGGCGGGAAAGCAGCTTGCCTCACCCATACATTATACAACTCGCGGGCTATATCTCCGATTTTGACCATCCAAACGCTGTTTTCACTCGTTTTATTGTTGTTTCAGGTTAATACCTTTATAATCAACCCATAATAGGCGCATATGGATAAGTATTAACGCTATTAATGGCACAATGAATATTTTAGTGACGGAAACACCTCAAATACGTCGGCACAGGGGGACGTTTCCAATTACCCCCATGCGCACTTGTTAGGTTAAGAAGGGGCTGTACGGTCGCGCTAATAAGTCATGTCCCAACTGTCATTACGTTTGGCTTGCTCTGTTCTGTATTAATGTCTGTCATATGTTGAATAGGGTGGGTAAGTGTAGGAACATGTTTGTATATTTCACTCGATATGTAGAAATGAAGCTTAGATATTACTGACACCAATTATTGATCAAAACATACTTGGTGCCGAGACATCACTTATTAGCGCGATTGTACAAATCTGAGGGTTAGTAGATTTAGGTTTACTTCTTTAATTTCTAGAGTTAATTTCTTAATCCAGGGACTGCGACGGTCTTTCCGGAAGCACGGTATTTAAACGTGTCAAAACAACCCTTCAAGTACCGTGCCAGTGTTGGGAAATGTCTCAAAATTGGGTGGCACATAGACAGTACAGGTCTCCCTCGATATACAATTGGGTTACGTTCCTGAAAACCCGATCTTAAATAGAAAAATCGTAAAGCAAACCCTACACTTAGAGGGGTAAATTATGGGGAAACGTTCTCGGACCAGCAAAACCCAAACACATATGCCTAAATATCTAAAATATTATCGTAAATCAGGGCATCGGATAGTGAGGGAGACCTGTAATGACATCTCTCCATTCCACATCCTCCACTCCTCCCTCCCCCCCCCCCTTTATAACCCCCCTACCCCCCCCCCCTCCCCTCCTCAACTTGACCTTTTATTTTGCACAGGTTCTAGCAGTTCATGGGTTAAACTTAACCCCTTGAAGCTCTGACACGTTTTAGCAGTTTATTTTGGCTATCATTAGACGATTTTATGCAACTTAGGAAGGATCTGTGGGTATTAAAGGGGTAAAGACTCTCTCAATCAACCCTCCGACTTACATATACCCTTCCTAATCTGAATAAAATCGTCTAATAATTACCATAAAACAAAACAGAAATGCGTATTGGAGCTTGAAAGGGTTAATAAAAATCATCTAATGATAGCCAGAATATATTGAAGCAATGCGTCATAATAAAAAGATAAAAAACAGTTAAGTTTAGTTAGGCCCTAATTTCATATTGTGTTTGTATTATCCAGGCGGCCATTGGGTCCCAGGCTCTGGACTTTGCTCGCAAGACCAACGCGGGACCTGAAGCCGAGACACTGGGAAAACAGGTCAGTGAAGGCACACACACACATACACTCACTCTCTCTCTCTTTTCTCTCTCTCTCTTTCTTTTCTCTCTCTCTCTTTCTTTTCTCTCTCTCTCTTTCTTTTCTCTCTCTCTCTCTCACACTCACTCTCTCACACTCACACTCTCTCTCTCACACTCTCTCTCTCACACTCTCTCTCTCACACTCTCTCTCTCTCTCTCCTTTACTGTCCTTATCTTCCACTTAAACCAATACAATGTTAGCTTTAAACGGAGACACTGAGAAAACAGGTGAGGTCATTGATTAATTACAATTATTATGTAAAACTTTCAAAACGAACAAGCCAAAATCAGAAACCGAACAATACTATATATGGACAAACTAACTTGGAAATTCAGTGTGGAAATTATAATGTAAAACTTGCAAAATAAACTAACCAAAACGTATACGAACACAGTAAAAGACAAAACAACTAAACGCTATGTGGAAACAACGCTAAGTAAAACATGTTGAAGAGTTAACAAAACAACATTGAGAAATTATAATGTAGAACTTGCAAAATAAACAAACCAAAACAGGGACGACGCAATATAAAGACAAAAGAACTACAGTGGAGCCTCCATCCTAGCTGCTAATCGGTTCCGCAGAAATAGAGCTAGGATTGAAACAGCCAAGATCGGGGCACTGTTCTTATGGGGAAAATTCAATCGGTTCCGTGCTCATGCCAAAATTTGCGTCTTTTTCTATTTTTTGCCTATGAAAACATGTTTTATTGTACACAAATTAAATTTTATGCATTATACTGTATCATATAATACACCAAAGAATAAGTTTTTAATAACTAGAAAAAAAGGCCCAAATCTAAACAATTACCGCACTTTTTCCCAGTGTTAGGCTATGCAAACATGTTTTTTGTCTAGGTTACATCAAGTAGCCTAGGCCTAAATCTTGTGCATTGTAAATAATAATGTAGACATGGCTAAATGACAGTCCTAACCATAAATACCGGTACTGTAGATTGGGGCATTGTTTCTATCATGCGAAAAATTTAGTCCTAGCCTAAGCCTAGGTTCTAAATTCGTCCAGCCACCCCTCAAGTACCCATTTCGCCCCAAATACATCCAATAAATACATATTATGAGGAAAATACGTATAAATACGTATTATGAGAAGATTACTTACCACACAGACTTTATTATAAATCATTGTCACATTTAGCCTAGCCTAGGCTAACATCTTCTAGGCTAGGCATTTCAATCGCTTTCGTCCGGCATGGACTGGTCTTTGCTCTGTGTTTTGAGCATGAAATTCCTTCATTGCTACCACCAGGCCAACCATCCCTATCACTAGATGTACTAGAGGTTATAATAAACGCGAGAGATAAGGGGTTCAGGCACAAAAAAGCTTGCAAACGGTTGTTTTGTCAACACAGATACTAGCTAAACTGCAAGCGTCTGCTTAGTGATGACGTCATACAAAGATGGCGGCATCTTGCGCATTTGACGATCGGATCTCGGATTCACTCGGATTTCGTCTCTAAACGGCAAGCACCTGGCAGATTCTTTTCGTTATGTTAAAACAAAATTATTGTTTTTGTTTGTTTTCTAGTTTTATGACGAGTTTTTCGTTATTTTTGCTATTTTTCGGGTTTCGGGTGGGATTTTGATGCGAGAATTGAGGCTTTTGGCGCGAGAATTGAAATTTGGAATATTTGGTGTGTGCCACGAAATTTGAATCAGCGAAGACTGATGTAGCGAAAATGGGGGCTCCACTGTATGTGGAAATATAAACACACAACCGTGACCATGATAAAATTATTTTCTCAGGTACTGGCGATTGCGGTGTTAGCCATCTTGATCACGGCACCTCTGGGAACGGTGGCCATTATGTTGACTGGTCCGCATCTACTGTCCTGCCCTGACCAATCTATACATGCCCCGACCGACCCCAACGCTGAGGCACCACGCAGGGGCGTAGCTAGAGATTTGGAGGCCCAGGGGGCTTGGTGCCTGGAGGGGCCCCCTCCATGGTTTGCTTATTATAGAAGGGGGTGGCGAACGAAGCGAGCCTAATCAGCTGGGGGGTTCGGGGGGGCGCTGTTAGCCCCCCCGAGAAAATTTTAGAATAATAATGCTACCTAGGTGCATTTTGACGATATCCATGACTCAATAGTGGGGTACTGGTAATAATTTAATATACAATTAATTATTATATCACCGTTATCTAATGGATTAGGAATACATGTACAATGGATGGTACAATACTGTAAAACATATACCACTTTGATGAACTCTTTCTCTTTGTCGTTCATTAGGCATGTCTGAAATAAGAATATAAAATATAATACTAATAAAATAATAATGTACATGAAACGTGATAACATTAAAATATTATTTCAACCCCACCACTGGCGTTAGAGAGTTAAAATAGGAGTCATTGGTAGGCCTAATCAAGCTATGCATTACCTCAATTCTCAATACTGGGGGCCTCTTCTTGAGAACCCCAGTAACTTGTTAGAAAGCTTACCAACGTTTGCACCTGACCCTGACCCAGCCAAAGGGCTAGATTAACCTACACACGAGTATTCAATGCTCACAACTGTGTTCCTTCTTATTTCACAGTTCCTGGGCTTGATATGTACAGCCACCATAGCCTATAGCCTATATGGAAGGCGTATGGTAGCATAAATAAAAGTGATCCAGAGTCTAAATTTGAAAGAATGAGTCATAGTGCTCATAGCCTAACCAAGGTAGCCTACACTCTACACCATTAATGTTGCCTCTCTATGCTCTATTTTAGCTGATGTATTGCACCCATACTTGATTGACTAATATTAAACGACTATGCATCTTTTTCACGATAAAGCTAAGGTTTAGTAAGACCATAAACATTGTATAGGCTATGTTAGGCCCCCTACAGTTCGAGAAAAAATATGAGACCAAAACATAGTCCTACAAATTTCAAGGCCTAAATATTTAGCACTTTAGAAGTTTAGCCTACTCTACAAATATCTTCGATACCACTCAACTTTCTCACAAGGTTAACTACATAGGTTATCTATGAAATATAGCTATCGATTTGACTATTACAGTTCACGAAAAAGAAAATATTACCGAAATTTTTGGTTCATATATTTATATATAATTGTATGTAGGCCTAATCTTCGATTATACACTCAACTTACTAACAATCACCATGTTTCTTGTTGTCAAATTAGGCTATATCTTATTATTCCTTTACACATGCTTACGAAAAACACAGTATATTAACCAACTGTCAAACTCAATAGTGCTATTTTGTAATGTATATAAAGTATAATCATTAGGCCTACCTATAGGCAGTGCGTCCTAAGCAAGTGGCGGGTAGGAGGCTAGGAGCGAGAGCGACGATGTTTCCCCTTGCACCGCCAAATCAATACTGATGGAGTGATCGTTATTTTTCTAATTTTAAATACCCATGACGTCGCAGGATAGAAGAAAAGAAAGAGGTTAAATCAGAAAACACACATGGTGTTTATTTTACTCATTATTAATATTACTTATATATACAATTATACAGTATATACTATTAGTATAATTAATATTATTTTCAGATCCATTTGGGGGCCCCCTTCTCTTGGGGGCCCGGGGGGCGATTTCAAACAGCCCCCTCCCGCCCCCCCCCCCCCCCTTAGCTACGCCACTGGCACCACGGCAACCACAGAAGAATGGAACAAATTGAGGTAGCTGCTGAAGGAATGGTAGAAAGATTAAGGATTATGTTTAGTAATGTGGATGTGTTTACCCAGGACAAGAAAAGAGAACTGATATGTAGGTTGCAGGATGAAGAGGAAAAACCTGATGTCATAGCCTTACAAGAAGTAAGACCAAAAAATGCTAGAATTGAAAGGGAACTGGTGGAGTATAGTTTGGAGGGTTTTGAGTTGTACGAGAGGAATGCTATTAGAGCAGAGGTTGGAAGAGGACTTTTTATTTATGTAAGAAAAGAGCTCAAGGTAAATGAGGTGGATATGAGACAGCAGTATTGTGAGTATTTGTGTATTGAAGTAAAATGTACAAGAGGGTCAATTCTAATTGCCTCTATATATAGAAGCCCAAATAATAGTAGGGAAGAGGATGATAACCTACTGAAAGCAATGGAGTAAATAGATAATAGAGAGAACAAATATAAGATTTTGATTGGTGATTTCAATTTGCCAAGGATCAACTGGGCAAATTATACTACTCCAGCGGGACAGTGTAGCCTTGAAAACAAGTTTATAGAGAAAGTAAGAGATTGTTTTTTAACGCAACATATTACAGAGATGACAAAATATAGAGATGGGAAGCAGGGGAGTGTACTTGATTTAATTTTTAGCAATGAGGAGGATATAGTGGAACATGTCAATGTGGATAGCCCTATAGGTCGTAGTGACCATGCCTGTATAAGTTTTAGTTGCAATATTAAATAGAGAGGGATGATAGAAGCAATAAAAAAATATACATATATGACAGAGCAGATTATGAGCTGCTGAGAAGGTGTCTGGACATTGACTGGGGGGAATACTTGAACGGTGAAGACGCTGAAGGAATGTGGAGGAAGTTTAGAGTCAAACTGGAGAATGTTATATCCAAATGTGTACCAGTAAGGGAATACTGTATAAGGATAAAACAAAATTGAGGAAAAGAACGAACCCAGAATTACCAATGAAAAGAAAGCTGTGGACTTTGATAAGAAGAAAGAAACGATTGTGGGATAGATTAAAAGTGTTAAAAAAGAACAGGGGGTCTAGTATAGAAGCTAAAGTAGTGGATTTGGAACGTAGACAGATAAACAATAAAATAAGGTGGGAGACAAGGAAAGGGAGAGAGAGATTGCAAGAAACGTGAAGGATATTCCAAAAATATTCTGGAAGTACATTCAGGAAAAGTTAACGAGAAGAGTAGGGATCCCGGAGCTGGTAGGGTGGTTGGATGATGGGAGTAGAGCGGAGACAGATAAGGAGAAAGCAGAGGTGCTGGGGAAATACTTTGGGGGGGTACTAACAGTAGAGTCGGATGATGCAGTGCCAAATATTCCCATCAAACAGGCACCTGCATTTGAACTAATAGAGTTTTCCCATGCTAGAATAAGAAGGGCTATAGAAAAAATGAACAGAAGTAAGTCCCCGGGACCGGATGGGATACACCCAAGAATCATAAAGGAAGGAGGTGAGATGTTAGTAGAGCCATTGAAAATGTTATTTGAGGTATCGTTTAATACAGGACAAATCCCGATGGACTGGAGAGAGGCGAACATAACAGCTATATTTAAGAAGGGAAAGAGAAATGACCCAGGAAATTATAGACCAGTCAGTTTGACAAGTGTTGTGTGTAAACTAATGGAAACGGTAATTAGAGAAGGAATAATGGAGCATATGAAATCAAACCAACTTTTCAGTGGGAGACAGTTCGGATTCTTGCCGGGGAGGTCGACGGTACTACAGCTAATTAAGGTGGTAGATGATTGGATGCAAATTCTAGAGGACGGTGATGTAATAGACGTTGTATATTGTGATTTTATGAAGGCCTTCGATAAGGTCCCACATAAAAGGTTAATAGAGAAAGTTAGAAGCTATAATATAGGGGAGAAATGTGTGAAATGGATAGAAGCCTTCCTGAAAGATCGGAGACAGAGGGTGCTGGTGAATGGAATAGGCTCGGGGTGGAGGGAAATTACAAGGGGGGTTCCTCAGGGATCTGTGTTGGGACCACTACTGTTCGTTATATTTATCAACGACTTACCTGAAGTTATAACTAATGGAAGTGAGGTATACCTGTATGTGGATGACACTAAGCTGTATGGAAGAGTGAGGAGTAAGGAAGATGTGGGTTTGCTTCAAGGAGATGTGGATGGCATGAAGGGATGGTCTGAGCATTGGTTAATGCCTTTTCATCCAAAAAAATGCAAGTACATGCGGATTGGGACAAGCAAGATAGACAAGGTAGGATACAGTATGTATGAAGCGATGGAGGAAGTGAATGCAGAAAAAGATATAGGAGTAGTGATAGACAATAAGTTAAATTTCTCAGAACATTTAGCGGAAAAGATAAACAAAGCCAATATAATTGTAGGGCTGATAAGGAGGACATTTGTGTCACTTGACGAAGAAATCTTCAGGAATCTCTATACAGCGCTGGTTAGGCCGCACCTGGAATATGCAAACCAGGTGTGGGCTCCATATATGGTAAAGGATATAGAAGCAGTGGAGAAGGTGCAGAGAAGAGGTAGCAAGCTAGTACCAACGTTGAAGAACGCGGGCTATGAGCAGAGGTTGAGGACACTGGGGCTTCCGACACTGGCATATAGGAGAAAGAGAGGGGATATGATAGAGACTTTTAAGATAGTGTCAGGAAAGTATGATGAGGATGTGTGTGAAGGTATCTTCTTGATGCGGGAGGGAACAAGAACGAGAGGACACTCAAAGAAAATTTACAAAGAAAGAAATAGGCTTGAGAAGGCAAAGAACTCATTTTGTGATAGAGTGGTAAATGAGTGGAACGCACTGCCCCAGTATGTAGTCGATTCCGAATCAATAAGGGAGTTTGAAAGTAATCTTGATAAAGCATGGGGAAGACAAGATTTGAAGTTTGATTATAAAGCAAAAATACAGAATAGTAAATTCTTTGCGTCTGCTACCGCCGCCGCCAACACCGTGAGCGACCGCAGCAGTGCAAGTACTGGTACTGAGCTGGATACACAGGCCTAGTTTGCCTTTTTCCAGAGGATCTACTGTAAGAAACTGTAAGAAGAAAATGCCCCGACCGACCCCGACGCTGAGGCACCACGGCAACCACAGAAGAATGGAACAAATTGAGGTATTCTTTTTAACATCGTCCTTAACACCAATAACCCACAAATGAAATTAATGAAAGCATGTGATATGTGTGAATTTGTTTTTGTTTTTGGGTTTTCATTGTTTTCTGTTATGTTGTCCCTATTCGGGCTCTGTCTTGAGTCCCCCCCTCCAAACAAAAAAATATAGGAAAAAGTGGGGATTGAGCCTGAGTACATACATACATAGATACATACATACATACATACATGTGATTCTCCCAGGATTCGTATTATTGATATATTCTTCTACCTCTAAAATATATTTTTTTTGCAGGCAATGGAGGTTGTGAGTGATTGTGACTGAGTTCGGACCAATAGGAATCTCCAGGCGAAAGAGTTGAACAACCACGGATGTAATTTGTCCACTTATATATTAAGACTACTATTTTTTTACTGGTTGGGAGAGAGGTATCCTGACCAGGATTCGAACTCACTCACTCCAGGTATATTTGGGAGAGTTAGGCACCGTAACCATTCGGCCATGAGCAGATCCGATGATGGCCGAATGGTTACTGTACCCAACTCTCCCAAATATACCTGGAGTGAATGGGTTCAAATCCTGGTCAGGATACCTCTCTCCCAACCTGTCTTACATTATCATTAGATATTTTGTTTACAGTTATTGCAACATAATGGATTACTGGTAGCCTACTGTAAATAATATACAGTACTGTATTAAGCTTGTCGTAAAATGTGTGCAATAATATAAATACCGGTATCTGACTTTAGTGTACTTATCTGTTACTTATACACTGTTGCAGTCTTTGAGCTAATTTAAGCTGTTTTTACATTAAACTTTTTTTTTGTATGTGAGTTTGGGTAGACTAGGTAGTCCAATTAGAATGTGTAATCAATATAAATACTACCCACTAATTAGTAGGATTAACCTTTTCAAGATCCAATATGCAAATCCATGTGAAGTACCTACCACATGTATTCATTAGTTTCATTGATTTCGTTAGGTTTATTTGTAAGTTAATTGGTGGGTTGGTGATAATATGAATTGTACATTTTGACAGTAGATTCATATTATCACCAAATTGTGCTATTTTTGTTGGTAGTTTTTAATGATAACACATACATATGCAAGTCTACCCAAGCTCTCCTAAACATGTCACTCCGTTTTCTGAACGGTGTTGCAATATCTCAAATGATCTATAAAAAGAAATCCATATATATTTTTACATGGTGCAATAATCACAATGAACAATGATCTCTATATTTTACAATGATGAAGTGACTGAGAAGCATTGTTTAATTCTACTGAGAATCTCTTTTTGTACTTTACACTGTAAGTACAGTAGTACCGTATATAGAGATCATTGTTCATTGTGATTATTGCACCATGTAAAAATATATATGGATTTCTTTTTATAGATCATTTGAGATATAGGTCTCCCTCGAATTACGGTTGGGTTACGTTCCTGAAAACCCGATCTTAAATAGAAAAATCGTATAGCGAACCCTAAAATTAATGGGGTTGTTGTTGTTCCCTAAGCTGCCTGGCCGAACAGCCCTGAGTCCTTAACCTCTGAAGTGCGCATGGGGGTAATTGGAAACGTCCCCCTGTGCTGACGTATTTGAGGTGTTTCCGTCACTAAAATATTCATTGTGCCATTAATAGCATTAATATTTATCCATATGCGCCTATTATGGGTTGATTATAAAGGTATTAACCTGAAACAACAATAAAACGAGTGAAAACAGCGTTTGGATGGTCAAAATCGGAGATATAGCCCGCGAGTTGTATAATGTATGGGTGAGGCAATCTGCTTTCCCGCCAATTTCCCCCAAGGCCACTGAGACACAGTCGATCGATACTCTCTCTCTCTCTCTTGCACTCGATTGCCATCAGTGATGACAACACCCTGCTTGCAACTCGCTAATGTTAGCACGAAAATATACCTCAGAATAAGGGAATAACAGGGAAAATAGGTGATAACTGAAGGAGAGGAGGAAAGTGGGGAAGGAGGGGAGGTAGAGGACTGAGATTTTGCATGGCCCAGGGGCCAAAAAAAAAATAAAAAATAAAAAAAATAAAAATAATTTTTTTTTTTTTTTTCGATGTCAAAAGTTGATTTTTTTTTCTCTGACTCTTAAGAGTCTCCCCGCAGTGCGCCGGGGGAACTCTTAAGAGTCTCCCCGCAGCTCCCGGGTTAAGGAAGGCCATGGCCACGGTCGGGCTTTCCCACAGAGCTCTCAAAGAGTGTAAATTGTGTTGTTGGCGTAAGTGGTTGTGTGAAATGCAGTCTTCTATGATGTGTTTAATGGTATGGGGTGCTGTGTTACAACCCGGGCAGGTGTTGACGACGGAGTCATCCAGTCTCTTCTGATAGCTCAGAAGAGCTGGATGGTGTCCGCATCTCAGCCTGGCCAGGTGGACTCTGTCCTCGCGAAGAAGGAATGATTCAGAAGGATGGATTTCGGGAGGTCGTGCTTGCAGCTGCGTGTTGTCTATGAGTGAGTGGATGGAACGGCGAGTGATATGAGTATGGATGTGCTTCTGGAAGTTGGTTTGGGGTGGGCAGGGAGGGAGAGAAGACAGTATTTGTGTGTGATAGCGTGTGCTGGGTGTTGTTTTGATATTTCTTGGTGTCTGTGGGTGTGTTGCCATGTAGTGTAGTGGGTGGTGTTGATTCGTGGAGGCTGCTGCCAGGAATTGTGTGCCTCTCATGTCTAGATGATCTTTGACTTTGAGGACTTTGGTTTCTTGACGTAGGTGATCTGTGGGTGTTGTAGCTGTGCATCCTGTGATGATTTTCAGAGCTTTATTTTGAATAGTCTGTAAGGTCTTATGATGTGTTTCAGCTAGGTTAGAAGCCCAGGCCGGGCTTGCGTATTCCATAACTGATCTTATGTATTGTTTGTTGTTGTTGTTGTTCTCTAAGCTGCCTGGCCGAACAGCCCCGAGTCCCTGAGGAAGGCCATGGCCACGATCGGACTTTCCCACAGAGCTCTCATTGAGTGTAGATTGTGTTGTTGGCGTAAGTGGTTGTGTGAAATGCAGTCTTCTATGATGTGTTTAATGATATGGGGTGCTGTGTTACATCCCGGGCAGGCGTCGACAACGGAGTCATCCAGTCTCTTCTGATAGCTCAGGAGAGCTGGATGGTGTCCGCATCTCAGCCTGGCCAGGTGGACTCTGTCCTCGCGAGGAAGGGAGGATTCGGAAGGATGGATTTCGGGAGGTCGTGCTTGCAGCTGCGTGTTGTCTGTGAGTGAGTGGATGGATCGGCGAGAGATATGAGTATGGATGTGCTTCTGGAAGTTGGTTCGGGGTGGGCAGGGAGGGAGAGAGGACAGTAATTGTGTGTGATACCGTGTGCTGGGTGTTGTTTTGATATTTCTTGGTGTCTGTGGGTGTGTTGCCATGTAGTTTAGTGGGTGGTCTTGGTTCGTGGAGGCTGCTGCCAGGAATTGAGTGCCTCTCATGTCCAGATGGTCTTTGACTTTGAGGATTTTGGTTTCTTGATGTAGGTGATCTGTGGGTGCAGTAGCTGTGCAGCATGTAATGATCTTCAGGGCTTTGTTTTGAATAGTCTGTAAGGTCTTATGATGTGTTTCAGCTAGGTTAGAAGCCCAGGCTGGGCTTGTGTATTCCATCACTGATCTTATGTATTGTTTATATACTGTGGTGGTAGTTTCTTTGTTGTGTCCAAATTTTGTGTGAGCAAGTGACCTGAGGGCGTTAAGTCTGGGTGTCAGTTTCTTTTTAATGTTTGTGGTGTGCTGTTTGAATGTCATATGAGTATCATATGTTACTCCTAGGATTTTGGGTGTGTGTGTATGTGTTAGGGGTGTGTTGTTTATGGTGAGTTGAGGGATGTATTCGTGTTTTCCTGTCCAGCTTATGAGCAGGGTTGCGGTGGATTTGGCTGGGGCTAGATTAAGTCTGTTTGTAGTGCACCAGCCATGTAGTGTGTTGAGATAGGGTTGAAGGAGATCTGTTTCTCTTTTTGGGTCATGGTGTGTGCATGTGAGTGTTATGTCATCTGCATAGGAGGCTAAGTTTATTTGGGGCGTATTGGGTATAGTTATATCGTGCATGTACAGATTGAAGAGTGCGGGCGATAGGACGGATCCTTGTGGGACTCCGTTTGGAAAGTTTCTGATTTTAGATGACTGACCGGCAAAAGATACGTGTGCACATCTGCCTGCTAGGAAGTTGGCCAGCCACCTTTTTGTGTTGTGCATGTTTGTGTTGTAGATTTTGTTTGTTAGGTTGTGGCGGGGGATGGCATCGAAGGCTTTACTAATGTCGAGTGTGGCTAATAGTGATCTGTGTGGTGGTCTAGCTGAGTTGATGCCGTCAAAAGCTCTTTGTGTAAGGTCTGTGAGAAGAGTGTTTGTGGAGTGCAGTGGCCTAAAGCCATGTTGTGTTGGAGCTAGGGATAAGTCGGGTGTAATTAGTTGTAATACTATGCGTTCCATGACTTTGGAGGGGGAGCAAAGGAGTGTGATGGGGCGGTGCGAGGAGGGTAGCGTGGGGTCTTTGTTTGGTTTGGGGAATGTGGTGATGATACCATGCTTCCAAATGTCTGGTATTGTGTTGTGTGAATAACTGTAGTTTGATATGTTAGTGAGTGCTTGCATGCCTTGTGGTCCTAGGTGTCTGAGGTGTATGTTGCTTATGTTGTCTAGGCCACAAGTGGGTGAGTGCTTGAGATTGTTGATGATATGCTTTGTCTGGTGATTGGTGAAGGGTGTATAGTCAGGGTCTGTGGGGAATTGTCTCTTACGTCGGACGACACGTCGGTCGTCTTTGTGAGGTTTTAGGTGGCTGACATGTGAGAAGTGATTGATGAGAGTGTTTGCTTGTTGTTTACATGAAGGAGTAGAGTCTGTTGTTGTGATTGCAGCATGTGATTGTGTTGTGTTGCTGTTGGAAAGTGTGATGCTGTTTAGTGTTTTGTAGAGTTTGTTTTGTGATCAAGTGTTTGTAGGAAGTTATTCCAATTTAGTTTTTGTTGTTCTTGTATTTTGTTATTAGTCTGGGTGTTGAGTGCTTGGATTTGTTGTGTGATGTCTTGTGTGTAGGGTGCTGGGGAGTGTTTCAGTATGTCGCGTTGTCTGATGAGGTTTTGAATTTCTGGTGTGAAGTTGGGGTTGTGTCTTTTTCTGTTACCTCTTGGAATGTGTTTCTTGTCAGCGTTTTGGATAGTTTTATTGAGTATGTGTACAGCATTGTTGATGTTAGTGATGGGTGTACTGTTTAGAGTTGTGAAGTGTTGTTGTCCTGTCTCATTTGTGAATGCTTCCCAGTTAGCTCTTTTATAATTGGTGTATGTGTGTTTGTGGCTAGCTGGGGTGAGTCTGGTTTTGGTGGTGATAATGATCGGGAGGTGGTCAGAGCCTAAGGTTCTGACCACCCTACAGGATGTTGTGGGGGCGAGTTCTGGGGAGAAAAAGGTGATGTCTGGAGATGATGGGTTATAGAGGGCTTGGTGAGGAATATGGGTATGTTGATGGATGTCGTTAAGGATGATGAGGTTATCAGTTTGGTTTTGTAGTACCAGCCCTCTGTCTGTGTCGGGGTTGTCGACAAACCAGGCCGACATCTTGGCGTTGAAGTCACCACCCAGGATGATGTGTGGGGTGTTTGTGATGTGTTGTAAGTGTGGTCTGTATTCATTTGGTACTGTAGGGGATGTTTGGGGAGGGATGTATGTGTTTATGATGGTTATGTTGGAGTTGTTGCCAGTGCGTATTTTAATTTATTGTATTTCTGTTGTGTTATCATTTGGGGGGAGGAGGGATTTGGTTTGTACACTGGTAACTATGTATGATATTTCTTTGTGTACCAGGGTGATGAGTCCACCGCCTCCGCTGACAGCCCGGTCTAGTCTGATGGTGGTGAAATCATGAAATGTGGGTGTTTTTTGTGTTGTGCGGAGTTTTGTTTCTTGTAAGATGGCAATATGTATGTTGTGTTGTTTGATGAAGTGTGAAAGTTTGTGTTTCTTTGTGTTGATGCCATCTATGTTCAATTGGAGAATGTTAATGTTATGTGCACGATGTATGTTGGGTGCTGCTGCACGAGGATGGGGGGGGGGGGAGGGAGGGGCGGGGGGTTGGGATGGGTGAGGTGGGGGTGGGGATTGGGGTCAGGAGATGGGGGTTGGAATGGATTAGAATGGGGTGTGGTGTGTTGAGTTGAGGATGTGGATGGTATGGGAAGGTTAGGTGGGTTAGGGAGGAGAGGTGGACGGGTTTTAGGGGGGGGGAGTGGATGATATGGGAAGGTTAGGTGGGTTGGGGAGGAGAGGTAGACGGGTTTTAGGTGAGGGATTTGACTGGGAGAGGGAGGGGCATGAGGAACAGGTCCAGGTGTTCGTGTAGTGTTTCTTGGAGGCAAGTGTTGTGCAGGTGAAGTGGGTCCAGTTCCTGCATGAATTGCAGAGAACTGAACCCTTAGTGTGGCGACTCGAAGTGATGGGTTTTGAGCAAGTTGGACATATGTATGTGTAGGTGGGTCCTGGGTTGCTCTCAATGTCTCCGGCTAGAAGAAGTCTTCGAGAAATGACAGCCGGAGAGTAATTTCTCGGTGTAGGAAAAACTGTGTGATGTGTGTGTGTGGTGTGAGAGGTGTTGAAATTCCCGGCGCGACCGAAGCCGCTCCAAGGACCCGTGCCCCCAGGGAGGGGGCAGGGGATGGTTGTGACGGTTTGGCTCCCGAAACTGCTCCCCGCGGCCGGCATCCGGTTGTCCTCCACTGGTCTTTGATCTTGTCTCCGGCCGTGGAGGGTCGGCAGCCATCCGCGGTTGGCAGCTCCGGGAGGTGGTCCCACGGCGTAGACGCCGCCACATCAGGACCTGTATTGTTTGTAGACTGTGGTGGTGGTTTCTTTGTTGTGTCCAAATTTTGTGTGGGCAAGTGATCTGAGGGCGTTTAGTCTGGGTGTCAGTTTCTTTTTCGTGTTTGTGGTATGCTGTTTGAATGTCATTTGGGTGGCGTATGTTACTCCTAGGATTTTGTGTGTGTTAGGGGTGTGTTGTTTATGTTCGAGTCCCGGGACGTAATCGTGCTCTCCTGTCCAAATTTAATGGGTAAATTAATGGGGTAAATGTGGATGCGTTCTGGGACCAGCCAAAACCCAAACTCAAACCCCTATAAACCTATAATAATATGAGGGTGACCAGTAGCGACATTGGTAGAGCGCTCGGTTTCTAACCGGGAGAACCGAGTTCGATTCTCGGCTGGTGGAGATCGTTTGGGCTATCTCCTCACACCCCTTGCCTCTGTTTCGCCTGACTGTAAAATAGGTTACGCGGCAGGGTGAAAAGGGGTCTTCGGATCCTCCAGCCCTTCAACCCATAAAAAAAAAAAAATATATAATAATATCGTAAATCAGGGCATCGGATAGAGTTCATAGTGAGGGAGAACTGTTGTTGTTGTTGTTCCCCAAGCTGCCTGGCCGAACAGCCCCAAGGCCCCGAGCAAGGCCAAGGCCATAACCGAGCGCCCCCACAGAACCCTCCCTGCCGACCACAATAAAGCCTAGGTGACCGAAGCCACTCCATGGCGGGGAGCTGAGGAGGGTGCGGAAACGCCCGGGAAACCAAAGCCCCACCCAAGGCCCTGTGCCCCTCAGCAATTATGAAGAGAAAGTTGAGGGGCAAAGTATTGTAATCGGGTTTAGTTTCAGCTGCCGGTAAATTTGATCCCTTGGCAGCTAATTTCTCAACCAATATAAACAACCATATTTCTGCATTAACCCCTTCTGTACCGGTGATGTACCTTTCATTCTATTCTGGCAACTATTAAACAATTTTGTACAGCTTATTAAGGACGTCTACTCATTCAAAGCCTACAAACTATCTCAATTATTCCTTTCAGCTACCATATATCCTTCCTAAGTTTAATACAATCGTCCAAATGTAACTATACTGTATATATTTAAAAAGAAGTCGCCGGTACAGAAGGGGTTGTTGTTGTTGTTGTTGTTCCCTAAGCTGCCTGGCCGAACAGCCCCGAGTCCCTGAGAAAGGCCATGGCCACGATCGGGCTTTCCCACAGAGCTCTCATTGAGTGTAGATTGTGTTGTTGGCGTAAGTGGTTGTGTGAAATGCAGTCTTCTATGATGTGTTTAATGGTATGGGGTGCTGTGTTACATCCCGGGCAGGCGTCGACAACGGAGTCATCCAGTCTCTTCTGATAGCTCAGGAGAGCTGGATGGTGTCCGCATCTCAGCCTGGCCAGGTGGACTCTGTCCTCGCGAGGAAGGGAGGATTCGGAAGGATGGATTTCGGGAGGTCGTGCATGCAGCTGTGTGTTGTCTGTGAGTGAGTGGATGGATCGGTGAGAGATATGAGTATGGATGTGCTTCTGGAAGTTGGTTCGGGGTGGGCAGGGAGGGAGAGAGGACAATAATTGTGTGTGATACCGTGTGCTGGGTGTTGTTTTGATATTTCTTGGTGTCTGTGGGTGTGTTGCCATGTAGTTTAGTGGGTGGTCTTGGTTCGTGGAGGCTGCTGCCAGGAATTGAGTGCCTCTCATGTCCAGATGGTCTTTGACTTTGAGGATTTTGGTTTCTTGATGTAGGTGATCTGTGGGTGCAGTAGCTGTGCAGCCTGTAATGATCTTCAGGGCTTTGTTTTGAATAGTCTGTAAGGTCTTATGATGTGTTTCAGCTAGGTTAGAAGCCCAGGCTGGGCTTGCGTATTCCATCACTGATCTTATGTATTGTTTATATACTGTGGTGGTAGTTTCTTTGTTGTGTCCAAATTTTGTGTGAGCAAGTGACCTGAGGGCGTTAAGTCTGGGTGTCAGTTTCTTTTTAATGTTTGTGGTGTGCTGTTTGAATGTCATATGAGTATCATATGTTACTCCTAGGATTTTGGGTGTGTGTGTATGTGTTAGGGGTGTGTTGTTTATGGTGAGTTGAGGGATGTATTCGTGTTCTCCTGTCCAACTTGTGAGCAGGGTTGCGGTGGATTTGGCTGGGGCTAGATTAAGTCTGTTTGTAGTGCACCAGCCATGTAGAGTGTTGAGATAGGGTTGAAGGAGATCTGTTGCTCTTTTTGGGTCATGGTGTGTGCATGTGAGTGTTATGTCATCTGCATAGGAGGCTAAGTTTATTTGGGGCGTATTGGGTGTAGTTATATCGTGCATGTACAGATTGAAGAGTGCGGGCGATAGGACGGATCCTTGTGGGACTCCGTTTGGAAAGTTTCTGATTTTAGATGACTGACCGGCAAAAGATACGTGTGCACATCTGCCTGCTAGGAAGTTGGCCAGCCACCGTTTTGTGTTGTTGTGCATGTTTGTGTTGTAGATTTTGTTTGTTAGGTTGTGGCGGGGGATGGCATCGAAGGCTTTACTAATGTCGAGTGTGGCTAATAGTGATCTGTGTGGTGGTCTAGCTGAATTGATGCCGTCGAAAGCTCTTTGTGTAAGGTCTGTGAGAAGAGTGTTTGTGGAGTGCAGTGGCCTAAAGCCATGTTGTGTTGGAGCTAGGGGTAGGTCAGGTGTAATTAGTTGTAATACTAGGCGTTCCATGACTTTGGAGGGGGAGCAAAGGAGTGTGATGGGGCGGTGCGAGGAGGGTAGCGTGGGGTCTTTGTTGGGTTTGGGGAAAGTGATGATGATACCATGCTTCCAAATGTCTGGTATTGTGTTGTGTGAATAGCTGTAGTTTGATATGTTAGTGAGTGCTTGTATGCCTTGTGGTCCCAGGTGTCTGAGGTGTATGTTGCTTATGTTGTCTAGGCCACAGGCGGGTGAGTGCTTGAGATTGTTGATGATATGCTTTGTCTGGTGATTGGTGAAGGGTGTATAGTCAGGGTCTGTGGGGAATTGTCTCTTACGTCGGATGACACGTCGGTCGTCTTTGTGAGGTTTTAGGTGGCTGACATGTGAAAAGTGATTGATGAGAGTGTTTGCTTGTTGTTTACATGAAGGAGTAGAGTCTGTTGTTGTGATTGCAGCATGTGATTGTGTTGTGTTGCTGTTGGAAAGTGTGATGCTGTTTAGTGTTTTGTATAGTTTTTTGGGGTTTGTTTTGTGATCAAGTGTTTGTAGGAAGTTATTCCAATTTAGTTTTTGTTGTTCTTGTATTTTGTTGTTAGTTTGGGTGTTGAGTGCTTGAATTTGTTGTGTGATGTCTTGTGTGTGGGGTGCTGGGGAGTGTTTCAGTATGTCGCGTTGTCTGATGAGGTTTTGAATTTCTGGTGTGAAGTTGGGGTTGTGTCTTTTTCTGTTACCTCTTGGAATGTGTTTCTTGTCAGCGTTTTGGATAGTTTTATTGAGTATGTGTACAGCATTGTTGATGTTAGTGATGGGTGTACTGTTTAGAGTTGAGAAGGGGTTAACTGTCTTGATAGTGTAATGGTTAGTGCGCTGAATTTCGGTGAGAGTATCCTATGTTTGAATCCTTGTAGTACCACATGTATTCATTAGTTTCATTGATTTCATTAGTTAGATGGGTTGGTGATAGTACGAATCCTAGATCAGTAAATAGTTGTAATTTAGACAAGAATTTTATCAGTATATAGTGTATAATATAAGAATGTATAAGTATAGTTTATATATTTATAGCTAATGCTGGTCTAGTTAACCCCTTGAAGATTATGCCATATATATATATATATACTGTTTTTGTTGCTCAAAGAGTGCCAAATGTTATTGTCCACCACTAAACACCCACAAAGGCGGGTTTCACATGTGGGCCATGTATCATACTATAGTCTATTCACTGTAAGTAGGCAATAAATCATGACCTCTATCCTCTGTACAGGTCTCCCTCGATTTATGATTGGATTACATTTCTGAAAACCCAATCTTAAATAGAAAAATCATATAGCAAACCCTAAATTTAATGGGGTAAAGGGCAATGCTTTCTCGGACCAGCCAAAACCCAAACCCAGACATCTAAAAACCTACAATAATAACGTAAATTGGGGCATCGGATAGTGAGGGAGACCAGTAACTCAAAAAGGGCTTGAGTATATTGGCTGTAAATTTCCACATCTATTCCTATGACTGACTCTTCCCAAATGGTAGAAATATTACCTTGATTACTCTAGTCTCGAAAAATTTACCAGCCGGAGGTCGGTTACCCTTGGTGCTGCAACGCCATACAAACTTCCCGTTCCTGAAGAAAAAACGTTTGTGTGTACAGTAATCCAGAGAGTGCTCAAGTGCGTCGCTCCAGCACTTTAACCCTGACGACGTCCTTTTTACTTTATTTTGGCTACTATTAGACAATTGTATTCAGCTTAGGAAGGACGCTGATCAATTGAGAAGCTACAGACTATCTTGATTAATCTTTTTAGCTACCATATATCCTTCCTAAGCTACATAAAATCGCCTAAATGTAGCTGAAATCCAATACAAAAGACGTCACCAGTACAGAAGGGGTAAAAACAAAAGTTTATGTGAAGGAAGCCTGAATAAAATGTTAATCTATAGTAATCTCGCATGTATTTTGTATTAAGGGCTAAATATTGATTTTTACAGTAAGCAATAATCACAACCCATGTATATTATGTAATGTATATTGTTTTTGTATTAGATGGTTATAACTAAACATTCCATACTTTGCTGCTAGTCAGGTAGCTAGATCGAAGTACAGTAATACAGTATGCAATCTATGTACAGTCGGATACCATAGTCTGTATCATAGTTTGTATGTATGTATGTACAGTGGCACTAATAAGTCATGTCTCAGCTGTCATTATGTTTGGGCGGGCTTCGCTGCATGTCTGCCTGCTGAGGCCGGAACCTCTCCGGGTGGTCGGGGGCCGGGGGAGTGCTGGAGGGACCTTGGTGATCCTTGGTCTCTGGGTCTTCTCCTGGGTGACCTAGATGTGTGTGAATTTGTGTTTTGTTTTCGTGTTGTGTTGTCCCTATTCGGGCTCTGCCTTGAGTCGGCCACTCCCAGAAAAAAAACCGATTAAAAAAAATAGGAAAAGTGGGGATTGGGCCTGAGTATATAGATAGATAGATATTATTGTTTCTGTATCATGCAGTGAAAGTAATTTTTTTTTTTTTTTTTTTAGTAGTTAAGGGGAGGTTTTTAGTTTGGTCCCTAGATATCCTTCAAGCTTAAGATTACACCCCCTTGAGCCCCTTTCAAGATAAATTTGTAAATTTTTTGGTAGAAAAATGTCCCGGCTAAAAGACGGTTCCTCTTAAATTACAGGCTCGCTATCGCTCGCCAGGATAAAATCGACACCTAAATGGCACGAAAGGTTTTAAAATTGACAGAAATGGGTTGAAAGTTCTTAAAATAGTCAAAATAATGGGGCAAATGTCTTAAAATTAGAAAAACAATGGGGCTAAACATGAGGGAGAAAGGAGTCAAGAAAAAAATCCCTCGAGTGGACATCTCCCGATGAGGTCACGAGGAACCTTTTTACTCTGTCGTAGACCTATTTTACTGTTAGGCGATCAGAACAGAGGCAAGAGGTGTGAGGAGATTGCCCAACTATCTCCACCAGCCGAGAATCGAACTCGGTCCACCCGGTTAGAATCCGAGCGCTCTACCAATGTCGCTACTGGTCACCCCCAATAGTTTGTTGATGATACAAAGGAATGCAAACAGCAACAGACACACTATAGTCCATTCATTCTAGTTAGGGCAAAAATCATGACCCCACCCTAACCTCGTATAACTCAAAAGGGGCTAGAACAAATTGGCTGTAAATTTCCACACCCCTTCCTAAATTCATATCACCAACCCACCAATTAATATACAAATAAACCTAATTAATGAAATAATAGAAACTAATGAATATGTACATGTGGTACTTCAATCAATATTAGCTCGATTACTCAAGTCATTTTTAAGATATAGAGGTTAGTGTTCAAAATGTTTGGCCTACCTATAATGTCAGTCAGTCAGTAGCCAGCCCTTACTCCCACAAGGGGTAGGGAGGATCAGCAAAATACTCGAGAACGGTAAAAGAGGTGACGGGAAAAGAACACATAACAGTTCGCCCACAAGCATTCAGAAGCACCAATTATTACCTATAATGAATAGACTATATTGATTAGGACCTCTTCAAAGTGAGAGCTGTGGAGATTAGAGTTATTTCAGTATGGTAGCTGGTGTGAACAGGCTGGATGGCCTAAGAAATAGGGAAGTGTATGAGTCTTTTAGAATGGAAGAGCAAGCTTTGGGCACTGAATAGAGTGTTTGAGTGGATAAAGAGCAGTACTGTACTTTAAGGTGGTTTGGCCATGTACAGTTTTGGCCAAATAAGTGATGTTTCGGCACCAAGAATATTTTGATCAATATTTTGTATCAGCACTATATAAACCTTATTTCATTGTTTTGAGTGAGATAGACAAAAATGTTCCTACACTTGCACACCCTATTAACATCTGACAGACATTAATACAGTACAGAGCGAGCAAAACGTAATGACAGCGGAGACAACTTATTTGGCCAACCGTACAAGGAATAGATGATGACAGAATGCCAAGAGAGATACATGGAAGTGGAGGTAAGAGGAACATCTGGTAATGGAAGACCACTTATAGGATGGGAAAAGAGAGTGGAAACAGTCAGTAGCCAGCCCTTACTCTAACAAGGGGTAGAGAGGATCAGCAAGAGACATGAGAAAGGAAAAAGAGGTGACAGGAGAAGAACACATATTAGGCCTAAATTGTAAAACTTGCAAAATAAACATAACATAAGTTTGCCCACAAAAACCAAATACACAAGCATTCAGAAGCACCAACCACTCATCAGCCCACAAAATCAATGGCTTCACCTCAAAGTGGAAATGTATTGAATAACAAAATTCAGCATACTGTAGTGGAATGAGCTTTTTTTGTTCTGTGTGTGAAAGAGACAGAAGGCAATGCTGTGCCCCCACCTCCACCCCACACACACACACACAAACACACACACATCAAACTGGACTCAAATTACGAGTGGAGTACCACAATGATCTGTCCTAGCCCCAATCATGTTTCTAATATTTGTAAATGACTTACCTGAGGGACTAACAAGCTACATGAGCATGTTTGCGGACGATGCTAAGCTGCTTAAAACGATCAAAACCCAGGAGGATTGCCTTGAGCTCCAAGCAGATTTACAAAAGATCCATGAATGGAGCATCAAATGGAATATGGAGTTCAATGCAGGGAAATGTAAGACTCTAGAAATGGGTAAAAGCAAGTACAGACCTAGAAAAGATTATAAACTAGGAAACGAAGTGATTCCCAAAGCAGAAAAAGAAAAAGACTTGGGGATAGAATTTAAGGATAACATGTCTCCAGAAAGCCACGTAAATAAGATAGTGAGAGAATCACTAGCACTATTGGCAAATATCAGGATGTCTTTCAATTATCTTAATGAAAACACCATGAAACAAATAATAATGGCAATAATAAGACCCAGGATGGAATATGCATATGTAGTGTGGTCCCCTCACATGAAGAAACATATCCACAAAATTGAGAGGGTACAGAGAGCAGCTACGAGGATTATCCCAGGTTTGGAAAATTTGGAGTACGAAGAGGCTCGAGAGATTGAATATACCTACACTGGAGCAGAGAAGGAAATGAGGACAGCAAATTCAGATATACAAATGTGTTAGAGGTATTGACAAAATCGACCAAAATCGAGGGATGGAGTGAGAGAACAAGAGGTCACAGCTACAAACTGAAAGTGCCTAATAGTAAATCTGATCTGAAAAGTAAAAGATTTCCTACCAACTCGATTAGTGGGTGGAACAAATTGCCAGCCGAAGTAGTGTCTGCACCATCAGCGCATAGTTTCAAAGCACGGTATGACAAACATATCTTAGGAGGCGGGAATTAACGAGCATGCTCACTCCTGCAAATACAACTAGTGTAAGTACACACACCACCACCACCACCACAAAGTTGAAGTGGTCAAGAGCCAAATTCAAGGTACGTTAAGAGTCAAAATGTCTGGACACGACCTCTCATAACTCAAAAATCCCGTCCCTGTAAATAGTATCGCTCACCAAAAAAAAAATAAAAAATAAATAAATCGCACAAAGGCTATTAAAATCTCCAAACTAATGGGACGAACGCCTTAAAATGTCAAAACTAATGGGACTAAACATGAGGGAGAAAGGGGATGCAGAAAAAACAATTTAAATGACCCGCTCAAGATCAACTGACCATGCAGCTGACTGCCTTTTAAAAGCCTCCAACCAATCACAAGGCAGCTTTCAACCAGTATAGACCAGGGTTACCAACTAAAGTTCGCTAGATAGTATATAAATGTCGAAAATCGCTACAGTAATGGACAAATCTCTACAATAAATCTCTAAAATGGCTATAATATACAGAATATCGCTCTAAATGGCTATAATATACGGAATAGCGTTCAAGTTCATGTCGCCAAATGTAAAAATTGGCCTCTAGATTAAAGTAATACCTCCAAACTTAGCGAGAAAGTGCTAAATTGGCAACATTGAGTCATAACCTCCCAGCCAATCACAAGCCCGCTATTATCCTATTTAGGCCCTCACGTAAACAAGTCTTGACAACTAGGAAATTATTACCAGGTATTTAAATGAATATATCTCGTTTATGTTACTATAATGACCAAATATGCGGCTATTATGTAATATATGACTCCCTAAAGCATCGATATATGTGAGTTAGGATATGTTTATAGCCCTGGTTTAGTATATATAACGGGTTTAATGATCCCGTTCTCGACCATGTGTGTACCCCGTTTTCTGAACTTCGGCCTGTATTTTGCTTGAATTGGCTATCGTCTATTCATTCATTATAATTGAGTCTGCCCTTCAACGAAACCATTATAATTAGGCCTGAAGTAAAGACTCCAACTCTATTACTAGAGGGTTAGGCTAGAGCAAATAGGCTGTAAATTTCCACACCTAGGCTTGGCTAGGCTATTCCCTGGGTCCCTGGCTGACTTATCCCAATTGGGTGACGGACAGTGACGTTGGCCCATGATGGTGGCTTGGCTCAATGACTACAAACCACTATCCTTAGTAACCTAGGTAATTTTTGGCAACTTTGGCCCAGTAGGCTATAGGCTATGGTAAGGATGTAGTATTCGGGAATCGATTATCGGGTGTATCGCCCGCTTTGTTTACATTACTTGGATAATATTCAAGGACACTAGTACGACGTTATGAGAAACAATTTATTAGGGAAAATAGGCACCAATAGATTCGCCATATTTTCTCCATATAGGGCCTAGTCCGCATGGAGGATTTTCGTTATCAACAAATTGAAAAATACCCACTTCACAGACAAATACACCAAAATCTAAGTCAAAGCGGGGGTGTGGGGGCGGCAGCCCCCACCTATAATACTAGGTTAGGTTAGGTAAGGTTGTTAGGTTAGGCTAATGTCCTTTCAAAGGGGTATAGAGTAGTAAACACTAGGATAGCCTATACCCGGTCAGAGGTAAGACCGTAAGAAGAAGAAGAAGAAGAGTCCTGCAGTAGTCTCCTTGAAATAATATTGAATGCTACCATTACTTGTACACTCGGGGTTGCATTCCTGTCTATCTTGACTGTTTTTTTTTCTGTTAGCCTATTTGCCCCCTTGCTGGCAATATATATGATGATGAATATAAGTCATGGAGGAGTGAATGGGGGCAAAGCCCCTCGTCAACTTATTATTTTATCCCACGGCAAGGTTCAAGGTAAATTCAAGATTTCAAGGCAGTCAAAATAGACGGGAACATTCGCGAGCGTACAATAACAAAGCTGGCTATACGCCTGAATATTACATTCTTACCCAATATATTTTTTTGACGAAGTCATCGATCCTATCCTATACTATCACCTTTTAGGTTTGATCATTATTTAGAAGAGGGTGGCTCGCAGTGTTATTAGAAATAATTTAGGCAAGAGTTGTGTTATCGGGCATATCACCTACCTCTGACCGGGTATATCCTAGTGTTTACAATACCCCTTTGAAAGGACATTAGCCTAACCTAACAACCTTACCTAACTTATCCTAGTATTATGGGTGGGGGCTGCCACCCACGCTGTTTGACATCCAACTTACGTGTTCACACGACGTACGCCCGGTAACACAACTCATTCCATAATTTATTGGAGACATTGCAGGTCTATGGAATTCCTATACAGTACAGTACCGGTACTGTACTTATGTATAATCCGTTATTGGACAATCATTTTGATCACCTTTATGAAACCTGATATTGTCGGAAAAAAACTAGATAATAATGATAATCAGCCTACTGTATGATAAACTAATGATAAACTTTTTTTCAATTGTAGCGCGCTGGAGATTGGCGTCCAATTGACCCCAACGAAGACTCACCAGGACCGGCAGGGACTACGAGGCGACACACTTGACCCAACTTCCTCAAGAAATTAAAGGTGATTATAAACGCTAACACTGAGTGAGGTGGATGGATGGAGTTGAGAGGTACACAGGTCTCCCTCGATTTACGATTGGGTTACGTTCCTGAAAACCCGATCTTAAATAGAAAAATAATATAGCCACCCTAAAATTAATGGGGTAAATGGGGATGCGTTCTCGGACCAGCCAAAACCCAAACTTCGGATAGTGAGGGAGATCTGTATATGAGTGAGTGTGTTGGGTGGGAGGAGGAATCCTGGCTAACTGATGGTAGAGAAGGGCAAGAATGTAGTTACCGGGTGTACCGCCCATCTTGTTTACACTACGCGGACGCTCACCATCATGTTCCTGTCTATTTTGACTGCCTTTGGATACAAGAATACATTACCCTAACCAAACAACGTAACCTAACCTAACCTAGTATTATAGATTTATAAGTATTTATTTTATTATAAGTATTTATAGATGATTTATGTTGTATGTCGGTAGTGGTACACCCGGTAACTACATCCATCCCCAGAGATGCATGGAGGCGATCTATTTGTGGCCACCCCCTCGAGGATGACGGCATTTGGATGGCTAACAAGAGATGTTTTCTAAACTGAATGAAATTTTTAACCTTTGTGTATTTGAGGATGCGTTTCAAACTTTATTCTTGCTATCATTAGATAATTTTAGGCTGTTAGGCAGTTTATTTAGAATCTGTCAGACATAAAAGGTGTATTATGTTAGTTTGTACCCTGTTAGCTTCAAAAGGCCCTCTTGAAACTGCATAAAATTGTCTAATCATCTAAGATACTTACAGATAGGGATCTGTATCTTAATAATAATAATAATAATAATAATATTTATTCAGTTAGCAATTTACAGAGTTGGTACCACATAGTTTGTTACAAATATGACATGTACCAGCCTTGCATAATTCCAACTAAGGATAGCCCAATAAGGCCGTTAGGCATATTTCCATTGGGGTCCTTGTGTTTGTCCTTGTAGACCTGGAGAAGACCTTTGATAAGGTGTTCTGGACAGGACCTATATAAGAAGTACAGTATGATACTGTATTATAATGTAAAAATTGCAAAATAAACAACCAAAACTTGGACGAACACAGTAAAAAGACAAAAGAACTTTGAAACAAAGAGTGAAGAGGGCGATACAAGACGCTAAAAGGAAGACAGATGAGGCATATGGGAGAAAGATTAGTGAACAGTTTCTGAATGACAGGAAAGCATACTACAGAGCTGTGAAAGAAGCCAGAGGGAAGAAGACTGAGAGTGTCTCAGGTGGTAGGATGAGGGACATGAATGGGGAAGTGGTAGAGGGTGATGGTGTGGTGAAAGTATGGAAAGATCATTTTAGTAGCTTAGCTGTAAAGAGTAGGGGGAAGGCAAAGATCTCAACCATAGGAATGGAGAGAGGTAGAATAAACAGGGTAGTTGAAAGCCAGATAAGCAGAGAAGAAGTAAAAGAAGCAATCAATAGACTTAAAATGGGCAAAGCTGCTGGAGTAGATAACATCCCAGGTGAAATGCTGAGATATGGAGGAGAAGAAGCTGTTGACATAATGCATAGGTTATGTAAATTAGCATGGGAAAAGGAAAGTGTACCAGAGGACTGGAGGAAAGCAGTGATAGTACCCTTGTACAAAGGGAAGGGTAGTAAAGAAGAGTGTAAGAATTATAGGGGAATTAGCTTGCTTAGCATACCTGGAAAGGTACACGCAAGAGTAGTAACACAGAGGCTACAGAAGATAACGGATGACAAAATAGGCGAGGAACAGGGAGGTTTCAGAAAGGGCAGGGGCTGCGTTGACCAGATAGCCTCAATGCGATTGTTGGTAGAGAAGTATCTGGCCAAAAACAGAAAACTCTATGCAGCATTCATGGATTTGGAAAAAGTCTACGACAAAGTAGACTGGGAGGGCCTGTGGGATGTGTTAACAGTATATGGTGTGGGAGGAAAGTTGCTAATGGCAGTAAAATCTTTTTATAGGAATGCAATGGCAAATGTGAAGGTAGGGGATAAGTTAAGTGAAAGTTTTGAGGTCAATGTAGGTGTAAGACAGGGATGTGTCATGTCAGCTTGGTTGTTCAATATATACATGGATGGAGTGATTAGGGAATGTAGGGCTGTATCAATGGGTGTGGGAGCTAGACTGGAATCAGAGGGAAGAACATGGAAGATTTTAACATGCCTATATGCGGACGATGCAGTCCTGTTGGCGGAAAATGCTGAAGAACTTCAGAGTGGTCACTGACTTTGACAGGGTATGTGAAAAGAGAAAGTTAAAGGTCAATGTAGGGAAATGTAAGGTAATGGTGTTTGAGAGAAGAATGCATGAAACTATAGATTTTAAGGAAAAATATAGAATCAAGAAAGAATACAAGAAAAGTTGTAAAATAAAATTGAAAAATGAAGTACTAGAAGAGGTTGAAAGTTTCAAGTATTTGGGAGCTGTACTATGCAAATATGGTAAAATGGAGAGTGAGATAAAAGAGAGAAAAATGCAAGGGAGAAAAGTGATTGGAGAACTTGATAGTATTCTCAAAGGAAGAATGGTTAGCCAGGAAGTCAAAAAGTCACTGAGAAACAGTGTGCTGCTCCCAACACTCTCGTATGGAAGCGAGACATGGACGGCAAGTGACGAGGACCTCTTCAAACTAAGAGCTGTGGAGATGAGCTTTTTCAGAATGGCAGCTGGCATGAATAGGCTAGATGGGCCAAGTAATAGGGAAGTGTACGAGTCCTTTGGAATGGAAGAGCAGGCTTTGGGCATTGATTGTGGTGTGGTTGAGTGGATAAAGAGAAGTACTTTGAGGTGGTATGGTCATGTTCAGAGAATGGATGAAGACAGAATGCCAAGAAAGATATATGGGAGTCAGGTGAGTGGAACCGCTAGTAGTGGAAAAGTAGTGGGAAAAGAAAGTGGAAAAATATATTGAAGAAAAACTTCCACGTAGTGGAAGGGGCATTGTGGCACGGGCAAAGGAGGCATGTCTTGACAAAGTAGCTTGGAGACGTTTCTGTCATGGCCATCCTCTAGTGGGGGTTTCCCAGGGGGAAGCAAGGCGTCGGAGATGATGATGATGAAGAACTTATCAAAATCGCTATGTGGAAACAACACTTTAGCAAAAGAATAATTTATAAGTAAAAGAACATAATCCACCACATAGGGTGTACATTACTACATGAGCAAGTTAATTAAAATCATAATAGTCAAATGTTTAAGCTGGAGTCACACGAGCCGTTTTTCGAGCAATTTTTACGGGCAATTGTGGTCTGGCAGCTTCAAAAATTACACTTTGTAAAAATTCAACAGCCTAACATACTTTACCTTCAGTCTAGTTACCGATATCAGTGCAAAAAGTCCCGAAATATAACGAGAAAAAACTTGCTCATGGAAAATTGACGGAAAAATCGCTCGTGTGACAGCGGCTTTACTCTACTAATATTGGTGTTTTGTAAAAAATTTGTATACCGGTACTGTATCGATAGTGTAGGCACTGTAGGCACTGTTCAAAAGTCTCATGTGGTGTTTTTATCTTTCAGTTGGAGATGAAGTTGTTGTTGTTCCCCATGCTGCCTGGCCGAACAGCCCCAAGGCCATAACTGAGCGCCCCCACAGAACCCTACCCGCCGACCACAATAAAGCCTGGGTGACCGAAGCCACTCCATGGCGGGGAGCTGAGGAGGGTGCGGAAACGCCCGGGAAACCAAAGCCCCACCCAGGGCCCTGTGCCCCTCAGCAATTATGAAGAGAAAGTTGAGGGGCAAGGGAAAAATGTGACGCTTTGGCTTCCAATCTTGGTAGATTGGGAGGTCAATCCACGGAAGAGACGCCGTCACTTGAGATCTAGAAAATATATACAGTAAGTAAAAGGAACAGTCAGAATAAGCTATGGGTATGGCAGAGATTGCTCAGTTCTCACTCTGATAGACCAGCCCATCACCAGGGAGATGAAGTTACTGCCGCTACGATCTCTACCACCAATACCACTACCAACAACAACTACCACCATCACCCACATCACCAGTTAGTAAATTAAATAGTTAGTTGATTAGGTACTTAAGGGGAGACGGGCCCTTTTTTTTTGGTCTATTTATTCATTTATTACTTTATATCTTAGTTTTCTTGCTAGACCTCCATCAAGATTAAAAGAACACCCACAAGACCCCCCTTCAAGATTGATTTGTACATTTTTCGGTAGAAATATGTCCCGGCCAAAGGCCGATTCCTCCTAAAATTATAGGCTCGCTATCGCTCGTCAGAAAAAATTGACACCTAAATGGCTCGAAAGGTCTTAAAATTGACAACTAAATGGGGCGAAAGGTGTTAAAATCGTCAAACTAATGAGCCGAAGGTCTTATAATCTCAAAACAAATGGGGCTTAACACGAAGGAGAAAGAGGACCAGAAAAACGACCCGCCTCCCCTTAACAGTAGTTAATGAACATTGGTAATGAAAATGATAAAATGTTCAGCGGTACAAAAGACCAAACTGTAAACCATATTTGTATACCGGTATCTTTGTGTAATTTTATAGCTACTGTTTTATCTGAGCATACCGTATTTATAATTTGTCATATTATAGTTTAGTCTACAGGAAATTTAGCATGAAGGAGGGGAATGTAGTGTAGGGTGATAGGGCGGAAGACAGATTTAATTTGAGATAGCATAGATATTTGAAAAGATATGCAAGGTGATGAGCATATATATAAAGATCAAATTTAGACCTGTAGAGATAAGTTTATATACAAATAGTATCTGGTATAAATAAGCTAGGTGGACTAAGCTATAAGAAAGGATGCCAAGAGTGAGATGGAGGGATGGAGTTATATATGAGTGTAGGTGGTGTTGGGTGGGTGGAGGGACGCCGGCTTACGAATGACAGGGACTTGGAGGTGATTCATCTGTGGCTTCTGGCAATAGATAAATAGATAGAGAGAGAGAGAGAGAGTGGGGCGGGGGTGGGGGTAATACATTCTTGTTAATTTAGGTACTTATGTTCTGGGTGTGGTGTCCCGAGTTCGAATCCCGGGAGGACCATATGCTTTCATTAGTTTATTCAAGTACATTGGGGTTTGTAATTGATGATTAATGTTAAGAACGGGGTGTTACTTATTTGATATACTGTACTGTATTTGCTGCAAAGTATTCATATAAAATAAAGTATTTTATTTGATGCTCATTAAGTTTGATGAGGATTTAGCTACCGTACTTTAATTACACATTGATACTGTATTATATCCACAAAAATCTGGTGTTTATCTTATATTGATATCAATATTTTTGTAGAGACTTAACAGATGGTTTACAGGTTCTGGTATTGTGATCTATAGGGAGAGATGTTGCCTTTTATATATTTACATTGACCATGTTGTATACCTATTCTTTAAGGTGTTCCAGTGTTTTAATTCATGAATCACATATTACTTGTGTAGAGGGATTTACCGGTAAAATCTTGGATTCTGAGGAAATTTCTTTAGGTACGGTACATCAAAGTCATTATGCCACGAGCGTCGGCTGCTGATCAAAAGGTCGGTGGATTGAGCCCGCACTGTCAAAATGTTATTGGTAGATGTCAAGCCCGGGCAACTTGACCTAGCGATTCGTGACAAACGCCTAATGTACATGGCCACCCCATCTCGGGAATTATGCTGTCTGACAACAAAAAAACTTAGGGGTTTGAAGTAGCGTCTATGTTTTTAAACGTGGCAAATTCGCATTTGATCCCTTTGAGCTAGAAACTGTACTCCCCCACCAAAGGGCAAAGTCATGGAGGTCAGTGACTCGTCATCTCAGAGCTTAGTGTACGGCCCCAAGTTTTCTAATGCGGGTCTAATTTTCTCTACAATATAAGTATTCATTATTCTTGGGGATTTCAGGAACTTAGAATATACCACACTGGATCTTATACTTATAGTAAAAAGGATGAAGTGAGATAATTCACAGCCTGTTTATTGCTGGAGGTCCATTTTAAACTGAATCAAATTGTCTAATAGTGACCGTAATAAATGAAAAAGACGTTGCCAGCACAGAAAGGGTTAAGACTCTTTTTTTTCAATAACTGTGGTACAGTGGTTCATTACAGTATATATCCTGAGATGTTCAAAGTTACCTCCCTATCCGAAGTTAGCCTATTTTACAGGTAACTAACCTAGATTTTTTGTTTTCTATGTGGATGAGGTAGACAAAAGGCAAAACTGGCTGTGACGAGTGCCTCCCCTAGATTTGAAAGAGTGATAGGGCCAAAAATCAAGTATTGTTCGAGTCAAAATATCTGGACACACAAAGTTTGAAGTAATTTAAGTCATAGAATGAGGGAAAGATGGATGGTATACAATATGGTAACTAATGTATAATATAACAGGTGTAACTCTCCTTATGATAATCTCCTGCTGAACTTTCTACCATGTTTCATTTACCAACAGATTCAGTAACCAACCCAACACTTCTCCAAGATCAAGGTTGGTCAGTCAAGGTTAAGTCACAGTACCACTTTTAACAGTCAATTTTTCTCCGAGTCACAGTGTCCGAGACAATAATATCCTGTTAGTGAAGTATAGTGTCCAATGTTTTTTAAAGTTTTCCTGTCCAAAGTTAGGTTTGGCATCCTCTACCCAACCTTAGCTGTTTCTGTCTGTCTCTTTTACTGTTCTACTTTTCTTTCTGGGGGCAGGGGGCTAGGAATCCTCCTTCTCTTGTAAAATTCTCCTACTCATCGAGACAGAAAAAGGGGCGAGGGAACGCATAAATAGTCCCGGACCCTAAGAATTTGGAACTTTAAAGGTTTCAGTTCGGGCTCTGTCTCGAGTCGGCCATGCCCAGCAATGGGTTATGTGCCTGAGTATATACATACATACATACATACCATACATATACCTATACTGTATACTACTATTTTCATCTTTACTTGAGGAGAAATTTCAACGCTTAGCAGCCAATTTCCTGACATATAATTGTAGAATACAGAGTATATACAGTATATATATATATTGCTTGATGGATTGATCCCCGAGGGGGTGACCACAAATGAATCGCCTTCATACTTGTTTGTCATCGTCAGCCACTTAAATAAGCTACAATTTTCCATTACCTGACCGTTCAACTCTCACCTCACATTCTGTGGCTTCATCCCTCTCACAATCTTATTTTGTTTACCACACTGACCTTCAGGTTCCATTTCTCACACACAAGCACCAAACATATTTACCATACCCTGCAACTCCCTCTTATTGTCAGTCATCGAAATTGTATCAGTGCGCCCGCCTTTCAACACAGTCCCAGCCCTAGAATTGGCAAATTTTCTCAGTCTCTCCTTTACTCAACAAGTGAACTCTGGAACTCTCTCCCTCATCTTATGACTTAAACTGCTTTAAACTTTGTGTGTCCAGGCATTTCGACCCCAACGTCCCTTGAATTTGGCCCTGTCACTCTTTCGGCTTTGGGGGAGACACTTGTTACAGGCAACCTGCCTTTTGTCTCCTTCATTACACATAGGAAAATAAAGAAACAAAAATCATCAACAAACAGTAGCACAGGCAACTTCCCTTCATTCCCTTCCCGTACCAGGAGTACTCCACCACCCACTGCTCTTCCTTGTATTTCTGTCATGCCTCCATTCCTATATGTACGATAGCGCTAATAAGTCATGTCTCAGTGTTCATTACGTTTGGCTAGCTCTATGCTGTATTAATTATCTGTCAAATGTTGAATAGGGTGCATTTCTGTAGGAACATGTTTGTATATCTCACTCTAAATGAATACCGTAAATCAATTTTAGATATTACTGATACCAATTATTGATCAAAACATACTTGATACTGAGACATCACTTATTAGGCCCACTGTACTGAACAACCACAGGGACATTATCGTAATAAATACTTCAACTCAGTATATTTTCTCTGATATCTTGTTGCGGACACCAGACTCGGACACAAATTCACTGTTAAATTTGTGTATGTGATTTGATCTTGAGAATCCTTGGAAATATTACCTTATGCACAAGACAGGCAGGATGTGTAACACCTTCGGTACGATGGCATTGTTTTAATTTATTCTGGCTAAAACTAGACACTTTTTTCAACTTAGGAAGGGCCTTTAGATGTTAGAGGGACAGGCTGAGTAATATGGCTTTTTCTTAACTGTGTTGGTGGTGTAATGGTTTAGATGCTTATGTTCTGGGTGTGGTGTCCCGAGTTGGAATCCCGGAAGGACCATATGCTTTCATTAGTTTATTCAAGTGCATTGGGGTTTGTAATTGATGATTAATGTTAAGAACGGGGTGTTACTTAATACATTAAATTAACATAATAAGGATATGTGGGGTTAAACTGAAAGATGTATGTATGTACAGTATGTACTGTATATTCTCAGGCACATACCCCATTGCTGGGGGTGGCCGACTTGAGACAGAGCCCGAACAGAAACCTTTAAAGTTCCAATTCTTAGGGCCCGGGACCACTTTCGTGTTCCCTCGTCCCTTTCTCTGTTTTATTGAGTAGGAGAATTTTAGAAACTGAAAGATAAGGTAATTAATATGGAGCTGAGGAGGCAGTGAGGTATTAAGAGTATCGGTGAAGAGATGCACATGCAAGCAGAGAGATGTATGTCAGTGAACGTAGAGGGAGTAGCATGGAGGGGTAGACCTAGAAAGACGCGGGATCAGGTTCTACGATCGGATATCCAATGCAAAAACTTAACAAGTGAGGCAGCCCAGAAGAGGGCTACCTGGCATTCCTCCATTAGGATGTGAAACCGAAACTGTGCCACTTATAGATCACTCAGTCTTTAAGGGGAGATGGGCTGTTTTTCTGGTCCCCCTCTCCCTCATCTTTAGCCCCATTGCTTTTGAGATTTTAAGACGTTCGGCCTATTAGTTTGGCTATTTTAAGAACTTTCACGCAATTTCTGTCCATTTTAAGACCTTTCGTGCCACTTAGGTGTCAATTTCTTCCTGCCGAGCAATGGCGAGCCTGTAATTTAAGAGGAACCAAAAATGTTCTACCGAAAAATGTACAAATTTATCTTGAAAGGGGGTCTAGGGGGTGTAATTTTAAGCTTGATGGAGGTCTAGGGAACAAACTAAAAACCTTCCCTTAAAGTATACATGTAGTGGGATTGGCTGAGGCTAGGGTAGAAAGAGAAGTGTATCTACAGTACAGTATAGAGTATGTTGAGATTAATTCTGCTACTTGGGGATGGTGCAGAGACTAACTAGCTCTTCACGATGATCTGTTTTGCTTAGCTGGCAGGAGCTTGTCATGTGGAGAGAATAGGCTGAATAATTGTACCTACGAATAGCCAGAATATAGCCAAATGTCCCTCCTAAGCTGAATAAAATTACCTACCTATAGCCAGAATAAAAGCCAATGTTATACTGAAGGTGTTAATTGATCATCCTGTTAATTATAGTGTATTCATTTTATATAGGCCAAAAATCATGACCCATATCCTCTGTAACTCAAAAGGGGCTAGAGCAAATGGGGACCTGAATGATGCAATGTCCTAAATGCCACTTTGGTTGAGACATTTTTTTGTTACCGAAAAATGTACAAATTTATCTCAAAGGAGTTTTTGGGGGCATTTTTTGTAAGCTTCATAGCGGAATTGCAGTGTGAGTGTCCTAGGTTCGAGTCCTTGGAGTGCCACATATATTTGTTGATTTCATTAGTTGAGTTTAGAAGTGAAGTTGGTTGGGGAAAAAAATATAATAATATGTCTATTCCTTCATCAAGATAAATCGAGATAAATTTGTACATTTTTCAATATAAAAGTGGCATTTAGGAAATTGCATTACTCAGGTCCTCAAATGGGCTAGAATATTTGCTTGATTATAGTCTGTGTCATTTCATCTGACGGTAAATTGCAAAGTTCCCATCAACATTTCTCAGTTACTTTGAAGATATTATAGTGAAATATGGTGCTGATTATATAAACTCTTAGTGTGCGGAATTTCGGTGCGAGTATCCTAGGTTCGAGTCCTTGGAGTACCACATGTATTCATTACTTTCAATGATTTAATTAGTTAAAATTAATTGGTGAGTTGGTGAAAACAAATATGAATTTAATATGATGCAGAGACATGGTGGTTTCATATTTTTCCATTAAGTATTGAGAAATCCGCTGCTAAGGGATTAAATTTATCGTCAGATGAAATGAAACGGAGTATAATCGATTTTGAGTTATAGAATTTAGTGGCTCAAGATTTTTGGCCCGATTGTAATGGATAGACTATAGTGTTTTTGTGTGAGGTAATATGAGGATTCATAAGGCAGTGTGACAGGGCAAGTTTATTTAGTGTTTTTTATATATATCTATTATTGATTCTGGCTGTCAAAGTGTTTACAGATTTTTGCTCTCATGATCAGATTCATAAATAATTAGCATACTTTTCAACTGATTTTGCTTTCTTACCAGATTTATATAAAATCATAATTGTCACTTGTTTTGCTTGCATTACTAGATTTATATATAATTTATCAACTCCAGATATTAAAGATAAATTACTAGTCAATTGATTGACCTTTTTTGTATACAGTAATTTGGAATTTAAATTATCATCAACTTCAGATACTAAATTAATAGTAGAGTAAATTAATCGACCTTTTGTGATAGAATTTTGAATTAAAATGATCATCAACTCCAGATAATAAGTTAATACTAGAGTAAATTAATCTAACTTTATGATTAAATGTGGAATTAAAATGATCAACTCAAGATAATAAGGTTAATATTAGAGTAAGTTAATCAACCTTTCTGAGTGAATTTGAAATTAATATCAGACTAAGTTAATACTAGAGCAAATTAATCGACCTTTGTGATTGAATTTGGAATTATTTTTATCCAAGAATGACGTCAGAATCGGTTATAGCTTAGTATAAAAACACTGACCCCTTACTGTACCGGTGACATATTTTTAGTTTTATTCTTGCTACTTTTAGACGATTTTGTGTAGCTTAGGAAGGATATATGGGTAGCTAAGAGGAGTAATTGAGATAGTCTATAGCTTTGAAGGATATGTGATAGCTAAAAGGATTAATTAAGATAGTCTATAGCTTTTTTAATGGGTAGATATCCTTCCTAAGCTGAACAAAATCGTCTAATAAGTAGCAAGAATAAAATAAAAAATACGTCGGCGGTACAGAATGCCCATGTTACACTGCTTTTTCTGACCATGATCTTAGGCCGGTATCACATGAGAGCTTTTTCCATCAACATTCAATATATTTCGGTTACATTCATCTACCATCAGTCTAGTTTATGATACCAGTGCAAAAGACTCCAGACAAAATGTTGATTATAAAAGCGCTCGTGTCATACCGTCTTTAGGAGGACTGGGCCTGTATTCATAACACTCTTAGAACCATTTCTATTATTTGTCCTGATCTAAGGAAGTTGGAGCTGTATAGATACATTAAATCAATTCAGCAATCAAGATTTTGTTATATTAATTTGAACAGTAACTTTTGAGTTAATTTTCAAGTTTTGTATTTTAACTAGCATAACTTCCTTATATAGATCAAAGTTTATGAATATTGGTCCCTGAATTAGAC
The DNA here is from genome assembly GCA_032716605.1 of Paralithodes platypus. Taxonomy (NCBI): domain Eukaryota; kingdom Metazoa; phylum Arthropoda; class Malacostraca; order Decapoda; family Lithodidae; genus Paralithodes; species Paralithodes platypus. The sequence goes on along the minus strand of CM064488.1, from coordinate 39,280,058 downwards.
TTGTTTTTGTAGGGTAGCTTAATGTGGTCTTATATAAGTTTAAAAAAAAATTGGGCATAGGTTCTTCGTTAAATGATACTTCTGAGAGTCTCCGTAAAAAGATCTGTAATTTTGGGTAATAAAATTTTAAAATTCATGGTAGCTTAGTTTTATTTTGTACTTCAAAGAGTATCCCTTAAACAACTACATTACAAAAAATCCAATACCTATAATTTTAACCAGTTCTTATATTGTATATATAAAATGGTAATAAAAACTGAAAAATCATGGCAATTTTCTTTATTTATACTTCAAAGAGCGTCCCTTAAACAACCACATACATATCTCGATTTTTTTTTTTTATTAAAAAAAAAAAAAAAATAAAAGTTGAGAACGAGGGGTTCCTTTTATCTTATGTTCAAGATAAAGACTTAAAGACATTAGATCAGATTATGGGGGTAGAGCATAGGCTCCACCCAGGGACGGTCTCGTAAAGTACAAGGCGATGGATGACGGTGGCGGTTGTCCAGAACTTCATTCGGGGGTCCTGGTGTCTCTGGGGTAGGGATTGTCGAGGACTTCATTGCAGGAGAGGTCTCAGAGGGTAGTGGCTTTTGAGGATTTCATTGCAGGGGAAGTCTCTGAGGGGTGTGGTTAAACAGTTTGGTTGGCGGACGGTGGTCGTTGAAAGTTTGCAAGTACTGTAAGTGGGCAGCGTCCAGAGTTCTTATTTGGTTGTCCGGAGATGTCTGCACCCCACTGGAAAGGTCGCTTGATTTCAGGAATGTTCTAGTTGTTGAGGACTTCATTGTAAGATAGGTCTTTGAGGGCAGTGGTTGGCGGATGGTGGTCGTTGAAAGTTTGCAAGTGAGTGGGCAGCGTCCAGAGTTCTTATTTGGGAGTCCGGAGAAGTTGCATCTGCACCCCACTGGAAAGGTCGCTCTATTTCAGGAATTTTCTTGTGGCAGTGGTTGTTGAGGTCTCAGAGGGCAGTGGTTAAACAGTTTGATTGGAAGACGGTGGTCGTTGAAAGTTTGCAGGGGAGTGGTCAGCGTCAACAGTGCTTGATGGGGAGGCTGCAAGTGATTCAGGAATTTTCTTTGTGGTCGTGCATCATTAATTTGAGTCGACAACAGGATTTTTCAAGTTGAGCTTCCAGGCAACAAAGAGGAGTTGTTGGTAGTTTTGCAAGAAATGCCTTTGTATTCTTTGGGCGCATTTAAGTTGGTTCTGGTGAATATCTGCAGTCCATTTTGCTCGCCCTCAATCGGTCTTGTTCGGTATCGCCCTCGGTCAGTTTTGCTTGCTCTCGCCCTCGGTCAGTTTTGCTTGCCCTCGATCAGTTTTGCTTGCTCTCGCCCTCGATCAGTTTTGCTTGCTCTCGCCCTCGATCAGTTTTGCTTGCTCTCGCCCTCGATCAGTTTTGCTTGCTCTCGCCCTCGATCAGTTTTGCTTGCTCTCGCCCTCGATCAGTTTTGCTTGCTCTCGCCCTCGATCAGTTTTGCTTGCTCTCGCCCTCGATCAGTTTTGCTTGCTCTCGCCCTCGATCAGTTTTGCTTGCTCTCTTCTCGCCCTCGATCAGTTTTGCTTGCTCTCGCCCTCGATCAGTTTTGCTTGCTCTCGCCCTCGATCAGTTTTGCTTGCTCTCGCCCTCGATCAGTTTTGCTTGCTCTCGCCCTCGATCAGTTTTGCTTGCTCTCGCCCTCGATCAGTTTTGCTTGCTCTCGCCCTCGATCAGTTTTGCTTGCTCTCGCCCTCGATCAGTTTTGCTTGCTCTCGCCCTCGATCAGTTTTGCTTGCTCTCGCCCTCGATCAGTTTTGCTTGCTCTCGCCCTCGATCAGTTTTGCTTGCTCTCGCCCTCGATCAGTTTTGCTTGCTCTCGCCCTCGATCAGTTTTGCTTGCTCTCGCCCTCGATCAGTTTTGCTTGCTCGGTCTCGCCCTCAATCGGTCTTGCATCGAAGTCGGCTTCCCATCTTCTATCATGACGCCAGCCAGGATAGTGTCTCAGTGGTGTTTGGCTATCAGCCCGAGAACACTGCAGCCTAGTTTGGGGTTCCTCTCGTTGGCTTAAATTCTTCCGTCAAAGCACTCCTGACCATCAGCCCTTGTGAGAAGGTTTGGTTCCCTCATCCTCGTCTCTATCATTGCCTCGCTTTGCCAGTCTGCTGGGAGTTATTGGTTGGTGGTTGTTGTGGTTGGTTTGTTAGTTGGTGGTGGTTCTGAGAGTTTTTGTTCCCTCACCTCCCCATCCTATTCATAGAGTTCCGCGAGTCTTGCTGTCCTAGTGCGGTCCCTATTCCTCAAGTCCCGTATTGACCCTCAGATTTCAGCCCTCCACAAGTCAGGGTATATGATTAATTCTTCAACAAGTCAGGGTGTATGATGCATGCTGAATTCTTCAACCAATGTAGTCTTCTACGTTCATCACCCCAAGAACAAATCTGTAAAGAAAAGAAAATATATTTAGCTACTATTTTCTGTAATTGTCCAAGGCTTTTAACTTCATTCCCGCTATTAGATTATTTTATTAATTTTAAAAATTGAACCTCCAGCAATAGACAGGCTTCGAACGATCTCTCAACCATTTTTACTACCACAAATCCTTCTTAAACTGCACAAAATCATCTAAATATAACTAGACTATTAAAAAGAAGTCACCGGTACTGAAGGGATTAATAGACCTATCAATGTTATTCAACCTTTAACTCTGTTGGTGGTGTAATGGTTTAGAGGCTTATGTTCTGGGTGTGGTGTCCCGAGTTCGAATCCCGGGAGGACCATATTCTTTCATTAGTTTATTAAAGTTCATTGGAGTTTGTAATTTATGATTTAATGTTAAGAATGGGGTGTTACTTAATTAAATAGGGAAACTAATTCAATTTTAGTTTATAATTCCTAATTAAGTTTTATATGAGAGAGTAAGTTAAACCACAGAACAAATTAAGAGTCAAACCAACTTCAATTAAATTTCCTCTATGGTTAGTGCAGTGAATTTCTGGGGGTATCCTAGGTTCGAATCCTTTGAGTACCACATATAATCATTAGTTTCATAAATGTCATTAATAAGGTAGATTTGCAAGTTAATTTGTGATAATGAACTAAATCAATTTTAGCATATAATTCCGTGTTAACCCCTTTTGTATGTACCGATGACTATGCTGGATACTATTAGACTTTTATTCGGTTTAGGAAAGACTTCTAATCACTAAACGGCTACTAAATATCTATTAATCCTTTTAGCTACCCTAGATCCATTTTAACCCTGTCCGACATATGACGCAATTTTGAGCCTATTTGGGATACTTTAAAGCCTTTGTTACCATCAGGGGTATTTAGAAACTTTTAGTTTAGTTACTTCAACCTCTGCAGTTGTCTTGGAGTTAGCTGTGGGCAGAAAACTAATTTTAGAGAGGTAATTATAAGAGAACTATTTCTTATTGCTAATCTGGCAACCTCTGTGTCATAGAGTGAAGGGGTTAAGCTGCACACAATCTTTTAGATATAGCTAGAATAAAACAATAGACGTTGGCGGTTCAGAAGGAGTTAAGGATATTAATTTACTTTTAACTTAACCGTCTCGGTAGTTTAGGTTATTTAATTCTATTCCGGCCACCATTATGCGATTTTATTCAGCTAATGCAAACAGTGGCTATTTGTTTGGTCTATTAATTCATTTATTCATATATTTGTTTAGTTTCCTCCATAGACCTCCATCAAGATTAGAAAAACACCCCCTCGACCCCCCTTAAAGATGGATTTGTGCATTTTTCCGTAGAAAAATTTCCCGGCCAAAGGCCGATTCCTCTTAAATTACAGGCTCGCTATAGCTGGTCAGGAAAAAAATACACTTAAATGGCACGAAGGGTCCTTGATTGACACAAAATGGGGTGAAAGGTCATAAAATCTTCAAGCTAATGGAACCATCGTCTTAAAATCTCAAAACTAGTGGGGCTAAACATTCGGGAGAAGGGGGTCCAGAAAAATGGTTCGTCTCTCTAATTACTATATACTTTCATATCACCAACCCACCAATTTACTTGCAAATAAACTGAAATCCATGAAACTACATGTGTGGTACTTGAAGGATTCGAACCTAGGATACTCACACCCCGATGCCAACAGATCCGTACTAACCTTCTTAAAATTGTCTAATGACTATTGTTGGGTGTAATGGTTTAGGTGCTTATGTTCTGGGTGTGGTGTCCCGAGTTTGAATCCCGGGAGGACCATATGCTTTCATTAGTTTATTCAAGTACATTGGGGTTTGTAATTGATTATTAATGTTAAGAACGGTGTGTCACTTAATACCCATATTAACCCCTTCTGTACCGGCGAAGTCTTTTTAATTTTATTCTGGCAACTATTAGACTTTCATTCAGTTTAAAAAGGGCCTCCAGCAATTAACCTCTGAAGTGCGCATGGGGGTAATTGGAAACGTCCCCCTGTGCTGACGTATTCGAGGTGTTTCCGTCACTAAAATATTCATTGTGCCATTAATAGCATTAATACTTATCCATATGCGCCTATTATGGGTTGATTATAAAGGTATTAACCTGAAACAATAAAATGAGTGAAAACAGCGTTTGGATGGTCAAAATCGGAGATATAGCCCGCGAGTTGTATAATGTATGGGTGAGGCAAGCTGCTTTCCCGCCAATTTCCCCCAAGGCCACTGAGACACAGTCGATCGATACTCTCTCTCTCTCTCTTGCACTCGCTTGCCATCAGTGATGACAACACCCTGCTTGCAACTCGCTAATGTTAGCACGAAAATATACCTCAGAATAAGGGAATAACAGGAAAATAGGTGATAACTGAAGGAGAGGAGGAAAGTGGGGAAGGAGGGGAGGTAGAGGACTGAGATTTTGCATGGCCCAGGGGCCAAACAAAAATAAAAAAATAAAAATATATATATTTTTTTTTCGATGTCAAAAGTTGATTTTTTTTTTCACTCGCTCTTAAGAGTCTCCCCGCAGTCCGCCGGGGGAACTCTTAAGTCTCCCCCCGCAGTTCCCGGGTTAACAAGCTTCCAAACTATCTCCCTTAACTCTTACTACCACAGACCCTTCTTAACCCGTCCAGCCCCGGCTAGTTTTGTAATGTTTGTTCATCAGAACCCAGCCGGTTTTCAAAAAATGGTTTTATTCCAGAAACAATAGCGAATGGGTTAGGAATGAAGGAAAAACCACGAAAAACCGCTCAAAAAACTTAAAGAATGGTCCTACAGAGCCCCCGAAAACTTATTTTACAAGAGTACAAAATTGAAGGCAATTACCCCAAAAAACCAGGTTATTGCACGCACGTGGACTATGAGTTTTCAACCATCGGCACGGTTGCGTGGGATACGTACACAGTTCCCATACAAATCTGAGCCCTCTTGAGTGGCTACACCTGAGGTTACGGTCGGCGCAATTAGGGTGACGCGCCAGGCGCGTCTCTGGGGCTGTGCGTTACATACATCGCCGACGCGTCAGGCGCGTCGCTGGGGCTGTACGGGTTAAGGGGGTAGTACTCGCTTTCTCTGGACCCCCTTCTCCCTCATGTTTAGCACATTAGTTTCAACATGTTAATTCAGTTAGATTGGCGATTTTGAGACTTGTCGCCTCATTTTGTTGTCAATATTAAGACCTTTCGTGTCCTTTAGGTGTCTTTTCCTGGCGAGCGAAAGCGAGCCTCTAATTTTAGAAGGAACCGGCCTTAGGCAGAGAAATTTTTCTACCGAAAAATGTAAAAATTTATCTTGAAAGGGGGTCTAGGGGGTGTTCGTCTAGGCTTCATCGAGATCTAGCGAGGAAACAAAATATATAAACCAAAAAACCAAGCACTACCCCCTTAAACTGCACAATATGTTTTAAATATAGCTAGAATATAATTAAATAGACGTCGCCGGTACAGAAGGGGTTAACATTGTCTAATAATCTAGTTAATTCACTTCACTCAACACCAAACACCACCCAATGAAATTAACGAAAGCATGTGCTCCACCCGGGATTCGAACCTGGGTCACCAACTCACCACATACAGATCTTAAACACTAACCATTACACCATCAATATAGTTGAAGGTTAATAATAGTAGGCATATTTAAAACTGCTACATCGCGGTATACGGATAGGGTTTAACACTATCTGGTGCAACGTCTTGGGGGTTATTATGGTATTTAGTTTCATTATTCTGGAGATTTCTATTTGTGTTAGCCATTTTCGAACAATGTGTTTTTAGTTTACCCACTAGACTTGGAAAAACGCCTCTCCAAACCCCCTTCAAACTAAAAAAACGTCCCCCAGACCACCTTCAAGTTAAATGTGTACATTTTTCGGCAGAAAAATTTCCCGGCCAAAGGCCGGTTTCTCCCAAATTGCGGGCTCGCTATCGCTCGCCCAGGAAAAATAGACACCTTATTGGGTTGAAGCATCATATAATCGCCAAACTAATGCGATGAAACTTCTTAAAATCTCCAAGCTAATTGAGTAAAACTGGGAGGATCCAAATTGGCCCACCCTGTACCTAATCGGGTTAAGAGGTAAAGGAATTTGCCTTTTCTGGACCCGCTTCTCCCTCATGTGTAGCCCCGTTAGTCCACCATAATACATCAAAAGATTTACTAATCTACTTAAGATCACTTCCTAATCTGCCTAAAATATCCATAATTCATTGATCAAAAAATTTCACTGATTTGGGGCACTAAAGTAGATTTTGTCTGATAATTTTAATCCCAAATTCAATCCCAAAGGTAGATTTATTTACTCTAGTATTAACTTAGTCTCTGGAGTTGATTAATCTAATCAGAGGTAGAATAATGTACTCTATTAACTTTAGTATCTGGAGTTGATAATTTTAATTCCAAATTCAATCACAAAGGTCGATTAATTTACTCTAGTATTTATTTAGTATCTGGAGTTGATAAATTATACATAAATCTAGTAATCAAAGAAAAGTGAAAACAAAAATTGCTTTAACCCGTGGAGCCCCAGCGACGCGTCTGGCGCGTCGGCGATGTATGTAACGCACAGCACCAGCGACGCGTCTGACGAGTCACCCTAATTGCTCCGACCGTAACCTCAGGTGTAGCCACTCCAGAGGGCTCAGATTTGTATGGGAACTGTACGTATCCCACGCAACCGTGCCGATGGTTGAAAACTCAAAGTCCGCGCGTGAGCGCGCTATAACCTGGTTTTTTGGGGTAATTGCCTTCAATTTTTTACTCTTGTAAAATAAGTTTTCGGGGGCTCTGTAGGACCATTCTTTAAGCTTTTTGAGCGGTTTTTCCTTCATTCCTAACCCATTTGCTATTGTTTCTGGAATAAATTTTTTTTTTGAAAACTGGCCGGGTTCTGGTGAACAAACTATACAAAACTAGCCGGGGCTCCACGGGTTAATTAAGAGGGGGGGGGGGGGGTATTTATTTGTTCATTTATGTATAATATTTTTTTTAATTTCCACCCTAGACTTCTATCAATCAAAAAAGAAAAACACCCTCTCAAGACTAAGATAAATATGTAATTTTTTCGATAGAAAAATTTACCGGCCGAAGGCCTGTTCCTCTTAGTTACAGGCTAAATATCGCTAGTCAGGAAAAACAAAATGACACCAAGACAAAAATTCTTAATATTGACAAAGAAATGGGGTGAAAGTTCTTAAAATCGCCAAACTAATGGGACAAACTTCTTTTAAATCTCAAAACTAATGGGATTAATCATGAGGCAGAAGGGGGGCCAGAAAAACATCCCAGCTCTCCTTAACCTGGATGAAAACTTATCACTTGAAAGTTATGACACTATTTGACAGTTTATTCTGGATATCATTAGACTATTTTATGCAGTTTAAAAAGGATCTGTTGGAATTATAAGGGTAAAGACCATTTCAATTAACCCTCCTGACTTCCAAATACCTTTCTAATATTTTACTTCTAGGCTTCAGAGGCAAGGAGTGTGAGGAGACTGCCCAACCATTTCCACCTGCTGGGATTCGAACCCAGACCTTCGTTAGGACCTACTAAACCACATAGCACCCTCTTTAATTATCGATAAACCGGTTACCAAGGTTTAAGAGGAGGCTGAACTTTTGACCCCCAAGTCAGCCTGTATAAGAGATTGTGTTTCTGGCATTATACCATCTTATTACAAATGGAAATACTAAGACTCGCTGAGAAAATCAGCTCTATGTGCGCGCGCGAGCGCAGAATTTCATTGCACTTTTGTAAAATCATGTAGTCACTCAAAATTGTTCAAATGTCCCGCAATTTTTGCATGGCATATCGTACAAGCATCCCCTACAACGTAGCGTTTAAATTTACCCCTATTGAATAATAGAAGGTGCTGAAAAAAATATATTATATAATTATTTTTGAGTTCCAGCTGATTTGACTCCAAAATGGTCAAACCTGATATTTTCGGCAAAACGGCAATTATCTAAATGTACAGGCGTTCCTATATACCCCTATGTACTCTATTTAGAAGTGGAATGCATTTGAGCAATACTTAAAAATATAGATACACTCATAAGTGCCAACAAATGATGGCAAACTACTGAAATTCAGATTTTCATCAGTCAAAAATATTATTGAGTCAGATAAAATAGTTAGTCCTCCTTAGCTTCAGTTTTCTACTATAGCACGCACATAGAAGATAGAGTTTAATGACCAACTAAAAAAAAATTAGTCAGGGGCAGGCTTCAGATTTTATGAGAATTTTTTACCAAAATCCATGATATTGGGGCCCCCCCAAGGGGGCCCTAGGGATGTCATATGTGTGTTTATGCCCTAATATGATCATTTCTATTGCTTACAGAAGCCCTTTAGACTACAGACAAATTTTTTTTGGGTGGCTGAAAGATTTTGTTTAAAGTTTTTCGGGGGTCGAGGTCGAACCCCCGGCCCGGGGGGTTATGGATGCAATATGTTTTTTTGTTCCTTCCTATGCTATTCTATGTTGAAAGAAGCATTATAGAACAAGAACACAAAAATTCGAAATTTTGATTTCTGGGCTCAGCGGAGGGTTCAGCCTCCCCTTAAGATTTTCCGCCTAGTGAAAATTATGACCTTGCAATTATTTTTTCGATTTTATTCTAATCTCAATCACTTCCCAAATAAGTGGTAGTTTCGGTAATAAGTATCCAAAAATCATATGGTGGTTAAAAAAACATAGGCTACAACCACAACTGTACACTTAACAAAAACCTATACTTACATTTATATTTTGAAGTGGAGTATGGATGACTCGATTCCACAAATCCTTGATGTGATGGGGACTTCAGACATATGTGGAGGTGGTGGTGGAGAAGGGGTGGTGGTTGAGAGGTGATGTGGTGGTGGTAACGATGGTAGCGGTGGTGAAATCCTGTCGTTTTGAGTGGATAATTCTGGTGGTGGATCGTAAGTATTAGGTGATGTCTTCCACGTGGTTCCGGAGTCTCAACAGCCAAGGAATCTACGGAAGAAGAAAAATTATGATTAGCCTAGTTATAATTATGGACATGTATATTGGTTGTATAGATAGCGCCAACGAACTTTACAATAATCTCTATCCCTGACCTCATCGTAACTCAGGACCTTCAACAAACTGGCTCTAAATTTCCACACCTATTTCCTGGTAGACTCTTCCCAAATGATAGAAATGTCATCTCGATTGCTTTCATTCATTTTGAGTTATAAGAACTATTATTGCTAATCTGGCAACCTCTGAGTCATAAAAACGTTAAAGGGTTAAGCGATTTTACTCCGCTCAAAAAGGTCCTCCAGCAATCAACAGGCTTGGAACTATCACACCGAACTCTTTTTACTACCACAGGTCCTTTTAAAACTGCGCACAAAATCGTCTAACAGTAGCCAGAATAAAGTTAAAAGGACTTCGCCGGTACAGAAGGGATTAAAGTATTAGCTTTCAATCACTTCTCAATCCAATCATCATAATCCACCAAGAAAATTAACTAATCCACTCCAGATCACTTCGTAAAATTCATCAATTACAAAATCTTTCACTGATTTGGGCATTAGTTATTTTTTCCATATTTTTCAGGCGAGATCTATTTTGATGAAATTCCTACCCCACCCCCCTCCGAATCTAGAATATCCTAATCTATCTATCTATCTATCTATTTACTCAGGCCCATTTCCCACTTTTCCTAATCAATAGTCTAATTACTTTAAAGGGAGATTAGTTTTTTTTTCTGGTCTCCTTTCTCCCTCTTGTTAAACTCGTTTTGAGATTATAAAACGTTCAGCCCATTCGTTTGGCGGTTTTAACACCTTTCACCCCATTTCGTTGTCAATTTTAAGACCTTTCGTGCCATTTAGGTATCTAATTTCTTTCCTGGCTAGCGAGGAAATTTCTACCGAAACATTTACAAATTTATCTTTAGTATTTTTTTTCTAAGCTTAATTGAGGTCTAGCGAGGAAACTAATATGGATAAATAAATTAATAGACCAAAAACACTGGCCATCTCCCCTTAACCTGACTGAAAACTTATCACTTTTTAGTTTGGGGTGCATTTTTACAGTTTATTCTGGCTATAATTATACGAGATTATGCAGCTTAGAAAGGATCTGTGGGACTTACAAGGGTAAAGACCATTTCAATTAACCCTCTTGACTTCCATTTTGGCTCTAACGTCCCTTGATTTTGGCCCTGTCACTCATTCAACTCGGGGAGGCACTCGTCAGAAAGTTCTGCCTTATATCTCCCTCACTCACATAGAAAACAATAATATATACCCTTCCTAATATTTTACTTTTAGGCTTCAGAGACAAGGATGCGAGGAGAAAGCCCAACCATTTCCACCTGCTGGGATTCGAACCCGGACCTTTGTTAGGAATGGAGTGTGCTACCTACTACACCACAGGCCACCCCTCGCTTTAATTATCGATAAATCTGCTACTAAGGTTTAAGATTGTCCGCCTAGTGAAAATTATGACCTTGCGATTCTTTCTTCGATTTTATTCTAATCACAAATCACTTTCCAAATAAGTGGTAGTTTGCGTAATAAGTATCCAAAAATCATATGGTGGTTACTAAATTATAGGCTACAACAACAACTGTACACTTAACAAAAACCTATACTTACATTTATATTTTAAAGTGGAGTATGGATGACTTTATTCCAGATGTCCTTTATGTGATGGGGACTGGAGACATATGTGGTGGTGGTCTAAGAGTGGTGGTGGTGGAGAGGTGATGTGGTGGTGGTAACGATGGTAGCGGTGGTGATGGTGGTGAAATCCTCTGTCGTTTTGAGTGGATAATTCTGGTGGTGGATCGTAAGTGTTAGGTGATGTCTTCCACGTGGTTCCGGAGTCTCAACAGCCAAGGAATCTACGGAAGAAGAAAACTTATGATTAGCCTAGTTATAATTATGGACATGTATATTGGTTGTATAGGTAGCGCCAACGAACTTGACAATAATCTCGATCCCTGACCTCATCGTAACTCAGGACCTTTAACAAACTGGCTCTAAATTTCCACACCTATTTCCTGGTAGACTTCCCAAATGATAAAAATGTCATCCCGATTGCTTTCATTCATTTTGAGTTATAAGAGAACTATTATTGCTAATCTGGCAACCTCTGAGTCTTAAAAACGTGAAAGGGTTAAGCGATTTTACTCAGCTCAAAAAGGTCCTTCAGCAATCAACAGGCTTGGAACTATCACACCTAACTCTTTACTACCACAGGTCCTTCTAAAACTACGCACAAAATCGTCTAACAGTAGCCAGAATAAAGTTAAAAGGACTTCGCCGGTACAGAAGGGATTAAAGTATTAGCTTTCAATCACTTCTCAATCCAATCATCATAATCCACCAAGAAAATTAACTAATCCACTCAAGATCACTTCGTAAAATTCATCAATCACAAAATCTTTCACTGATTTGGTCATTAGTTATTTTTTTCCATAGTTTTCAGGCAAGATCTATTTTGATTTTGACGAAATTCCTACCCCACCCCCCCTCCGAATCTAGAATATCCTAATCTATCTATCCATCTATCTATCTATCCATCTATCTATTTACTCAGGCCCATTCCCCACTTTTCCTAATCAATAGTCTAATTACTTTAAAGGGAGATTATTTTTTTTCTGGTCCCGTTTCTCCCTCGTGTTAAACTCTTTTTGAGATTATAAAACGTTCAACCCATTCGTTTGGCGATTTTAACACCTTTCACCCCATTTCGTTGTCAATTTTAAGACCTTTCATGCCATTTAGGTGTATTTTTTTCCTGGCTAGCGATAGCGAGCCAGATAGCGAGGAAATTTCTACCGAAACATTTACAAATTTATCTTGAGTATTTTGTTGTTCTAAGCTTGATTGAGGTCTAGCGAGAAAACCGATAAATAAATTAATAGACCAAAAACACTGGCCATCTCTCCTTAACCTGACTGAAAACTTATCACTTTTTAGTTTGTGGTGCATTTTTACAGTTTATTCTGGCTATAATTATACGAGATTATGCAGCTTAGAAAGGATCTGTGAGACTTATAAGGGTAAAGACCATTTCAATTAACCCTCTTGACTTTCATTTTGGCTCGAACGTCCCTTGATTTTGGCCCTGTCACTCATTCAACTCTGGGGGAGGCACTCGTCAGACAGTTTTGCCTTGTGTCTCCCTCACTTGCATAGAAAACAATATATACCCTTCCTAATATTTTACTTTTAGGCTTCACAGAGACAAGGATGCGAGGAGAAAGCCCAACCATTTCCACCTGCTGGGATTCGAACCCGGACCTTTGTTAGGAATGGAGTGTGCTACCTACTACACCACAGGCCACCCCTCCCCTTAATTATCGATAAATCTGCTACTAAGGTTTAACATTGTCCGCCTAGTGAAAATGATGACCTTGCGATTCTTTCTTCGATTTTATTCTAATCACAAATCACTTCCCAAATAAGTGGTAGTTTGCGTAATAAGTATCCAAAAATCATGGTGGTTACAAAATTAGGATTTTTTTTATTTTAATACCACGAATTTTCAGAGTGTTTTTTATAAAATAAATTTTTCATTTGCATCAATATATAGTGTTTGTAATTAATTAGAAATCTCGGGAAAACTTATTTTCCCCATTAGGCCTATTGATCGATGTTGAGACACGCCCCCGATAGTGATTTGAAAAGACATAAGCCTAGCCTAACCTAACAACCTAGTATTATGGGTGGGGGCTGCTGCCCCCACACCCCTGCTGGTTGAGTACTAATCCCTTAAATAAAATAAAAAAAAATTGGCTGTCGATTATACGAAGGTGAAAGACAGTCGATGAAGTCTACGGTGTTTACTCTGCAATATTCAGCTTTTATTGTACATTGATAACGGGAAAGTACCGTATTGACAACCTTTTTACGAAAATTCAATTTTAATACCATACTTTTATATTAGGTTTTTCAGAGGGTTTAATACATTTTCATATGATCTTTAGAGCTATCGATAACTGAAAGTACCGTATTGACAACCTTGTTACGAAAGACATTTTAGTACCATACTTTTTTATTAGCTTTTGCCGAGGGTTAAAACAAATTTTCTTATGATCTTTTAGAGCATATAGATTCAATATTTATCTTCAAATATATCAACAAAATTCGTGGTATTAAAATAACATTGAACCCAAAATTATAGGCTACAACAACAACTGTACACTTAACAAAAACCTATGCTTAAATTTATATTTTGAAGTGGAGTATGGATGACTTGATTCCAGATGTCCTTTATGTGATGGGGACTGGAGACATATGTGGTGGTGGTGGTGGTTGTGGTCTAGGAGTGGTGGTGGTGGAGAGGTGATGTGGTGGTGGTAACGATGGTAGCGGTGGTGATGGTGGTGAAATCCTCTGTCGTTTTGAGTGGATAATTCTGGTGGTGGATCGTAAGTGTTAGGTGATGTCTTCCACGTGGTTCCGGAGTCTCAACAGCCAAGGAATCTACGGAAGAAGAAAACTTATGATTAGCATGGTTATAATTATGGAAGTGTATATTGGTTGTATAGGTAGCGCCAACGAACTTGACAATAATCTCGATCCCTGACCTCATCGTAACTCAGGACCTTTAACAAACTGGCTCTAAATTTCCACACCTATTTCCTGGTAGACTCTTCCCAAATGATAGAAATGTCATCCAGATTGCTTTCATTAATTTTGAGTTATAAGAGAACTATTATTGCTAATCTGGCAACCTCTGAGTCATAAAAACGTGAAAGGGTTAAGGATTTTACTCAGCTCAAAAAGGTCCTCCAGCAATTAACAGGCTTGGAACTATCACACCTAACTCTTTTTACGGTCAATATTTACGAGTCACACCACAGCTGGAATCTCATTTCTAAGGGTAGTTTTGGGTTCCTATCATTCTGTCTCATTGCTATATACTTTTTAACCACCGGAAAATATGTTTTTTTTTTTTTTGTTTTTTTTTAGCATTAACCTAGCCTAAAAACCTAACCTAACATAAATGTATTTGGGGGCTATTAGGTTAGGTTTTTTGGTTAGGTTAATGCTAAAAAAAAAAGCCAAGAAAAAAAAAATCCGGTGGATAAAAAGTATATAGCAATGAAGCATAGAATGATAGGAACCCAAAACTACCTACAAATGAGATCCCAGCTGTGGTGTGACTCTTAAATACGGACCCTTTTTACTACCACAGGTCCTAAAACTGCGAACAAAATCGTCTAACAGTAGCCAGAATAAAGTTAAAAAGACTTCGCCAGTACAGAAGGGATTAAAGTATTAGCTTTCAATCACTTCTCAATCCAATCATCATAATCCACCAAGAAAATGAACTAATCCACTCAAGATCACTTCGTAAAATTCATCAAACACAAAATCTTTCACTGATTTGGGCATGTTATCTTTTTCCATAGTTTTCAGGCGAGATCTATTTTGATTTTGACGAAATTCCTACCCCACCCCCCCTCCGAATCTAGAATATCCTAATCTATCTATTTACTTACACCCATTCCCCACTTTTCCTAATCAATAGTCTAATTACTTTAAAGGGAGATTAGTTTTTTTCTGGTCCCCTGTCTCCCTCGTGTTAAACTCGTTTTGAGATTATAAAACGTTCAACCCATTCGTTTGGCGGTTTTAACACCTTTCACCCCATTTCGTTATCAATTTTAAGACCTTTCGTGCCATTTAGGTGTCTATTTTTTTTTCCTGGCTAGCGATAGCGATAATATTCAAGGACACTAGTGCGACGTTATGATAAACAATTTATTAGGGAAAATAGGCACCAATAGATTCGCCATATTTTTCTCCATATAGTCCGCATGGAGGATTTTCGTTATCAACAAATTGAAAAATACCCACTTCACAAACAAATACACCAAAAATCTAAGTCAAAGCGGGGGTGTGGGGGCGGCAGCCCCCACCTATAATACTAGGTTAGGTTAGGTAAGGTTGTTAGGTTAGGCTAATGTCCATTCAAAGGGGTATAGGGTAGTAAACACTAGGATAGCCTATACCTGGACAGAGGTAAGAAGAAGAAGAAGAGTCTTGCAGGAGTCTCCTTGAATGCTACCGCGATAGCGAGCCAGATAGCGAGGAAATTTCTACCGAAACATTTACAAATTTATCTTGAGTATTTTTTTTTGTTCTAAGCTTGATTGAGGTCTAGCGAGGAAACATATGGATAAATAAATTAATAGACCAAAAACACTGGCCATCTCCCCTTAACCTGACTGAAAACTTATCACTTTTTAGTTTGTGGTGCATTTTTACAGTTTATTCTGGCTATAATTATACGAGATTATGCAGCTTAGAAAGGATCTGTGAGACTTATAAGGGTAAAGACCATTTCAATTAACCCTCTTGACTTCCATTTTGGCTCTAACGTCCCTTGATTTTGGCCTTTTAACACCCACAGATCCTTCCTAAGCTGCATAAAATCGCCTAATAAGAGCAAAAATAAACTGCTAAAACGCGTCAGCGCTTCAAGGGGTTAATATACAGTAAGCGCAATAATGTATTAGACAATATCATTTAGACCTACATTTAATGACAAATAATACATTGAATTAATTAAATAACACTACAATGATACTGCTTCGTAAGTAAGCGAAGCATCAATACATTTTCTGGACACATTAAGACAGCTTAGAAAGGACCTCTAGCAATAATAAAGCTTCAAGCTGTCGCAATCAACTTTTTTAACTACCAAAGTTCCTTCCTAAGCTGCATAAAATCATGTAAATATAGCTAGAATATAATTATAACCGACGTCGCTGGTACTCAAAGGGTAAAATCATTCTGAACCGGCGACGTCTTTTCCATTATATTCTGGCAACTATTACACGATTTTATTAAGCTTAGGAACGACGTCTACCCATTAACAGGCTACACATCATTTCAATTAATCATTTTAGCTACCATATATCTTTCCTAAGCTTCATAAAATTGTCTAAATGTAGCTCAAATCAAATGCAAAATACGTCACTGGTACTCAAAGGGTTAAAACCAAACTCTGAAGCATTTGGGATGGTATAATTATACTGTAGCTCATATTTCTTATCTCTCTTGGTTTCGATACAGATCCGATAGTTGAGTGGACATTATTTTCGTAGGACGCCATTTTAGTATCGATTTTAACACATTCGCCCCATTAGTTGGCCAGTTTTAAGACCTTTCGTGCCATTTAGGTGTCGATTTTTGTTCTTGGCGAGCGAAAGCTAGCCTGCAATTAGGGAGGAAGCATTTTTCTACCGAAAAATGTACACATTTATTTCAAAGGAGTGGTCTTGGGAGATAGAAAATAGAACAAACATAATTAAATTACAATAACAATTCTTAAGGTTATACTGATGTTTTGGACCGACAGTTAGCCCATCAATCTGTTTAGGCCTAATAGGTCCGGTAGAGCATATACATCATTGCTATATATGGCATTAAGAGCTGAAATGTATTATAAGGGAGAAAAAAACAAAAACTCTAAAATACATGTATAGGCCTAGGCTACTGTAAAACAATAAGTTTTTCAGCCAGTACCCAACCAGCGGGGGTGTGGGGGCGGTAGCCCCCACCCATATACTAGGTTAGGTTAGATTAGGTTGTTAAGTTAGGCTAATAGCCTAGCAAAAAAAAAAAAAAAAAAAAAAAACTAGCGGGGGTGTGGGGGCAGCAGCCCCCACCCATATACTAGGTTAGGTTAGGTAAGGTTGTTAGGTTAGGCTAATAGCCTAGAACATTAAAATAAAAAAAAAAAAAAATCTAACCCAACCAGCGGGGGTGTGGGGGCGGCAGCCCCAACCCATAATACTAGGATAGGTTAGGTAAGGTAGTTAGGTTAGGCTAATGTCTTCCCAAAGTTGACTATTTTTATAACATGAAATATTAGGCTACCCACTCCACCCCGTGAAATCCGAGCCAGCTTTCGTCAAAAGTTGGCTCGGGTATTCACAAAATTGGGTTGTATGGGTTTGCAATTTGGGAAAACCCGAGCCAAGTTTTGATCCAAAACGCTATATTATTGTATTTTTACACTTTTAACCCCTCATTTTCCCTGAACTTCATAGCCCTCCCCACTAGTGGGGGGCGTGTTTTTAGATTGTTTGATAATGGGTAAATACTAATTTCCGCTCCTCTTCAGTATAAAACACTATCTGAAGACAAAATTACAAAAAACAAAATAAAACTTACTGAAATCGCTGTCGGTCCAAAGTCAGGTTTACCATTCTTAATTATAAAATATAAGATGCTGCATACAAATTTTAATATCTAATCCCCTTTAAACCCCTTCTGTACCGGTGACGTTCTTTTAACTTTTTCTGAATACTGTTAGGCGATTTTATTCAGTTTAAAAAGGGCCTCCAGTACAGGCTTCGAACTATATCACCTAACCCTTCTCAACCCCTTCTGTACCGGCAACATCTTTTTAATTTTATTCTAGCTATATTTAGACGATTTCACGCAGTTTAAGAAGGATATGTAACAGTAAAATGGTTAAGGGAGAGAGTTCGAAGCCTGTTAATTGCTGGAGGCCCGTTTCGAATCTAGAATATCCTAATCTATCTATATTTACTCAGGCCCATTCCCACTTTTCCTAATCAATAGTCTAATTACTTTAAAGGGAGATTAGTTTTTTTTTCTGGTCTCCTTTCTCCCTCGTGTTAAACTATTGAAATTATAAAACGTTCAGCCCATTCGTTTGGCGGTTTTAACACCTTTCACCCCATTTCGTTCTCAATTTTAAGACCTTTTGTGCCATTTAGGTGTCTATTTTTTTCCTGGCTAGCGATAGCGAGCCAGATAGCGAGGAAATTTCTACCGAAACTTTTACAAATTTATCTTTAAGGAGTATTTTTTTGTTCTAAGCTTGATTGAGGTCTAGCGAGGAAACATATATGGATAAATAAATTAATAGACCAACAACACTGGCCATCTCCCCTTAACCTGACTGAAACTTATCACTTTTTAGTTTGTGGTGCATTTTTACTGTTTATTCTGGCTATAATTATAAGAGATTATGCAGCTTAGAAAGGATCTGTGAGAATTATAAGGGTAAAGACCATTTCAATTAACCCTCTTTACTTCCATTTTGGCTCTAACGTCCCTTGATTTTGGCCCTGTCACTCATTCAACTCTGGGGGAGGCACTCGTCAGACAGTTCTGCCTTGTGTCTCCCTCACTCACATAGAAAACAATAATATATAACCTTCCTAATATTTTACTTTTAGGCTTCAGAGACTAGGATGCGAGGAGAAAGCCCAACCATTTCCACCTGCTGGGATTCGAACCCGGACCTGTTAGGAAGGGAGCGTGCTACCGACTAAACCACCCCCGTTTAATTAACGATAAATTGGCTACTAAGGTTTAAGATTTTCCGCCTAGTGAAATTTATGACCTTGCGATTTTTTTTTTTTTTATTCTAATCTCAATCACTTCCCAAATTAGTGGTAGTTTGCGTAATAAGTACCCACAACTCATATGGCGGTTAAAAAAACATAGGCTACAACCACAACTTAACAAAAACCTATACTTGCATTTATATTTTGAAGTGGAGTATGGATGACTTTATTCCACAAATCCTTGATGTGATGGAGACTTCAGACATCTGTGGTGGTGGAGAAGGGGTGGTGGTGGAGAGGTAATGTGGTGGTGGTGGTGACGATGGTAGCGGTGGTGATATGGTGATTAAATCCTCTGTCGTTTTGTGTGGATCGTAAGCGTTAGGTGATGTCTTCCACGTGGTTCCGGAGTCTCAACAGCCAAGGCATCTACGGAAGAAGAAAAAGTATGATTAGCATGGTTATAATTATAGACATATATATTATTTGTAGTATAACTGGGCACAGGACTAATATATACAGAGCGGTCGCGAAACATTTCCCCATAGGGAATTCCTGTGTATTGCCCATAGGGTATTCCTATACATTTGATCTGCATCTTTATGTGGTAACTCAGGTTCGAATCCCGGGGATCTTACTTAAACTGCTCAAAATCTTCTAAATATAGCTAGAATAAAATTAATAGAAGATTTTATGCAGTTTCAAAAGATCCTCCAGCAATTAACAGGCTTCAAACTATCTCGCTTAACCCTTTCTGCTACCACAGATACTTTTTAAACTATACAAAATAGTCTAAATATAACTAATAAAATTTAATAGATTTTATGCAGTTTCAAGAGATCCTCCAGCAATTAATAGGCTTCAAACTAGCACTCAACCATTTTTACTACCACAGATCCTACTTAAACTGCAAAAAATCCTGTAAATATAGCTAGAATATAATTTAAAAGAAGTCCCCGGTATAGAAGGGGTTAATTCCACGCAAAATATCAAATTGCGCGTTTGGTACGGAGTCAAACTCCCACAGGTCCTTCCTAAACTGTATAAAATCGTCCAATGATAGCCAAGATAGAATGAAAAATGTCCTAATTATATTCCTTGTGGTAATTATTTAGGCATTAAGGGGAGAGTCTTATTTATATGCTCATTTGTGTATCATTTTTATGGTTACCTTTAAAAACACTTCCTAGACCGAATTTAAAGATTTATTTTATTTTGTTCTGAAGAAAAATTTCCCTTCCTCCCAAATTACAGGCTTGCTATCGCTCGCCAGGATAAAATAGACACCAAAATGACACTAAAAGTCTTAACCCCTTCTGTACTGGTG
Organism: Paralithodes platypus; assembly: GCA_032716605.1. Lineage (NCBI taxonomy): Eukaryota > Metazoa > Arthropoda > Malacostraca > Decapoda > Lithodidae > Paralithodes > Paralithodes platypus. Next base: position 39,259,997 of record CM064488.1, on the reverse strand, counting down.
ATTTACATTTAATTTTATTCTGGTAACTATTAGACTAATTTGTACAGCTTGTGAAGGACGTTTACTCAATCAAAGACTACAGACTATCTCAATCAATCCTTTTAGCTACCACATATCCTTCCTAAACTTTATAAAATCGTCGCCGGTGCAAAAGGGGTTAATAATGACAAAGAAAAGGGTAGAAAGGTCTTCAAATCGCCAAACTAGTGGGATGAACTTCATAAAATCTGAAAACTACGGGGGCTTAGCATGAGGGTGAAGGGGGCTTACGTCTGAGGAGTCTCTTTAGCTGGCCTCGTTTCGATAGTTTGCCGGCTAAGTTTCAAAATCTAATTATTCATAAATATATTCTAACTAATTCATCTAGGTCCTTATGAAAGCATCTAGTATTAGTAGAATATATGGAAATTATCTCAAAGTTTATTCTGGCTAAACAATAACTTAAGTCGGTTTAGAAAGGACACGTGGCGATAACAGTGCTTAATTATGCCATCAATTTACTCTGGATCTCGATATTCTAACTAAATTAGCCATGGCATTATCTAATCGGGGCATCTAGTATTAGTAGAATAGAAGGAAATTAAATAATTCTGGTTAAAATATGTGTTTAGGAAGGACACGTGGGGATAGAAGTTCAATATGCCATCAATATATTCTCTGAATCTCAATTCCTTCCCAAAATTAATACAATAATCATCTAGTAATACAATAATATTGAGAAAGGAGATCGCTTTTAAATTAACAAATACATCCGCCCATTCACCCTTGTTTAAGTAGTTTGCCGTGAAGTTTCAGAATCTAATTATTCATTAAGATCTAACTAATTCATCCAGGTCCTTATCAAGGCATCTAGTATTAGTTTAATATAAGGAAATAAACTCATTCCTAAAGGTTATTATGGCTAAAAATAAAAATAAGTCAGTTTAGGAAGGACACGCGGGGACAAGTTATTTTATAAATAGCTTAAATATATTCCCCGATTCTCAATTCCTTCCCAACATGAATACAATAATCTAGTAATAGAATAATATTGAGAAAGGAGATGGCAATTATTGATAGGGTTGAAGAGGTAGAATTGAACTAACGAAAAAACTGCCGGCTTCCAGAACGTTCGTTAAACCTGCCGGCTTTTTCCATCACAATTCTGGTCTTGTTTTAATGGCAAAAAATTAAGTATTCTGGGAAAATCGACATGCTCTTGTCTACGAATTCGGGTCTGGCGGTAAATAAATCACGCTATTTCGCAGACAAAATGGGGAAAACGAGAGAGCACGAGTCTTACCTCCTTACAGCTGGAAGATCAGGAACGAAATGAACGAGTAGCCGAAAATAAAGGTCCGAGATCACCTCGGTTGTAGTGCTGGAGGTTGATGGCAACCATAGAGTAAGAATACCTAAGAGGGGTGTCTTGGAAAATCAGCCGTGTTAATAGTAGTTGGCCATTATTTACAGATTTGGCTGGAACACTGCAATAGATGGCGGTACCGCATAGCTCCTCCCTATCGCGGGAAAATACTTCTGTCGTCTGTTTATTGACAGTTCCTCTCCCTTGCTGCAATGGTGTACACGTGTCTCGTGTAGAGTCTATAGAAACTCATGTAACTTGTTTGCTATCACCATATCAGCCATAGTCATTATGAATACAATGATTTAAGAGTACACTGATATGCAAAAGCACTCCAAAGTATTGCCTACACTGAAATGTGAACAATACTCCATTAACCCCTTCTGTACCGTCGTCGTATGTTATATTTTATTCTGGCAATATGTAGACGATTTTATACAGCTTAGAAAGGATCTGTGGTAGTTAAAAGGGTTGATTGAGATAGTTCGAAGCCTTATAATTGCTAAAGATCCTTCCTAAAGTGAATACAATCGATTAGTAGGAACCAGAATAAAATCAAAAGACGTCGTCGGTATAGAAGGGGTTAATTACATAGCTTACCAAGCCTCCGTGATGATGTAAGGAGGCTGTGGTTGACCTTGAGAATAAGGATATGGTTTGCAATGGATCATGAAGGCTGTTGATGATTATTTGATATTGACTGTAAATTTATTAACAATGAATGTAGCCTATATGAAAAACTAATCTCAATTGAAGACAAGTATTTACATTGTAATACAAGTAACTAACTTGGAAGTACACAGCCACACTCAAACTTTGGTCAAACATAAATAATATATATATATATATATATATATATATATATATATATATATATATATATATATATATATATATATATATATATATATATCGTATATACAGTATACTGTATATATATATATATATATATATATATATATATATACATAGAGATGGAGAGAGAGAGAAGTAGTGTACCGGTACATATAATTAAAACAAAAAAAACAGAATGGAGGGTAGGCTACATCCGTAGATTTATTCACGTTGAGTAGTTCTGGAACCCTGCAATAGATGGCGCTGAAAAAAAAAATGTCGAAAAAGGGTAACTGGCAATGTTTAGAGGCACCTTTTTATTAATAGAATGCATAGGAAGACTCCTATCTCCTATACACAATCTCTGATGGCAACTATTGGGTGCCAGGTGAACGAGAATTTCAATACAAAAATCATCAATATCGACATTAATAACATTATTGAATAAAATGTACTTGATATGAATTGTGTCTTTATATCCTTTATCTGTTTATGTAAGTTTGACATATCTAACATACGTAATTTGTGAATAATTAATGGTTTTCGTCATATTCCCTTTATGACTTCCCATTTTCTTTGATCTGGGGGGGGGGGAGGCTGGCTTGAGTGAGTTCTCTTGCCAAGTGGATTTTGAATACCCAAGATTTGTATGCAATGCTCTCGTATCCTCAAAAAGAGAGAGAGAGAGAAAAAAAAAAAGTATTCTTAAGCCCTCGACCATAGACTACATATAACCCTCGACCCCTCAATGGACTATCTATCTATAGCCAGACTCTTTGATCCCTATGGGGGTGGACACGAAGGAATCGCCCATGCTCAGTAGGCTAATCTAATTATGAGAAGTGATGTATGTTATTATCAAGACCTCAGATATCCAGTGAGGTGTGAATACGAGTATATTATAGCCTATCAGTATAAGATATGCCTATAGGTTGTAATAAATTCATCTTTATTCAAATGCATACTTCATAAAATAAATAAATCATAAGGCATATTACACAAATAAAATACAGTTGGAATACAAGAAATATAATTAAACACGAATATATTATAGCAGTGTGTGAAATTGGAAGTACATTCCCCGTAGACTAAATCGAGTTTCCTTTCTGACCTCTGTAGACTACTTTGTTGATATGCCGAAGAGTTGCCAATGCATACAATATATTGAGTAATTATATATCTCCCATTTGGAACTATTTATTACTTGATTTACTTAACAATACACTACATCATATTAATAGCATATTAGTGATGCTGACAAGCCTGACATTGGCCTAATAAAACCATGTGCCTTGCAAAATTCAATTATGGTTGCAAAATTATCATATCGTCTGGCCCCGCCCACCAAGACTAGGGTAGCTTGATAAAACATAGTAAAAACTTGACTTTTGGCCGCCATCTTGTCTCCAGTTCGCTTTGTTAATTTTAACTCATCATTATTACTAAGCTTCAGTACCTAGCCTATGCTGATCATATAATTTTATTATATACTTAACTCTTTCACAACCCATCAATAATTATATCTATCAAAGACTGCCATAAGTGCTTGACCGGAAGTGACTATGGAAACAAGATGGCCGCCAGTGGCTTGACTCCGGAATCATCTGTGTACTTTGTTAATTTAGAGACTCTTATCTAAGAACACAAGCTCGGCTTCGAAACACACGAATCTTGAGACTTTGAGTTTAATTGACTACTTGCGACTTTCAGTCTTTAAGGAATTTGGAGCCGTAAACATCGATTATATATGGAAATGCAATACTAATGTAGGTTTATGATTGATAGAAAGTATGTTGAATTAATTTGTTGTGTTTATGAAGGCACTACGACCGTATTTTAGCTGTAATTCTGCTAACTACTGATGTCTACAGCTCCAACTTCCTTATAGCTCCAAATCTCGCATTTGATCAATTGAAGCTCCGAACACATTACAGTATTTCCAAAGATATATACTGTACAGTCGCGCTAATAAGTGATGTCTCGGCACCAAGTATGTTTTGATCAATAATTGGTATCAGCAATATCTAAGCTTCATTTCTTCATATCGAGTGAAATATACAAACATGTTCCTACACTTACCCACCCAATTCAACATCTGACATTAATACAGCACAGAGCAAGCCAAACGTAATGACAGCTGGGACATGACTTATTAGCGCGACTGTACATTTAAATAGTTATATTTCACATATAATATAATATTATTTTTAACATCGTTCTTAACACCAATAACCCACAAATGAAATTAATGAAGACATGTGATTCTCCCGGGATTCGAACCTAGGTTACCACATAACAGATCCTAAACACTTTAACCATTACACCATCAAGGCAGTTATAAGTACAGCACATGACTACGATTAACCCTTTCAAGCTCCAATAAGCATTTTGTTTCTGTTTTATGGTTATTTTTTGACGATTATATTCAGATTAGGAAGGGTATACGGAAGTCAAAAGGTTGATTGAGATAGTATTTACCCTTTTAACACCCACAGATCCTTCCTAAACTGCATAAAATCGCCTAATAAGAGCAAAAATAAACTGCTAAAACGCGTCAGCGCTTCAAGGGGTTAATATACAGTAATCGCAATAATTTATTAGACAATATCATTTAGACCTACATTTAATGACAAATAATACATTGAATTAATTAAATAACACCACAATGATACTGCTTCGTAAGTAAGCGAAGCATCAATACATTTTCTGGACACTATTAGGACAGCTTAGAAAGGACCTCTAGCAATAATAAAGCTTCAAGCTGTCGCAACCAACCTTTTTAACTACTGGTACCACAGATCCTTCCTAAGCTGCATAAAATCATCTAAATATAGCTAGAATACAATTATAACCGACGTTGCTGGTACTCAAAGGGTTAAATCATTCTGAACCGGCGACGTCTTTTCCATTATATTCTGGCAACTATTAAACGATTTTATTAAGCTTAGGAACGACATCTACCCATTAACAGGCTACACACCATTTCAATTAATCCTTTTAGCTACCATATATCTTTCCTAACCTTCATAAAATTGTCTAAATGTAGCTCAAATCAAATACAAAATACGTCACTGGTATTCAAAGGGTTCAAACCAAACTCTGAAGCATTTGGGATGGTATATACTGTACCGTAGCTCATATTTCTTATCTCGCTTGGTTTCGATACAGATCCGATAGTTAAGAGAGAGTTGAAATTATTTTCGCAGGACGCCATTTTAGTATCGATTTTAACACATTCGCCCCATTAGTTTGCCAGTTGTAAGACCTTTCGTGCCATTTAGGTGTCGATTTTTGTTCTTGGCGAGCAAAAGCTAGCCTGCAATTAGGGAGGAAACATTTTTCTACCGAAAAATGTACACATTTATTTCAAAGGAGTGGTCATGGGAGATAGAAAATAGAACAAACATATAATTCAATGACAATACCAATTCTTAATTATAAAATATAAGATGCTGCATACACATTTTAATATCGAATCCCCTTTAAACCCCTTCTGTACCGGTGACGTTCTTTTAACTTTGTTCTGAATACTGTTAGGCGATTTTATTCAGTTTAAAAAGGGCCTCCAGTAATTAACAGGCTTCGAACTATATCACCTAACCCTTCTCAACCCCTTCTGTACCGGCAACATCTTTTTAATTTTATTTTAGCTATATTTAGACGATTTCACGCAGTTTAAGAAGGATATGTAACAGTAAAATGGTTAAGGGAGATAGTTCGAAGCCTTTTAATTGCTGGAGGTCCCTTTCAAACTAAATAAAATCGTCTAATAGTAGCCAGAGTAATGTTAAAAGGACGTTACCGGTACAAAAGGGGTTTATATCACAGATCCTTCTTAAGCTGCACACATTCGTCTTAATATACCTATAATATATGTGAAAAAAAGTCGCCGGTACAGAAAGGGTTATTTATGATTCACACTGCACGATTTGTAGAGTGGCGTCAAAATCCCCCTCAGGTCAGGTGAAGGTATTGCGGGATAAGGCTTTACAACGGCACCTCGTACCTACTTTCTACTTTTCCTATTTTTCTGAAGAGTGTATAGAGGGGAGAAGGGGTGTTGGAGAGAGAGGAAGCTGTTGGAGTGGCTTTGTTATATCCTGCTAACGAGGACCTGCCAGGGTAGGGAGTCTCCACTTCGGCGGCCCAGTTCACCCGATCGCCTCTGGAAGTCTCAATATGACCTCTGGATAACATTCTCACAAGATCTGAAATGAAAGAAATTCAAAAAGTTACTCTTCAATACTACTACTACTACTACTACTACTACCACCACCACTACTACTACTACTACTACTACTAATAATAATAATAATAATAATAATAATATTAATAAAGTAGACGTGCTGTTTTGCCCAAAATCAAAACGGCATACCCAACCCTGGGATGGGTTACCATCATCACTACTAATACCATCAATTACCATCATCACTACTACTTCCTTCATCACTACAACCGCCACAATCATCACGACTACTGTCATCATCACTATTACTATGATTATTATCACTACTACAATTACAATCATCACTACTACTCTCACCATTATCATTACTACTGTCACCATTGTCACAACCATCATAATCACTACTATCATTGATACTCCAACTATCAACCATCATTACTACTATCATCACCACCATCTTACAATGATAATTACTACTGTTAACATCATCACTACTACTATAACCATCATCATTACTACTGTCACAAGTATTACCATCATGTATCCTACTGTCACCATTATCACTACTACTGCCATCATCACCATTACTATGATCTTCATCATCACAACTATTGTCATTATCACTAAAACTTTCACCATCATCACTACTACTCACCATCATCACTAATACTTACACCGTCACTTCCATTATCACTACTGTCATTATTATTACAACTATCATTACTTGTCACCATCATCACTACTAATATGACCATCATCACTACTACTAGTACTGTCATCATCATATCTACTACTGTCACCATCATATCTACTACTGTCATCATCATAACTACTGTCAACATCATCAATACAACTACAACCATCATCACTACTATTATCACCATTATCACTACTATCACCATCAATCCGACTATTACTACCATCACTTCTAATGCCAACTAAACTAACTTAACCTAGCAAATGCGTAGCGAGATGTTTTCGCCCCCAGAACGAATGCGTTCTTAGTGTGTGCTCACACACTAAGAACACATTCATTGCTGATGGGGGGGGGGGGGGGTAAAACGATATTTTGGGTAAAACCATATTTTGGACCTAAAATCATAACTATTGCATAAATTCAAAAAATCTTTTTTGACTGACGTTCGCATTCACGCAACAAATGTTCATGTGAAATGTGGTGAAAATCTGTCCAACGGTCTAGGAGGAGTTTCGAGACAGACGGACAACGACAACAACGACAACGACAACGACGACAGAATTTTTTTTGTGTGGTACCCACTATACGGGGGGCGATACCAAACTCTGCTTACGCAGAGTTGATAATACTGCAATAATGATGATGATAAAAATGATAATAAGTCAGTAGCCAGCCCTTACTCCCATAAGGGATAGGGAGGATCAGCAAGAGACACAAGCAAGGTAAAAGAGGTGACAGGAGAAGAACACATATAACAGTTCGCCTATAAAAAGCAAGCACTTCAGAAGCATAATAATAATAAAGTAGACGTGCCGTTTTGCCCAAAATCAAAACGGCATACCCAACTCTGCGATGGGTTACCATCATCACTACTAATACCATCATTAATCACAATCATCACTACTACTTCCATCATCACTACAACTGCCACAATCATCACGACTACTGTCATCATCACCATAACTATGATCATCACTACTACAATCATAACCACTACTCTCACCATCATCACTACTACTGTCACCATTGTGACTACCATCTTAATCACTACTATCATCATTGATACTATAACTATCAACCATCATTACTACTATAATCACCACCATCTTAAAATCGTCATTACTACTGTTAACATCATCACTACTACTATAACCATCATCATTACTACTGTCACAAGTATTACCATTATGTATCCTAATGTCACCATTATCACTACTACTGCCATCATCACCATTACTATGATCTTCATCATCACAACTATTGTCATTATCACTAAAACTTTCACCATCATCACTACTACTCACCATCATCACTAATACTTACACTGTCACTTCCATTATCACTACTGTCATTATTATTACTACAACTATCATTACTTGTCACCATCATCACTACTATTATGACCATCATCACTACTTCTAGTACTGTCACCATCATATCTACTACTGTCACCATCATATCTACTACTGTCATCATCATAACTACTGTCAACATCATCAATACAACTACAACCATCATCACTACTATTATCACCATTATCACTACTATCACCATCAATCCGACTATTACTACCATCACTTCTAATGCCAACTAATCAACTATCATAATCATAACTATTGCATAAATTCAAAAAATATTTTTTTGACCGACGTTTGCATTCACGCAACAAATGTTTGTGTGAAATTTGGTGAAAATCCGTCCAACGGTCTAGGAGTTCCGAGACAGACGAACGACGACAACAATGACAACGACGACGACAGATATTTTTTCCAGTGGTACCCACTATACGGGGGAGGGGGGGGGGGGGGGGGCGATACCAAACTCTGCTTACACAGAGTTGATAAAGTAGACGTGCCGTTTTGCCCAAAATCAAAGCGGCATACCCAACTCTGCGATGGGTTACCATCATCACTACTAATACCATCATCACTACTACTTCCTTCATCACTACAACCGCCACAATCATCACCATTACTATGATCATCATCACTACTACTGTCATCATTGTCACAACCATCTTAATCACTACTAGCATTGATACTACAACTATCAACCAGCATTACTACTATCATCACCACCATCTTACACTCATCATTACTACTGTTAACATCATCTATCTATCTATCTATCTATTGCCAGACGCCTTACTCCCCTTAATGAGGGTGGCCATACACAGAATGCCCCCAAGAGGACTTATTCCCTGTAAGAGGGACAACCCGAGCCAGTTTAATGAAGGACTTACAGGATTGACCACTCAATTTAGGATCCGTCCGGCTCCGAGGCCCTCTGTGTATCTTGTTAGCACTATTTTTCTACAGTGGTGTTCGGCTAGTCCATCCACTAACCTGCCTTACCCTTCGGTAAGCAGTACGGATTTGTATCAGGTTATCATCCCCTAGACAGGTTGCCGACCAAGGCTGACGAGTCCCATCCACCCGGATTTTTATAAGGTTGTCTCCCCTAGATAGGTTGCCGACCAAGGCTAACGAGTCCCATCCACCCTGTAGTTTGCTGTTTTACAACATTTAAATCTTAACCCTTTCATGTACGGGAAGACGTACCTGCGTATTCCTGGGATACTTAAAATCCTTTGTGACCATCAAAGGAGTTTAGAAACCTTTAGTTTATTTTTTTCAACCTCTGCAGGTGTCTCTGAGCGAGCTTGCAGAGACCATCACTACTACTATAACCATCATCATTACTACTGTCACAAGTATTACCATCATGTATCCTACTGTCACCATCATCACTACTACTGCCATCAAATCCATTGCTATGATCTTCATCATCACAACTATTGTCATAACTACAACTTTCACCATCATCACTAATACTCACACCATCGTCACTTCCATCAACACTACTGTCATTATTATCACTACAACTATCATTACTTGTTACCATCATCACTACTACTAGTACTGTCACCATCATATCTACTACTGTCACCATCATATCTACTACTGTCATCATCATCACTACTGTCAACATCATCAATACTACTACAACCATCATCACTACTATTATCACCATCATCACTACTATCACCATCAATCCCACTATTACTACCATCACTTCTAATGCCAACTAAACTAACTTAACCTAGCAAATACGTAGCGAGATGTTTTCGCCCCCAGAACGAATGCGTTCTTAGTGTGCGAGCCCCTTCGGGGCTCACACACTAAGAACGCCATCATTGCTGGGGGGGGGGGGGGAGGGGGGGTAAAACCATATTTTGGACCTAAAATCACAACTATTGCACAAATTCAAAAAATCTTTTTTGAATGACGTTCGCATTCACGCAACAAATGTTCGTGTGAAATTTGGTGAAAATCCGTCCAACGGTCTAGGAGGAGTTCCGAGACAGACGGACAACGACAACAACGACGACGACGATAACGACAGATTTTTTTTTCGTGTGGTACCCACTATACGGGGAGGGGGGGGGGGGGGGGGCGATACCAAACTCTGCTTACGCATAGTTGATAAAGTAGACGTGCCATTTTACCCAAAATCAAAACGGCATACCCAACTCTGCGATGGGTTACCATCATCACTACTAATATCATCATCAATCACAATCACCATAATCACTACAACTGCCACAATCATCACGACTACTTTCATCATCACCATTACTATGATCATCATCACTACTACAATTACAATCATCGCTACTACTCTCACCATCATCACTACTACTGTCACCATTGTCACTACCATCTTAAACACTACTATCATCATTATTACTACAACTATAAAGTAGACGTGCCATTTTGCCCAAAATCAAAACGGCATACCCAACTCTGCGATGGGTTACCATCATTAATCACAATCATCACTACTACTTCCATCATCACTACAACTGCCACAATCATCACCATTACTATGATCATCATCACTACTCTCACCATCATCACTACTACTGTCACCATTGTGACTACCATCTTAATCACTACTATCATCATTGATACTATAACTATCAACCATCATTACTACTATAATCACCACCATCTTACAATCGTCATTACTACTGTTAACATCATCACTACTACTATAACTGTAAGGCCCTCGAAAATATCCCGCAACCCCAATAATGTACTACCCGAGTTGATGTTGCCTGTAGCGGTTGTAGTTGGGTTCAGCTGTAGCTAAACGCACGTGAAATTAATACAACAGTAATTACGACAGTCACAGGGACATGCATACGACGCGGCCAAGGGACGGAGGAAATCCTGGGAGAAGCAGAAGCCGATCCCCAGGATTTTTAAATCATCCCCCGCCAACTATGGCATTGGCGGGGGACACTATAAATGACCGAGCACCCCCCATTTACCACCTAGCTCAACTTCAGGGAATTCCTGTCCGTTTGCTCATTTAGTGGGGTACCCCAGGGTTCGGTACTAGGACCTATTCTCTTTCTAATTTACATCAACGACATAGATGAGGGTCTCACCTGCACAATCTCAAAATTTGCTGACGATACAAAAATTGCAAATAGCGTACTCTCAAAAGAACAAGTTGACGATATGCAACACAATCTAGATAAATTGTCATGTTGGGCCCAAATTTGGCAAATGAGTTTCAATGCGGATAAATGTAAAGTACTACATGTCGGATACCTAAATGAGAAAGCAAACTATTCGATGAATGGCACTCAGCTTAAGAATGTAAACAGAGAAACTGATCTGGGAGTAACAATATCGAGTAACCTAAAACCGAGTCAACAATGTTCAGAAGTTGTTAAGAAGGCAAACAAAATAATTGGCTTTATAGGCAGGTCATTTGAGCATAAATCCAAAGAAGTTATCCTAACCCTTTACAATTCCTTAGTCCGCCCTCTTCTGGAATACTGCGTTCAATCCTGGTGCCCTTATTACCAAAAAGATATAAACAAGCTAGAACGAGTTCAACGTAGAGTTACCAAAATGATACCTAGCCTAAAGAACAAACCATACGAAGAGCGTCTTAGAGAATTAAATCTATTTCCTTTAACCCAGCGCAGATTAAGAGGCGACTTAATTCAAGTGTTCAAAATCATCAAAGGCATCGACAATATGAACTGTAGTAAGTACTTCACTATCGACCAATCTAATTACACGCGGGGAAACGGTTGCAAAATTATTGGTAAATCTTTTAACTCGCACGAATCTAAGAATTTCTTCTTCAATCGAGTTGTCAACTTGTGGAATGGGCTTCCCCGAGACGTTATAGACTGCAGCACCGTTGATTCATTTAAATTCCGCCTAGCCAAATATCTCGCATCAAACCCGCGACTGACTGCGTTTGTAAATGAATAACTTTATCCTCCCCTCAGTTACTAACCCATATGTCCCCTACTAACTTCCTAGTCCTGCCACGTTAGTGGCAGGGCAGTAGTTCCCTTTCCAATGTTCCCTTACCCACTCTAAACCACTGTTTGGACACTTGATCCTCAGTGTTTTGGAGGACAAGCAACCTAGAAGGGTCACTAGACCTGTTGTTGCTTGATTTCCTTTGTACTCCTTTGTACACCGGGGCATCCCGATCTTGCATATTCAGCTCTTTCTACGACAAACGCCATAGGAAGTTCGGTAGTATTCACACAACTAAGTCCAAATTAATCAGTGCCGGGGACGCCCCCCTAAGTGTCAGGGGAGAAACTCGTCCTTTATGCGTGACCACTTGCGCCCCTTACGCCAAATGCCACCACCCATTCGTGATCTTTCATTCAGGCTGCCAACATTATGACGGGTACTTAGGACTCGATCTACTTCACAAATTGCAGGCCCATGTTGACTGTGGCCAACGCCTGATCACGTTAAAAAAACAAAAAACAAAACACCCCCATCATCAAACACACCTCACTTGCCCAACCCCCAAACAAAGTCAGAACAAAATAAAATTTAATCGTCCAAACCCCACACACCATTCTACCAACCCAAAGAAACAACCTAACCCCTCAAACCTGCATGACCATCTCAACCGCCAACACCATCCCCCCCCCAACGGCAAAAACCCAGGCTAAACCGCGAAATGAAATACTGGGTGCGAAGGGAATTTTTCTGTCCTGAAAACTCCCCAGGCCCACTTAGGGTCAACCTTTCCTGGTGCCTGGCGCGGGGCTCGAACCTCTGAAGGGAGTTTAACCCTCCTAAACACCCACAGGTTTTGAGATGCCTTGGGTGGGGTTCGAACCCTGGTTAGTGACCATGGCCCCTAGGTCAACCAGGCCCGCGCGCTAACCCACTGTACTACCACGGACGTACAAAAGTATAGTAACCTTAGTCCGATTTGTAAGAACCAGGTGATAGTCTCGTGGTGATTCACGTGATGAGTTTATTGGACTTCCCATCAACGACTATTTTACACTATACCTGACGTCAACTCGGGTAGTACATTATTGGGGTTGCGGGATATTTTCGAGGGCATTACAATAACGATCATCATTACTACTGTCACAAGTATTACCATCATGTATCCTAATGTCACCATCACCATTACTATGATCTTCATCATCACAACTATTGTCATCATCACTACAACTTTCACCATCATCACTACTACTCACCATCATCACTAATACTCACACCATAGTCACTAACATCATCACTACTGTCATTATTATCACTACAACTATCATCATTACTGGTCACCATCATCACTACTATTATGACCATCATATCTACTACTGTCACCATCATATCTACTACTGTCATCATCATCACTACTGTCATCATCATCAATACAACTACAACCATCATCACTACTATTATCACCATAATCACTACTATCACCATCAATCCCACTATTACTACCATCAATTCTAATGCCAACTAAACTAACTTAACCTAGTAAATGCGGAGCGAGATGATTTCGCCCCCAGAACGAATGCATTCATAGTGTGTGAGCCCCTTTGGGGCTCACACACTAAGAACACCATCATTGCTGGGGGGGAGGGGGGGGGGGGGGGGGGGGGGGGGGGGGTGGGTATGGGAGGAGGGGGTCCGGGAGGAGAGGGGGGGGGGCTTGGTAAAGCCATATTTTGGACCTAAAATCATAACTATTGTATAAATTCAAAAAATCTTTTTTGACTGACGTTTGCATTCACGCAACAAATGTTCATGTGAAATTTGGTGAAAATCCGTCCAACGGTCTAGAAGGAATTTCGAGACAGACGGACAACGACGACAGAATTTTTTTTTGTGGTACCCACTATACGGGGGGGGGGGGGGGGGGCGGTGCCAAACTCTGCTTACGCAGAGTTGATTAAAGTTGCAAGCAACGTTGTCCGGGGTTCGAGGGGTTTTGCAAGCAGGGTATTGTGTTGGATACAAAAGTTGTGTCACAGATATCAAAAGATCATTTAATTTATCGGGCATGGAGAAACTACAAAAGAAACAGATTGTGCAAACAAACAAGAGCGAGAGAGGGAGAGATTGCCTGTATAAGGGATCTGCCTCTATTCGTTTATTAACAGAGTTGTAGATATGTGGAATAGGCTACCGAGTGCTATAATGGGATCAAGAACAATATAGAGCTTCAACTTGAAATTAGATAAAACGAGATGGGTTGGGCGTGAAAGGGATCTGCCATGTGTAGGTCAATCGGCTCTCTGCAGACTCCCGTTTTCTTATTTTGTTTATGTTCTCATTTGTGAGAGAGTATGGCAAGAGAGAATAGGATGTCATAAACGTAAGGAAGATTGCGATAAATATGAGAGAGAGAGAGCGCGGGATGGGTTGGGTGTGAAAGGGATCTGACATGTGTGGGCCAATCGGCTCTCTGCAGACTCCGGTTTTCTTATGTTCTCATTTGTGAGAGAGAGAGAGAGAGAGACTAGGATGTCATAAATGTAAGGAAGACAGATAAATGAGAGAGAGAGTTGTTATGAGATGGGTTGGGTGTGAAAAGGATCTGTCTTGTGTGGGCCAATTGGCTCTCTACAGACTCCCATTTTCCTATGTTCCTATTTCTTACAATTGTGTTTTGGTTGCAGGTATATGATAACATGGGAGTATAGTAAGTAGTTTAAATAACAGGTAACGTTTATGAGATGGGTTGGGTGTGAAAGGGATCTGCCTTATGTGGGCCACTTGGCTCTCTGCAGACTCCCATTTTCATCTTGGTTGCATGTGTGTGGGATCTGCCTCATTCAAAAAAACTGTGCTGAGAGAAAGAGATTGGCTGTGTAAAGGATCTACCTCTATTCGCTTGATAAAAGAGTTGTAGATATGTGGAATAGGCTACCAAGTGCTATAGTGGGATCAATAACAATAGAGCTTCAACATAAAATTTGATAGGACAAGATGGGTTGGGTGTGAAAGGGATCTGCCGTGTGTGGGCCAATCGGCTCTCTGCAGACTCCCATTTTCATCTTGGTAGCATGTGTAAGGGATCTGCCTCATTTGTACCAGTGTGCAAATAAGAGAGAGAGAGAGAGAGAGATTGGCTGTGTAAGGGATCTGCCTCTCTCGTAACAGAGTCGTAGATATGTGAAATAGGCTACCTAGTGCTATAGTGGGATCAAGAACAATAAAGAATTTCAAGATAAAATCAGATAGACATATGGATGAAATGGGTTGGATGTGAAAGGGATCTGCCTTTTGTGGGCCACTTGTCTGCAGATTCCCATGTTCATCTTAGTTGCATGTGTAAGGGATCTGCTTCATTTGTACCGATGTGCAAGCAAACGAGCGACAGAGAGAAACTGGGTGTGTAAGGGATCTGCCTCTATTCGTTTAGTAACAGAGTTGTAGATATGTGGAATAGGCTACCAAGTCCAATAGTGGGATCAAGAACAATAGAGTTTAACATCAAATTAGATAGGACAAGATGGGTTGGGTGTGAAAGGCTACCACGGGCGTGTCTGGCCACCATTTACAATACCTCTACAGATGGGACCAAGAAAATCACCTCTACAGTACCTCACTTGAGGAGTGGAAATAATAGAAATGGAATTAGGAGGAACAAAAGCATGGCCTGCAATATAGAAAAAGTCAAGAAGAGTGAATCAAAGAAAAACATTTATCATGCAGCCATGCAAGCCTTTTATATAAAGAGTATAATCTTAAAATATAGAGAATAACCTTTTACATGTATTATTAGGGTAAGTGTTTTTATAGAATAATGATTGCCTTCACAATAAGGAAAATAATGAAATTCCCATACTACTATTCTGAGATAGGTCAAATTGAGTTCAAATTATCATCCAAATATAGCCTGACTGAAATTGAGGGAAGGTATGCAAACACAGGTAATACCTTTTACTGGTTCAGCTTTTAGTGGGTAGAGAACAGTGTTGGCTATACTTTTCTATAGGACAAACCTGTCCCTATATACAGACCTATTTCATATGGACTTAATTATTTTAGAGTAAATTTAAGTAATTTGCTAAATGAACTAAACAAATACCCAATTGGTTGCATTGTGAAAACATCCAAACTAACTCTTCTATTGCAAATTTAATGGAAAAGCGTGGATACTCTCAACATGTAACACAACCAACAACTGAAAATGGCACACTAATTGATCATGTTTATGCTAAGAGATTAGGAAATATGAAGGTGAAAGTTATTCCCACATATTACAGTTATCATAGTGAATTTCCATTGAAATTTGAATGCCCCTTTTTGTATGTTTTTCCCCTTCTATTCTTATTCTGTCTAATTCGGTTGTCCTCAGGACGGCCTATATCATATGCCACCCTGGCCTGGCTAGTTTATTGGCTCCTGACTTTATTTGTGTCTATGGTCGCTGGTGCGGTCAAGCTGACTCGATTCCCCTCGGTGGTGTATTATGTGTGTATCTCGGTGTGATTTATTTCTTCCTTAGACCTGATTTCTCATTCTTCGCCCTTGATCACTTCTTAATTGGTGCTGCAGTGTAGCAGTTCTTGACTCACCCTTCGGCCCTACCCTATAAGAGTTCTGCTGTGGAACTCATGTGGTGCGGCTGAATTGGTGAAATGGTGAGAAATGTCTGCGTATCTTCACCTTCCTAGATTTGTTCACCTCTTGCCCTTCCCTACCTATCATATCTTGATTGTTTGTCCATCTTGATCTAATCCTTCAGGCCAGCCCTATAAGAGTTTTTTGGGGGAACTCAGTGGTCTGGTTAAACTATTTTAATAAATATATTTTTAAATATGTAAGATATGCAATAAATTATGTAAAATATAGTTTTTTTCTTTATATATATAATTGTCATTATGAAGTTAAATTGGTTTCACAGGGAAAATATACTTGAACAATTGTTTCCGCTGACAAAGAAATTATAGATTCTTGGAAGATACCGTACACTACGAAAGATTATTCAACATGGAATTTGAATGGAATAGAGCAGCTTAGCAACGAAAAGCCAATACTCCCCCCTCCCTGTGATTGTGCCAGCTTTTGTAAGCAGTGCAATAACTTAATGAAGGACAGAAAAGCTGCAGGATGCTCTGGCATTCTAGCTGAGATGATTAAGGCCTCAGGTGAGAAAGGAGTAGGTGTGTTCAATGAGCTAATTAACTTCATCATCAGAGAGGAAGTAATCTCTGATGAATGGCACAAAAGTACATTATATACTGTATAAGAGCAAAGGGGACTCATTGGATAGGGAAAATTATAGGGGCCAGAAAATACTTGATTAAGTCATGAAGGTCTGTGAGAAAGTCTTTGAAGGTATGATATTGACGATATGCAGTTTGATTTCATGCTAGGACACGGCACAATCCAAGTCATGAAGGTATTTGTGTGATAATGAAGATGCATGAGGACTCACAAACGGCAGTAAGGGTGAAAGATGTACCAGTACTGAGTGATGAGTTTTCAGTTCGCGTCGGAGTCCACCAGGGCTCTGTGTTAATGAAGCCCTTTCCTCATTTTTTGTTATGGTTCTGGAGGCACTATCTGGTAATTTCAGAGTTGGGCTCCCCTGGGAACTGCTATAAGGGTCCTGAAAATGCTTGACTAAGTCATGAAGGTCTGTGAGAGAGTCTTAGAAGGTATGATAAGGGAAAGATACTGTATGTACTTAAAAGATAGGGATCTGATGTTGTGTTTGCAGACCGGGAGAAGGCCTTTGATAAGGTGGCCAGAGAAGTTGTGCAGTAGGCTAGGAGAAAACTTGGCGTTGAGGAGTGGCTGGTGCATGTGATAATGAAGATGTACGAGGACTCACGAACGGTAGTGAGGGTGAAAGGTGTACAGCTGAGTGAGGGACATATACTAGATAGTTGGTGAGGGTTAGCTTTATATCCCACGTACTGGTTACTAGGGACATATACTAGGTGTTAGGTGGAGGTTAGTTTTGTATCCTACGTTAGTTTTGTATCCAAAGTACTGGGTACTGGGTACTAGGGACATATACTAGGTGTTACGTGAGGGTACTGAGTGATGAGTTTTCAGTTCGCGTCGGAGTCCAACAGGGAAGTGTGTTAATTAAGCCCTCTCCTCTTTTTTATGGTTCTGGAGGCACTATCTAGTGATTTCAGAGTTAGGCTCCCCTTGCAACTGCTATAAGAGGCCTGAAAATGCTTGGCCAAGTCATGAAGGTCTGTGAGTGTGAGAGAGTCTTTGAAGGTATGATAAGGGAAAGCATTCTACTATCGACGATATGCAGTTTGGTTTCATGCCAGGACGTGACACAATCGACAACTTCATAGTCAGGCAGCTGCAGGCAAGATATCTACTGAAAGTAAGAAGTTGTGCAGTAGGCTAGGAGAAAATTTGGCGTAGAGGAGTGCCTGGTGCGTGTGATAATGAAGATGTATGAGGACTCACGAATGGTAGTGAGGGTGAAAGGTGTACTGAGTGAGGGACATAATTATGCTAGGTGAAGGTTAGTTTTGTATCCCACGTACTGGGTACTAGGGACATATACTAGGTGTTATGTAAGGGTTAGTATTGTATCCCAAATACTAGGTACTAGGGACATATACTAGGTGTTACGTCACATGAGGGTTAGCTTGGTATCCCACGTACTGGGTACTAGGGACATATACTAGGTGTTAGGTGAGGGTTAGTTTTGTATCCAACGTACTGGGTCTAGGGGGCGGCAGCCCCCACCCATAATACTAGGATAGGATAGGTAAGGTAAGGTTGTAAGGTTAGGCTAATGGGGATGGATGTAGTTTCCGGGTGTACGGTCGTCATGTTTACATAGGGCGATCGCCGCGGTTAACTTCGCGTCTATTTTGACGGTGATTTTTTCGGTTATTTTCCCCCTGCTGGCAATATGACGATGACATGACATGGGGGGGTGAGGGGTGGCAAAGCCACCCCTCAACATATTATTGTATCCATTGGCATTCAAAATAGACGGGAACATGATTGCAAACGTCCGCCGCCTCCGTCATGTTTACATTTGTCGATCGCCGTTGTTAAGTTCGCGTCTATTTTGACGGCGATTTATTTTGGTTATTTGCCCCCTGCTGGAAATATATATGATGATGACAATATGTCATGGGGGCGGGGTGAAGGGGGGCAAAGCCCAACCTCAACATATTATTGTATCCAAAGGCAGTCTAAATAGACAGGAAAAGGATGGCAAGCGTCCGACGCCACTACGCGTACGCGTAGTGTAAACAAGGCTGACGATACACCCGGTAACTACATCCTACCCGGCTAATGTCCTTTCAAAGGGGTAGCCTATAAATTAGTAAACACTAGGATAGCCTATACCCGGTCAGGTGATATGCCTGATAACGCAACTCTTGCCGATAGGCCTAGCCTAAAGGCTAACCTTTTCATAAAGGTGTCTATTTTGAAGGCGATTTTTTCGGTTATTTGCCCCCTGCTGGCAATATATATGATGGTGACAATGTGTCATGGGGGAGGGGGGGTGAGGGGGGGCAAAGCCCCCCTCAACATATTATTGTATCCAATGGCATTCAAAATAGATGGGAACTTTATTGTAAACGTCCGACACCTCCATGTTTACATGTGTCGATCGCCGTGGTTAAGTTCGCGTCTATTTTGACGGCGATTTTTTTTCGGTTATTTGCCCCCTGCTGGCAATATATAAGATGATGACAATATGTCATGGGGGGGGGGGGGGCCTCAACAATGACCTCTAACCTCAGTATCTCAAAAAGGGCTAGAGCAAATTGGCTGCAAATTTCCACATCTAGGCTAGGCCTATTCCTTGACTGACTCTTCCCAAATGGTAGACATATTAGCTTGATCACTCTAGTTGTTTTTTTAGTTACAGAGGTTATAGGTCATGATTTCTTGCCTACTTACAGCGAATAGACTAGGCCTATTGTAGATTGGTAAAATATTTGCTTAACCCTTAACCCGGGAACTGCCGGGAGACTCTTAAGAGTTCCCCCGGCGGACTGCGGGAAGACTCTTAAGATTCAGAGAAAAAAAAAATCAACTTTAAACATCAAAAACATTTTTTTTTTTTTTTTTAATTTTTTTTTTTTTTTTTGGGCGTCTGGGCCATGCAAAATATCACTCCTCTACCTCCCCTCCTTCCCCACTTTCCTCCCCTCCTTCAGTTATCACCTATTTTCCCTGTTATTCCCTTATTCTGAGGTATATTTTTGTGCTAACATTAGCGAGTTGCAAGCAGGGCATTGTCATCAGTGTTAGCAAACGAGTGCAAGAGAGAGAGAGAGAATATCGATCGACTGTGTCTCAGTGGCCTTGGGGGAAATTGGCGGGAAAGCAGGTTGCCTCACCCATACATTATATAACTCGCAGCCTATATCTCCGATTTTGACCATCCAAACGCTGTTTTCACTCGTTTTATTGTTGTTTCAGGTTAATACCTTTATAATCAACCCATAATAGGCGTGTATGGATAAGTATTAATGCTATTTATGGTAAAATGAATATTTTAGTGATGGAAACAGCTCAAATACGTCAGCACAGGGGGACGTTTCTAATTACCCCCATGCTCACTTCTTAGGTTAAAGATCGGGGGCAGACTTAAGTCCACCTCCAATTTGCAGCAAGTTAGGAGCATTATTAACCCTTGTCTAGCGGGTCCTCTGTGGCCGTTTTGGGCCTTTTCAGGCCATTCTGACTGCTATATCAACCATCAGTATGAAAGGAACTGTATTGCGCCGAAAACTAGGCGGAAATCGCTACACAATGACGCCACATACAGCTACGTAGCACTCGTGGAGCACTGACAGTGTTACCTCGAAGATGGAAGTTTAGCTGATTTTGCTACATTGCTCACTTTTAGCGAACTATTGGTTACACTGTCATCCTCCCGCACGGTGGGGGAACTGGAGTTAGTGTGGGCCGGGAGGCCACAGATGTCGGACGTATGGATCATTACTATCCCACCCATTTTCACTCGATTTCCACCCTTTTTTCACCCGTTTTTTGCCAGTTTTTTTAACTCGACTTATGTTGCGTGCCGCTCTTTAAGGGTTAAGGCTTTTAAAGGGTTAAAATTGAGTGCAAATGGCCGGGAGCGCAGCGGGCCAGACAGCCGACTCCCAGGGCTTACTGCCGCCCATTAACTCATTTTCCCTGTGTTCTCGAGAGGCCGGCAGTGTAGCCAGTAGTGAGCATAACTGGGAAAAATATGCCGCTATACGCTAAACTCCCATGTTACTGGTATCACTGTACGAGAACCACGAGTGCTACGTAGCTCGTTCTGGTCTCATTTTGAAGCTTTTAGCGCCTAGTTTTTTGCTGAATACATTTCTTTTCATGCAGATACTTGATTTATCATTCAGGAGGGCCTGAATATGCCCAAATAAGCCCAAAAAACCCCGCTAGACAAGGGTTAGTAGGCTATGTTGGCTGTGCAATTGTCTCGATTTGACTATTTTTACCTAATTAGGCCTAAAGCAGCCTGAGCCTATTCCCAACCCCCAAACAGTATCCCATGTTAAGCCCTAGGGCCTAGGCTAGGCCTAGGCCTAATCCCACTCTCAATCAAAATTCGAACTGATAAATTCGTACCTACCGGTAGGCTGCCTAGGCTAGGCCTATATTTTTCGTGAATAGATATAGAAAATGGTTTAAAGGAAAGACCATCCTATATTATGTTCAAATAATATGTAATAGCACTGTGTATGGTTGTATTAAATTTAAATAGTGATAGATGTGTATATTAATGGGATAAATATACCAGTTAGCATACGTTCAGAAAATTATAGTGCAACACTGTTGCCAGATACTAATCGATCCCATTATCATTATATCATAATGGATTTTACTCATTTGCATAATTTCAAATACCTAGGACATTAATATAATATTTTCCTATCTTTTTTGTAGTGATTTTTTTTTTTTTTTTTTTTTTTTTTTGAGAGACAATGAACGGAGGAAGGAAAAACACAGATAAAACAAAAAGGTCCATGTGCCTAAAGGCATCCTCCATTCATAAAAATTTGTATGATTTAGTGGTATATTGGTGTCTGTCTAGGGTTATAATGCATTGTGAAAGTTACCTCTGAATCTCTGACTTGGTAACAGTTCGCATGGCCGGCTTAAGTAACCCTGCTTTCTTTGAGTACTACACGGCAAGAGAAGCTTTCGGTTCTGTCATTACTGTTCAAGGTAAATAGCAACTGCTAAATTCGAATTCATGTTCAAATAATATGTAATAGCACTGTCTATGGTTGTATTAGACAACAATCGTGATAGGTTTCTATTTTATGTGGATAAATAGTATTAAGCTGAATAAACTAAATACCGAAAGTTCACTAGAGTGGTTGTTGATACATTTGCTAGATATGAGGGAGGAGGGAGGTAGGAAGGAAGGGCAGGGTAAGTCACACAGGCAATTGCCAAAACTTTAAAGGTCCATATCATTGTTATTAAACAAAGCATTTGGCAAAGGAATTGTTAAAAACCTTAGCCAATACTCTGTCATTCACCAAAAATAAATTTGAATTATCATTATTATTTGGTAGGGTAGGTATGTAGCCTATAGGTAGGTTGGCTAAATAATTGCTGGAATTCGTAGGGATTCGAACTGTTTTGAGAGTTAAATAAAACAAAAATAATAGATCTGAATAATAAAGAGACTATGTTATTAAGCAAAACTGGGGGATGCGTGGAATCCTATAGACTGTAGACGGTACACTTTGTGTGGGTAGCGAATGCAGTTTTAAAGTCATTAAAGAATAGACAGTTTTCAATGCTGCGGCCAAACTATTCCACCCATTTATATTCTTTTGGTATCAAAACGTTCGGAATTGCGAGCCTCACCCAACTACGCAAGCATGGCTTTGATCATCAGTGTAGTATTCAAGTCATTATTATCATTATTATTAGGGGTTCGACCCCTACGGGGAACCCCTATTGTAATCATTAAACCCGGTTTTTCATCCAAATTCTTCTTATGCGCCGGTTTCGACGCAATAACTCCAGAACCGCTTTTTGGATCGGGATCAAACTTTCACAAGAGGTGCGTTTTTGTATTGGGCAACTTTTGATATGCTAAACATCCGGCATGGCGGCCAAACAGGTCCGTAGCAGCCGATTTCCCGAAAAACTTGACGCCTAAATACCGTCTCTCCCACTCATAGGAAACGACTGGGCTTTGGCATAATTAATTATTATGGACTCCCCTACTAATGCTCCACAAATGTTATAGAGAAGGTTTTGCTTTTGCACATGTTTTTTTTTCCGGCAATCTTGAAAAAACCTCGAATTCCACATCTTGAATACTACACTGATGATCAAAGCCATGCTTGCGTAGCCTCACCCAACTACGCATATTTATTTTCTTCAATACGCTTAATCTATTAACTACATTTCCCAACAGTATCAACCTAATGGATTACCGGTATCGGGATAGATTTCCAGATTTTCTGGTTTTGCCGCCCTCTCCCGAGATGACTATTTTCAGGACAGCGAAAAAGGTCCGGAAAACAAAAGCAAAGCGGCTCTGTGACCGAAAGTTCTTCAGGGTCTCAGTCTCTCAGAGCGAGACATAGCCTTGCGCTGGCCTTTAAAAAGATAATATCGCATAATTCTCCACTCTCTCTCTCCATCAATAATTTTGCATGTCGTAATTTAAGTCACCCACAACCATAAATAACACATATTAATAATACAAAAAATAACATATTAATAATAAAAAGGAAGAAGTTATTTTCGTGCCCTTTTGTTATGATATTATTTGAGGCATATGGAAATTCCAATGATTACCATATTATACAAGCACCTTGTGTAGCCATCTACTATATAATAGAAACGTGTATAATCACAAGAAATCGTGATATACCGTGCATATACTAGGTGTTAGGTATTGTTGATGTCGTCATTATAGCTCTAGCTCTAGTTCAGAAGCACCCACCAGAATTAACAATCCAAATTAATATGGCACCGGAAATAACAGAAACTAGCAATAGCATCAAGGCAAAAGTTCCATGGAATGTAATCTCAAATGAAGAGTGCCAAATGTACTGTGATAAAACCAAAGACTTATTAAATAGGGTGCAATATGATGGTAATGGTGTAGCACAATGCAGGGATCCAAAATGTAGTGATGCACAACACAGAAAGGACATTATTAAATTTTACAATAGTATAATAGATTCTTTATCAAAAGCAGGGGAAAGTATTTTTAATAGCCATAAATATAAGTCCTCATTCAATAAGCCAGGTTGGCAAGACTATGTGGCTGACCTGTATCAGGCCTCCAGAGATGCTAGGTCTCATTGGCTTGAGGTAGGTCCGCCCAGACAGGGGCCTATATTTGAACTTCACAAAAGAGCAAAGGCTAGGACCAAATATGCCATTAGATTTATTAAGCAAAATTAAAACCAATTAAGGAAGGAAGCCCTTGCAAAGAGTCTGGCAGAAAAGGATACTAACTGTTTTTGGAAGGACATCAGATCCATGCAAAATTGTAACACACCATTACCTGTCAGTGTTCACGGGGTTACGGGTGAAGAGAACATTGCTGACTTATGGAAAACTCATTTTAAGGAACTACTTAACAGTGTAAACCAAAGGTCTACTAATGGTGCAATTCAATATGTGAAAGATAGTAATTATGAAGACATTAAAGTGACTGAAAGTGATCTTGAGAATGCCATAAAAAAACTTAACCTAAACAAAGCTTGTGGGCTGGATGGTATATATGCAGAACATCTTAAATATGCAGATAAGTTGTTAATAGATAAACTTAGTTCTTGCATCACCAGTCTATTTACGCATGGTGTCCTGCCGGAGTCTATGATATCCGTAATACTTGTTCCTGTCATTAAAGATAATCAGGTAAAATTACAGCTAAAGACAACTACCGCCCAGTAGCACTTGCTAGTGTGGTGAGTAAGGTAGTTGAAATGATATTGCTAGAAAGAATGTCTGCATATATTGTCACCAGCAGCAATCAGTTTGGCTTTAAGAAAAATCACGGCACAGACCAATGCATATATATGCTGAAAGAAGTGATTGATACATACAACAAGCTAAATAGCTCAATTTTCTCTTGTTTTCTTGATGCAAGTAAGGCTTTTGGTAGGGTGTGTCACAAAACCTTATTTGAAAAATTAGTTAACAGGGGAGTGCCTAGCTATATTGTTAGGATACTTATTTTCTGGTATGCTAATCAAAAAATGTGTGTAAGATGGGGCAACATCCTGTCAGGCTCTTTCACCATAACCAATGGTGTTAGGCAGGGGGGGGGGGGGGGGGGGAAATTGTCTCCGTATCTTTTCAACGTCTACATGGATGATCTTAGTCTGGAGCTGAACAAGACTCGCACTGGGTGCTGCATTGGCAGCACCATTGTAAATCATCTCATGTATGCTGATGACCTAGCCTTAATCGCGCCCTCTGGAGCAGGACTGGATAAATT
Source organism: Paralithodes platypus (assembly GCA_032716605.1). Taxonomy (NCBI): domain Eukaryota; kingdom Metazoa; phylum Arthropoda; class Malacostraca; order Decapoda; family Lithodidae; genus Paralithodes; species Paralithodes platypus. The sequence continues at coordinate 39,234,185 of CM064488.1, read as the reverse complement.
ATTAAGAGTATGTGAACAATTTGGAATCGAACATTCAGTTCAAATTTAATCCTATAAAGAGCAATATCATAATATTTAAATCTAACCTTCTATTGAAATCAAAGCTACCTAAATTCCATTTGTATGAAGAAATTATAGAAGAAGTAAGTAAAGTAAAGTATCTAGGACACATATTTTAAGTGATCGCTCAGATGATGAGGATATGGGTCGTCAGCGAAGGCAACTTTACATGCAGGGAAATTCAATATTAAGAAAATTTCATATGTGCACATGGGATACAAAAATAACATTGTTCAACTCCTACTACTCACCAATGTATACAGCACAACTATGGTTGAACTATAAGAAAATGACAGTGAATAGACTAAGTATCTCATATCACAATATCATGAAAATGTTTCTGGGGCTCTCAAAATATGAGAGTACAAGTACGCTATGTGCCTATATGAACTTACACTGTTACCAATCACTCATTAGAAAGCTAACATATAAATTCATTCAGCGCCTTAACACTTCTGAGAACAGTATCATTAAAATGCTACAAACTCCAAGCATAGTGTACACCTCTAGGATCCAGGCACACTGGAGGAAGTTGCTCTATATTTAACCTTAAGTAATGATTTCAGGTCTTCTACTCTACAGAATTAGCATACCGGTACTGAACCTCATAGTGCAGTACAGTACCGATATTCCTATACTGTACTGTAGCAACATACTGTACCGGAAGCTAAATGATGTGAGGCATGGTACTGTACACAATTAGGACAGTGGTTTTGGTAACACAGTAGTTTGATGACCACTGTTTTTGGTTGAGGCAGTGCTGTGAACTACATGATAGCAAGCTGGGTATTATTTAATTTCTTTTTATTTTATGTAGCCTATGTACAGTAGCTTATATATATTTATGTTACTGTAAGGTATATATGGACCCCAGTATGGTCCCCTCTGTACTGTGTGAGTCTGAAATAAAGTATTATATTATTATTATTATCATGTGAAACCTTGGTTGGGCGAGAATGGGACGGAGTATTCCTCATTCTCGAATCTATGATATGATTTTTCCGATGGCGTTTTTTCGTCACTTTTGATGACTCCTTTTCATATTATTCTGGATATCATTAATATATTTTAATCAGTTTAGGAAGGAACTCGAGTAATCAAAGGGGTACAAATTATCTCAATTAACCCGTTGATTCCCACAGATCTTCCTTGAGCGAAAAATATTGTTTAGTGGTAGCCAGAATAAAAGGAAAAACTCGTCAAGGTTTACCGGAAGGGTTAATGTTAACTGGTGCGATGTCTTGAGGGTTATTATGATTATTTTGTTTAATTATTATTGAGGATTTGGATTATGCCATTATCGAGCCATACATGTTTTAGTTTCCCCATAGACAAAGACAAATGCCTCCCCAGACCTCTATAAAACTAAAAAAAAATATATATATATAACACCCCAGACCCCCTACAGTTCAAATATGTGTTTTTTTCGAGCCGTGGCATAATCAGTAGAGCGTTGGCTGCTGATCAAAGGGTCGGCAGATCGAGCCCGCACTGTCAAAATATTTTAGGTAGATGTCAAGCCCGGGCAACTTGACCCTAGCGATTTGTGACAACGCCTAATATTAATGGCCACCCCTTCTCGGGAATTACGACGTCTGGCAATTTCCAAAGACCAGTTTCTCTTACTATGCAGATTCGCTATAGGTCGCCCAGAAAAATATATTAATACCTTAATAGGGTGAAGCGTCTTATGATCGCAAAACACATAAGGTAAACTTAACCCCTTGAGGATTATGACGGGTTTTGATAATATATTCTGGCTATTATTAGACGACTTTATTAAGATTATAAATTACCATATCGACAAAAAAGTGAACCATCCCCCGTTAACGTCGTTCTTAACCCTTTTGTTGCGGGTGACGTTCTGGAACATCCTGGCAAGTTACAGCAATTTCCAGGCTTTAAAAGCCTGTAAAAACCGTAAAAATCGAGTGTCAGTGAGCGGGAGCATGAGGGGCACACCTCCGACCCTTAGAGCACCGAGCGGCTCACTGAGGTTGACTGTGTCTCGCGCGGGTCTCTCTCTGTGTCTCACAACAGTGTAGCCAAGCGAGCGAGTGTTACCAAATAGCGGGTTTCCCGCGTTTCACTGGCACCAGTGCGGGTGAACCAGACCACGTACGGGGCCCGTTCTGGTCTCATTTTGAAGCCATTTTCGCCTAGTTTTTGGCAGAATACACTTCATTTAATGCAGATGCTTGATTTATCATTCAGGAGTGCCTGAATATGCCCTAAATAGCCCAAACATAGCCGCAGCCAATGGGTTAATACCAATTGTAATGCCCTCGAAAATATCCCGCAACCCCAATAATGTACTACCCGAGTTGACGTCTGGTATAGTGTAAAATAGTCGTTGATGGCGAAGTCTAATAAACCCATCACTTGAATCACCACGAGACTATCATCTGGTTCTTACAAGGAGAACTAAGGTTACTATACTATTGTACGTCCGTGGTAGTACAGTGGATTAGCGCGCAGGCCTGGTTGACCTAAGGAGAATATGGTCACTAACCAGGGTTCGAACCCTACACCAGGCATCTCAAAACCTGGTGGGTTTTAGGAGGGTTAAATTCCCTTCAGGTTCGAACCCCGCACCAGGCACCACCACTGGGCCTGGGGAGTTTTCAGGAGGGTTAAATTCCCTTTGCACCCAGTATTTCAGCAATAACACCCAAAATTAAATTATTGAAAGCATGTAATTCTCCCAGGATTCGAACCCAGGACATTACATACAGAACTTACATACTCTAACCATTACACCATCAAAACATCAATGGTAGGGAGGAGTAATGCATCAGAGAACATTTATAGACAATTTGTGAAACTTCTTCCTCTTCTCTCTCATTATCATTATTATCATTATCACTATCATTATTATCTACAACATCATCATCATCATCACGAACATCACTATCACCCTCACCGTCATATCAACATCATCATTATCAACATTCACCGTCATCATCATCGTCATCAATATCACTCACCAACATCGTCCCCATCATCATAATCATTGAATTAACGGAAAAACAGCTTGGCCAACATCCACTGCCACCAAACAATGACCGAGTGGCGAAAGGAACCGGGAGCGAAAGGACGAGTCAGGGATATACTGAAGACACCCATCTATTCTGGCATCAGAGAAAACGTACCGCCACCACAGAAAACGACTCAAGATCCTCTCGCAGGGCAGACAATTATATACCCCCGCAAGCTCAAACACATGTGACCACTTCCTCGCCGATTACACATCTCCTACAACATCCCAAACCTACAAACTTGCAACCACTGTCCACTCCATCTACCTCCAGCCTACAAACCACACAAGCAGTCCCAGAACAAACCCGAAGGCCACATATAAAGGATAAAAGCCCCGAGCACAGGTGCGCACCAGCCCCGTGCACTTCAACAACAATTGCACGTCTTGCAAACCATGCACACCTCTCTTCACCAAGCCCATGCAAACCACGCAAGGCCAAGACAGCAGGAAAAACGAGAAAAGCAACTCCCCCAACATCCACTGCTAGCAAGCCTTTTTCCTTCTCTCCCCACCACACCTCCAAGCCAAAAGGGAACAACCACCAATCCACCAATCCATCGATATAACGCATTCTCCAACCCCAGGAAAGAATTTATTCATCAACATAAACAATCCTGAAGTACAGAATAATAAGAAAAGTAGAAAGAAAAGGCACCATACACAACAGAAGTCTAGGCGTCCTTCTGCCTCTCAAACTCACCACCACCATGAAGAAGAAAATAAAGAAGGACTACCTCAGGTACCCCACCCCACCTCCAGGCCACAAGGAAATAACCACCATAGACACCATAATTATGTCCAGACACCTTTCTGCCACACAGCCACACCACCACCATGATCGTGAGAAAAGGTATGACCACTGCAGCAAATTTTAAGTTCATCACTCAGTTGGAAAACTGTTCTTATTAATGACTGCACGTAAGACAGTTGGAAGATTGGGGCAATATTCAGTGGGAAAACTGTTCTTATTAGTAACTGCACGTAACACGGTTAAAGCTCAGTTGGAATGGCGCGCTGTTCTTATTAGTGACTGCACGTAAGACAGTTGGAAGATTGGGTGATCCCTCATTTCATTAAGGGGTAATAAACAAATCCAAAGTGATACCATATTGTTTATTCTCCTGAAACAATATTTTTGTGGGACTCCGTGAGACACCGGCAACGGCACTTAGCACTGGAGTCCTTCCAAGATAGCAATATCTTGGAGAAGGCCACAAATATACCCATCACCTCCAGTTCTGAAAGTCTCTTATAACGGTCAGCGTAGTTAAGATCTGTTGCGTTACTACCAACTATCATCTTTCTCTTGATAACGTGTGTTGATGCACTGGCATATTTACACACAGTATTTAAGACCCCACACCAAGACTGGATGATCTGCTTCAAAACTCTTATAAAAACCAGAGTAGTCTGAGTTCTCTCCTGCGTTAACTTGATTCTATTTCACCTATGTACTGGCATATGGTAGATAGTATTGAAGGTCCATCTTCAAGAGTTCGAGTACAACTGTTGTCAACTAGCCACGTCAGGATCAACCCCACGGCCAACGCATCTACCGAAGACTGGATTACCTATTCTACAAATCTAAAGTGAAATGATTATACTGTTATCAATACACAGGAGAAACAACTGTGAGAAGGATCTATACTCAGTGTATTCAGGAATAAGAAGTGTAAATGATCAACAGTGCAAAATAATATTGATACGATTATATATAAAGAAGTATTCTCGTGAAAGTAAAGGCTACGATTCTATGCAAATTAATAACCAAAGAAAGTACTAGTGACGCCCAAAGAAATCAGGGAAGTACTAATATTAATTCTGATAATGGAAATACTAAATACTAAATAGCAAATGCATAATTATATAGAGGAATAAATTAACCCTTAACCCCTTCAGACTCATATGATGCAGAGGTTGCCAGATTAGCAATAAGAAATAGAGTTCTCTCACTCTCATAATTACCTCTCCAAAATTAGTTTTCTGCCCACAGCTAACTCAAAGACAACTGCAGAGGTTGAAGTAACTAAACTAAAGGTTTCTAAATATCCCTTATGGTAACAAAGGCTTTAAAGTATCCCTAATCGGCTCAAAATCGCGTCATATGTCGGAGAGGGTTAACTGGCGGCGCCCGGCTATTGTCGAGTGAAATAAATGGGGCCTATGGGCAGGGCCCAGCTATTGTCGAATGCAATTTTGAGCACGTAATGTGCTCTGAGAGAGAGCGTAGATTACCTCCTGACCGCTCGCCACGGTGGCCGTGGAGCTACTGAGATGTACTCCTTTGTACTCCACCCTCTCTCACTCGTTTCACACGTAATAATGTAAGAAAATTACCGTATTTTAGCGATTTTGCCCTTCGGTTGCACGATCGTTGCAAGACAACCAGTGATCGTAGAAGGTTGGTTCGGGTGTCATTGGAAAGCTCAATTTACGCCCTTTCAGGGATACATACTTGTATTACGCTCTGGGTCTTGTTTATGCATGAAAAAGAGCACAGAAACAACCCCATTTATGGTAAAAAAAAACGCTGGGCGGTACATAGAAATTACCGCCTAGGCCGCTCTTAAGGTGTTAAACTAAAACCTCATTTGTCGTTACCTCAAGATTAAACTCTACGTATATTAAACCAAACAGTTCGCGTACTTTATCTGGATACATAAACGTAATCCGCACAAGTGTAATACTGTACTTCGATTATAAGACAGTCCATAATAATCACCTAGATTCTCCAATAGAAGTAACAGTCTTATGAGCAAGAAGTAGTGGAGCCTCGTTCATGCATCTTATATTTTGTTCTTTACCATTATTCTAGTATTACGTATGCGATATTCTTGTGCCAATAAATATAATATGAATGTACATCTTGTTATAATTATCCTTTATTACTTTCCGTGTCTGTGTTAAAGCGAGTTCGGCTTCTCCAGTCAGGAAGAACCCATATATTTAAACCAATCAACCCCAGTAAAAACCTGGCATAACAATCATCACCATCATAACCACCAACATCGCCATCATTATCACCATCATAATCACCAACACAGCCATCACTACTACCATCATCATCACTACTATCACCACCATCATCATCACCATCATTATAATCACCACCACCATCAGTACTATAGGTAGCGCCAGCAAACTTGACAATATTTTTTACCCTAAATCTTCTTATAACTCGAAATGAATGAAAGCAATCGGGTTGACGTTTCTATAATATGGGAAGAGTCCACCAGGAAATAGGTGTGGACATTTACAGCCAGTTTGCTCTAGGCCCTTTTGAGTTACAGAGAGGTCAGGGATCGAGATTATTGTAAATTTCGTTGGCACTACCTATTACCATCATAACCTCCAACATAGCCATCACCATCACCATCCTCCTCTTCTTCCTCACCATCACTAGCACCATCACCACCATCCTCCTCCTCCTCCTCCTCACCATCATCACCACCACCTGATCCCCATGTATACTTACTTACCCTCCTGCGTTTTTGCATGGTCAGTCAAATTCTCCCACGGGGCCCCCCCTCCTCCCCCCCCCCCCCCTCATACACACCGTTCCTTCCTTCCTCTTTTTTGTTATGCCTTCCGCACTATTCAAAGTATATTTACCGGGATATTCTTTTATTTCTCCTGGGGTGAAAAGCATATACAGTACACACTACTAACTGGACCCCCCAAGGCAGGCAAGCAAGCATTCAGCAGGCAGTTTGCAAGCATGGTCAGCTCGCTCGCCAGTAATTTCGCCCGATGGAGAGATTTGGAGTGCTTTTTAATATAACCAAATGTAAAGTTGGTTGAGCTCTTTCTTTAGTAAATAGACCATTTGCGGGTTTGGGGCTATAAGGAAGTTAGAGCTGTAGACATTGATATATACTGTATATCAGAAATTACCAAACGTATGTGAGCTTTGAATGAATAGAACATTATATGAATTTTATTTGTTTTTATATATATATGCACTACAACTGTATTGCAGCTGGTAATTCGGTTAAATGTCGATTCTTACAGCTCCAACTTCCTTATAGCCCGAAAATCGCACGTGATCAATTGACCACTTGCGAGTTGTGGTCTATAAGGTAGTTGGAGCTGTGGCTATCAATATTGAGCTGAATTATGAGCTAAAATATGGTCATAAAAAAATACATAAAGCCAAATGTAGGCCTATCACACATTTTATTAATCAGAAACCTCCATTATTATTGCATTTCGCTTTAATATCGATGTTTACAGCTCCAACTTCATTAGAGCCTGAAAATCGCAAGTGATCAATTACATGAGGCTAGGGGTCACAATTTCTAGGCCCGTCAGTCAGTAGCTAACCCTTACTCCCACAAGTGGTAGGGAGGATCAGCAAGAAACACGAGAAAGGAAACTGAGGTGACATGAAAAGAACACATAACATTTTGCCCACAAATAGCAAGCACACAAGCATTCGGAAGCACCAATCACTCATCAGCCCCGAAAAAATTTGCTTCACCTCAACATAATGAACTAAATATAGATTGAAGGCAAATTTATATAGGTGGCTGAATTAATGAACAATGTAATTCAAAACCGGAGGTATCAAAATTATATTCAATAATTACTGGAAAAAGCATTCGAGTGACTACGGTGTTAGAAATGTTATCAGTTAATGTATTTCAGTTTTATTTTGAGTAAATACTCCTTATCAGATCTATATTCTCATAAACGTAAATTAAATTTACTTCCTGTAAAATTCACGAGACAGAAAAAGGGGTGAGGGAGCGCGAAAATGGTCCCTGACTATAAGAATGGGAACTTTTAATGTTTCAGTTCCAGCTCTGTCTCGAGTCGGCCACCCCCAGCTATAGGGTATGTGCCTGGGTACATACATACATACATACATTAATACACACATACATACATACATACATTACTTCCTATTATATAATTTTACGTTACCTACTATCCAAACTACTTAATTAATATTATTTTTTCTCTCTCTCTCTCGATATTCTTCAACTGTGCTATCCTTTTCTCCCACTTTCCAATATTGGAGTTTGCTATCTCTACTTGAATTAAGTCCTGCCCAACTGACCAGGTCCGAAAGTTTTGTGTGGGTAGTGTATTTATGTAACTCTATGCAGCCTCATCACACATACAAAAAAAAAAAAAAAAAAACGCACACATATACATAAGTTCTCTCTCTCTCTCTCTTAGTCACGTACATATTGACACTCACGCACACACATACATACACTCACTCTCTCTCACACACACACACACATACATACATACACACACACACACACACACATACATACATACACACACACACACACATAGATAAGTTCTCTCTCTCTCTCTTAGTCACGTACACATTGACACTCACGCACGCACGCACATACATACACTCACTCTCTCTCTCACACACACACACACACACACACATACATACACAAGTTCTCTCTCTCTCTTAGTCACTTACACATTGACACTCACGCACACACATGCATACACTCGCTCTCTCTCCCTCTCTCTTTCAAATAGAAGAACACTTGGGAAGGGAGTAGAATTTTGTTTTACATAGTTTGCAAATAATAACATTAGTATGCACAGGTACTATAAAATCGTTCATTATATCAGCTATATACAGTAGAGTATCTCCCTGGATTGCATCGCAAGGTTTTCGAGATATTGACCATTCCGTGTAACGCCTTGCAATAAACACACGCACACACATTTTAACTCACTGTCTCTCGCATACAGATAGACACACATTCTCACTAGCTCCCTTTCTCTTTCACACACACACACACACACACACACACACACACACCCATGCTCACTCACTCTCACTTTCACTCACGTAATTTCTCCCTCTCTCTCTCACACACACACACACACCCTCACATTCTCTCTCTCTCACTCACTCTCTCTCTCACACACACACACACACTCACTCTCACTCTTTCTCTCTCTCTCTCACTCTCTCTCTCTCTCTCACACACACACATACACAGCCTTTCTTCTCCCCCTCCCTCACAAAAAAGGTTGAGCCTCTGCAACAAAGAACAGGTATAGAAAAAAAGGTTTGCGAAAATCACCGTGACGGGAGCGGGAGGTGGGAAGAAGAAAAAAGAAGGTAGCCGAGGTGGTCAGGGAGAGAGAGAGAGAGAGAGAGAGAGAGAGAGAGAGAGAGAGAGAGAGAGAGAGAGAGAGAGTGAGAGTGAAAGTGAGGGGGGGGGGGCAGAAGGAAAAGTAAGTCATAATGATATAATGAGGTGTGAGAGAGAGAGAGAGAGAGTGAGAGTGAGGGGGGCAGAAGGAAAAGTAAGTCATAATGATATAATGAGAGAGAGAGAGAGAGTGAGAGTGAGAGTGAGGGGAGGGCAGAAAGAAAAGTAAGTCATAATGATATAATGAGGTGTGAGAGAGAGAGAGAGCATACTGAGATAATGAGATGAGAGTTTGAGAGCTAACATAATGATTCCAATGAGAGAAGGAGTTACATAGATAGATGCACGGATCACACAGACCATTTGGTCCACTCGAGGCGATCCGGCCTTAAAAAATACTGGTAAAGGATTCATTCCCATATACTAAGACAGTGGAGGAAAAGAACAGCAAAGCTCTTGATCTTGATTCTTGATTGAAGGGTTGTGTGGGCAGGCCCAATTAACCCTGCCACAGTGTCGGTCAGGGCACAGTGGCTTCCCGGGAAGGAGGCTCAGACGTCAGGGACCCAGGAGGGGCTGCAGAGGGACAACAACACTCTCAGGATACAAGAACGGAAAGGGAAGGCGAAGCAATGAACAATGGCACCCGGCAAAAAGAAGACGTGTGGCGAAGTGAAGAGACGAGGATGGTGGAACCAACACAAATCCTAGAGGCTGAAGGTGGCCCTAGCACCGACGGGGAAGGTGGGGCCCACGAAGGAACCCCAAAGATTGTGCTGGGACCTGAGCTAGTGGGCAAGCCACGGGTCACAAGTCCAGGGAGGGGCCTGACCCCACTAATCGGAAAGGAACAAAGATGGCGCAGAGTGAAGAAGCTGGCACAGACGGATGATCAGAGGATGACGAAGGCAGATCAGGGCAGCATGGAGGAAGGGGATAAAGCCAAGGGGAGAGGCCGCAGAATCACCGACGCAGCAGACAAACACCGGGACTGACTAAATAAAATTAAGTTCCCCCAAATAAAGGCATAGATTGCGCCGGGACATCCACACGCGACCGCGGACCAGCAGCAACTCCAGCAAAGTAAAAGGTCTGCAGTCCCCAACGCTATCCACTATGGTACCGCCTCTCCCAAAGTGTAATAGTATATACAAAGTGTAAAGATTATACTGTGTTATATAAATATATCCGCAAATAAATAGGATTATATTTTTACTTTGATCAAAATCGTGCTGCATTGCTTAACATACTCGGGTCACAACCGAGAGAAATTGAAATAGATACCTGAGCAGGACGAGACGGATGGGCGGTCTCCTCACACCCGATGAATTAGGAACCTGAAGTTAGTGGACATTTGAGACAACTTGGGTAATATGTAGAAGCCCCTGTGTACAAGGCTAGGTAATTCACCCGACGCAGGTTCCAAAGGCAACTACTAACCAGTTTTATTATATTTCCACATTATTGACATGTAGAACACTGTATATAAATCTTACTAAGTGTTATGGTAGCTTTCATAATATATTACAGTATTTATAACTATAAAGACGGCAACATCATTATGACGTCATGGGTGGATCAGCAATGATCGTACAATACTAGTATAACCTCCCCCCAAAAAAATAAATAAATAAATAAATAAAATTAAATACAAAATAATAATATATAAGATATTACGTTATTTTGAAATCTGATCTCTACAAACCAATTTATAACACCAAGCTACCGAGTTTTGGTCAATAACTGATTGCTTTGTTAATGGTTTTGCTCCTAAGATCAATTTATATGAATCCTGACACATGACGTTTTAAATTTTATCTGCCACTACTACATTCCCCCCCCCCCCAAAAAAAAAAGAGGGAACAAGAAAAGAAAAAAAAATAGGAATAGTGGGGATTGGGCCTGAGTAAATAGATAGAACTAAAAATAGACTACTACATTATTCACGCATTATTTATTGAGGTAACTGTTGGATATAAGGTGCCTAACCCTTAACTCACTTCCTCAAAGTATATTATCACCAACTTTCAATCCAGAAGGGGTTAAATCCACTTGCATAGGATTATCTTGAATGGAGAACATCCTTAGCTGAATGGAGTGAATGGATTGTCTGTTCATGAAATTTGTTTTCCTTTTACCCTTTCATATACGTAAACAAAAAATATTACTCATCATATTGTACCTAATCGATTCATGAAATAATAAGGGACCAAATCTGATGACACTGGACCTTCAAGAGACATACCTGGGCTTTGTATATGTTTTTTTTTTTTTTTTTTTTTTTTTTTTTTTTTTTTTTTTTGTGAAGTGTCTGAGAGGTAGACATAAGGACAGCCAGGTATGTTGGTCCCAGGGCTCAGGTAATATGGCGGGGCCTTTGGTCATTAGCTTTAACCCTTTCAGTAAGCGCTGTTGAATTCTGGCTATCATTGGACGATTGTATAGAGCTTAGAAAGAACCTTTAGGAATCAAGAAGGTAAAAAGTATCTGAATTAACCTCTATAGTCCTATAGATTCCCTCTAAGCTGTCTAAAATCGTCTAGTGCAGCGTTTCTTAACCTGGGGAGCGCGCCCCCGCGTTTGACAATGCTAGGGGGGGGGGGGGGGGGCGGCCCGTGGGGTAATCAAAGTTCAAAATAAGGCTAGGCCATTCAAATGCATACAGGGTAATCGCAAAGATATATATAAGTAAGAAACTTTGATAGGAAATATTCACAACCGTCATTCCGAGCAACCACCTGTAGTGTTGACATAAAACCATTAATCAGTTTTAATCCTTGCATGCAGATTGGTAATTTTTTCGCCCTTTTTATAGTATCTTGCGCCTTAAACATCCATATGGAATGGATACAAAAAAATAGTTTTCTAGGCATCAGAGGCGTGGGGCATCATGAATACAGTCCTGCCCAAAGGGGGGCGCGGTGCTAAAAAGGTTAAGAACCACTGGATAGATCGAATTTGAAAATAAATTACTACTGATACTTATACTTTATATATATATATATATATATATATATATATATATATATATATATATATATATATATATATAATAATATATATATATATATATATATATATATATATATATATATATTATATATATATATATATATATATATATATATATATATATATATATATATATATATATATATATATATATATATATATATATATATATACTGTATATTATGTTATTGTTGATGTTATTTTTGTTGTTGTTTTTGTCATTTGCATATTATGCATGCTGGAATAGCACCTGGGACAAAAAGTGTATTAATACCGGTATATACTGTATATCCGAATATGACAGTCCTGACCAAAGGGGGGCGCGGTGCTAAAAAAGTTAAGAACCACTGGTCTAGTGTGTGACAGGTAGACATAAGGACAGCCAGGTATGTTGGTCCCGGGGCTCAGGTAATATGGTGGGGCCTTTGGTCATTACTGCCTTAACCCTTTCATTACGCCTCTTAATTGTGTTATGGCTATCATTAGACTATTGTATGCAGCTTATGAAGAACCTCTATGAATAAAGAAGATAAATACTATCTGAATTAACCCCTATAGTACAAATGATTCCCCCTAAGCTGTCTAAAATCGTCTAGGGTGTGACAGGTAGACATATGGACAACCAGGTATGTTAGTCCCGGGGCTCAGGTAATATGGTGGAGCCTTTGGTAATTACTGCCTTAACCCTTCCAGTACTCCTTTTTGTTAGATTCTGGCTATCATTAGACGATTATATTAAGTTTAAACAGAACATATAGGAATCAAGAATGCAAAATAATCTAAATTAACCCCTAGAGTAAAATTGATGCCCTCTAAGCTGCCTAAAATCGTCTAGTGTGTGACAGGTAGACATAAGGATAGCCAGGTATGTTGGTCCCGGGGCTCAGGTAATATGGTGGAGCCTTTGGTTATTACTGCCTTACCTTAACCCTTTCATTACGCCTCTTTATTGTGTTATGGTTATCATTAGACGATTTTATACAACTAAAGTATTCCTGGCCAGGACTGTACAGGCAGGGTGTCAAACCGGAGCAATTTTATTTGAAGACTTGGATGAATATGAGAAGGAATACTAGACAATTAACATAACATATCATTGTTTTGGCCATTGACTCCCAATGACATATTTTGAACTATAAACCACAGTTTTATCTTTGCATATACAATATTTTTTTTTTTTTTTTTTTTAGAAAGGATTCGGCTATCGTTTGCCACCCTTCGTACAGGTATAGCCAGTGTCACACGAGCGCTTTCTCCGTCAATTTTCCATAAGCAAGTTTTTTCTTGTGATATTTAGGAATATTTGTTCATTGGAATCGGAAACTAGATCGAAGTTAGATTATGTTCGGTAGTTTAATTCTTATGGAACTTGTATTTTGAAGCTGCCAGACAACAATTGCCCGTAAAAATTGACGGAAAAATAGCTCGTGTGACACCGCCTTATCGCAAGGAAAGTTACATATACCCTAATTTGATATTTTGAGAATAATCGAATGAATTTCAACTGTCTATGAACGACCCGAAATAATACAATGCTTCTATTTAAATACGTTTTTGTATTAAGCCCTTGAGGATTATAACACATTTTGACCGTTTATTCTGGCTATTATTTGACGATTTTATACAGCTTAGGGAGGATCAGTGGGAATGAAGAGGGTAAAAAATATCTCAATTGACCCTCTGACTTCCATGTACCTTTCCTAATCTGAATACAATTATATAATAACAGTCATAATAACATGTGAAATGGCGTCTTAGATCCTCAGAGGGTTAATTAAAAGGGATGGAGATACTTGACAAAATGGCCCATAGTGTTTTTTTTTTTTTTTTTTTTTCCAAGAGTACACCCAGGTAGATTGCCTAATCCACAGGGCGAGGAAGAAAAAACTGGTGAATGTTCTGGTCATTAAATATTCC
>CM064488.1:38835013-39215013 GCA_032716605.1 Paralithodes platypus | reverse complement strand
CTCTTCTTCTCCTCCTTTACACATCCTCTTCTTCTTCTCCTTTATACATCCTCTCCTTCTCCTCCTTTACACATCCTCTCCTTCACATATCCTCTTCTTCTCCTTTACACATCCTCTCCTTCTCCTCCTTTACACATCCTCTCCTCCTTCTCTACGCATCCTCTGCTTCTTCTTCTCCTTCCCTTCCTATACACATCCTCTTCTGCTTCACACATCCTCTCCTTCTTCTTCTCCTTCTCTTCCTTTACACAGCCTCTTCTGCTTTACACATCCTCTCCTTCTTGTTCCTCCAGTGCGCCTTGGCCTCCCTGGTGACCGTCAGACAGGGTGAGATAGCAATCAAGACGCCTATGACCAGTTATGACGGCAGGCTGTGGGAACGCTCACTCACTTACAACGGGGCTACCAGACATAGTTACCATCTCAAACATCTTGCGGTCCATTTCAGGGAGATACGAGGGGTTATAAGGTATATTCTGCATCTTAAAATTCTTGCGGTCCATTTAAAGAAGATACTACAGACTTATAAGAGGCTAAGCATACAAGGGTTTACAAGGTATATTTAGCATCTCAAACATCTTGCGGTCCATTTCAGGGAGACACGAGGGGTTATAAGGTATATTCTGTATCTTAAAATTCGTGCGGTCTATTCCAAGGATATAATATGAACTTTCAATGGTTTACAATGTCTAGTTAGCATCTCAAACACCTTGCAGTATATTTCAAGGAGATACTCTTAGATTTACAAAAGGTTGCAAGGCTTAGTATCCCAATCACCTTGCGGTCCATTGCTTGGAGATACTACATACTTCCAAAATAAATTTAAGCGCAAACCCAAAATCATATCATTAACAAAAAATAATAAAGTAGGCAAATGAAGAAGAAGAAGACGAAGAAGAAGAAGAAGACAAAAAAAAAGAAGAAGAAAACGAAAAAGAAGAAGAAGAAACAGAAGAAGAAAACGAAGAAAGGAGGTAAGGACGTAAGGCTATACAAAAAAAAAAAAAAAAAATTGCAAAATAAAAGTAATCAATGAAAGTAAGCCAATAATTAACGAAATATATAAGCAAAGAAGAAAGAGAGAGTGGAGAAAGGAAGTAAGGACATAAAGGGTTTTAAAAAAAAGGGGTATGGTTAAGGGAGCCCACCTCGCTTTTTTTCTCTTTCTCTCCCTCTCTCTTTGGCTTGTATCCATTCGGCCCCATTCAGCCTACTGTTTTAAGACGTTTACCCCCACCCTGGTGTCAATATTTTTCTGGCGAGCGTTGGCGAGCCAGCATATAGATTTTTTTGTTTTGACAGCAAGCTAAATGTGTACATTTGTCGATAGAAAAAGCTGGCTCGCTATCGCTCGCCAGGAAGAAATCGACACCTGGATGGAGATAAACGTCTTAAAACAGTAGGCTGAATGGGGCCGAATGGATACAAGCCAGAGAAAGAGAGAAAAGGAGATAAAGATAAAAAAGAGCCGGTGACCCCCCTTAAAAAAGACCGCTACCACCGTTGCAAAATTCCCTCACCCTAAGATTGGCAATGGCAAAAACTGACCCTTTCTCTGTCCCTTCCTCTCTCTCTCTCTCTCTCTCTCTCTCTCTCTCTCTTTCTCTCTCTCGCTCTCTCTCTCTCTCTCTCTTTGGCATTGTTTTCTATGTATTGCATCATATCCCTCGGTGTCTTTATATATTCTATGTTGATATAATGTATATCTCTCTATAATTGTTTTTCTTTATATTACTGTATGTGAATATTGTTAGCTGTAGTAATAATCTATCTATCTAGCTATCTATCTATCTACCCATTTACCTATCTATCTATCTAGCTTGCTAGGTATATATTTATGTATCTATCTATGTATCAATCTATCTATCTATCTATCTATATATCTATCTTTCTCCCTTCCATTGCAGATTGTCCACCCCTTCCATTTTTTAAATTCTTTTTGCCAACCTCCCTCCCTCCTCCCCTCCTTCCCAACAGGTCACTCTTCCTCCCTCCTCCCCTCCCTACCTTCCTCCCCACTCTCCCTGCCGTTGCAAAAACTACCTTGCTCGTTAGAAGGTCCGCAATTTGTAAAGGTCTTTTTTCTTGGCGCTCCTCTCTCTCTCTCTCTCTCTCTCTCTCTCTCTCTCTATATATATATATATATATATATATATATATATATCAGTAACGTAGCTTTGGTGCATAATAACTACATATAGGCTACATACTCAACAAGTCATGTTCTCTTAATCTCTCTCTCTCTCTCTCTCTCTCTCTCTCTCTCAGCAACTTGAAATGACGACTGAAGAACGGACAGTCGACTTTGAATAGCCCCGAGATGGGAACGTTAGAACTATAATTATAAACGAATGACGACCAGTTTGTTTGCACATTTGTATTTTATTTACTAGTTAAGAAAACGTTGTTCAAACCAAGCAGTTTCATGTTTACTACCATTATATATATATATATATATATATATATATATAATATATATATATATATATATATATATATATATATATTTATATATATTATATATATATATACAGTATATATTTTATATATATATTGTATATATATATATATATATATATATATATATATATATATATATATATATATATATATATATATATATATATATATATATATATATACTGTATATATATATATATAAATATATACAGTATACTGTATATATATATATATATATATATATATATATATATATATATATATATATATATATATAATATGTATAAATATATATATATATATATATATATATATATATATATATATATATATATATATATATATCTATAATATATATATATATATATATATATATAGTATATATGTTTATATTTATTTATTTTTATGCTTAGTAGTTATATATTCGTCAAATTCCTGCCCCCTATTGAAGCTTGTGTACTGTACAGCTAACAAATTATTATCGGGCATCCCTTACGTTCCATGGAAAAATAAATATATAATGTTAATCTACATTCACGCATACAGCTATAAAACCCAAATTTCATATTGAATCGCGCATATTCTTCTTTCACCAAACGAAGTGCTCGGGCAAAAATTACATATCACTTTCGCTACCATTATGTCCCGCTATGCTAATCATTGCAAGGGCTACCGAGGGGCCGGCTCAGGTGTGGCAGAAAAAAAGAAAAATACATAAAAAAATGTAGGGGTGGGGGTGAGGGGGAGGGGGAGGTGGGTTAATGGTGAGATGGGTTACTCTTGTACCTGCTACCCCCTCTTCCTTCCTTCCTTCTTCTCTTTTGTCTTACATTCTTACTTCCTTCCTTCTTTCTTCCTCCCTGCCTTCGTGTTTCCTTATATTCTCATTTCTTTCACCTCTACTTCTTCTTTGCTATCTTCTCGTTTCCCTCTTTTCTTCTTTCTTTATTCCTATCTTCCTTCGTGTTTTCTCATATTTTACTGTCTTCTTTCTTTTTTCCTCCCTTCTTTACTTTCTTCATCCTAATCGCTTTATTTCATTCGTCGTTTCTTATATCATCCGTTCGTGCTTTCTTCCATTAGTCCCTCCTGTTTCGTCCCTTTCTTCCTTCTCTATTTCTTCCTCTCTTGCTTATTCCATTTTTTCTTTTCTCCTAGTTCCTTCCTTCTTTCTGTCATATGCCTTACTTTCCTTCTTGCTTCTCTGCTTCTTCCATCCTTCCTTCCTTCTTTCCTTACATGCCTTCCTTCCTTCTTCTTCCATCATATGCTTTGCCTCCCTTCCTTCCTCTCTGCTTCTTCCTTCCTTCTTTCCTTACATGCCTTCCTTCCTTCCTTCCTTCTTCTTCCATCATATGCCTTGCCTCCCTTCCTTCCTCTCTGCTTCTTCCTTCCTTCTTTCCTTACATGCCTTCCTTCCTTCTTCTTCCATCATATGCCTTGCCTCCCTTCCTTCCTCTCTGCTTCTTCCTTACATGCCTTCCTTCCTTCTTCTTCCATCATATGCCTTGCCTTCCTTCCTTCTTCTCTGTTTTTTTGTATGGCTTCATTACGTTTACTTTTGAGGGACTGCTGGCTGGAGCGTTCTGGAAAACTAATTGAGTGGTGTAAGGTAGAGTCGTCTGCATATAAATGGATGGGACTGGATGTACAGTTGAGAAGATCAATTATGAAAATTAGAAAGAGAATAGGAGATATGACAGAACCCTGAGGAACACCGGAGTTGATAGGATGAGGAAGTGAGCGATGGCCGTCCACAACCGCAGCTATGGAACGGCCGGAAAGGAAATTAGAGACAAAGGCACAGATGGAGGGACAGAAACCGAAGGTGGGCAGTTTGGAAATTACTAGTACTATCACCATCATTATCTACTACTGTCATCATCACTAAAACTACAACCATCATTACTACTATTATCACCATTATCACTACAATTACCATCATCCCCACTATTACTACCATATGTTCTAATGTCAATTAACTAACTTAGCCTAACAAATGCGGGGCGAGATGTTTTCGCCCCTAGAACGAAGGCGTTCTGTGTACAAATTTAGCTTACTGTCAAAACAAATATATATAATTATATATATATATATATATATGGTGGCTCGCTACCGCTCGCCAGGAAATTATTGACACCTGGATGGGGGTAAACGTCTTAAAACAATAGTCTGAATGGGGCCGAATGGATACAAGCCAAAGAGAGAGGGAGAGAGGGAGAAAAAAACGAGGTGGGTTCCCTTAACACACATCACAGAACATATCACCACAATTACTACTACTACCATAATCAATATCATCTTCACTACTGTGATTGTGTGTGCCCATCATCATCACATCACATAATCATTAATGTGTGGAACACACACACACACACACACACACACACACAGTAGCGTAAGCTACTGTCCTATCTCCTATTCTTTTTCTAATTTTTATAAATGATCTCAACTGTACCTCAATTCCCATCCATTCATACGCAGACGACTCAACCTTACACTACTCCATTAGTTTTTCAGAACGCCCCAGCCAGCAATCCCTCAACGACAAACGTAATGAAGCCATAGAACTCTTAAATTATGATCTAAATACTATCTCCAATTGGGGCAGAGAAAACCTTGTTACCTTTAATGCTTCCAAAACCCAATTTCTCCATCTATCTACCCGTAAGGAACTCCCAGCGGACTATCCCTTATTCTTCAACAATACAAAAATCAATCCTTCATCTTCTCTCAATATTCTTGGTGTCTCCTTTTCTTCTGCTCTCAGTTGGAAGGACCATATTACCAGTCTTGCTAAGACAGCCTCCCAGAAGCTGGGTGTGCTCAACCGCCTTAGGGGGTTCTTTTCCCCTGCACAGCTTCTTGCTCTGTACAGGGGCATAGTGCGTCCTTGTATTGAGTATTGTTCACATGTGTGGGGAGGTTCCTCTCACACCGCTCTCCTAGACAAAGTTGAAAGGAAGGCCTTTCGTATCATTAACTCCCGTCCACTCACCAACTCTCTGCAATCTCTCTCTCTCCGCCGCAATGTTGCATCTCTCTCGCTATTCTATTGCTACTATAATAATCAGTGTTCCTCAGAGCTTTCCCAGTGTATACCACCTCCTTTATGTAGGGCACGTGGTACCCGTCTTGCAACTCAATCCCACCCCTACTCTGTGCAACTCTCCAACCCAAGAGTGAAACGTTACTCTCAAACTTTCTTCTACTCAACAGCTGAGCTCTGGAACTCTCTCCCAGAATCAGTCTTTCCCTCTTCCTATGACTTAAATTGCTTCAAACTCAGTGTGTCCAGGCATTTTGGCTAGAACGTCCCTTGATTTTGGATCTGTCACTCTTTCAACTATGGGGGAGGCACTCGCTATAGGCAGTTCTGCCTTTTGCCTCCCTCAATCACATAGAAAAAAAAAAAAAAAAAAAAAAAAAGCGATAGCGCGCTCGACTCACAATCGAGAGGTCCAGGGTTCGAATCCTCAGCAGGGTGGAGACAATTTGGGCTTGTCTCCTTTCATGTGATAGCCTCTGTTCACCTAGCAGTAAATAGGTACCGGACGTAATTCGAGGAGTTGTGACCTCGTTGCCCGGGTGTGTGGTGTGTGAAAATGTCTCAGCCTTACCCAATGATCGGACAATACGAGCTCTAAGCTCTGGCGAGAGATCCTCAAGGATCCTCAAGATCGTGTGAATAACACACACACACACAAACAGATCATCACTATCATCACAACTACTACCACAATCACCACCACCACCACTACTACTATTACAATAATCACCATTTTCACTATTATCTGTGTCCTATGGTGCTCACACATAAAGATTCTCACTTCACAGACTCAACCATCATCATCACTGCTATGTATCACCACACTCATCACAACTACCACCATACAATTACAACCACCACCACCACTACAACCATAATCACCATCATCACATTCCAGATCATCACCATAATCACCACCACCACCATCACTACTACAACCATAATCACCATCATCACTACTACTACTACCATAATCACGCACATCACAGTCCAGATCATCACCACAATCACCACCACCATCATCACTACTACTACAACCATAGTCACCATCATCACAGACCAGATCACCACCACCATCATCACTACTATTATAACCATAATCACCATCATCTACACCACTACAACCATAATCACCATCATCACAGTCCATATCACCACCACCATCACTACTACCACCATGATCACAGTCCAGATCATCACCACAATCACCATTATCATCACTACTACAAACATAATCACCATCATCTACACTACATATCATCATCACCATCACTACTACAACCATAATCACCATCATCACAGTCCAGATTATCACAAAAATCACCACCACCATCACTACTACAACCATAATCACCATCATCTTCACTACATATCATCACCACCACCATCACCACTATAACCATAATCACCATCATCACAGTCCATATCACCACCACCATCACTACTACCACCATAATCACAGTCCAGATCATCACCACAATCACCATCATCATCACTACTGCAAACATAATCACCATCATCTACACTACATATCATCACCACCATCACTAATACAACCATAATCACCATCATCACAACAATCACCACCACCATCACTACTTCAACCATAATCACCATCATCTTCACACACCACAGTCCAAATCATAGCTTACCATCCTCATATCTGTACATCTCATGTTCATCCACTAAATTGTAAAATGTGTATTTTCAGCTCATGAGGCTGCCATTCTTTAATAAACCGTTTATTATTATTATTATTATTATTAAATCACAACCACCATCGTAACACGTAATCGCTGTAAATAAAAAAGGTCCGCACCTATTTCCTGGCTAACTCTTCCCAATTTTTAGAAATATATACTCGATTAACATGAGCTACATATGAGGTATAGAGGTGAGGGATCAAGGTCTTTGTTTTGCCTACTTAAAATGAACAGACTAGAGGGCCTTCCTATGTTCATAAAAATCGCCTAATGGTAGCCAGAATATGTGCATCTTTGTATGAAAAGTTGCAGTTAATATCTTCATTAATCCCCTTCAGTACCGGTGACGTACTTTTTATTACATTCTGGCAACTATTAAACGATTTTATTCAGCTTAGGAAGGATGTCTACCCATTATAAAGCTACAGATTACGTCAATTATTTTTTTTTTAGCTACCATATATCCATCCTAAGCTTCATAAAATCGTCTATGTGTAGCTGAAATGAAATAAAAAAGATGTCACATATATATATATATATATATATATATATATATATATATATATATATATATATATATACTGTATATATATATAATGTATTGTACTCTGGCCAACAGTTGACGGTTTTATTCCGTATACAGTATGATAGATCTGTGGATGATAACATATTGCACAAACCATCCCTTTTCTGTTAATGTTGTTCTCGATTCTGCTCACGTAGTTACATAAATTTACCAGAGTGTATTTGTATTCTTTAGAAATGTTTATACGAGAAAAAATATTAGCGTTGCTGAAGAACCTGCAGGGCCGCCTGTGGAAGCTGTGGCAGTGGCTCCGGACCTGGTTCAAGAGGACTGACTACACCTAGGACCTCACCAAGGAGGACACCCAGGACCCGTGATAAAGAAATTAGTGCCCCTATTCACAAAGAGGCAGTAAAGGACTCCCAGGAGGATCCTCAGCATCTTTTCCGTAATGTGCCCCTGCCGGCACAGTTTGTGCCGCAACATGTAAAGTAAATTACAAACGTGGCCCTAACACATAGCACCCCAATCAAGCCCTTGCTCCCTCAGGCGATCAACAAAGTGGTAGCCTATCTCTAACAATCCCGAAAATATGCATGGGGCAATTCATAGGAAAGAATGAGAGGAATCTTAAGATTCTTACAAAGAAATATAAAGTGGAAATAATAGCCCCAAGAGAAGACTCTGAGCCAACAACAATAACGGGGGCCGTTGGTGCTGTGGACGCAATGGTCAAGGAAATTAGAAAGCGAATGGTAGCGGTAAGTATTAAGGAAGACAAAGAAGTATGTCCCCCTAACACTGACCCATCTCCGTCCCCGGCTGTAGAGCCAATGAAGATGGTGCTGATGAGAGCGCCTTCAGATATGTTAGGTAGGATCATCGGACATGGGGGGAGTAATCTAGATATTATGCGGAAGGCCTTCAACGTGGATAATAAAGTTCAGAGAGATACCAGGCAGATCCGGTTATATGGTCCAATTTTTGGGGTTGATAACGTCGTTAAAATTTTCATGAATAAGCACGGGGCTGGGCTCATTGATGAATAAGCACGGGGCTGGGCTCATTGAATGCCCTCAAAAACCAGCCTTTGCCATGCCACAAAGCACCCCAGTTTAGCCGAAGACCCCATTTAAGATCGAGAAAACGGCATTTCTATCAGTTCCCCAAATACGCTTGGGGCGACTTATTGGAGCTGGGGGAAAAAATCTGAGTGCTCTACGGAAGAAATATAACGTTGATATACAACGAGATGATTGGCTTGGTAACAACAGTCATGGGTGCTGTTGGGGATGTAGACCCAGCGGTATAAGAAATTGTGAAGACAACGTAGGCAAGAGTTGAGAATGAATTAAACGCCCCTGGCATATGTCCGCCCCCGAAGGTCCAGAAGGAAGAACCTGTTATGATGAGCGTTCTTATGAGTGTACCGACAGAACAGCTAGGTAGGCTCATCGGACCTGGGGGTAATCATTTGAAAGACATGAAAAAATAGTTCAAGGTGATTTGCCGTTTACCTAGAGATGGCGATCATGTCACACTTGAATTGAGGGAATCGTCACTGTTATTAAAATTTACACGGAGATATACGGATGCAAGGTTTTGAAATTCCTGGAATGTTGAATCCTGAACCACAAACCTGCTTGAGGGTGTAAGTTTCACGCACACACCTCTTATTTACCTTGGCCCATTTGTTCCCTAATTCAAACTAAAATAAAGTAGACGTGCCGTTTTGCCCAAAATCAAAACGGCATACCCAACTCTGCGATGGGTTACCATCATCACTACTAATACCATCATCAATTACAATCAACATAATCACTACTACTGCCATCATAACTACAACTGCCACAATCATCACAAGTACTGTCATCATCACCATTACTATGATCATAATCACTACTACAATTACAACTATCACTACTACTCTCACCATCATCACTGTCCATTGTCACTAGCATCTTAATCACTACTATCATCATTGATACTACAACTATCAACCATCATTACTAATATAATCACCACCATCTTACAATCATCATTACAACTGTTAACATCATCACTATTACTATAACCATCATCATTACTACTGTCACAAATATTACCATAATTTATCAACTCTGCGTAAGCAGAGTTTGGTATTCCCCCCCCCCCCCCCCCCGTATAGTGGGTACCACACGAAATACATGTCTGTTGTCGTCGTTGTCGTCGTCGTCGTCCGTCTGTCTCGGAACTCCTCCTAGACCGTTGGACGGATTTTCACCAAATTTCACATAAACATTTGTTGCGTGAATGCAAAAGTCAGTCAACAAATATTTTTTGAATTTATGCAATAGTTATGATTTTAGGTCCAAAATATGGTTTTGCCCCCTCCCCCCCACCCCCCCACCTCCCGGACCCCAGGTTAAGTTAGTTTAGTTGGCATTAGAAGTGATGGTAGTAATATTTGGATTTATGGTGATAGTAGTGATAATGGTGATAATTGTAGTGATGATGGTTGTTAGTTGTATTGATGAAATTGTGATGACAGTAGTGATGAATGATTGACAGTAGTAGATAATGGTGACAGTAGTAGTAATGATGGTCATAATATTAGTAATGATGTGACAAGTACTGAGATAGTTTTTGTTGTATTGATAATAATGACAGTAGTGTTGATGGTAGTGACGATGGTGTGAGTATTAGTGATGATGGTGAGCAGTAGTGAGGATGGTGAAATTTGTAGTGATGATGACGATAGTTGTGGTGATGAAGTTCATAGTAATGGTGATGATGGCAGTAGTAGTGATGATGGTGACCGTAGAATAAATTATGGTAATATTTGTGACAGTAGTAATGATGATGGTTATTTAGTGATGATGTTAACAGTAGTAATGATGATTGTAAGATGGTGGTGATGATATTAGTAATGATGGTTGATAGTTGTATCAATGATAGTAGTGATTAAGATGCTAGTGACAATGGACAGTGATGATGGTGAGAGTAGTAGTGATAATTGTAATTGTAGTAGTGATGATGATCATAGTAATGGTGATGATGACAGTACTCGTGATGATTGTGGCAGTTGTAGTGATGATGGCAGTTGTAGTGATGATGGCAGTAGTAGTGATTATGTTGTTGTTGTTGTTGTTGTTCCCCAAGCTGCCTGGCCGAACAGCCCCAAGGCCCCGAGCAATTCCAAGGCCATAACCGAGCGCCCCCACAGAACCCTCCCTGACGACCACAATAAAGCCTGGGTGACCGAAGCCACTCCATGGCGGGGAGCTGAGGAGGGTGCGGAAACGCCCGGGAAACCAAAGCCCCACCCAGGGCCCTGTGCCCCTCAGCAATTATGAAGAGAAAGTTGAGGGGCAAAGGAAAAATGTGACGCTTTGGCTTCCAATCTTGGTAGATTGGCAGGTCAATCCACGGAAGAGACGCCGTCACTTGAGATCTAGAAAATATATAAGTAAAAGGAACAGTAAGAGCAAGCTATGGGAATGGCAGAGATCGCTCAGTTCTCACTCTGATAGACCAGCCCATCACCACATGACTAGAACCCAATCCTCTCAGCATCAGCTAGGAAAGGCCCTAGAAAGCCGCCTTTGGCGGGGGGATAGCTCCCCTATTTCAACCCCTTTCGGGGTCGGGCACCCGCCCAGTAGTGATTATGTTGATTGTGATTGATGATGGTATTAGTAGTGATGATGGTAACCCATCGCAGATTTGGGTATGCCGTTTTGATTTTGGGCTAAACGGCACGTCTACTTTATTCTACTGTCACCATCATCACCATTACTATGAACTTCATCACCACAACTATAGTCATCATCACTACAAATTTCACCATCCTCACTACTACTCACCATCATCACCAATACTCACACCATCGTCACTACCATCATCACTACTGTCATTATTATCACTACAACTATCATCATTACTTGTCACCATCATCACTACTATTATGACCATCATTACTACTACTGTCACCATCATATCTACTACTGTCATCATCACTACTGTCATCATCATCAATACAACTACATCCATCATCACTACAATTATCACGATTATCACTACTATCACATTAAATCCAAATATTACTACCATCACTTCTAATGCCAACTAAACAAACTTAACCTAGCAAATGCATAGCGAGATGTTTTCGCTCCCAGAACGCCATCTTTGGGGGGGGGGGGGGGGTTCTGGGAGGGTTGGAGGGGGGGGGGGGGGAGGTTCTGGGAGGGTTGGGGGGGGGGGGGCCAGTAGGTGGGGGGGGGGGGCAAAACCATATTTTGGACCTAAAATCATAACTATTGCATAAATTCAAAAAATCTTTTTTGACTGACGTTTGCATTCACGCAACAAATGTTCGTGTGAAATTTGGTGAAAATCTGTCCAACGGTCTAGGAGGAGTTCCGAGACAGACGGACGACGACGACGACGATGACGACGACAGACATTTTTTTCGTGTGGTACCCACTATACGGGGGGGGGCGATACCAAACTCTGCTTACGCAGAGTTGATAAAGTAGACTTGCCGTTTCGCCCAAAATCAAAACTATATTTTGGACCTAAAATCATAACTATCGCACAAATTCAAAACACCTTTTTTTAATTACCGTCGCATTCACGCACCGAATGTTCGTGTGAAGTTTGGTGAAAATCCATCGAACGGTCTAGGAGGAGTTTTCGGACAGACAGACAGACATTTTGGCCGGCATGTACCACTATACGGGGGGCGATACCAAACTCTCTGCTTACGCAGAGTTAATTATTTGTTTTCTAGGTTCCTCCCTAGACCTTCATCCAGCTATAAAAAGATACCCCCACAACCTTCCTTTGACATAAATTTGTGCATTTTTCAGTAGAAAAATGTCTAAGTTGCAGGCTTGCTATCGCTTGCCAGGAAAATATTGACACTTAAATGGTACTAAATGTCTTAAAATCGCCAAACTAATGTGGTGAATGTCTAAAATCTCAAAACTAATAGGGCTAAACATGAGGGAGTAGGGGGTGCAGAAACTCCTCCTTAATCACGATCAATATAACCAATAATTTTATATTCTCTTTTTTATGCCCTTGATTTTTTATAGCGGTTTTTTTTTAAACAGTGTTGCCAGTTTAGTTACTTTCCCGCTAGATCTAGAGGTATTTACTTAGATTTAGTGACACAATTTGACACCTAGCGACATAATTTCGTGATTTTCTAGCCATTTCATCCATTTTTGAGCAATATGAGATAACTACTACTACCACAATCACAATCACGACTACTACCATAATCACTACACCCCCATCATCACTTCTACTACAGTATAGGTAGCGCCAACGAACTTTACAATAATCTTGACCCCTGACCTCTCTGTAACTCAAAGGGGCCTACAACAAACTGGCTGTAAATATCCACACCTATTTCCTGGTGGACTCTTCCCAAATTATAGAAACGTCAGCCTGATTTCTGTCATTCATTTCGAGTTATAAGAAGTTAAGGGGTCAAGATTATTGTCAAGTTCGCTGGCACTACCTATACCACAATCACCATCACTACCATACTCATCATCACTACTACTAACACCACCATCATCAGACACACCATCATCATCACTACTACCAGGGCACACACAAACAGACAAGGTAATAACAACACTACGCAACTCCTACGAGGGCTCCGTAATTAACGGCCGGTTATATGAAAATAGGTTTTTGTAAATCACTATTTTCTGCCATACACAAAATCACTGAGTGGATACAATTTCATGTGGGCAGCTGTACTTTTCAACACACTAACCATCCCATTTACTTCTCAAGCATCAAAACAATATATCTTAATTGTATAAGTTAATTGTAATCAACATCAAAATAATTTATTTTCGTATATTTTGATTTCCCTACAATGCCCAAGACTGCAAGGGATCAGAGTGTGCGGGAATGGGGAGACAAGCTCCAGGCGCAGCTGGAGGCTTAGCGGCGGGCTGTGATTGAGTTGTAGGACAAGGTCGCCCTCACCATCATGGAGCTCTCCAACACAAGGGAGCAATTGGAGCTCGAGCGTAAACACTCCCAGGACCTCTACAATGAGTTAGAGGAGGAGCGATATGCTAGGGTGCTGGATGAAAACCAGAACCATGGACTTGGGGAGTGTGCTGGAGGAGAGGGTGACGGGGCCGATATCGAGGGACATGGTGAGGAGGACGCTTCCCTTGGTGAGGACTAGCACCCTGAAGAGGGCCATGCGTTCGGTTGTGATAAGGGGGACGAACGGGCCGACTGTCTTCCCGAAGACGAGGCGTCCCCAAAGAAGACCTTGTCCAGGCCATACAAAGCCTTCCTCACCCTGCCCTCCGATCAGTACCGCCACCTGGTCGGCGTCATGGGCACGACTTCCCGAGCCATCAAGGAGAAGTACGGACTGGCCTACATCTTCGTGTCCCGGAATAATACAACGCCGGTGAAGATGGAGGGGCCTCGGGAGAGCCTTAGAGCCGCTGTGGAAATGATCCAGCAGCGGTATAAGGCTGTACTTCTTAATTTTAAGCGCGTCCGCTACCCGCCACAGTGGAAGGGCTACTGAGCTACTTCCTGTCTGGGATGATGTATTTACTATGATATAATTGAAACACTTGTATCATAGCTCATCATATTTGGTTTTCATTAATGTTTCTGTAACTGAATTTATATATTTTCTTGTTTTCTTTATTTAATGAACGTGCAACTAGCGTAGTTGATCAAGAATATATCATGTCCTCTTTAGAAATCTAAATATAAAAGCTACTCATAATTTCTTTTCAATTTTGCTTTATATTCATGGATTTATCTGTACCTAATTACGCAGCCCCCCGTAGGAGTGGCGTAGTATTATAATCACCGTGTCTCTGTATGTCCGTCCGATGCCTGTGTTGCGTTTCTGTGTTTGTGTACCCCGTAGGAACACACTTCACAGTAGTGAAGATCATGGTGGTGGTGATTGTGGTAGTAGTAGTTGTGTTGGTGATGATGAGCTGTGTGTGTAACCCCCCCTTCTCTTTATGTTTAGCCCCATTAGTTGTTTTGAGATCTTAAGACGTATGCCCCATTAGTTTGGCGATTGTAAGCCTTCGCATCATTTACTTTGCCAATATTAAGACCTTTCGTGCCATGTAGGTGTCGACTTTTCCCTTGAGAGCGATAGCGGGCCTGTAACTTAAGAGGAATCGGAGGTGGCCGGAACATTTTCCTACCTCAACAAATGCACAAATTTATCTCGAAAGGGGGGGGGGGGGTTTAAGTTTACCATACTGTATATCTAGGGAGCAAAACATAATATTTATATACCTGTATTCTATCTCATACTCAATTCAGTACCAACACTCAATTCAGAGTAGGGGGGGGGGGGGGGTCTTGTGTGTGTGTGTTTTTGTTTTGTTTTTAAGTTTGCCATATGTCTAGGGAGCAAAACATAATATTTATATTCCTGTATTCTATCTCATACTCAATTCAGTACCAACACATAATTCAAGTCCCAACACATAAATGCAGCGGTTTGGCACTTTGCTATACGTATACCCAGCAAACATCTCCAATACTCCAGGCTGACCAAACCATTATAACGGCTGACTAAGTTGGGAAGTTTTTTTGGTCGTTTTCTTGTTGATCAATGTGTGCAAGGGGCAAGAGCTACCTACCTACCTACATACACACACACACACACACACACTCCCTCTCTCTCTCTCTCTGCCATCGCCGCCATTATAACGTCAGACAAAGTTGGGGAGTTTTTCTGTCGCTTTCTCGTTGATCAATGTGTGCAAGAGGCAGGGGTGGCTTTGTTGCAAGACTGACCAGCCAATCACAGAGCAGTGTTGGTCAAGGGGGCGGGGCTTAGAGGAGAGGAGAGAGGTGCTCCTTAACATACATACAGTGCACATACACACACACACACATACACATACACACACACACACACACACATCCACTCTGTAGGGCGGAGAATAAAGATTATAAAGTCAAATAAAGTCAGTCTCTCTATCTCTCTCACACACACACACACACATACACTTTCTTAATAAAGTAGACGTGCCGTTTTGCCCAAAATCAAAACGGCATACCCATCTCTGCGATGGGTTACCATTATCACTACTAATACCATCATCAATCACAATCACCATCATCACTACTACTGCCATCATCACTACAACCGGTGATGGTCCGGGAGGGGGGAGGGCGGGGTAAAACCAAATTTTGGACCTAAAATCATAACTATTGTATAAATTCAAAAAATCTTTTTTGACTGACGTTCGCATTCACGCAACAAATGATCGTGTGAAATTTGGTGAAAATCCGTCCAACGGTCTAGGAGGAGTTCCGAGACAGACGGACGACGACGACGACGACAACGACGACGACGACAGACATTTTTTTCGTGTGGTACCCACTATACGGGGGGCGATACCAAACTCTGCTTACGCAGAGTTGATAATATACCAGCGTGGATTATACCAAGATGTTTAACCTCAAATGAATACTACACGCAACCATAGCTGGACGGTAGAACTAAAGAGGCTTATTTAGCAGCAGTATACGCGAACCAATATCACACACAAGATCTGTTATTCCTGAGACATACTGCCCTCTGAAATCGTTAATATAATTTCAGTAGAGCAGATTAAGGGGAGGCAGACCGTTTTTCTGGACCCCCTTCCCCTTAATGTTTAGCCCCACTAGTTTGGAGATTTTAAGATGTTGGTTCCATTTGTTTGGGGATTTTATGACCGTTCACCCCATTTCTTTGTCAATATTAGGACCCTTCGTGATATTTAGGTGTCGATTTTTTTCCTGGCGAGCGATAGCGAGCCTGTTATTTTTGAAGGAATTGGCCTTTGGCCGGGACATTTTTCTACCGAAAAATTTACAAATCTATTTTTGAAGGGGGGTCTAGGGGGTGTTTTTCTAAGTTTGATGGAGGTCTAGGGAGGAAACTAAAAAAGTATATGAATAAATGAATTAATAGACCAAACAAACAGCCACTGTCCCCTTAAGGAGAGAGGAGATAATATTTTTAACATCGTTCTTATCACCAATAACCCCCCAAATGAAATTAATGGAAGCATGTGATTCGCCCAGGATTCGAACCCAGGACACCACATACAGAACTTACACGCTCTAACCATTACACATCCAAGACAGTTAAAGGTACGGTGGCGCTAATAAGTCATGTCCCAGCTGTCATTACGTTTGGCTTGCTCTGTGCTGTATTAATGTCTGTCAGATGTTGAATGGGGTGGGTAAGTGAAGG
The DNA here is from genome assembly GCA_032716605.1 of Paralithodes platypus. Classification (NCBI taxonomy): domain Eukaryota; kingdom Metazoa; phylum Arthropoda; class Malacostraca; order Decapoda; family Lithodidae; genus Paralithodes; species Paralithodes platypus. The sequence goes on along the minus strand of CM064488.1, from coordinate 39,198,019 downwards.
AACATGTTTGTATATTTCACTCGATATGAAGAAATGAAGCTTAGATATTGCTGATACCAATTATTGATCAAAACATACTTGGTGCCGAGACATCACTTATTAGCGCGATTGTACAGCACATGATCAACACATAATACAGTATTTTGTAATGATTGTTAAGCACTATTCTTTCTATTTTCATCCCCCTAGAATGAACCATGAAAATATCTCTCTCTCTCTAGCCATTATGACGTCAGACAAACTTGGACGCTTTTTCAATCATTTTCCTGTTGATCAATGTGTGCAAGAGGTAGAGAGGCCGAACTGTGTTGCAGGACTGACCAGCCAATCACAGAGTAGTGTTGGGAAAGTGGGAGGGGCGAAGAGGAACTGAAAAGGGGTACTTACACAAGACTTCCCTTCTTTCACTCTCACCCACCTTTTCAATATTCATTCATTCATTCATTCACACACACTCTCTCTCTCTCTCTCTCCTTGCACATATTGATCACCATGGTAACACCACAAAAAGGCCATAACTTTGTCTGACGTCATAACAGCTGAGGTATAAAGGAGGATTTCCTAGAAAGGTTAAGTGAACTATATCTCGCTCATAATAACATGGCAAGAAATAGCTATTTCCGTATCTTGATTAAAGAGTGGAATATATTGTTAAATATAAAAACAAACAATACATTTTCTGGCTACAGTGCTAACTTTTGCTAGGGCAAGATCAGTGAAAGTTAAGGGGTAACATTAATAAACTGTGTACCCCATTTAATCCCTAAAGTTTCTTCCTAAGCTAAATAAAATTGTCTAGTAGTGTAAGCCAGAATACAATAACAAATAGCATGATGACATACTGAAGAGGTTAATTTGCTTGCCACGATTTATGCTTCTCAACCAAATTCTCGCTTCCTCTCTTTTCAGACAATTAACCCCTTGAGGATATGACGTGTTTTGGCAGTTTATTTTGGCTTTCATTAGACGATTTTAAACAGCTTAGGAAGGATCTGTGAGAATTAAAAAGGGTAAAGACTATCTCAATCAACCCTCTGACTTCCATATACCCTTCCTAATCTGAATATAATCGTCTAATGATAGCCAGCAAACAGAAAAGAACCGCGTCATTGATCCTCAGAGGTTTAATATTAGTTTCGGAAGCATCTCTAGAAATCAAGGTGTCAACAAGTTAAGCGAGATGACAAATTGTAATCGTATTTTTGCTACGTCCAGGCGACTTTACTCATACATATTAGGAGTGACCATTGGAAGCCAAAATATTATTTGTTATTGTCATTAAACATATCTTAGCATCAAGAACATGTTAAACAAATGGCATCTATCTATCTATCCATCCATTCATTCATATTTTTTTCTATGTGAATGAGGGAGACAAAAGGCATAACTACCTGCAGCGAGTACCTCCCCCAGATTTCAAAGAGTGACAGGGCCGAAATCAAGGGACGTTCGAGCTAAAATGCCTGGACACACGGAGTTTGAAGCAATTTAAGTCATAGGAAGAGGGAAAGACTGATTCTGGGAGAGAGTTCCAGAGCTCAGCAGTTGAATAGAAGAAAGTCTGAGAATAGCGTTTCACTCTTGGGTTGGAGAGTTGCACAGAGTAGGGTGGGATTGTATTGCAAGGCGGATACTACGTACCCTACGTAGAGGAGGTGGTATACACTGGGAAAGTTCCGAGGAACACTGATTATTGTAGTAGCGATAGAATAGTGAGAGAGATGCAACATTGCGGCGAAGAGAGAGAGATTGCAGAGAATTGGTGAGTGGACGGGAGTTAATGATACGAAAAGCTTTCCTTTCTACTTTATCTAGGAGTGAGGTGTGAGAGGATCCTCCCCACACATGTGAACAATACTCAATACAAGGACGCACTGTGCCCCTGTACAGAGCAAGTAGCTGCGCAGGGGTAAAGAACCCCTTGAGGCGGTTAAGCACTCCCAGCTTCTGGGAGGCTGCCTTAGCGAGACTGGTAATATGGTCTTTCCAAGTGAGAGCAGAAGAAAAAGAGACACCGAGAACATTGAGGGAAGATGAAGGGTTGATTTTTGTGTTGTTGAAGAATAAGGGATAGTCCTCTGGAGGTTCCTCACGGGTAGTAAGATGGATAAATTGAGTTTTGGAAGCATTAAATGTAACAAGGTTTTCTCTACCCCAATTGGAAATAGTAGCTAGATCAGAAGATAAGCATTTTATGGCTTCATTACGTTTACTTTTGAGGGACTGCTGGCTGGGGCGTTCTGGAAAACTAATTGAGTGGTGTAAAGTAGAGTCGTCTGCATATGAATGGATGGGACTAGATGTACAGTTGAGAAGATTATTTATAAAAATTAAAAAGAGAATAGGGGATAGGACAGAACCCTGAGGAACACCGGAGTTGATAGGATGAGGAATTGAGCGATTTGCCGTCCACAACCGCAGCTATGGTACGGCCGGAAAGGAAATTAGAGACAAAGGTACAGACGGAGGGACAGAAACCGAAGGAGGGCAGTTTGGAAGTTAAAGATTTGTGCCAGACTCTATCGAAGGCCTTCGATATGTCTAGTGCAACAGAAAAAGTCTCACCGAAGTCCCGAAAGTTGGATGACCAAGAGTTAGTAAGATATGAAAGAAGATCACCAGTAGAGCGACCCTTAAGGCGATCTGAGAGCAGATTATGAGAAGAGAAATGCTTAAGAAATTTGGAAGCAAGAATAGTTTCAAAAACTTTAGAGATACAAAAGATGAGAGCAATTGGACGATAGTTGGAGGGTTGAGAGCGGTCACCCTTCTCTCTCTCTCTCTCTCTCTCTCTCTCTCTATATATATATATATATATATATATATATATATATATGTATATATATATATATATATATATATATATATAAGAAGTATGGGAGGGCGCAGAAAAACCTTGTTCTATGCTCAAGTGTGTCCTCAACAGTCGAGAACGCATGTTGCGCAGTCTGGAGTTGGCTGGCCGTAATTTGACTAGCTCTCAGGCCCTCAGGAAGGAGGGGGGGGGGGGTCTTGTGTGTGTGTGTTTTTGTTTTGTTTTTAAGTTTGCCATATGTCTAGGGAGCAAAACATAATATTTATATTCCTGTATTCTATCTCATACTCAATTCAGTACCAACACATAATTCAAGTCCCAACACATAAATGCAGCGGTTTGGCACTTTGCTATACGTATACCCAGCAAACATCTCCAATACTCCAGGCTGACCAAACCATTATAACGGCTGAGTAAGTTGGGAAGTTTTTTTGGTCGTTTTCTTGTTGATCAATGTGTGCAAGGGGCAAGAGCTACCTACCTACATACACACACACACACACACACACACTCCCTCTCTCTCTTCGCCGCCATTATAACGTCAGACAAAGTTGGGGAGTTTTTCTGTCGCTTTCTCGTTGATCAATGTGTGCAAGAGGCAGGGGTGGCTTTGTTGCAAGACTGACCAGCCAATCACAGAGCAGTGTTGGTCAAGGGGGCGGGGCTTAGAGGAGAGGAGAGAGGTGCTCCTTAACATACATACAGTGCACATACACACACACACACACATACACATACACACACACACACACACACACATCCACTCTGTAGGGCGGAGAATAAAGATTATAAAGTCAAATAAAGTCAGTCTCTCTATCTCTCTCTCACACACACACACATACACTTTCTTAATAAAGTAGACGTGCCATTTTGCCCAAAATCAAAACGGCATACCCATCTCTGCGATGGGTTACCATTATCACTACTAATACCATCATCAATCACAATCACCATCATCACTACTACTGCCATCATCACTACAACCGGTGATGGTCCGGGAGGGGGGAGGGCGGGGTAAAACCAAATTTTGGACCTAAAATCATAACTATTGTATAAATTCAAAAACAAATTTTTTGACTGACGTTCGCATTCACGCAACAAATGATCGTGTGAAATTTGGTGAAAATCCGTCCAACGGTCTAGGAGGAGTTCCGAGACAGACGGACGACGACGACGACGACAACGACGACGACGACAGACATTTTTTTCGTGTGGTACCCACTATACGGGGGGCGATACCAAACTCTGCTTACGCAGAGTTGATAATATACCAGCGTGGATTATACCAAGATGTTTAACCTCAAATGAATACTACACGCAACCATAGCTGGACGGTAGAACTAAAGAGGCTTATTTAGCAGCAGTATACGCGAACCAATATCACACACAAGATCTGTTATTCCTGAGACATACTGCCCTCTGAAATCGTTAATATAATTTCAGTAGAGCAGATTAAGGGGAGGCAGACCGTTTTTCTGGACCCCCTTCCCCTTAATGTTTAGCCCCACTAGTTTGGAGATTTTAAGATGTTGGTTCCATTTGTTTGGGGATTTTATGACCGTTCACCCCATTTCTTTGTCAATATTAGGACCCTTCGTGACATTTAGGTGTCGATTTTTTCCTGGCGAGCGATAGCGAGCCTGTTATTTTTGAAGGAATTGGCCTTTGGCCGGGACATTTTTCTACCGAAAAATTTACAAATCTATTTTTGAAGGGGGGTCTAGGGGGTGTTTTTCTAAGTTTGATGGAGGTCTAGGGAGGAAACTAAAAAAGTATATGAATAAATGAATTAATAGACCAAACAAACAGCCACTGTCCCCTTAAGGAGAGAGGAGATAATATTTTTAACATCGTTCTTATCACCAATAACCCCCCAAATGAAATTAATGGAAGCATGTGATTCGCCCAGGATTCGAACCCAGGACACCACATACAGAACTTACACGCTCTAACCATTACACATCCAAGACAGTTAAAGGTACGGCGGCGCTAATAAGTCATGTCCCAGCTGTCATTACGTTTGGCTTGCTCTGTGCTGTATTAATGTCTGTCAGATGTTGAATGGGGTGGGTAAGTGAAGGAACATGTTTGTATATTTCACTCGATATGAAGAAATGAAGCTTAGATATTGCTGATACCAATTATTGATCAAAACATACTTGGTGCCGAGACATCACTTATTAGCGCGATTGTACAGCACATGATCAACACATAATACAGTATTTTGTAATGATTGTTAAGCACTATTCTTTCTATTTTCATCCCCCTAGAATGAACCATGAAAATATCTCTCTCTCTCTAACCATTATGACGTCAGACAAACTTGGACGCTTTTTCAATAATTTTCCTGTTGATCAATGTGTGCAAGAGGTAGAGAGGCCGAACAGTGTTGCAGGACTGACCAGCCAATCACAGAGTAGTGTTGGGAAAGTGGGAGGGGCGAAGAGGAACTGAAAAGGGGTACTTACACAAGACTTCCCTTCTTTCACTCTCACCCACCTTTTCAATATTCATTCATTCATTCATTCACACACACTCTCTCTCTCTCCTTGCACATATTGATCACCATGGTAACACCACAAAAAGGCCATAACTTTGTCTGACGTCATAACAGCTGAGGTATAAAGGAGGATTTCCTAGAAAGGTTAAGTGAACTATATCTCGTTCATAATAACATGGCAAGAAATAGCTATTTCCGTATCTTGATTAAAGAGTGGAATATACTGTTAAATATAAAAACAAACAATACATTTTCTGGCTACAGTGCTAAATTTTGCTAGGGCAAGATCAGTGAAAGTTAAGGGGTAACATTAATAAACTGTGTACCCCATTTAATCCCTAAAGTTTCTTCCTAAGCTAAATAAAATTGTCTAGTAGTGTAAGCCAGAATACAATAACAAATAGCATGATGACATACTGAAGAGGTTAATTTGCTTGCCACGATTTATGCTTCTCAACCAAATTCTCGCTTCCTCTCTTTTCAGACAATTAACCCCTTGAGGATATGACGTGTTTTGGCAGTTTATTTTGGCTTTCATTAGACGATTTTAAACAGCTTAGGAAGGATCTGTGAGAATTAAAAAGGGTAAAGACTATCTCAATCAACCCTCTGACTTCCATATACCCTTCCTAATCTGAATATAATCGTCTAATGATAGCCAGCAAACAGAAAAGAACCGCGTCATTGATCCTCAGAGGTTTAATATTAGTTTCGGAAGCATCTCTAGAAATCAAGGTGTCAACAAGTTAAGCGAGATGACAAATTGTAATCGTATTTTTGCTACGTCCAGGCGACTTTACTGATACATATTAGGAGTGACCATTGGAAGCCAGAATATTATTTGTTATTGTCATTAAACATATCTTAGCATCAAGAACATGTTAAACAAATGGCATCTATCTATCTATCCATCCCATTCATTCATATTTTTTTCTATGTGAATGAGGGAGACAAAAGGCATAACTACCTGCAGCGAGTGCCTCCCCCAGATTTCAAAGAGTGACAGGGCCGAAATCAAGGGACGTTCGAGCTAAAATGCCTGGACACACGGAGTTTGAAGCAATTTAAGTCATAGGAAGAGGGAAAGACTGATTCTGGGAGAGAGTTCCAGAGCTCAGCAGTTGAATAGAAGAAAGTCTGAGAATAGCGTTTCACTCTTGGGTTGGAGAGTTGCACAGAGTAGGGTTGGGATTGTATTGCAAGGCGGATACTACGTACCCTACGTAGAGGAGGTGGTATACACTGGGAAAGTTCCGAGGAACACTGATTATTGTAGTAGCGATAGAATAGTGAGAGAGATGCAACATTGCGGCGAAGAGAGAGAGATTGCAGAGAATTGGTGAGTGGACGGGAGTTAATGATACGAAAAGCTTTCCTTTCTACTTTATCTAGGAGTGAGGTGTGAGAGGATCCTCCCCACACATGTGAACAATACTCAATACAAGGACGCACTGTGCCCCTGTACAGAGCAAGTAGCTGCGCAGGGGTTAAAGAACCCCTTGAGGCGGTTAAGCACTCCCAGCTTCTGGGAGGCTGCCTTAGCGAGACTGGTAATATGGTCTTTCCAAGTGAGAGCAGAAGAAAAAGAGACACCGAGAACATTGAGGGAAGATGAAGGGTTGATTTTTGTATTGTTGAAGAATAAGGGATAGTCCTCTGGAGGTTCCTCACGGGTAGTAAGATGGATAAATTGAGTTTTGGAAGCATTAAATGTAACAAGGTTTTCTCTACCCCAATTGGAAATAGTAGCTAGATCAGAAGATAAGCATTTTATGGCTTCATTACGTTTACTTTTGAGGGATTGCTGGCTGGGGCGTTCTGGAAAACTAATTGAGTGGTGTAAAGTAGAGTCGTCTGCATATGAATGGATGGGACTAGATGTACAGTTGAGAAGATTATTTATAAAAATTAAAAAGAGAATAGGAGATAGGACAGAACCCTGAGGAACACCGGAGTTGATAGGATGAGGAATTGAGCGATTTGCCGTCCACAACCGCAGCTATGGTACGGCCGGAAAGGAAATTAGAGACAAAGGTACAGATGGAGGGACAGAAACCGAAGGAGGGCAGTTTGGAAGTTAAAGATTTGTGCCAGACTCTATCGAAGGCCTTCGATATGTCTAGTGCAACAGAAAAAGTCTCACCGAAGTCCCGAAAGTTGGATGACCAAGAGTTAGTAAGATATGAAAGAAGATTACCAGTAAAGCGACCCTTAAGGCGATCTGAGAGTAGATAATGGGAAGAGAAATGCTTAAGAAATTTGGAAGCAAGAATAGTTTCAAAAACTTTAGAGATACAAAAGATGAGAGCAATTGGACGATAGTTGGAGGGTTGAGAGCGGTCACCCTTCTCTCTCTCTCTCTATATATATATATATATATATATATATATATATATATATATATATATATAAACAAAATCGATCATAGATTAGTCTCCACTTTCAACACAGACAAATATACAACCATCTCACATTGAGAACCTTTTCCAATATAACCTCCCCCTCCTTTTCTCAGCTGTTATGACGTCAGCCAAAGTTGAAGGGTTTTTCAGCCACTTTTCCGTTGATCAATGTGTGCAAGAGTGAACCACCCCCCTCTATCTCTCTCTCGTTAGTAAAGCTTCTATGACGTCAGGCAAAGTTGAAGTTTTTTCAGCCACTTTCTTGTTGAATGAATGAATGATGGGATAGAAAAGTGTGAAGGATATAAGAGTATTTGTAGAAGATATAGGTGGGGGAGATGTGGAAGTAAAGTAGTAGATAAAAGCTTGCAGGCGGTCTGCATTGTTATTTTTTCATTTTGGTTGAAAGTTTCTCTGGTGCAGACACCTGGTGAACTGTTGCTTGATGGCTGGTGAGAGAGGTTTTCCTTCAGCTGCAGCTGCCCTGATCTTTTTGGTCAGCTCACTGAAGGTCTCCTGGAGCTCGCTGGCGGTGGCCCCCAAGTCTATGTCTTCGTCTCCTATGTCCTCTACGTCGACATCTTCTCCCATGGTGGACTCTGAGTAGTCGGATGCAGAGGAGGCAGCCACCGGATGTTCAATGGTGGCTGGTGATGGAGTGGAGGTCGAGGCTGGTCCTGCAGAGGTGATAGGTGGTGGTGGAGAGTCAGAGACTGAAGGTGGTAAGGTGGTCTTTGAGAGAGGCTTCTGGAGGTCCAGACGCCTTCTCGGGTGGCTTCTTGGCCTCATAGCCTGAGTAGGAATGGGGCTGGATGGTGAACGTGGTCCTGGAAGAGGCGGGATGATGATGGAAGGGAGGTTGTTTGCCTTCAGGAGTGTAGGAAGATACTCCTGAAGCAGCTTGTGATCCCCATTGCAGAGGGTCACTGCAGTTGTCACAACAACCTGGACCAAATCCGGTGTTGTGCAACTGACTGCTGCTGTGGCTTGGTGGTAGTCCTCCCTCTTGCCTCTTCTACCATGTCTTGAGCCCTTCAGGATTGCTCCATCAGGGCCCATGACATTGATGGCTTCATCTCCTCTACTTCTCTTGATGTTGAATGTTACCCTCTCATTGGTGGCAAGAGAGGGCACTGGATGGAGAGGATTAGGGTTGGAGATGCCTGTGGAGTGAACAAAAATGTCCCCTCCAATGTAGGTAATGAAACCAAACCCCTTTTTGACGTTGAACCATTTGACATGGCCCGTGAGGTTGGTGGTGGCACTGGAACTAACAGCAGGCATGGTGGGTGGCTGTGCTGTGGTTGGCTCTGATCACCCAGATACAGAATACTTTATTGTTGATCAATGTGTGCAAGAGGCAGAGGCTGAGCTGTGTTGCAGGACTGACAAGCCAATCACTGACGAGGACTGGGTGGTGGGCGGGGCTTGCGGTAGTCCAAAGGACTACAGTATTATGGTAATGTTTACTGCTACTCTCTCTCTCTCTCTCTCCTTGCACACATCGATCGCCAAGCTAACGGCCAAAAAAGGGTACAACTTTGTCTGACGTCATAACGGCTAATGTAGCAGCAAGATGTTCAACCCATTCAGTATCGGTGACATCTTTATAATATTACTTTGGCTACTATTAGACGATTTTATTCAGTATATAAATGGCCTCCAAAACTTACCAGACTTCAAACTAGAGAGATGGAACATGGATTAAAAAAAGAGAGAAAGTTCATAAGAAATATAGTTAAGGGGAGACTGGCTGTTTGTTTGGTCTATTAATTCATTTATTCACATATTTTTTTAGTTTCCTCCCTAGACCTCCATCAAACTTCGAAAAAAACACCCTAGACCCCCTTTCAAGATAAATTTGTAAATTTTTCGGTAGAAAATTTTCCCGGCCGAAGGCCGGTTCCTTTTAAAATTGCAGGCTCACTATCGCTCGCTAGGAAATAATCGACACCTAAATGACACAAAAGGTCTTAAAATTGACAACGAAATGGGGCGAAAGGTGTTAAAATTGCCAAACTAATGGACCGAACGTCTTATAATCTCAAAACTAGTGGGGGTAAACATTAGGGAGAAGGGGGTTCAGACAAACGGTCTTCCTCCCCTTAAGGTATGTGGGGCACACTGAACCCCTGCACTGATAGGACCAACCCTGCACAGGTTTTAAAGAATGGAAAATTGTCCGAACCATTATATTCGAAAACTTATGTAGTGTGAGGATAAACTATATATGTAATAACAGGTATGATAATAGTATAATAATCTTTAAGGGGGGGTCACCGGCTTTTTTTCTCTTTCTCTCCCTTTCTCTCTTTCTCTGGCTTGTATCCATTCGGCTCCATTCAGCCAACTGTTTTAAGACGTTTATCCCCATCCAGGTGTCGATTTCTTCCTGGCGAGTGATAGCGACCCATCATTGTATGGAGAAATCTGGCTTCGTCGGAGACATTTTTCTATCGAAAAATTTACAAATTTAGCTTGCTAAATATATATATATATATATATGCTGGCTCGCTACCGCTCGCCAGGACAATATTGACACCTGGATGGGGGGTAAACGTCTTAAAACAGTAAGCTAAATGATGCCGAATGCATACAAGCCAAAGAAAGAGGGAGAGAGAGAGAAAAAAGCGAGGTGGACCCCTTAAGAAGTACAAGATCAGGTAAGATATAACACCTACCAACTTCGCTGTCTCAACAGTTATGACGTCATAGAAAGTTGGAGAGCTTTTTCAGTCACTTTTCCGTTGATCAATGTGTGCAAGAGGAAAGACAACCCCTTTCTCTCTCTCTCTCTCTCTCTCTCTCTCACTCTCTCTCTCTCTCTCTTGTCAGTAAAGCCTCTATGACGTCAGACAAAGTTGGAGAGTTTTTCTACGGTTTTCTTGTTGATCAATGTGTGCAAGAGGAAGAGAGGCTGTGTTGCAAGACTGACCAGCCAATCACCAACGAGGACTGGGGGTGGTGGGCGGGGCTTGTGGCAGACCAAAGACCTACAGTATTATGGTAATGTTTACTGGTACTCTCTCTCTCTCTCTCTCCTTGCACACATTGATCACCAAGCTAACGTCATAAAAAGTCCACAACTTTGCCTGCCGTCATAACTACTGGGTTAGCAAGGAGGCGTTTGGCGGTGTATTATTCAAATATTTTGGCTAACCTTACAGCATCATCTCGACATAGGAATTATAAATTTAAAATAACCCTCTATGAATCATACTTGTCCTTCGTAAGCTGATTAATGTTGCCTAAAATAGCAAAAATCAAATAATATAATTAGGTGTCTTTGTTGAACGAAAAACTTATTTGGCAATTATCTAGCAGACTTCACAATTTATGAAGTTAATTAATGATCATGATTGGAAAATTAATTATTTGTGGCATTGTAATAATATATAATTTTACAACATATTAATGAACATCTACACATTTCTTAGAAGCAACAAGTTTTGATATAACTACTTAAGGGGGGATGGTTAACTTTTTGGGCGATTTTTGCATGTATTCATTATTTTTCTAGTTTCCTCCCTAGACCTCCATCAAATTTAAAAAAAACATCCATGAGATCCCCCTTCTAGATTAATTTGTACATTTTTCGGTAGACAAATTTCCCGGACGAAGGCCGGTTCTTCCAACATTACAGGCTCACTATCGTTCGCAGGGGGAAAAATCGACACCTAAATAGCACGAAAGGTCTAAATATTGACGACGAAATGAGGCGAAAGGTCTTAAAATCGACTAACTAATGGGGCAAACATCTTAACATCTGAAAACTAATGGGGCTAAACATGAGGAAGAAAGTGGTCCAGAAAACCGGCCCATGTCCCCTTAAAAGATAAAACAAATACCAGTTATACATCTACCCAGCCAATAGCAATATCCTACATTTCCAAAAGGAGTAAAGGACATTTAAAAAAGGACATTTTCTTCCAGATTTGACAAAATATACTGTATAACTGTATAGTCTATTCATTATAACTAGGCCAGCAATATACTGTATAACTGTATAGTCTATTCATTATAACTAGGCCAGCAATATATTGTATAACTGTATAGTCTATTCATTATAACTAGGCCAGCAATATACTGTATAACTGTATAGTCTATTCATTATAACTAGGCCAGCAATATACTGTATAGTCTATTCATTATAACTAGGCCAGCAATATACTGTATAACTGTATAGTCTATTCATTATAACTAGGCCAGCAATATACTGTATAACTGTATAGTCTATTCATTATAACTAGGCCAGCAATATACTGTATAACTGTATAGTCTATTCATTATAACTAGGCCAGCAATATACTGTATAACTGTATAGTCTATTCATTATAACTAGGCCAGCAATATACTGTATAACTGTATAGTCTATTCATTATAACTAGGCCAGCAATATACTGTATAACTGTACAGTCTATTCATTATAACTAGGCCAGCAATATACTGTATAACTGTATAGTCTATTCATTATAACTAGGCCAGCAATATACTGTATAACTGTATAGTCTATTCATTATAACTAGGCCAGCAATATACTGTATAACTGTATAGTCTATTCATTATAACTAGGCCAGCAATATACTGTATAACTGTATAGTCTATTCATTATAACTAGGCCAGCAATATACTGTATAACTGTATAGTCTATTCATTATAACTAGGCCAGCAATATACTGTATAACTGTATAGTCTATTCATTATAACTAGGCCAGCAATATACTGTATAACTGTATAGTCTATTCATATAACTAGGCCAGCAATATACTGTATAACTGTATAGTCTATTCATTATAACTAGGCCAGCAATATACTGTATAACTGTATAGTCTATTCATTATAACTAGGCCAGCAATATACTGTATAACTGTATAGTCTATTCATTATAACTAGGCCAGCAATATACTGTATAACTGTATAGTCTATTCATTATAACTAGGCCAGCAATATACTGTATAACTGTATAGTCTATTCATTATAACTAGGCCAGCAATATACTGTATAACTGTATAGTCTATTCATTATAACTAGGCCAGCAATATACTGTATAACTGTATAGTCTATTCATTATAACTAGGCCAGCAATATACTGTATAACTGTATAGTCTATTCATTATAACTAGGCCAGCAATATACTGTATAACTGTATAGTCTATTCATTATAACTAGGCCAGCAATATACTGTATAACTGTATAGTCTATTCATTATAACTAGGCCAGCAATATACTGTATAACTGTATAGTCTATTCATTATAACTAGGCCAGCAATATACTGTATAACTGTACAGTCTATTCATTATAACTAGGCCAGCAATATACTGTATAACTGTATAGTCTATTCATTATAACTAGGCCAGCAATATACTGTATAACTGTATAGTCTATTCATTATAACTAGGCCAGCAATATACTGTATAACTGTATAGTCTATTCATTATAACTAGGCCAGCAATATACTGTATAACTGTATAGTCTATTCATTATAACTAGGCCAGCAATATACTGTATAACTGTATAGTCTATTCATTATAACTAGGCCAGCAATATACTGTATAACTGTATAGTCTATTCATTATAACTAGGCCAGCAATATACTGTATAACTGTATAGTCTATTCATTATAACTAGGCCAGCAATATACTGTATAACTGTATAGTCTATTCATTATAACTAGGCCAGCAATATACTGTATAACTGTATAGTCTATTCATTATAACTAGGCCAGCAATATACTGTATAACTGTATAGTCTATTCATTATAACTAGGCCAGCAATATACTGTATAACTGTATAGTCTATTCATTATAACTAGGCCAGCAATATACTGTATAACTGTATAGTCTATTCATTATAACTAGGCCAGCAATATACTGTATAACTGTATAGTCTATTCATTATAACTAGGCCAGCAATATACTGTATAACTGTATAGTCTATTCATTATAACTAGGCCAGCAATATACTGTATAACTGTATAGTCTATTCATTATAACTAGGCCAGCAATATACTGTATAACTGTATAGTCTATTCATTATAACTAGGCCAGCAATCTTTACCCTTAACCTCTTGGGATTAACCTTAACCTCTAAAGGGATTAGAGCAAATGGGCTGCACATTTCCACACAAATTTCCGGGTCGAGTCACCCCATACGGTAGAAATATCAGCTCTATTTTTTATAATGATTTTTGAATTAGAAAATATTGCTGATCACAATTTCTGGACATATTAAAATATATAGACTATAGTTGGCTTTAAAAATACAACCATTAGACAAAAAGGATAGATAAAATATTTAATGAAATACTGATAATTAGAGCTATAGGGGCAAGAAATATTTCATCCCTATTGAGGGAGGACTAGCCCCTCAAAGGTTAAGGAATTAAATTAATGTAAATATCTATAAGACTATTTTATGAGGATGATCTTTTCTAAAACAGCTGTGAAATCAGTCAAGGTATTATAACTAATTTATGGTAGGCGATGTTCTAGGATAGCTAAAAGATCAGGTAAGGTACAACAAATATACCATGACAGTCAATATTCTAGGATATTTATAAGATCAGGTAAGGTAAAGGTATATCAATAGTACCGTGATAGTCAGTATTCTAGGATAGTTATAAGACTAGGTAAAGGTATAACAACTACTACCTTCCCTGCCTTAACCGTTATGACGTCAGACAAAGTTGGAGGGTTTTTCTATGGGGTTCTTGTTGATCAATGTGTGCAAGAGGCAGAGAGGATGGCTTTGTTGCAAGACTGACCAACCAATCACAATGTAGTATTGATGATGGGGGGCGGGGCTTAAAGGAGTAGGTTTGGGGTAGTTGACGTGCTCTCTCTCTCTCTCTCTCTCCTTGCACACATTGATCACCAAGCTAATTCCTAAAACAACATAAAACTTTTTCTGACGTCATAAGGGCTGAGTCAGAATAGGAAGATATTTAGAAAAAAGTATATTGGAGACAAAAACAGATGATCTGGCGTTTCAAGTTAGCTTTAAAGATAGAATTTTGAAGTTATTGAAGTCATGTTTGTTTTGTCTTTGTTTTTCCTTCCTCTATTTTTTCATTGTCTCTTAAAAAACATAATATTAATAAATAAAATAAAATAAAATACAAATTGTAAAAATATTTGTTAGGGCTCTGAAATAACTAGTATATGGTATCTTATTGTATATTAAAATAATTTTCTTCGAATATCTGTCTTGAGGCTGGTTTGATTAATCTTTTCAATACACCATGATGCATTCGTTAATATTATTCTGGCTATTATTAAGCGATTTCAGTAAGATTAATAAGGACCTGTGGTATTAGAAGGATTAATGGACATATCTTTTACTATAGTTGTGCAATTCGAAGATCGTACAGTGTAACAATATTGGTTTAAAGTAGGTATGAAAATGGTAACTAAATATTATACCTTTATAAAGGTATAAGGATGGAAAGGTAAATCACTATCAATATACCCAATTATTGTAAGTTCGCTAGCGGGGTGAAGCGTATAACTATCGCTAATAAAGAAATGCGGTGAAAGTCTTAAAATCTCCAAACTAATTGAGCAACACAGGGAAGATTTAGAAAAAAAAAAAAAAAAAACCCCACTCCCAATAAGATCTCCCTCGGTCCAAATAGGTTAAAATATCAAAAGTTATACCGAGACCCGCTCTACCAATAAAACTCTAAGGGCCCTTGACATACGATTTCATCCCTTATTTCCTGCCTTTAATTTAAGGGGAGATGGTTCACTTTTTGGGCTATTTTTGTATGTATTCATTATTTTTCTAGTTTCCTCCCTAGACCTCATATCACCAAAAAAAAAAAAAAAAAAAAAAAAACATCCAGTAGATCCCCCTTCTAGATTAATTTGTAAATTTTTCGGTAGAAAAATTTCCCGACCGAAGGCTGGTTCTTCCAACATTACAGGCTCACTATCGTTCGCCAGGGAAAAAATCGACACCTAAATAGCACGAAAGGTCTAAATATTGACGAAGAAATGAGGGCGAAAGGTCTTAAAATCGACTAACTAATGGGGCAAACATCTTAACATCTGAAAGCTAATGGGGCTAAACATGAGGGAGAAAGTGGTCCAGAAAACCGGCCCATCCCCCCTTAAGAGAAAGGGTTTATTCATTGGCCGATTTATGCATTTATTTAGTAATGTTGTTGTTGTTGTTTGTTTTAGTTTCCTCCCTAGACCTATACCAAGCTTTAAAAAACATCCCCAAGATCCCCCTTCTAGATTAATTTGAACATTTTTCGGTAGAAAAATGTGCCGGCCGAAGTCCGATTCCTCCTAAAATGCGTCATAATCTTCAAGAAGTTATAGGCATATAAGGATTGTCAAGGAACAGTGATAGTACCGGTGACATCCTTTTCATTATATTCTGGCAACTATTAGACGATTTCATCCAGCTTAGAAAGGATGTCTATCAAATTCAAAGCCTACAGACTATCTCAATTAATTCTACCTCCTTCCTGAGCGTCATAAAATCGACTAAATGTAGCTACTAGAGTAACAGACGTCGCCGGTACAGAGGGGGTTAATGGTCGCCACTGTACAGTTAAAAAAATTAATATGTATGTAAAAGATAAGATAGGCGCCTTTTATTCATTAAAGATAAGATAGGCACCTTGTATTCATTAAAGATAACATAGGCGCCTTGTATTCATTAAAGATAAGATAGGCGCCTTGTATTCATTAAAGATAAGATAGGTGCCTTGTATTCATTAAAGATAACATATGCGCCTTGTATTCATTAAAGATAAGATAGGCACCTTGTATTCATTAAAGATAACATAGGCACCTTGTATTCATTAAAGATAAGATAGGCGCCTTGTATTCATTAAATATAACATAGGCGCCTTGTATTCATTAAAGATAAGATAGGCGCCTTGTATTCATTAAAGATAATATAGGCGCCTTGTATTCATTAAAGATAAGATAGGCGCCTTGTATTCATTAAAGATAAGATAGGCGCCTTGTATGCATTAAAGATAAGATAGGCACCTTGTATTCATTAAAGATAAGATAGGCGCCTTGTATTCATTAAAGATAAGATAGGTGCCTTGTATTCATTAAAGATAAGATAGGCGCCTTGTATTCATTAAAGATAAGATAGGCGCCTTGTATTCATTAAAGATAAGATAGGCGCCTTGTATTCATTAAAGATAAGATAGGCGTCTTGTATTCATTAAAGATAAGATAGGCACCTTGTATTCATTAAAGATAAGATAGAGGCGCCTTGTATTAATTAAAGATAAGATAGGCGCCTTGTATTCATTAAAGATAAGATAGGCGCCTTGTATTCATTAAAGATAAGATAGGCGCCTTGTATTCATTAAAGATAAGATAGGCGCCTTGTATTCATTAAAGATAAGATAGGCGCCTTGTATTCATTAAAGATAAGATAGGCGCCTTGTATTCATTAGAGATAAGATAGGCGCCTTGTATTCATTAAAGATAAGATAGGCGCCTTGTATTCATTAAAGATAAGATAGGCGCCTTGTATTCATTAAAGATAAGATAGGCGTCTTGTATTCATTAAAGATAAGATAGGCACCTTGTATTCATTAAAGGTAAGATAGGCACCTTGTATTCATTAAAGATAAGATAGGCACCTTGTATTCATTAAAGATAAGATAGGCGCCTTGTATTCATTAAAGATAAGATAGGCACCTTGTATTCATTAAAGATAAGATAGGCGCCTTGTATTCATTAAAGATAAGATAGGTGCCTTGTATTCATTAAAGATAAGATTGGCGCCTTGTATTCATTATAGTCTATTGGTTTTTTAAGCTGGCGGTTAATTGACTCATCCCCATATTAACCCCTTGAAGCTCTGACGCGTTTTAGCAGTTCTATTTTGGCTATCATTAGACGATTTTATTTAGCTTAGGAAGGATCTCTGGGTAATAAAAGGGTAAATACTATCTCAATCAACCCTCTGATCTCCGTATACCCTTCCTAATCTGAATAAAATCGTCGAATAACTACCAGAAAACAGAACAGAAATGCGTCTTGGATCTTGAAAGGGTTAATTACTCAGCTATTGCCATGTTTTTACAGCCAAATATGGTGTTGATTGTGGCAACTTGGCAAACATATGATGCACAGACACAGCAGTTTCTTACCTTTTCCATTAATTATTGAGAAATTGGCTGCTAAAGGAGTAAACTTTCCGCCAGGTTAAAAGCAATCGAGGATAGGTATCTCCGTAAATATGGGTGACATACTGAATATCTTATCACCACTCAGTATTTAACCCTTTGAGGTTCGTGACGCGTTATGACAGTTTATTCTGGCTATCACTAGACGATTTCATACAGCTTAGGAAGGATCTGTGGGCATGCAAAGGCTAAGGACTATCCCAATTAACCTTCTGAATTTCATATATCCCTCCCAATCTGAATAAAATCGTTTAATAAGAGCCAGATAACAGAAAAGAAACGCGTATTGGAGCTTGAAAGGGTTAAGAGGGGACCAATCAAGTTCTTCGCCTACTAATAGCGAACAGGGTATAGTTAATTTAACCCTGCCTGTACCGATGACATCCTTTTCTTAATATTCTGGCAACTACTAGACGATTTTATGCAGCCTAGGAAGGAAGTCTACCAATTAACCCATCCAGTACCAGGGAAGTCCTTTTCATCATATTCTGGTAACAATTAGAAGATTTTATTCAGCTTAGGAAAGACCTCTAGGAATAATAAGGCTTCAAAATATCTCAAGCTACCCTTTTAACTACCACAGATCCTTCCAACGCTGCATAACATTGTCTAAATATAGCTAGAATAAAATATAGCACACGTCGCTGGTACTCAAAGGGTTAAAAGGCAACAGACTATCTCAATTCTTGTAGCTACCCTATATCCTTCCTAAGTTTCATAACATCGTCTAAATGTAGCTAGAATACAAATAAAAAACGTCGCCGGTACAGAAGGGGTTTAGTTCTCAATAAATGTAGGCAAGTTTAATCAGTTTAAGAAAGACATGTATGAATCATAGAGTAAATTTGGGTTGTTTATCGAATTTAGGTTTGATATGTCTAGATAACTGTGTAATATTAGCCAGAATAATGTCACTATTATACCCTCAAACACATCTGCCGTTATGACGTCAGACAAAGTTGTAACCTTTTTTATGACGGTAGCTTGGTGATCAATGTGTGCAAGGAGAGAGAGAGAGAGAGAGAGAGAGAGAGAGAGAGAGAGAGAGAGAGTACCAGTAAACATTACCATAATACTGTAGGTCTTTGGTCTGCCACAAGCCCCGCCCACCACCCCCAGTCCTCGTCGGTGATTGGCTGGTCAGTCCTGCAACACAGCTCAGCTTCTGCCTCTTGCACACATTGATCAACAAGAAAGTGGCTGAAAAACCCTTCAACTTTGTCTGACGTCATCGAGGCTTTACTGACAGGAGAGAGAGAGAGAGAGAGAGAGAGAGAGAGAGAGAGAGGGCGGTCTTTCCTCTTGCACACATTGATCAACGGAAAAGTGGCTGAAAAACTCCTGAACTTTGTCTGACGTCATAACGATTGAAACGAAGATGAGAAGGAAGTTGGCTGTTAGAAAATTCCTACTTGATACATAAATTCAGACGCTCCAATCATATGACGATTATATAACATTATATTTAGTGATATATGGCCATTATAGAGTATTTTAAACGGCCTCTTCAATTCAGATTCTTAAAATGGAAATCGTCTGAAGGTAGCCAGATGATACTAATTGACTCATTAATCTATTTTTATTTATTTCACTTCAACACCAAACACTCCCAATGAAATTAATGAAAACATTTGATCCGCCGGGATTCGAACCTGGGTTACCACACACAGATTTTATCACTCTAACCATTACACCATCAACATTAAATAATGGTGATGTAGCTTGATTGTGATGGTGTACAGGGCTCAGACACCAGCGGTTTGGTGAACTAATAATATATCTTCCTCAGTTGGGTGTGGCTAAGTGAAACGCAATTAAATGGTCAAAAGAAATGTAACCAATAAAATACATCATCTTTTTCTCATGAAAACATTTCACGTCGTACCGTTTGTGGGCTCGCTCTGCCGACAAGGCCTCTTATTATTGTAAAGTCTAAGGTCTACACATATTGTTAATAATACTAACGCCAAATTATTGCGAAACAGTGTACTAGAAACAGTATTAAAAGCGATACCACAGTTTGGTTTGTAGAAGTTACCTAAAAAATATATATATATATTTTTAAAATGTCCCTCATCCCTTAATCATTTTGCACACGTTGATAAACAGAAAATTGACTAAAAAACTCTCCAATTTTTTCTGACGTCATAACAGTTTGTATGACAAGAGTGTGTGTGTGTGTGTGTGCCACCCTGCAACAGTCACCAACCCCTCTTGGTCCACCTAACCAAGCCCCTCCCACCCTCTCAACACAGCGCTGTGATTGGTTGGTCAGTCTTGCAACACAGCTCAGTCTCTCTGCCTCTTGCACACATTGATCAACAAGAAACCCATAGAAAAACTCTCCAACTTTGTCTGACGTCATAACGGTTGAGGCAGGGAAGGTGGTTGTAGTTAGGCCTATGCCTTACCTGATCTTATAACTATCCTAGATTATTGACTATCATGGGGCCCCTTCTCCTTCATATTTAGCCCCATTAATTTTGATATTTTAAGACTTTCGCCCATTTAGTTTGTCGATTTTAAGACCTTTCGCCCGATTTATTTGTCAATAATAAGATCTTTCGTGCCATTTAGGTTTCGATTATTTTCCTGGCTAGCAATAGCGAGCCTGTAAATTTGGAGGAGTCGGCCTTCGGCCGGGACATTTTTGTACTAACAAATTTAAACTTTATCTCTAAGGGGTGTTTTCTAAAGGTTGATGGAGGTCTAGCGAGGTTACTATATAATAAATAGATAAATAAATATATTAATACAATATATACATAAATAAATAGATAAAAAGACCCCCCCCCCCCAAGAAAAGTAAAATAAAAATAAACACTACCTCCCTTACAAAATCTAAAATAACATAACACAAATCAATCTATGTTATAATTGGAAATAATTGGAGGCTGCAAAGTCCAAAATACACCTTTCAAGTACCGGTGACGTCCTTTTCATTATATTCTGGCAACTATTAGATGATTTTATTCAGCTTAGGAAGGACCTCTAACCATTAAAAGGCCGCATACTATTTGAGGCAACTATGAGATGATTTTATCCAGCTTAGGAATGGCCTCTAACAACTAAAACGCTGCATACTATCTCCATTAATTCTTTTTAGCTACCACAGATCGTTCCCATGCTGAATAAAATCGTTTGATAGTTGCCGAATATGACGAAAAGGACGTCACTGGTACTGAAGCGATTAATAGTTCTCCGAAAACCTGATTAATAATATGTCTAAAATCTAGAGAAAGGGACTTAATTTAAAAATGTTTACTTCAATTATAAAACGTTTACTTCAATTATAAAACGTTTACTTCAATTATATAACGTTTATTCTTTATGTTCTGGCGACGTCTTTTTAACTTTATTTTGGCTACTTTTAGACGATTTTATTCGGTTTAAAAAGAGCCTCCAGCAACAGGCTTCGAACTATCTCATTAACCCTTTTTACCACCACAGATCCTTCTTAAACTGTACAAAATCGTCTAAATATAGCGAGAACAAAACAAAAAAAGACGTCGCCGGTACAGAAGGGGTTAATGACGTGAAACAAATAGTACTATACTCTATTCACAATAAGTAAGCCAAAACTCTTGACTACTATCTTAAGGGGAGGTTTTTAGTTTGTTTCCTACTCCTCCAGCAATCTAAAAATTTCACCCCCTTGACTCCCTTTCAAGAAAAATTTGTACATTTTTCGGTAGAAAAATGTCCCGGCCGAAGGCCGGTTACTCTTAAATTACAGGCTCGATATCGCTCGCCAGGATAAAATCGACACCTAAATGGCACGAAAGGTCTTAAAATTGACAGAATGGGGCGTAAATTCTTAAAATCGCCAAACTAATGGGGCGAACGTCTTAAAATCTCAAAAGCAATGGGGCTAGACATGAGGGAGAAAGGGGTCAAGAAAAAAGTCCCTCAAGTGGAAATCTCCCCTTAAGGGGAGATGGGCCGGGTTTCTGAACCACTTTCTCCCTCGTGTTTAGCCCCATTAGTTTTGAGATTTTAAGGCGTTCGGCCCATTAGTTCGACGATCTTAACACCTTTCGCTCCATTTCGTTGTCAATTTTAAAACCTTTCGTGTAATTTAGGTGTCTATTTTGTCCTGGCGAGCGATAGCGAGCCTGTAATTTTTAGAGGAACCAGCCTTCGGCCGGGACATTTTTCTACCGAAAAATTTACAAATTAATCTTGAAGGGGGTTCTAGGGGGTGTTTTTTTAAAGCTTGATGGAGGTCTAGGGAACAAACTAAAAAATATATGAATAACTGAATAAATAGACCAAAAAACTGCTACTATCCCCTTAACCTTTCACAAACGACGAGAGTAAATGGGCTAATATTTCTACCATTTGGGAAGTGTCAGCCAGGGAAAAAAAAAGTGTGGAAGTTTACAGCCCATTTGCTCCAGCCCTATTTGAGTTACAGAGGTCAGGGCTTATAATTTCTGGCCCACCTATACTGAATGGCGTATAGTAAAAGGCTATTAACCCTTTCAAGGTCCATTTACGCATTCAGTTTTTGTTTTCTGGCTATTATTAGACGATTTTATTCAGATTAGGAAGGGTGTATGGCAGTCAGAGGGTTAATTGAGATAGTTTTTACCCTTACAATTCCCATAGATCATTCCTAAACTGTATACACTCGTGTAATGATAGCCAGAATAAACTGTTAAAACGCATCATAATCTTAAAAGGGTCCAAGGCACATAAGGATTGTCAAGGAAAAGCGATAGTACCGGTGACGTCCTTTTCATTATATTCTGGCAACTATCAAACGATATTATTCAGCTGAGGAAGGACGTCTACCCATTAAAAGGTTGCAGACTATCTCAATTAATCCTTTTAGCTACCATATATCCTTCCGAAACTTCATAAAATCGTCTAAATGTAGCCGAAATCAAATCAATGGAGACATAACTGGTACTAGCCGTCCGGCTGGCTCAGTTGATAGCGTGCCTGGGGCGGTATTTATAAAGCACTTTTAGGCTTAAAAGTAGCTTTTAAAGATGGCGGCCACTTTTAAAAGGTAAAAGTTGGGTAAAAAAACTTTTAGCAGCTAAAAGTAGCTTTTAAACCCGGCGAAAACTAAAAGCCCTCCTGGGGACTTTTAGCGCTTAAAAGTTACTTTTAGAGGACGATGAAGATGGTTGAATAACAAATCCGCCACCCCCTGCCAAGGAATTTTCATGTTAAAAAGACCAATTGGATTAATAGGCCTATCATACTACTCAAAGGTGATCCACTGTGTTTTCTCCAACGAATAAGCTATATTAGAAAGTAACCTACGACCATATATTATATCAACCTACTTTAAACATTTCGATTCATACTGTATATATTATGTCCGACTACATTTTTTGCCGCGGTCGGTCTCTCTATTTTTAGATGGGTAAATCCAAGGTTAAGAGATAAAAACAAAATTCTTATGTTCTTAAATCTCTTAACCTTGGATAACTCCCCTCCTCCGCCCACAACCGGTATAGTTCCAGCGTCCTCGTTGACAAACGCCTATACTGTACTTGTTGGAAGAACACTAACAAATAGACCAAATTAAAGGAGTGTAGAAGGACTAACATATAATATTAGATTGTTGTTGTTGTTTTTGGCGCACCTCCCATCCAGGAGTTCGTTCTATGAACGATGGCTGTTTCCTTATTGTTATTTGTATTTGTTAAACATTTTCATATTACTTATATATTTCTTTTCTCAAATTAACGATAGTCTCCCTCCCTTTTAGAACTGTTCTTATAATCTCTGCTACCCTTTTTAATTCATTTTGTTCAAATATTTCCCTCAAGTTGTCCCTACCTCTCAGATCTTTGTATAGGTCTTCGTATGATTCATAGTTGAACAGGTGCATTTGATTTTCATTTTCATTTTGACAAATATCGCACAATAGGTTAGATTCATATTTGTTTTTGAAGTTTTCTTTTACTTCTATCATTCTTGTCCTTGTCATAAAAATTGTTCTGGCATTTTCAAAGCTTAAGTCCTCAATATAATTACTTGATGTCTTGTTCAACAGCTTCTCTAGTTTTACTTTTACTTTCGATTGTCACAAGATATGCCTATTTCATAACATCCGAGACCAATTTAAGTAGCCTATTTGCACCCTATTTTTTCGCAAATTACTGTAAACTGGGGTGATTTCGGACTGCGGTCATAACTTCGGACTTTGGCGATAATATGTAATTAGCCATTGTCATTATACAATGGAAACGCTTTTACCATACTTTTCAAGAATACTTCGGACATTATTTAGGAAAAGGATAAGGATATTATGGGAGATAATTTTAGGAGGCTTCCTGGATTACGGCGCACGGCGCATTATCACTACACATCACTTGACCTAGTTAAATCTCTACAATGTGTTTACAGTCAGGAGAAATTGTAAAAAACAAACTAGGAAAATTTCCGAAATTACCCCACTTTACGAATTGTGTAAACTCGCGAATTTGGCAACTATCTCAGATGCTGCCACACCGGAGTATGCAATTGTTTTGGTATGGTAAATATATTACCCTTTCAATTTAGCAATATATAATTGATTTCACAATAACAAAATATTGCATAATTACCCTAATGTTTTATAGTAATTAGTATATGCAATTAGAAGCCTATACTTACCTATTAATAGCGGTTGTGGCAGCTTTCTTAACGCTTCCACTAAAAGCTGCTTTTAAATGTTTTATGAATAACTTTTAAGGATTTTCTTTTAGTTAAAATTACTTTTAGGGACATTTTTAAATTCTTTTATAAATACCGGCCCTGAATCCCATCTTGAAGGTCTAGCGTTCAATCCCCGCTCAGATTGAAATGTTTTTCTGGGATATAGCCGGCGGTTACCATCTCCCCATGAGCAAGGGGGATGGGTAATGGTCTCTGGTAGACTAAAGAAAGCCAAGCGCTTGTGAATCCTCGAAGGAGAAGAACGGGCGCTATATAAGTAACCAGACGATTATTATTATTATTACTAAAAGGGTTAAAAGCGAGGTTTCCGTTGAACTATTGAATTTGACTGTGCTTCTATCTTGCTTTTTATCTCTCTCTCTCTCTCTCTCTCTCTCTTCTTCTTCTTCTTCTTTACTATCCTTTCCTTCCACTGTACCTTACTCTCGGGTTAGCTATCTCTATACTAGAATTACTGTAAGTCCTGACCACTTCGCTGGGATCGTAAGGTCTGTGTGGTCAGAGTATCTATGTAAATCTTCTGTCCGTCTCAACCGTTATGACGTCAGATAAAGTTGGAGAGTTTTTCTGGCCTTATCCTCTTGATCAATGTGTGCAAGAGGCAGAGAGGCTGAGCTGTGTTGCAGGACTGACCAGCCAATCACAACGCTGTGTTGAGTGGGTGGGAGGGGCTTGTTGTGGGAGACTGTTGCAGGGTGGTTACACGCACACAAACACACACACACACACACACACATTCACACATACATTCACACACACACACATTCACAAACACACACACACATACTCACACACACTTACTCTCTCTCTCTTGCTACCCAAACCGTTATGACGTCAGCCAAATTTGGAGTTTTTCTGCCTCTTTTCTGTTGATCAATATGTGCAAGAGGCAAAATCTCTCTCTCTCTCTCTCTCTCTCATGCATTACACATAGGGATTTTTGTGCACTAACTATATGATTAATTCTGTATAACCTAGAATTACAGTATATCTTAACTTACTGTATATATAAAACAAGACATATTGAGAGAGAGAGAGAGAGAGAGAGAGAGAGAGAGAGAGAGAGAGAGAGAGAGAGAGAGAGAGAGAGAGAGAGAGAGAGAGACCCATGCCTTTTGCACATATAGATCCATGGTAAAGTGTTCGACAAAATTAAGACTCTCCATTACATCCTAATTTAATTTGTACTTCATCGTGTCTGTCTTTCTCTCCATGTGACTCCTCACGCACTTCTTTCACTTATTGCTGTTGTTGTTTTTGTTGTTTATGTTGTTGTTGTTGCTGTTGTTCTAGTTGTTGTTGTTATTATTATTACTATTATTATCATTATTATTATCCCATGTTACTTCTTACATAACATTATTTTGTTGTGTCGAATAATTACTGTAATGTCTTAGCCTATGTGTGGGTATAAATAAACAATCAATCAATTATTATTATCATTATTATTTGGCATCTCACTAGAAGTCCAGACCACTTCGCTGGTACCACAGTAATTGTGTGTTCAGTGTATCTATGCAAATATCTCTCTCACTCTCACTCACACATACACACACACACACACTCAGTCTCACTTTCTCTCTTTCACACACACACACACACACACACACACACACACACACACCTGGGGCCCCGGTCAAACCATTCACAGATGAAAGAACGTCACAAAAAGCCAACTAGAAGAAGAAGAAAAAACCTCCCCGTATTCTCCAATTCGTGACCTGCCTCCCCTGGCCCAGATAAGAAGCACAATTTATTTTCAACCTCCCCCTTTTGCAATTTTTTTCACTTCTTGCAAATGAATAACTGAAGAAATGGCCACCTATGCGTAGCTTTCAGGGGGGCTTCCGACTCGGTTTCGTATTGTTTCGGACATGGGAAGTGGGATGACCATGGGGGTGAACGAAGGCGAGTGAGATGTTATGGAAATGTGGGTGCTTTTTTGCCTCGATCGCTAACCCTTCCTTTTCCTTCCTCCCTTCCTCACCATGTTTTCTATGGGGTGAATTGGGGAGAATTCTTTTTACGGTAGCTGCCATCTCGTATATATTTCCTTGGAAAGTATAGTGTAATTCTAACATTGGCTATTTGCTATGGATTTTAATTGTGCTTGTAAAAGGACATTGGTTAAGAAAGTTACGCCAAATGAGTCACAGGTACAAAACTGTACTATTGATAATTATATATTTATTAAATACTGGACAGTTAATTAAGACACATAATTAAACACATTAACTGATGATTGGCCATTTATTCATAGCATTTTAGCACAGTTGAACACATAACTATTGAACACATCGCCAACTACGCAACATGGCTACTAAATTAACCCAACTTATTATTACTATCGCCTCCCTATAGATGACGCTGTTCCTGCCGTACCTCCCCCCCCTCCCCTCCCGTCAAGCAGGTAGCCGTCATCCGTAGAAACGAAGATAAATTTATAGTGGAAGAAAAGGTTTTTAGGCCCAGTGGGAGGCTGTGGTGTTTAGTGGTTACTTCCTCTCGCTCTCGCTCTCTCTCTCTCTCTCTCTCTCTCTCTCTCTCTCTCTCTCTCTCTCTCTCGTATTATGCTGTATCTTTATCTCATCTTCTCTCACATATTCGCGTTTTCCTTTACTCAATCTATTTAATCTCTCTCTCACACTCACTCTCACTCTCTCTCTCTCTCTCTCTCACGTATTATCCTGTATCTTTATTTCATCTTCTCTCGCATATTATTCGCGTTTTCCTTTAGTCGATCTATTTAATCTCTCACTCTCTCACACTCACTCTCACACACGCTCTCCCTCCTTAGACCTATTAGAGATACAGTTACTATATTTACATAAATAAGTATCTCCAACCAACCATTAATATATGAGTGTCTAATGTGCATAATAGTTCAATAATTCTCTTCTCCCCTGCCCTGATATCTCTCTCTCTCTCTCTCTCTCTCTCTCTCTCTCTCTCTCTCTCTCTCTCTCTCTCTCTCTCTCTCTCATCGTTCGTGGTCTTTATTTGTATTTTATAATCTTTGTCCATATATTTTCATTTATTTATTTATAAACCCCGTCTCTCTC
Source organism: Paralithodes platypus (assembly GCA_032716605.1). NCBI lineage: Eukaryota > Metazoa > Arthropoda > Malacostraca > Decapoda > Lithodidae > Paralithodes > Paralithodes platypus. The sequence goes on along the minus strand of CM064488.1, from coordinate 39,170,390 downwards.
TCACTCACTCCCTATCTCTCCCACTCTCACTCTCACTCTCACTCACTATCTCTCGGGGTTTAGCACTAGTACTGTATTTGTGTACACTTTTTCACATATATGATCTGGTCTACCTGGAACAAGCTTCCCTCAGAAGTTGTATACAGTTCTTCAGTAGAGCAGTTCAAGAAGGGAGTAGATAGTATTTAGCACACTCTGAAATAAGCGTAGTGCACTAAACAATCTCTCTCCATTTCCACCTCGAGTATCTCCCTGAAATAGATCGCAAGGGCTTTGAGATACTAACAATTCCTCGTAACTCCTTGTACCTCTCAATTAAGCCTGGCTCACGGTTGGTCTCTATCATATCTCCTTCTTAAATTCCTTATATGACTTGCTACCTTTGCCTCCACCTCTCACTCTCACTCTCTCTCTCTCTCTCTCTCTCTCTCTCTCTCTCTCTCTCTCTCTCACTCAATTAGGCCTGGCTCACGGTTTAATATATATCTCAATGTTGTTTTTTTGCCGTGGTCTCGTAGTAGTGGCAGTACCCCTTTGGTCTCTATCCTATCTCCTTCGTACATTCCTTATAGTATGACTTGCTACCTCTCTCTCTCTACCTAGCTCTCACTCTCACTCACTCTCTCTGTTTTCTTATCTTACATTCTTTATTTCAATGTTTTTATGTGCTTTTAAATTATCAATCCCGTCTCTCTCCCCCCCCCCCCCATCTTCTGTCACACACACACACACACCCTTTCCTTCTCTCTCTCTCTCTCTCTCTCAGGCCTTATATAGACACATCGCTCACTGTCATATCAGAACAACTTGAAAAATGTTACCCCAACCCCCTTTTTAACCGCAACGTACACACATACACACACACACACACACACACACAGGTTCAGGTACATTTACATACATACACACGAACGCACGCAAACATACATATCCATACACATACACACATGCGTACACACTGACGCACGCATACATACACATACACACACGCACGTGCATATACAGTATACGCTATACATTCACACACGTAAATATTATACATACACACGGACGCACTCATTCATACACATACATAAGTACAGTTACATACATTCACACACATACACTCATATATATATACACATACACATTCACTAACACACACACATAATACATACATAACAAAACAAAAACACACATACGTATTCGAGAGATTTGCATACGCACACTAATAAGGTTACGCAGAAGCACAAACACACACACACACATACTCTCATTCTCTCTCTCTCGCTCTGGATTCATTTAAATTATCTCCGTCTCAGTCTTGCAACTCATCATTACACATTCTCATTTTCATACTTCCTCTCTCCCTCTCCCTTCCTCCCCCCTCTCTATCTCTTTCTCTCTCTCTCTCTCTCTCTCTCTCTCCACCAAACCAGAGCAGTAAAGTAGCAATATAAGGAGCAGAGAAACCCGCACCTAAATTCTTCAGGGTCAAGTTTCGCATTTTAATTTTTTATGGTAGTCGGGATAAGAAGGAACCGCCAGTGTGTTATAGTGTTCTCTTTATGGCTACTTTCACTCTCTCTCTCTCTCGCTCTTTCTCTCTCGTTCTCGCTCTCTCTCTCTCTCTCTCTCTCTCTTGCCTTCGTTCTTACTCTCGCTCTTGCAGTCTCCTATATTCACTCCATCTACTATTTTAACTATCTCCTACACTCGTATTTTTTCTGTCGCTTTTTTTCACTTTCACATCTCTCTCTTTCTCTATCTACTAGAATTAAGTCCTGACCACCTCGTTTGGATCGTACACTGTGGCCAGTGTATCTATGTAAATATATGTGAATCTCACACATCCCATAGTATTTTCTCCCGTAGCTTTTCCCACTTTCCCCTTCCACCAAGGTGCAGTAACACCCTCCCCCTCCCTTACCTGATACTAAAGTTAAGAGCAGATTTGTAGTTATTTGTATATAATTGTTAATTTATTTATTCATTTATTATTTCTAGTTTCCTCCCAAGACTTCCATAAAGCTTTAAATGATACTCCCAATAACCACTTTCGAGATAAATTTGTGCATTTTTCTGTAGAAAAATGTCCGGCCGAAGGCCGGTTCCTCCTAAATTACAGGCTCGCTATCGCATCACTCGCCAGGAAAAAATCGACACCTAAATGGCACAGAAGGCCTTAATAATCGCCACACTAATGGGGATAAACATGAGGGTGAAGGGAGTCTAGAATAACCAAACCTCTCCTTAACCTAGAAGCCCTTCCGCCATGAGCTAGAACCAACACTCCTTATCTGATCTTAACCCCTTCAGCACCATGATGCCTTTTTACCTTTGGTTCTGGATATAATTAAATTATTTTATGCAGTTAAAGAAGGACCTATGTTACTAAAACTGTTTTTTTTAGATGGTATTTACCCATTTGAGTTGCATAGGTAGAATACAAACTAAAGAAAATCGTCTAATGGTAACCAGAATATGAAGACAATTTCGTAATGGTGGTGAAGGGGTTAAAGTTTGACACAATATTCCGCCTACCATACCCGCAGGAGGACGCTCTCGGGCAGTAAGGTGTGCGTGGATTGTGGGGCAGTGAATTGTTACACCTGGCAAGGTTTAAAAATACGACAGAAAGAAATGGATACGCAATTATACACTCTATATCAGCGATTCCCAACCTTTTTTCTGTCATTTCCCCCTCCAACCAGTTCAACCATCCAGATTTCCCCCTTCATGTGGACAAGGGAAAGAGTAGTTGAACACACTGTGACTACACTCTCTCTCTCTCTCTCTCTCTCTCTCTCTCTCTCTCTCTCTCTCTCGGGCATGAGAAAATCCATCTCCGAGATTTTTTTTTTATTGCTAGTAGTAGTAGTTGTTGTTGTTGTTGCTGTTCCTCAGGCTGTCTGGCCGAGCAGCCCCAAGGTCCCGAGCAAGGCCAAGGCCATAACCGAGCGCCCCCACAGAACCCTCCCAGCTTACCACTAATAATGCCCAGGTGACCGAAGCCACTCAAAGGCGGGGAGCTGAGGAGGGTGCAAAAACGCCCGGGAAACAAAAGCCCCACCCAAGGCCCTGTGCCCCTCAGCAATTAGAAAGGGAAAGTTGAGGGGCAAAGTAGTAGTAGTAATAGTAGGCAGTGTAATCATGTAATTATTTCCCCCCTGGTAGCTTCAAATTTCCCCCCAGGGGGAAATTTCCCCCAGGTTGGGAAATGCTGCTCTATATAATGTAAAAAGGAGCACAGGGAAAACAAGCAAAAACAAATTGACTGATCCTTATGAGGCTTCTTGTAACTAAACTAAAGGTCTTATGTGAAAACAGGAAAGGATCAAGGTAGAGTCTACGTGGACCTTGGGAAGAATAACACAGTATAAAGTGGAGCTATTCGTTTGTAAACGCAGTCAATCGGGGGTTAAAGAGCGAGATATTTATCTATATGATTTTTGAAAGTTTGAAATGTACTACACTCAATGACACTACTAGGTAGTAGTAGAATGGATGTGCACTATGAACATTTAATATAACCAAGAAGCATATCCCGGAATCAAATAGTTACAAACTATCTGACCTGACTCTCTTACACTTAGAGGTTCTTCCAGTAATAGCCAGCATAGAACGAAAACATGCATCATCGTTACTGAAATGGTTAACCCGAAGAGCAAAGTGTCCTGGAAGCTGTAAAGGTGTGTTAACTCTTTGATCTCCCAACTGTGGCTGAGGAGGTCTTTAATCTTTGCCACCTAGCATCATTTCTCTTCCTTTCATAGTTCCCCCTCCTGCCCCCTCCCTCCCAATCTATTACCTACCCAAATGTACAAATTCCCTCCCTCCCTACCCCCCTCTCATTCTCTGTCTTGCTCTCGCTCTCGTTCTCTCTCCTAGTCTTTTCCCCTTCTGCCTCCTTTTCACTTTATCTCCTCTTCTCTCTCTCTCTCTCTCTCTCTCTCTCTCTCCTTACTTCCATGTCCTTTCCCCTCTCCTCTTATTTCTCTTTCTGTCGTTTACTCTTCTTCCTCTTTTTCTTCTTCTTCTTCTTCTCTGCGCCTGTCTTTCTACCCCACACAATTTGTAATGTGTGTACTGTACTGTACTAAGCAATAACTTTTAATTTGAATCTAGGATACTTTCCGGAAAAGACCGCAAGAGCTTTGAAATAGTGACTATTCCTTCTCTCTTTCTCATTCTCTTTCACACAGACACAAACACACACACACTCGCTCTCTCACTCTCATTCGAACACAAACACATACACACACACTCTCTCATTCACACACACTCTCTCTACCTCTCTCTCACACACACACACACACACACACACACACTCTCTCATTCACACACACTCTCTCTACCTCTCTCTCTCACACACACACACACACACACACACACACACTCTCTGGCTCTACCTCACACACACACACAGACACACAGACACACACACACAGAACCAGAGGAAGGGTCACATACTCTTTTTTACTCCTCGGTCCCATTCAGGAAAGACAGAGCTCGGACCGATCGTAAAAGTGATTGTGTTTCTCTGCCATTGAGGCCATTCACAATTCACCCTCCTGGTCAATAGTAAGGCAATTTATCATCGCCTAATGGTAGTGGGGGGGGGGGGGGGCACCTCGGGAAGGTAAAGGGTTAAAGTAGAGATCGTGGTGTAAAAGAGAGTAGCTATAATTTTCTCTTGAAGGCAAAGGGGTAAAATAGAGAGAGAGAGCGATTTACATAGATTTACATAGATACACTGGCCACACAGATCTTACGATCCCTGCGAGGTGGCCAGGACTTAATCCTAATAGAGATAGCAACCCTAAGAGCAAGTGGAAGGAAAGGATAGCAAAGATAAAAGAGAGAGAGAAAGAGGCTGGCTATATTTTCTCTTGAAGGTAAAGTGGTATGATACAGATCGTAAGAGACTGGCTATATATTTTTTTCTTTCGACGCTATATTGGCAACAATTAGACGATTGTATTAAGATTAGGAAGGACCTCTAGCAATAATATGGCTGCAACATATCTCAACCACCCCTTTTTACTACCAAAGATCCTTCCCTAGCTGCATAATATCGTCTAAATACAGCTAGAATAAAATATAACACACGTCGCTGGTATTCAAAGGGTTAACTCTGTGAAGATTATGACGCATTTGTATAGTTAATGCTTGCTATTATTATACAATATTATTCAGATTATGAGAGGTACCGGTATATGGAAGTCAAGAGGGTTAATTGAGATTGTCTTTACTCTTATCATTTATGCAGATCCTTTCTAAACGGCAATAAAATCGTCTAATAAAAACAGAATAAACTGTCAAAATGCCTCATAATCTTGAAAGAGTTTAAGAATAGGGTTTTATTTTACTTCAGAAAATGCAGAACGTATATCCAAAGATCAAACTACTGTATATAATATTACCCTGTAGTAGTGTTCCTAAATGTTCACTATGGCAATGGAGATATCTGGGTGTAAGGAGAAGACTATGAGTGGTATTCTTAAGGGAGGTCACAGGCTTTTTGTTATCTTTCTCTCCCTTTCTCTCTTTCCCTGGCTTGTATTCATTCGGCCCCATTCAGCCAACTGTTTTAAGACGTTTATCCCCATCCAGGTGTCGATTTTTCGCTCGCCAGCATTGTATGGAGAAATCCGGCTTCGCCGGAGCCATTTTTCTATCGAAAAATGTACAAATTTAGCTTGCTGTCAAAACAAAAATATATATATGCTGGCTCGCTACCGCTCGCCAGGAAAATATTGACACCTGGATGGGGGTAAACGTCTTAAAACAGTAGGCTGAATGGGGCAGAATGAATACAAGCCAAAGAGAGAGGGAGAGCAAGAGAAAAAAATGCGAGGTGGGCTCCCTTAATAATACTAATAATATCTCTCAGGGGTACAGAAGCTATAAGAGGGGGGGGGGGGGTATGGGCGGAGGGTGGGGGGGAGGTGTATGGGCGTAGAGATGAAGGGAATGGGCGGAGGGTTAAACATGCCCTTTCATCGGCGTATTAATATTTAGGTGTAGCTAATTTCCCACGATTTCCGCCAGTATCATACCGGTGAGGGCTGGTCCTATCCAGAGTGAGGTTTGGCATCCTCTACCCAACCTTAGCCGTTTCTATCTGTCTCTTTTATTGTCCTACTTTCCTTCTGGGGGCAGGGGACTAGGAATCCATCTCCCCTTGTAACATTCACCTACTAGGCCTAGACGAGACAGAGTACAGGGCGAGGGAACGCGAAAGTGGTCCTGGACCCTAAGAATTGGAACGTTAAATGTTGTTTCTGTTCGGGCTCTGTTTCGAGTCGGCCACCCCCAGCTATGGGCTATGTGCCTGAGTATATACATACATACATACATACATACATACATACATACATGCATCAAACTTGTATCACACGAGAGGTTTTATCGTAAAATTTATCGTCATCACTCGTCTGGTAGCTTATGAGGTAATTGTTTTGTTTAGTTTTTTTTCTATGTTAATGAAGGATACAAAAGGAAAAGCTGGTTGTAACAAGTGTATCCCCTAAAGTTGAATGAGTGACAGAGCCAAATTCAAGGTACTGTACGTTCGAGTCAAAATATCGGAACACACGGCGCTTGAATCAGTTTAATTCATTTATTGTCACTTACATTCATCCATTCTCAGTCTAGCTTTCGATACCAGTGCAAAGGTTCCTAGAATTGTTGCCAGACGAGTTTATATAGCTTAGGAAGGATCTCTAAGGATATATGGCTGAGTGAGGTGGGTATGTATGGGTATAGGGGTTGGATAATGCATATATTTAACTATTTCTATACAAATATGAATTAATATATTTGGCTAGCCACCTATAGAGTCAAATCCGTCCAGTTTAGAAAGGATCTGTAAGGGTATATGACCGTGTGAGATGGGTATGTATGGGTATAGGGTTAGGATAATAGAAAGGGGTAACTATTTCTATCTTGATAAATAAAGGTCAATGTTTGTCTGTTTGTCAGTTACCCGACCTTTGTTACTAAACTCCTCCCACAGTTTTGGTGCCAGGTGGAGTGTGGGGCACCGTTGGAAAGCCCAGGCTTTGGAGATGGTTTTAGGCGAGTTTAGTGGAAATCAGAGACACTTTTGTTTAATAAATTTTTCGGCAGAACTTATGTAGTATACGGAAGCGAAAAAAAATGCGAAACAAAAATGGCCGTTTGGGGCAGAAGGAGGCCTCCGATCGAAAAGGTGTATGGAACGAAAGTTGTTCACAGCTCCCCAAAATGGGGGTACGGATGAGGTCAGATCCAAAATCGGAGGTCATTTAGCGGCCGAAATCGAGGTCGTCGTTTAATGAGGCACAGGGAGGTCGAGGCCGGTGATTATGGTAGTAGTAGTATTGTGATGATTGTGGTAGTAGTGATTGATGATGGTGATTATGGTAGTATAATTTAAACCCGGGCAACGCCGGGTACCCCTCCTAGTGCAATTGTATATTAAGATATTAGTCTACCTACCTCTAGAACAAGTCATCCAGTTTAGGAAGGATCTCTATAGGTATATGACCGTGTGAGATGGGTATGTATGGGTATAGGTCAGGTGAGGGGGGTGGGGGGTGAGGGGAGGAGGGGATGATGGAGGCAAAGGTTTAACCATTCCCATTCAATGGCGAATTAATATATTAGTCTACCTTCCTCTAGAACAAATAATTCAGTTTAGGAATGGTCTCTAAGGCTGTGTGGGATGGGTGTAGGCTATTATGTATATGGAAATACTGTAGATGAGTTATGGGGGGGGGGGGTACGAGCTTAACTCTTTCTGTACCGATGAAGTCTTTTATATTGGATTTCAACAACATTTAGACGATTTTATGATGCTTCGGAAGGATATATGGTAGCTAAAAGGATTAATCGAGATAATCTGTAGCCTTTTAATGAGTAGACGTCCTTTCTTAGCGGAATATAATCGTCTAATATTACTGTTTCCACCCGTTAATCTCATGGATGGTGTCGCTGAACAAATATAAGCCAAGGTATGAGGTCAATAAGTACAGTATATGTGCCTGAAATAAGGGGGGGGGGGGGATGAGCGTATTTATTTGCTCATTTATATATATTACTATATTACTTTTAGTTTCCTCCCTAGACCTCCGTAAAGCTTAAAAAACAAAAACAAAAAAAACAAGACCTTCAAAATAAATTTGTACATTTTTCGATAGAAAAATGTACCGGACGAAGGCCGGTTCCACTAAAATTACAGGCTTGCTATCGCTCGCCAGGAAAAAATCGACACCTAAATGACACAAAAGTCTTACTATTGACAAAGAAATGGGGCAATAGGTCTTAAAATCGCCAAACTAATGAGCCGAACGTCATAAAATCTGAAAGCTAATGGGGCTTAACTTGAGGAAGTAGGGATACCAGAAAAACGACCCATCTCCCCTTAAAGCCACTGATCACGTGACTCGAACACAAGATCCGCAAGTTTGGGGTCCCCTTTTTATTTTGGCCATCTTCATAAATAAAACATGCCTCTAATTAGATCACAAATAAAACATGCCTCTAATTAGATCACAAATAAAACATGCCTCTAATTAGATCACAAATATATCTATTTTGGAAGTTGTGCCCCTTAACCCCTTCTGTACCGCGACGTCTTTTTCAGTATATTCTGGCTACTATTAGATGATTATATTTAGTTTAGAAAGGGCCTCCAGCAATTAACAGGCTTCGAACTATATCTCACTTAACCATTTTTACAACCACAGATCCTTCTTAAACTGCACAAAATCGTCTAAATCTAGCTAGAAAGATGTTAAAAAGACGTCGCCGGTACAGAAGGGGTTAAGTGATTTACTGCACAATTGAAAGCCAAGTTATCTTTAAGGTGGGGGATGAGCTTATTTGTTTACCTTTCTATTATCTTCTTGGTTTCCTCCCTAGACCTCAAAAAAGGTTAAAAAGACACACCCAAGGACTCCTTTCAAAATATATTTGTACATTTTTTCGATAGAAAAATGCCCCGGTCCGAGGCCGGTTACTATTATAATACAGGCTTACTATCGCTCGCCAGGAAAAATAAACGACACAGAAATGGGGCGAAATGTCTTAAAATCACCAAACTAATGGGGCGAACGTCTTAAAATCTGAACACTAATGGGGTTAAATATAAAGGAGAAGAGGGGCCACAAAAAGCAATCCACCCCCTTTTATATGCTAATATGTTATACTTAATATGCTAATTGGCATCAGTGGATTATGCCTGTCAAGAAATCCTTTTCTGTTTTTATAGTCTGCTTTATTCAGGTAACGGTAAACTGACTCCCTTAGCAATTGATTTATCGATACTTAATGGAAAAGCAATTGATTTATCGATACTTAATGGAAAAGCAATTGATTTATCGATACTTAATGGAAAAGCAATTGATTTATCGATACTTAATGGAAAAGCAATTGATTTATCGATACTTAATGGACAAATACGAAATTATTGTCTGCGTCATATTAACCCAATGACTCATTTTGACAGTATATTCTGGATACCATTAGACGATTTTAGACAGTTTACGAAGGATCAGTGGGAATTATATGGGTAAAAACTATATCATTAAACCCTCTGACTTCCATATAACCTTCGTAATCTGAATAAAATCGTCTAATAATAGCCAGAGAGAAAAACAAAAATGCGCATCGTATCTTGAAAGGGTTATTGCACATCCTCTGTTTGGCGTTGGGTGGAGAGGAAACGGTATTGTTACGCGCTCCAATAGAATAATTTGACGGGATCCGGCCTTAAACAGAAGCGGCGGCCCTCCTTTTCATTATGATCTGACAACTATTAGACGATTATATTCACCCTACCAAATTATAAGGCTACAGACTATCTCAATTAATCATTATTGCTGCCACATGTCCTTCCTAAGCTTCATAAAATCGTCTAAATGTAGCTGAAATCAAGAAAACAAGACGTCCCGCCACTGAGAGGGTTAAACAGAAGCGGCGGTCATTGTGTTTCGAGGGCCAGAGTGGAGCTTCCTAAAAAATTATATGGCATAAAAATGGGATATAACATCATCGGGGTTATTAATAGTGATTTTCCTTTCTATAGAGATTTAATATTTTATAAGTGTTTTTGTATGGAGGCCTCGGTACATTGTGATGAATAAAGGATATAAAAAGGTATATCGGGGATATTAATAGTGATTTACCTTTCTACTGAAATGGATAAATATATGTGTGTGTATCTATCGAGGCCTAAGTATATATATATATATATATATATATATATATATATATATATATATATATATATATATATATATATATATATATATATATATATATATATATATATATATATATATATACATATATATATATATATATATATATATATATATATATATATATATATATATATATATATATATATATATATATATATATATATATATATATATATATATATATCTATATATATATATATATATATATATATATATATATATATATATATATATATATATATATATATATATATATATATACATATATATATATATATATATATATATATATATATACAGTATATACAGTATATAATATCATTAGGTATATTGATAGTGAGTGATTACCTTTCTATAGAGATTAATAAATATCTCAGTTGTATATTATATGGAGGCCTCGGTACACTGTAATGGATAAAAGGTATAAAAAGACATATAATATCATCGGGGTATTAATATTGCTTTACCTTTCTATAGAGATGACTAAATATCTTGGTGTATATCTATTGAGACCTGAGTAAACAAATGAAGTGTATAATGAATGCATAATTATCATATCATTGGGTTTATTGTTAGCGATTTTTACCTTTCTATAGAGATCAATAAAGCTGTCAGTGTATTTTTATGGAGGCTTAGGTACGCTGTAAAAAAATTATGGGTATACAAATGGTATATACAATCATTAAGTATTAAATTATGGGTATACAAATGGTAAATACAATCATTAAGTATATGGATAGTGAGTAATTTAACTTTCTGGTGTGTGTGTGCGTGTGTGTGTAATAGTGACTGTGTGTGTACGACTGTGTGATAGTGACTGTATGTGTATGTGATAGTGACTGTGTGTACGACTGTGTGAGTGTGTGATAGTGACAGTGCGAGTGTGATAGTGACTCTATGTGTGTGTGTATGTGTGAGATAGTGACAGTATACGTGTGTATGTGTTAGTGACTGTGTGTGTGTGTGTGTGGGCTAGTGCCTGTGTATGTGTTAGTGAATGTGTGTGTCCGACTGAGTGTATAAATGCCTAAATGCGTACCATAAGGTCTATAATAAACCAGCAACACAAGGGGCCACTAAAGGCACAACAATAACAATAACAACAACAGAAAACGGTATACGGACAGCAGGGTATACTATTGTTGTGCAGGATCAGTCGGGGGCCGCTTATTGTTGTATTAAGGGCCTCACAGGAAGAACAACTCAATAGACAGGTAGAGGAAGAGGTGTTATGTCGTTTCGCTCCCTGGTCACCTCGCTTAAAATGTAAGAAAACTAATAGAAAAAACCCTACTACTAATAATAATAATAATAATAATAATACTAACAATAATAATAATATTATTATCATCGAGTGAATCCTAAACTTATCTAACCTAAGCTATTATATATTAGGTTAGGTTAAATAGTCGCTCTATATCCATTAAGTTTTAAGTTATATATATATATATACGGTATATATATATATATATATATATATATATATATATATATATATATATATATATATATATATATATATATATATATATATAATATATATATATATATATATATATATATATATATATATATATATATATATATATATATATATATATATATATATATATATATATAATCAGTGCAGTGTTAATAAACAAATCAATTAAAGCCCCGTAGCCAGTGCGTGCAAACGCGAACACTTTCTTCCGTATTAGTTCTCGTTAACTTTGTTTTTCATTTTCCCAGCTCTCAAAGGTCTATTGTTGCTACCCTTAAAGCCGGTGTCACATGAACAGTTAAGCTGGGAGTTGTATCGGAGTCTGGGATCCACTACTAGTTATCGTAGCATTTTGAGGTTATCTGCGTTATCTATTCGTAGGTTAAATATGAATATGCACGATAATGAGACACAATTCGATATATTGTCATTATGGTGTTGAAATATTGTATCAGAAGATATATTTTTACTCCAGTACTGGTACTCCGAGGATATTCACTGCGAATGTGTTCGTATGCCACCAACAATTACCGCGGGAAATATATCGTTGAAACCAAGGCAACACTTTAACCTCTTGTGGATCATGATGCATTTTTACATTAATTCTGGCTATCATTAGACGATTCTATATAGCTAAGGAAGGAGTTGTTGGTATGAAAAAGTGTAAAGACTATCTCAATCAACCCTCTGACTTCCATATACCCTTCCTAATCGGAATAAAAGTGTTTACTAATAACCAGAAAACAGAAAATAAATGCGTCATCGATCCTCAGAGGGGTAACTTCCATTATGACGGAAAATTGAATCTTGCACATCATTGTCAAAAATTGTCAACTTAGCCGTATTTGTTCTGAGAGAGGTCTTTTGGGCCCTCCCCTGACTCGCTCCACTAGTTCTAAGATTTTAAGACGTTACACACCATTCGTTTGGCGATAATAAGACGCTTCACCCTATGCAGTGTCGACTTTTTTCTGGGTGAGCGATAACAAGCCTGTAACTTAGAAGAAATTGCTCTTTGGACATTATTCCATCGACAATAGTATAACTTAATCCTGAAGGGGATCTGGGCACAACCCTAGAGGATTGTGGTCTAGGTGGTGGTGGTGTGTGTGTTTTTTTTTTTTTTTTTTTTTTTATTATGGAAGTCTGGGAAGGCGGGTTTGTTTGCCTAGAGGACAAACTAACATTTTAGCACTGCTCGAAAATGGCAAGTGCAATGCAAATCCCCAATGATAATTAAAACAAATATCATAATAACCCACACGACGTCGGAGCAGATAGTGTTAAAATCAGAATAATAAAACAAATTCCTCATGACCATGTATAGGAGTCACAGTATCCGAGTAAAACAAGTAGCTAAATCCTAGTCTACTTTCTGACAGTTTTCGCTCTCATTGCGGCTTAACCCCTTGAGGATCTAATACGCATTTTTATAATATATTTTGGTTATCATTAGCCGATTTTGTGCAATTTCGGAAGGATATCTAGGAATCAAAGGGGTGATCTCATCTCCCCCTGGCCCCTTCGGTGGCCCAAGCATCTGGCGCAGCTTCGGGCAACCGGACTAGGGACTGCTCGGCCAGACAGTAACTACAACAACAATAACAACAACAAAACTATCTCAATTACATTTGTAGTTCCCACAAGTTCACCCTGAGATGAATAAAATCGTCAAATTATAGCCAGAATAAACTGTCAAAATGAGTCATGATCCTCAAAAGGTTAGGTATGTACTTTAAAGGTTTTAATCGAGCACAGTCGGATTTGATATACGAATAAACAGAAAAAATCGATCAAAATAACCTGACAACTTGTACCGGATTCAAGACTCCGATACATGTAACCGATACACTATAGTCTGTTTCTTTTCAACTGGCGGTAAATTTCAAGGTTCCCATCAAGATTTATCCGTTATTTAGAAGATTTTATAGTGAAATATGGTGCTAATCATATACACTTGGTCTAAATATTATGCAGAGACATAGAAGTTTCATATTTTTCCATTAAGGGGTAGGTAATCGCTTTTTCTAGATCCCCTTCTCTCTCATGTTCAGCATAATAATTTTGAGATTTTAAGACGTTCGTTCCATTAGTTTGGCGATTTTGAGACCTTTCACCTAATTTTTCCCATTATTAAAACCTTTTGTGCCATTTAGGTGTCGATTTTTTCCTGGCAAGCGATAGCGAGCCTGTAATTTTAGAAGGAACCGGCCTTCGACCGGGAAATATTTCTACCGAAAAATGTACAAATTTATCTTGAAAGAGGGTCTAGGGAGCATTTTTTAAAAGCTTGATGTAGGTCTAGCGAGGAAACTAAAAAATAACTTAATAAGTAAATACATAGGCCAAAAAACAAGCACTACCCCCTTAAGTATCGAGACATTAGCTGCTAAGGTCAGCTGGAAAGAAACAGTGTATAGTTCGTGTGACTCCGGCGTAACACTGCACCACCACCCAACACCCCTGCACGGCTACCAAATCAACAGTGCTAACGTTGCAAAAGAGAGGCAGGTGTGTGTGTGTGTGTGTGTGTGTGTGTGTTGCAAGCCCCGCCCCCTTTATCCCGCGCTGGCCCGGGATTGGCTGCTGGGTTGTGCAATATTCCTATCTCCTTGCTCTCTCTCTCTCTCTCTGGAAGGAAGGAAGGAAGGAAGGAAAAGCTGTTCAACTTATTCTGACGATGTAATGGTTAGGGATACTGTATTGCGTATAAATATTCGTCCATACACACGTTACATAATACATTAGCTCGACTACTTCAGAAAAAAAAAAAAAAAAAAATCAATACCCTGTAACTGTTTCGAGACGTCTAGGTTGAAAAAATCAGGAATGTTTACATATTAAGATGGTGAACTACTATTTTTTTGTCTATGTGAGTGAGGGAGGCAAAAGGCAGAACTGCCTGTAGCGAGTGCCTCCCCCAGAGTTGAAAGAGTGACAGGGCCAAAATCAAGGGACGTTCGAGCAAAAATGCCTGGACACACGGAGTTTGAAGCAATTTAAGTCATAGGAAGAAGGAAAGACTGATTCTGGGAGAGAGTTCCAGAGATCAGCTGTTGAATAGAAGAAAGTCTGAGAGGAACGTTTCAATCTTGGGTTGGAGAGTTGCACAGAGTAGGGGTGGGATTGTGTTGCAAGACGAGTACCACGTGCCCTACGTAAAGGAGGTGGTATACACTGGGAAAGCTCTGAGGAACACTGATTATTATAGTAGCGATAGAATAGCGAGAGAGATGCAACATTACGGCGGACAGAGAGAGATTACAGAGAGTTGGTGAGTGGACGAAAGTTAATGATACGAAAGGCTTCCTTTCTACTTTGTCTAGGAGTGCGGTGTGAGAGGATCCTCCCCACACATATGAACAATACTTAATACAAGGACGCACCGTGCCCCTGTAAGCAAGAAGCTGTACAGGAGTAAAGAACCCCTTAAGGCGGTTGAGCACACCCAGCTTCTGGGAGGCTGCCTTAGCAAGGCTGGTAATATAGTCCTTCCAAGTGAGAGCAAAAGAAAAAGAGACACCAAGAATATTGAGAGAAGATGAAGGATTGATTTTTGTATTGTTGAAGTATAAGGAAAAGTTCTCTGGGAGTTCCCGACGGGTAGTAAAATGGAGAAATTGGGTTATGGAAGCATTTAATTAAGGCAACAAGGTTTTCTCTGCCCCAATTGGAAATAGTTGTTAGATCAGCAGATAAGTGTTCTATGGCTTCATTACATTTGTTTTTTGAGGGATTGCTGGCTGGGGCGTTCTGGAAAACTAATTGAGTAGTGTAAGGTCTGCAATGAATGAATGGGACTGGAGGTACAGTTGAGAAGATAATTTATGAAAATTAGAAAAAGAATGGGAGATAGGACAGAGCCCTGAGGAACACCGGAGTTGATAGAATGAGGAAGTGAGCTATGGCCGTCCACAACCGCAGCTATGGAACGGCCGGAAAGGAAATTAGAGACAAAGGCACAGATGGAGGGATAGAAACCGAAGGAGGGTAGTTTAGAAATTAAAGATTTATGCCAGACTCTATCGAAGGCCTTCAATATGTCTAGTGCAATAGAAAAGGTCTCACCGAAGTCCCGAAAGGAAGATGACCAAGAGTTAGTAAGATAAGAAAGAAGATCACCAGTAGAGCGACCCTTAAGGAAGCCATACTGGCGATCTGAGAGCAGATTATGAGAAGAGAAATGCTTAAGAAATTTGGAAGCAAGAATAGTTTCAAAATCTTTAGAGATACAAGAGATGAGAGCAATAGGACGATAGTTGGAGGGTTGAGAGCGGTCACCCTTCTTTGGGACAGGTTGAATGAGAGCAAACTTCCAGCATGAAGGGAAGACGTTAGAGGAGAGACAGAGACGAAAGAGTTTGCCTAGGTAGGGAGTCAGCATGGAAGCACAGTTTTTTAGTACAACAGGAGGAACAGCGTCCGGACCGTACACCTTCTTAGAATTAAGCCCAGAGAGGGTAGAAAGTACATCTTTAGAAGAGATTAGGATATTAGGCATAAGTAGGAGAGAGGAGGGTGGAGAGGGAGGAATAGCACCGGAATCATCCAAGGTGGAGTTTCTAGCAAAAGTTTGAGCGAAGCGTAATAAATGAAGTGAACATATTCTCAAACCCTTCGTACTGGTAAATAAATGAGTAGAATTGTCTTTAAAAACTATGTGATGTAAACTCTTCTTTCATATAATAACAATAAGCTCTTTTGTCATCATTTAATATGGGATAGACAACACCCCTCCACAAGTTTAAGAATACTGGTGCCCGGTGCAATAATATAACCCCTAGATTGACCATGATTAAGGGGAGATTTCCACTTGAGGGATTTTTTCCTGGACCCCTTTCTCCCTCATGTTTAGCCCCATTGCTTTTGAGATTTTAAGACCTTCGCCCTAGTAGTTTGGATATTTTATGACATTTTGCCCCATTTCTGTCAATTTTAAGACCTTTCGTGCCGTTAAGGTGTCGATTTTTTCCTGGCGAGCGATAGCGAGCCTGTAATTTAAGAGCAACCGGCCTCCGGCCGGGAAATTTTTCTACCGAAAAATGTACAAATTTATCTTGAAAGGGGGTCTAGGGGGTGTAATTTTAATCTATCTATCTATCTATTGCCTGACGCCGTGATCCCCGAAGGGGTGGCCACGAACTAACCGCCCCCATGCACCTCTGTCCCCAGTCAGTCGACGCCCCTCCCCCCAACCAGCGTTCATGTACTTCCTCACTCCATCCTTCCACCTCTCATTCGGTCTACCTCTCCCTCTCTGTCCCTCCACCTCGCTCTCGAACACCCTCTTAGTCATTCTCTCGCTTTCCATACGTTCCATATGGCCGAACCATCTCAAGTTGTTCCTTTTCACACTTTCCAGCACATCTACCTCCACACCACACCTCCTTCTTACTTCCTCATTAGTCTGTCTATCCCTCCATGTAACTCCGCACGCACTCCTTAAGTAATTCATTTCCACTGCTCTCACTCTTGGTCTGAGTCTCTCAACCAACGTCCATGCTTCGCTTCCGTAGGTCAGTGTCGGGATTACCACACTGTCATGCAAGGACTTCTTCACTTCCATACTGACCACCCTATTTCTTGTTACTGCTTTTAGCGTTCCTACAACCCTCTTCCCCTGTTGTACCCTCTCCCGCACTTCTTCATTCATAGTCCCATCTTTACTCAACACACTGCCCAGATACTTAAAAGAGTTGACGATCTCCATAGCCTGACCGTTCAGCTTCACCTCACACTCTGTGACTTGACCCCTTTCGAAGACCATAACCTTGCTCTTCCCCGCATTTACCTTCAAATTCCGTTTTTCGCACACTGTTCCAAACTCATTTACCAGACCCTGCAACTCCCATTCATTATCACTTATCAGAACTGTATCATCCGCAAACAGCAGTATAGGTAGCTTCCACTCAATTCCCTCCCTTTTCAGTGATACACCAACATCCACTGCTCTTGATAGTATTTCTTTCATGACTCCATCCATATATACAGTAAACAACCACAGGGACATCACACACCCCTGTTTCAAACCAACATTCAGGTCAAAGAACTCGCTCTGCTCACTCTCCACACGTACTGCCGCCTTTGCACCCTCATACATGCTCTTCACTGCTTTCAGCAACTTGCCCTCTACTCCGTATATTCTAAGTACTTTCCACAAACCTGCTCTATCCACTCTGTCATAGGCCTTCTCCAAGTCCATAAAGGCAACATATACCTTTTGTTTCTTCTCCAGTTACTTCTCCACAACACAATTCAGGGTAAAAATCTGATCTACACATCCTCTTCCCTTCCTAAAACCTCCCTGCTCATCGCCTATCAATTTCTCCGTTCTCACTCTCACTCTCTCAATCACTACCCTACTGTATACCTTCCCTAATACGCTTAGAAGACATATTCCTCGGTGGTTACCACACACTCCTCTTTCCCCTTTGCCCTTATATAGGGGGACTATTATGCCAGTCTTCCAGTCATCGGGTGCACTCCCCTTCTCCCATGCTAGTTTGCACATTTTCCATACCCATTCTATCACTATCTCACCACCATACCTCAACATTTCCCCACACACTCCATCTGTTCCTGGTGCTTTCCCCAACTTCACTCTTTTCATGGCTTCCCACACTTCTCACCTCCTGATCCCCACCTCCTCCTCCACTACTTCTCTTCTTGATGAAAAGGTAGGGAACAAACTAAATACCTCCCCTTAAATCCGAATCTTCACGTTTAGCACTCTAACCACTGAGTTATACCTCCCCAAATGTGGCATCAGTTCTATACCACGTGGCCAGTCCCCCCCCCCCCTTTCTCTCTCTCTCTCTCTTGCACATATTGATCACCAACAACCCTACAGAAAAAACAACCAAGATTGTCTGACGTCATAAGAGTGTGCGTGTGTGTGTGCGTGTGTAGGGGCCAGTATGTGAACCCTGGACTGTGATTGGTCAAGTAGACAGTTAGGCTCCGCCCCCCGACCCCCAAGACGCCCTGTGATTGGTGGGTCATCCTGCAACACCAACACTTCTGCAGCTTGCACAAATTGATCACAGTTAAGACGGCTTAGGATCACCCAAACTTTGTGTGACGTCACGCTGATACCCCCCCCCCCTCCACTCTCTCTCTTTCTCTCTGTCTCTCTTCATATAAAAGTAAGATAGGTATGGGTGTTGTACGCTACGGCTCGCTTTACCACATCGCTCTTCTCCCTGTATCTCCCCTTTAGAGTCTGTGGTGGGCGAGTTACCCAACCTGGGACACAGGAGCTGTTACCAGAATTGACCTTTACCAGGTTTAAGGAGAGACTTTTGCATTTTTTTCTGGACTCCCTTCTCCCTCAGGTTTAGCCCCATTAGTTTTGAGATTCTTATACGTTTATCCCATTAGTTTGGCAATTTTAAGACCTTTCGTGCCATTTAGGTGTCTTTTTTCCTAGAGAGCGAAAGCGAGCCTGCAATAAATAAATACATAAATAAATAAATAAATATTTATATATAAAACCCGACTGTTTTTTTTTAAACCCGGGGTTTTACCAACCCTGATATATATATATATATATATATATATATATATATATATATATATATATATATATATATATATATATATATATATATATATATATATATATATATATATATATATATATATATATATTATATATATATATATATATATATATATATATATATATATATATATATATATATATATATATATATAATTACATATATATATACTGTATATACTGTATATATAGTTGGGAAAGTAGTGGCTATTTGAGTTATATATTGGACTCCGGAAGAACCTGTGTGTGATCTACGGTGTGTAACCTAGACCATGATAATGATGATAATGATGATGATGATTTATAATGATGATGATGATGATGATGATGATTTATAGTGATGATGATGTACATTCAGAAGTGTCTAGTGTACAGGCTGACCCAATAACAGCAAAGAACCGGGCCTAAACGCTAAGACCAACCAATTAGAGGCCAGGCAAGGCATAAAAACTAGTCAATCCACAACCATACTCTCTCTCTCTCTCTTGCACACATTGATCACCACACATTTAGCAGAAAAACTGGTCAACTTTTTCTGACGTCACAACGGTTGAGAAGAGTTACACAGAGTTACACAGATACTCGGTCCACACAGACCTTGCGATCCCTACTAGGCGGTCCGGCCTTAATACTACTAGAAACAGGGACAGTGTTTAGTATAAGAATAAGACAGCAAAATAGAAGGATCTCTCCCCACCCTCCGCTCTCTCCGGCTACAAAGTAAGTCGTACCGGAAAAGGGATGAAGTGTCACCTTATGGATCAGGAGAGAGAGAGAGCGAGAGAAAGAGAGAGAGAGAGAGAAAGCGAGAGCGAGAGAGTGAGTGAGTGTGTGTGTGTGTGTGAGTGAGTACTGACTATTGCAACCCATTGATCAACAGCTGCCCGGTGGTCCATGGTGTTGGTGGCGCCCTAACCACTTGGCCAGGGAGGGAAGGAACAGCATAACCCTTTCACTATGTCTGTTGTTTTATTTCAGCCATATTTAGACGATTTTATGCGGCTTAGGAAGGATCTGTGGTACATGAAAGGCTTAATTGAGATAGTATGTACCTTCTGAATTCTTACACGTCCGTCTTAATCTGAATTCTGTAGTAGTTAAAAGGCTTAATTGAGATACTGTAGTCTGGAGCCTCTTGATTGCTACACGTCCATCATAAGCTGAATAAAAAATTTCTAATAATGCCAGAATATAATGGAAAGGACGTCACCGGTACTGAAGGAGTTAACCCGTTCAGTACCGGCAACGCTCTTTTAGCTTTATTCTGGCTACTATTATACGATTTTATTCAGTTTCAAAAGGGCCTCCAGCAACTAACAGGCTACGAACTATCTCTCATAACCCATTTTACTACCACAGATCCTTCTTAAGCTTCACAAAATCATCTAAATATAGCTAGAATAATATTAGAAACACGTTGCGGTATAGAAGGGGTTAACCATATCAGGTAACATAGAGGGGAAATATATATCCCTCTGTGTCTCTATTGTCGTCCAGTGTAATATGTCTGCCTAATTTGCTTCTGTTATGAATGTACAGTTGCCCACATAAGTTCAGTTTCCCTTCATGTTTTTATTATATGGAAAAACAGCATTGACAACAACAAGTAACATAGAGGAAAACAATATCCTTCTGTGTCTTTAATTTCGTTCAGAGTAATATCCTGTATGTCTAATTGTAAAATGTTATGGATGTACACAAGCTCTGGTCATCTACTACAGTATCTTTATTTATTTGTATGTTTTGGAAATATAAGGAGTATGCTTGAATTTCGAGATTAGTTTGTTATTCAGTAGTTAATTAGTGTTCTATATCAACTGTTTAATACGAAACTACCCTAAACATTCAATCACATTATCTATATTTTCATACATAAAATCAATTTGTGTGGCCAACTGTACGAAATTCGATTAACAATTAATTATGAAAGTATTTGACGTATTTCACTGTTATCAAAGTCCTCAGATTAGTACAACAAAAGGAAACTAGTAGGAACATAGCCATGTCTGTAAAGTAGTTTTTATCATTTATACGTTTTATTTACTTCGAACAGTCAGAGGTTCTAATTTCGCCCAGTCTCTTTTATAGAAAATACATATGTACATACTGTATATGTAAAATCCCGGTGGATCAAATATATGCTTTCATTAATTTCATCGGAGGTGTTTGGTGGAGTGGTGAAATTAATAAAATATAAAATTACCTATCAATATACTGTAACTTTCAATAACAAAATATTTACCAAATAATATATTCCGATTAATAATCGATTATTTCTTTGTCTAATTGAATACACACATTTCATAGTTTACCATTATCATTAAACATATTCTAGTACCGCACACACACACACACACACATATATATATATATATATATATCTGAATAGATAATCCAATACAAATATTCATAGAAGTAATCTGCTTCACGTTATGTACTTCTGTTCATCCATGAATATTTTTGCAGGATTTTTCCACAACATTCGTGACGTCACAAAATTTCTCATCGTTTTTCTGACGTTTGTTGCTTCATCAATTTGTGCAACCTGAGAAGAGCCAATCACAGCCGAGTATATGGGCTGCTACAACCTGGTCTCGGCCAATCACGAGGCAGCATTTATAACGAGGGGCGTGGCTGACCGTAGGAAAGTTTAGTCTTCCTCTCCCTCAACCCCCCCCCCCCCACCCTTTCTCTCTCTCTCCCTCCCCCCCTCTCTCTCTCTCTCTCTCTTGCATACATTGATCACCAGACACGTGCTATAAAAACTGGTCAACTTTTTCTGACGTCACATCGGTTGAGAGAGAGAAAGAGAAAGAGAGAGAGAGAGAGAGAGAGAGAGAGAGATAGGAGGCAGGAAGGGGGACATACAACCTCTAGTCTGATAGGACCAACCTACCTTCAATCTTATATGTAGAACAAATTAATCAATCTTTCTTCAACACTTTACGACAGCCTTAGTACCTTTAAAGCCAATTGAAGTAAGATATCATCCTTTATATTCTTTCTTAATATATTAATTTTAACATCGTTCTTAACACCAATAACCCCCGAATGAAATTAATGAAAGCATGTGATTCTCCCAGGCTTCGAACCCAGGACATTTCATACAGAACTTACACGCTCTAACCATTACACCAAGACAGTTGTAAGTACAGCACATGCCTACTATTATACATACGGTTTCGAGACAAGTCAACCAGTAGACCATTTCAACCAGTAGACCTCAACCAGTACCAAATAAATCAACCATGGCCAAACAAACCTGTGTCAATTTGAAGTCCTAACCTAACTTGACCTAACACAACCTAACAATATCGATTGAGTTGATATTGGTTGAGAGGTACTGGTTGAGATGGTCTACTGGTTGAGTTGCCCGGTCAACATAATATACACAATTAAATACAAATGTAAAACTTGCAAACCAATGACAAGTATTGAAGTGTTCATATGATAGACATAACATTCGTGTGTTTATATGTATCATTAACACTGATGATGATGATGGTGATGATGGTGATGGGGAAGATGATGATAATGATAATGGTGATGATGATGGTGATGATGATAATAATGATGATATGGATGATGATGCAGTGATGATGGTGCAGAAGTGTCGGTGTTGCAGAGAACCAACCAATCACAGCCAAGGACCGGGCATAGACTCTAAGATCAACCAATTAGAGGCCAGGCATGGTATAAAAACTAGTCCCTTCACAACCATACTCTCTCTCTCTCTCTCTCTCTTTTGCACACATTGATCACCAGACACGTGATAAAAAAACTGGTCAACTTTTTCTGACGTCACAAGGGTTGAAATCACAGAGAGAGAGAGAGAGAGAGAATTTGCAATGTATAATTGACGATATTTTCTTTCAATTTTTTTGTTTTTTTATATATATTCCAACTACTCCCTCTCGGACATAGGCTGAGAGCCTGTACATTGAACGGCGAAGCCCTTTGGGGTCTCGTTCCAGTCTAGGGAGTGAGACATGTGAAGCACTTTGGGATACAACCAGCCCCTAATACCTTGCCTTCGCAAGATGCACGGGTGCACCCACGGCTTGAAGCAGCCACATCTCTGAAACTGCTTCGCTCCAGTGCTTCACTGTCTCACCACCTAGACTCGGACCCTCACTCTCAGAACGCCACCTATTGAGCAATGAACTCACTAGGCATTGCCCCCCTGTAGCATATTTTGAATATGGGAATATTCATAATAATAATAATAATAATCTTCTGGTTACTTATATAGCGCCCGTATCTCCTCCTTCGAGGATTCACAAGCGCTTGGATTTCTTTAGTCTACCAGAGACCATTACCCATCCCCCTTGCTCATGGGGAGATGGTAACCGCCGGCTGTATCCCAGAAAAACTTTTCAATCTGAGCGGGGATTGAACACGAGACCTTCAAGATGGGAATCAGGCACGCTATCAACTGAGCCAGCCGGACAATGCTATCTAATCAGAGAACAATGAGGATATTTTTTTGTGTTTCGGTGGGCTTTGTGGTAATGCACTGATACTAGGTACAGCACAAATTCCATCCCAATAATATCTTCCCATTGATACATCGGGATTCGAAACCGGGACCATTGAATTACCAGTCCAGTGACATGACCACTCCACCACACCTCCTGTATATACTTTGCCATTATAACTGAACTTACGCTAGTATTTAGATTACGCCATTTTACCATTGATTCTGGTTAAAATTAGAAATGTGTATGCTGTTTAAGAAGGGCCTGTGTTATTCAGAGGGTATATTGAGATTATATTTACCCCTTCGAGTCCTACAGGTAGATTATAAACTACATAAAATCTTCTATTGGTAACCAGATTATGATGGAAATTACGCCATCGTGCTGAACGGGTTAACAGTAAAGCTAAAGGACCTCTTCACATTATGTACTTCTATTCGTCCAGGAATATTTTTGCAGGATTTATCTACAACATTCGTGACGTCACAGAATTTCTCATCGTTTTTCTGACGTTTGTTACTTCTTCAATATGTGTAACCTGAGGAGAGCCAATCACAGCCGAGTATATGAGTGGCTACAATCTGGTCTTGGCCTATCACGAGGCAGAAGTTATAACAAGGGGCGTGGATAGGGGAAGATTTTAAATGTCATGTGACTCTCTCTCTCTCTCTCTCTCAACCGTTTAGACGTCAGAAAAACTTGACCAGTTTTTCTACTTGGTCTCTGATGATTAATGTGTGCAAGTTATATACACACATATATATATATATATAGATAGAGAGAGAGAGAGAGCGAGAGGGAACCTGCGAGCCCTGTCAGCTTAGTGATTGAGAGAAGTCTAGGGTGTCACACTGCCAACTTTACTAACCTAGGAGTTCCAGAAGAATTAGCTAATATTAAGGGAAGGCAGTTGGTTTTTCGAGTCCTCCTCCTCCGTCATGTTTAGCCCTATTAGTTATGAGATTTCAAGACATTCGCCTCATTAGTTTGGCGATTTTCAGACCTTTTGCCCCATTCCTTTGCCAATATTAAGACCTTTCGTGCCATTTAGGTGTCGATTTTTTTCCTGGCGAGCAATAGTGAGCCTTTATTTAAAGAGGAATCGGCCTTTGGCCGGGGCATTCTTCTACCGAAAAATGTACAAATGTATATCGAAGGGGGGTCGTGTGGGTGTTTTTAAAAGTTTGATAGAGGTTTAGAGAACAAACTAAACCCCCTCCTTAAACCATTGAGCCGAACCAGTAAATTATGCTGCACAATACCGTCTGAGCTCCCTTAAACTCCCAGATATCACCCATTCATATATCCCACTAACTGGCACGGGGGCTTTCTTAAGATTGGGATTATTAGTTTACAATCCTAAAATTTCAGAGGGGAGATTGGTCGTTTTTCTGGTCCCCCTTCTTCCTTATGTTTAGCCCCATTAGTTTTCAGATTTTATGACGTTTGGCTCATTAGTTTGGCAATTTTAAGACCCCCCCCCCTCCATTTCTTTGTCAATATTAAGACATTTTGTGTCATTAAGGTGTCGATTTTTCCTGCCGAGTTATAGCGAGCCTGTAATTTAAGAGAAACCGCCCTTCGGCCGGAATAATTTCTTTTAAAAAATGTACACATTTATCTTGAAGGAGGGTCTTGGGGGGGGGGGGGGGGTTTAAAAGCTTGATGGAGGTCTAGGGAGGAAACTAAAACAATAATTAAAAGATATATAAATGAGGAAATAAATACGCACACCCCCCTTTAGGCTTATGCTTTCTGGAGGAAGATCATCGTCGTCCAAAGAGACTTATGGCGATTCATTCCACCAGACGCAATTAATTGAGAATTATAACACCATGGTGGCTTAGTCCGACTTAGTAAGGTTGTGTGTTAATGACAAGTGCATGTGGAGTGTACATGTATATACTGTTGGTGAGGCTGTAGTTATGAATGTAGTCTCTAATCAGTTCAACCATGCTGATCAGTGGCTAACATTATAGTTATGTGACACTTGTCTACAACACCTCAGATGTCCTTCATCACATATGTAAGCGTTGATCATAAATATATACTATTTTAGCTTTCTGTTTGCCAGAAATCTCAACATAGCTCAATAAAATTGGCTAAGGCTTGTCAGAGGATTTTTTTTTTTTTGTAAATAAGAGTAAATACTTAATACATTTGTAGGCTGAATTACTGTAATATTATACAACATAACTGGAATGTTTCTACTTGTATCTAACTAATAATATATAAAGAAAAACTTAAAATTTCTGGGCATAATTGGTGAATAGGGACTGAATGAAACGCAGAGGTGTTTTCCTTACTGTTTTACTTCAAATAGTTCACCATATATAATCTTCCATG
Source organism: Paralithodes platypus (assembly GCA_032716605.1). Lineage (NCBI taxonomy): Eukaryota > Metazoa > Arthropoda > Malacostraca > Decapoda > Lithodidae > Paralithodes > Paralithodes platypus. The sequence continues at coordinate 39,144,290 of CM064488.1, read as the reverse complement.
GCCAATTGACCACTTGCGAGTTTCAGGCTATAAGGAAGTTGGATCTGTAGACATCGATAATACAAACAATTACCAGCTACAATACGGTCGTAGTACATTAATGAATATATACATAAACAAAAATATCTTATTTTCTGTCCATCAAAACTGTTTATTTTTATTGTACTGTATATCTGTTTTATATCGATGTATCCGGTTCCAACTTCCTTATAACCTGAAACTTGCAATTGGTCAATTGCACCTCCCTCCTTCCCTTACCCCTTCCATATATTGCAGCATTGGCTACCGACTGTCATATTACTATACTATAGTCAGTACTCTGATGTTATGTACTTCTGTTCACCCATGCAACATTTTGCACATTGCTCAACCCTCATCGTGAATCAACTTGTGCAACATAAGGAGAGCCAATGACAGCTGAGAGTATGTTGAGGTACTGCGTTGTCTTGGCCAATCACGAGGCGGTATTGACAACGAGGGACGTGGCTAGTAGGAGATTTTAAAGGTCCTATGACTCTCTCACTCTCACACACACACTCTCTCTCTCTCTCTCTCTCAACAGTTGTGACGTCATAAAAAGTTGACCAGTTATTATAGCACGCGTCTGGTGATCAATATATGCAAGAGAGAGCGAGAGAGAGAGAGAGAGGGAGGGGAGAGACTATAAATACTGCAAATAGATAAATTGATAGCCAACACAACCATCCCAAAAACTACATACAAAATCAAACACACTTTCAGACCCTCCATCAGAACACAACGACTCCTAGTGTGCTATCGTCGTCGATTCGAACAGAACAAACACAACCGCATACCAGGCCGAGTACGTTACGACCTCTCCAACCTCAGAACTCACATCCTTAACAGCCTGCAATCTGATCATGACGCTCACTGGACTCACCTAGTACACTCAGCTGAACAAAACAGAAAAACTAAGCCCTGGGAATTCTGGCAACATATAAAACGTTTAAAAGGTAATACCATTCCCAGAACATCCTCCCTCACTGTTAATGGCAACAAAATTACTGATCCTAGGGCTATCACAGATACATTTAAACAGACATGGCAACAAGTATACCACCCACACCCCATTGAAAGGCCTGCCGAACAACACATCCGCAATATAGAACAACATCTCACTACCATCCCTGACAACATCTCCCATGACACACACATTAACCTAAACACACTTGACCCTCAAAACATACTCACTGCTCCCATTGTGCCAGACGAAGTCAAATTCATACTGTCTAAAACACGGAGAAAGGCGCCTGGTGCCACGGGTATTAATCACCACCTTGTAAAGCACCTACCTAACACTTTCATAACAGCACTCACTCGCCTCTACAACGCCATCCTGGCATCAGGCTACTTTCCCGTCTCCTTCAAGACAGCGACCATTATCCTCATACCCAAGAAAAACCAAGACAAGACTAATCCACTAAACTACAGACCCATTAGTCTACTTGAGACTGTTGGGAAGACTCTAGAACGCATCATAAACCACCGACTTAGACTATTTCTCGAAGACGAAGGACTCCTCACGAACATGCAATTTGGTTTTAGACAACACAGATCGACACAAGAAGCACTAAACATTATCACAAACTACCTTCACATAAACAAACAGTCCAGACGAAAAAACAAGACAGCCTTAATTACAAAGGACATAAAACGAGCTTTTGACACAGTGTGGCACGAAGGCTTGAAGTACAAAATCTGCGAAAATTTCAACTTCCCATTAATTACTCAGAAACTTCTCTGCAACTTTTTGGATAATAGAACAGCCAAAATTAAGTTTTCTAATCTTTATTCAGATTCATTTGCACTAAACGCAGGCGTACCTCAGGGCTCAGTGCTCGCTCCTACCCTCTACATCCTATACACAAATGACTTTCCCAACCCCACTCACAATGACTCTCTCACAGTAATGTACGCAGACGACGTGACGCAAATAATAAGAGCAGGCACAATAGACGCATTGACGAACAGAGCTCAAAGAGAACTTGACAAAGTAGCACAATGGGAGCAAAAATGGCGGATTCAGGCTCATCCTCAAAAAACACACGTCACATACTTTGCCAAAGGACATCCCCGCCCAAGACCCTTATTCCAGAACTCCCGAGCACCTGTCCCAAACCGCACACAAATAAATGTCTCTCCCACAAACAAAGTACTCGGCCTCACATTCGACAAAAACATCCGATTCCACAAACAAGCACAAACTTCCATTGCCATCGCATCTAAATCACTACAAACCATCTATCGATTCAGAAATGCCTCAATAAAAACCAAGCTTCACTTATACAAAGCACTTATAAGACCTCTTTTGTGCTACGTCCCACTCAGCATTTCACTTTCGGCCCCTACCAACCAACTAAAATATCAAAAATACAAAATAAAGCACTGAGGTGGATGTTCGGGACTCAGTGGTATGAGTTCCAGACGGCACAACATCTTCACAATCTAGCCCACATCCCCCCTCTAAATACTTATTGGCAGCAATTAGCAGAAAAACAAATTATAAAACTTGAGACCTTTCATGATAACTTCATCCAAATTTTCAACAAAATTTTATATCCCCCCCGCCCCTTGTCAAACCTCCTTCACCCCAACAACAGAGAGGCACCCATTCCAATATTCACTTAAAATCAGGATTGGTAGAGGAGGTTGGTCATGCCGGCTCGTCCACAGTCCAGCCTCCCTACCACTCTTGACCTAGATTCCTAGCTTCACTTCCCATTAAAATGTATAATTTCACAGACAAAGTACAAGACAACAACCTTTTAACGTAACTTCTATAATAATAACAGTACAGCCTTCTTACAGGTTCTGCCACTGACAGACTTCCCCAGCAGTACCCCATTTTGACTCCATGCCACCCAAAATTACCTCCCCTTTTATACCATTTTCGAATTACTACCACCCAAAAATACAACCCCAAAACATGCAAGCACTTTCGATCTTATACCATCCAAAATTAACTTGCTCCCCATCCCTTGCCCCCTTCTTGGCAAGCCATCCTGAATCACTAAAGTAACTTCTCCAACTAAATCAACTCAACCCCAGCTCAATTATTCAACTCACGCACGTTGGGTCAAGCCCCGACACCCTATTTCTCCCACTATTATCACTGTCTCTCCTACTTAACCAATAAAAACTTCCCTTCTTTCACCCTCACCCACCTTTTCTATATTCATTCATTCATTCATTCATTGATAGCTAGATAATATGTGGGATATGTTTCAAGTACTGCATAGAAGAAAAACAAATATGCATACTGTGTTAATGCGTTATCGTCAGACTGCCATAGATATCTCCTAAGCTTGTTAAAATCATAAACTGTTGGCCAACATAGAAATAGGATTGGCCAAGGAAGATTGCCACAGGATTCTAAATAGCTGGAAAACATATTGCGCCATCTTCAAGAACTCAATACACAAGATTGATCAATAATTTGCAAACGTTCATTGAAATTACTGAATTATCTAGTTTGTATAAATAATATGTAAGCTGTTCGGATGTTCATAGTTATAACAAATTCAGTGACTAATAGAGACAACCAAATATTTCAAGTGTTGTTGAGTGTATGGTGACTGTGTGAGGCGTCTCGTAATTTCTGATATACTTTTGATATTACACCTCATATTAATCTTCATATTTCTCCTTTGGGTCCCTGGTCCCCCCTTACCCCTTCCATATATTGCAGCATTGGCTACTGACTGTCATATTACTATACTATAGTCAGTACTCTGATGTTATGTACTTCTGTTCACATATGCAAAATGTTGCATATTGCTCTACCCTTGTCGTGAATCAGTTTGTGCCACATAAGGAGAGCCAATGACAGCTGAGTGTATGTTGAGGTACCACGTTGTCTTGGCCAATCACGAGGCGGTACTGACAGCGAGGGCGTGGCTAGGAGGAGATTTTATAGATCCTATGACTCTCTCACTCTCACACACACACACACTCTCTCTCTCTCTCTATCTCAACAGTTGTGAAGTCATAAAAAGTTTACCAGTTTTTATAGCACGTGCCTGGTGATCAATGTGTGCAAAAGAGAAAGAGAGAGAGAGAGAGAAATGTATGTAAACTCATTTGTTATAGTGATAGCGATTTAACTTTCTATCCTTATATTATGTGAGTATATTACTACCAATATACTTTTGTAAGCGTATATTATTATGGATACTTTAATAATATCCCTTTAAATAACGTTGATTTGTATACACTGCAGATTCTCCCAATAGAGAGAACTGTGCAACACGTGTCAGCTGTTCCGACTGTTGCAACCCCTTGATCAACAGCTGCACGGTGGTCAACATTCCCAGGTGTGTGTGTGTGACGTCATAACCACGTGACCAGGGAGGGAAGGAGCAACATTGACAACAAAGACAACACAGAAATAAAGTCCAGCTATTTTTCTAAGCTATCCTAGAGTTTAGTTCACCTTGACTTATTATTTTCAGTCATAGAGGTACGTAGTGTGTTTACCTTTTATATTTGGAAATCTTGACCAGTTTCAGTGTTGTCAAAGTCCACAGATTAATGCAGTCCAGTGGAAGTTTGAAGGGTTAATGAACATTATAGTCAGTCAGACGTATTATTGATTAAGTCAGTCAGTAGCCAATGTCAAAATCAATAAAAAGAGAAGAGAGGATCAACAGATTATTATCAATCATTAATATTTCATGTATGTTTGTATGGCTCTATATAACAATTAACAATAAGTTGTGTTTAATCATCTAGAAATAAATTTTACTCGTATAGCCTATGTAAAATATGATTTGAAAAGGTATACATTCCCATGTATATTAAAATTCCCTTTCTGTATTAAATATGATTCCAAAACTTGAATACTCGGCCATTATTATTGAACTTACCATATTATTTTAGGACGTGGGTATTTGCACCCGACCGTGAAAATACCGCGAGCGGTATTTTCACCCTACCGTGTTAATAACACTGAACGTTATTTGCACCCGATGGTCATCTTTATTTTGCGATACCGACATTAATACAGACCCACTTATACTGTTTGAATTTCATTTTTGTCCTTATCTAGCATTACTGTTCTTGTTTTTTTATATATCCCATCATGTCACAAAAAGCTTGTAGAACATTTTGAATAATTTCACCAGTTTCATTTCTCACAAATGCATAGGCCTACACAATGCATAGGCTACATCTCAGAGTCAGAGACTCGGACACAATTCCAAAGTAACTATTTTGGAGTGGTTCGTACCCGAATTGGTACTTATAACCGAAACTACCACTAATTATTTCTCAATATTTGAAGGCTATTATAGAATGAGAATGTTGCAAAGATCATATTAATATTTGTTTCAACCTCCGGAGATACATTTTATGTGCACTATATAAAGTACTGTAAAAAAAATCCCTATAACTTTCCCTATTAACGGCAGTGAAACTCTTAGTAAGCCCCTTACTGTTAAAATATATACTGATTTCAATAATTCATGGGGGGAGGGGGAGGGGGGGGGGGGGGGGGGGCAAAGCCCCCCCTCAATCCATCATGTATCCAAAGGCAAAACATATTGTATATATACTCTGAAAATGACTTACATGATCTGAGTGTTTTAAGATTGTTGGATAATGGGAGAAATAACATTTACCGGGGATTGTAACTAATTTCAACTACTGTATAATGATGAAAACTACCTAAAACCAAAAAGAAAAACCATGGGGAAATTAGTGGTAGTTTCGGTTATATTTTCCCTAGAATTAAGTTGTTTGTTTGCTGGTTGCATATTCATCACTTCATTCAACTCTTTTCGTTGATCATCTGTCAAACGGCGATGTTGGCTGTAATATAGTTGCAGTTCTAAGTTTACTTTATGATTGTGAATTAGATTTAATCGTGTCAGCTTAAGACCATCTTTTGATACAGACAGGGACACCTGGTGAGCTGGGTCTATAATTAGGCCTTTTACTTAGGGTTGAGTGTGAGAGGGATCTGCCTTGTGTGGGTCAATCGGCTTTCCGCAGACTCCCATTTTCTTATGTTCTTATAGATTGGCAACCACATGGTAGATACGGTCCTCTGTTTTATCCGTTAACCCATCCCCTTCTCTCTTGGTGCTTATTATCCGCTTCAATGGTACATCAAGACTTTACTTACACTTCCCGATTATTTTTTTGTTTCTTAATTCCGTAAATAACCTGTTAAATTGTTCAAATGTTGTAAAGTTTGTAAGCGGAAAAACATCAGTAAATTTATGAAAAAGAATAAGATATTCTGCTCACTGGTTCACATGTATTATTCTATAGGCTAAGTGAAATCTATAGTGTTGTATGGCAATTTAAGAAAGACAGATAGGCCTAATTTATGAAAAAGATATTCCGCTCACTGCTTCACATACGGTACTGTATATTATTCTATAGACTGTATGTCAGCTTCACTTTGTTATATTGTTCGTTTTCCTATAATTAAGTCTGTATCACAATATGTTTAAGACGACGATCGGGTGCAAATACCGTAGAGTGTTATTTACACGGTAGGGTAGAAATACCGCTGGTGGTATTTTCAAGGTCGGGTGCAAATACCAACTCCGATTATTTTAATGTGTACCTAATCCCAAACAAATTGCTATATACGTAATCTGCTTCACATTATCTACTTCTGTTCGTCCAGGAATATTTTGTGCAGGATTTCTCTACAACATTCGTGACGTCACAACATTTCTCATCGTTTTTCTGACGTTTGTTGCTTCATCAATTTGTGCAACTTGAGGACAGCCAATCACAGCTGAGTATATGGCCTGCTACAACTTGATCTTGGCCAATCACGAGGTAGTATTTACAACGAGGGGCGTGGCGTTCTTGAGGATATTTCGATCCTTGGTCCATCTTCTCTCTCTCTCTCTCAACCTTTGTGACGTCAGAAAAAGTTGACCAGTTTTTCTGATACTTGTCTGATGATCAATGTGTGCAAGAGAGAGAGAGAGAGAGGAATGCGTATGTGCAAATGTGTGCCCGTCTGTCTGTCGATTTCTGTGAGTGTGTGTGTGTGTGTGTATACCGTTCAAAATTAAATTCAAATGAATATAGAAAAGGTAGGTGAGGGTGAAAGAAGGGAAGTTTTTGATTAAGTAGGAGAGACAGTGGTAATAGTGAGAGAAAATAGGGTGTCGGGGCTTGACCCAACGTGCGTGAGTTGAGTATTGGCCTGAAGCAGTATGGCTTGCCAAGAAGGGGGCTGGGGAAGGCTGCAAGATGAAGGCAGGAGATGATGGTGATGATGGTGGTGGTGAAGAAGTCGATGGTGTTATGATCCCCTCGTCGATGGTCTGACAAATCTCCCTGGTGGTTAGGAGATGATGGTGAGTCCGGCGATGTTGTTGCCAGGAGGTGAAGGTAGTGACTCCCGAAGATGGTGGGGTCCACTGACCGAAGGGCGCGATGAATTGGGAGACCAATAGGCACATGGGCCCCCCGATGGAGTCCCAACTGTAGCTTCTTCCATTCTCCCCAGAAGATCACCATCCCCCAACCTCCTCCTCCCCTGCACCTACAGGTGGTGGCGGGCTGCCATGGTAGTTGGCGGGAGCTCTGGTGGTGTTGCAGGTGCAGTGTATATATACCGTTGTGAAGGGACCAGTTTTTATACCATGTCTGCTCTTTAATTGGATGAGTTTAGCGTTCAACCTGTTTTGCCGAGAGTAATACCGATGATGCCAGATATATTTAGACCAGTTAATTCACAGTGATAAATATAGGAAGCTCTCTGGTTCCTGTTAGTTTATGGTTGTATAATATAGTGATCTTGGTGACATCTGGGGTTTAAAACTACCTAGAATCTTCGGAAATTTTAGCTTTGTAAAGTAGGCAGTGTGACACCCTAGATTTTCTTCGATAATTAATAAATTTATAGAAATATATATATACTGTATATATATATATATATATATATATATATAGAGAGAGAGAGAGAGAGAGATAATGAGATATATATATATATATATATATATATATATATATAGATAGCTAGCTAGATAGATAGACATACAGATAAATAGATAGATATATAGAAAAATAGATAAACTATTAATACTGTAAATAGATAAGTTGATAGCTAGATAATGTATGGAATGTTTCAATTACAACATAATAAAACCAAATATATGAATCATGTATTAATGCTTCATCGTCACGACTGTCATAGATATCTCTTATGCTTGTTGAAATCATAAACTGTTAGCTAAAATACAAACAGGATTGATCAAGGAAGATTGCCACACGATTCTAAATAACTGGAAAAGTATCTTGTGCCATCTACCAGAAATCAATACACAAGATTTAGCAATAATTTCAAACGTTGATACAAATTATTGCCTGTTCCACTTTATATACAAAATAAGTTAAGTACTTGGATGTTTTTAATTACAACAAATTCAGCGACTAATATACAAAACCAATTATTTCAAGTGTTATTGAGTGTATTGGTGACTGTGAGAGGCGTCTTTTAATTTCTGATATACTTTTAATATTACGCCTCATATTAATCTTCATATTTCTCCTATGGGTCCCTGGTGGTCCCCCCCTTACCCCTTCCCTATATTTCAGCATTGGCTACTGAGTGTCATATTACTGTACTATAGTCAGTACTCTGATGTTATGTACTGCTGTTCATCCATGCAACATTTTGCACATTGCTCAACCCTCATCGTGAATCAACTTATGCAACATAAGGAGAGCCAATGACAGCGGAGTGTATGTTGAGGTACCACGTTGTCTTGGCCAATCACGAGGCGGTATTGACAACGAGGGGCGTGGCTACGAGGAGATTTTAAAGGTCCTATGACTCTCTCTCTCTCTCTCTCTCAACCGTTGTGACGTCATAAAAAGTTGACCAGTTTTTATAGCACGTGTCTGGTGATCAATGTGTGCAAGAGAGAGAGAGAGGGAGGGGAGAGACTATAAATACTGCAAATAGATAAATTGATAGCTAGATAATATTTGGTAAAAAAAAAAAAAAAAAAAATGCATACTGTGTTAATGCGTTATCGTCACGACTGCCATAGATATCTCCTAAGCTTGTTAAAATCATAAACTGTTGGCCAAAATAGAAATAGGAGTAGCCAAGGAAGATTGCCACAGGATTCTAAATAGCTGGAAAACATGTTGCGCCATCTTCAAGAACTCAATACACAAGATTGATCAATAATTTGCAAACGTTCATTGAAATTACTGAATTATCTAGTTTGTATAAATAATATGTAGGCTGTTCGGATGTTCATAGTTATAACAGATTCAGTGACTATTAGAGACAACCAAATATTTCAAGTGTTGTTGAGTGTATGGTGACTGTGTGAGGCGTCTCGTAATTTCTGATATACTTTTGATATTACACCTCATATTAATCTTCATATTTCTCCTTTGGGTCCCTGGTCCCCCCTTACCCCTTCCATATATTACAGCATTGGCTACTGACTGTCATATTACTATACTATAGTCAGTACTCTGATGTTATGTACTTCTGTTCACATATGCAAAATGTTGCATATTGCTCTACCCTTGTCGTGAATCAGTTTGTGCAACATAAGGAGAGCCAATGACAGCTGAGTGTATGTTGAGGTACCGCGTTGTCTTGGCCAATCACGAGGCCGTACTGACAGCGAGGGGCGTGGCTAGGAGGAGATTTTATAGGTCCTATGACTCACTCTCATACACATACACACACACACTCTCTCTCTCAACAGTTGTGAAGTCATAAAAAAGTTGATCAGTTTTTATAGCACGTGTCTGGTGATCAATGTGTGAAAGAGAGAAATATATATATAGAGAGAGAGAGAGAAATGTATGTAAAATCATTGGTTATAGTGACAGCCATTTAACTTTCTATCCTTATATTATGTGAGTATATTACTACCAATATCCTTTTGTAAGCTTATATTATTATGGATACTTTAATAATAACCCTTTAAATAACGTTGATTTGTATACACTGCAGATTCTCCCAATAGAGAGAACTGTGCAACACGTGTCAGCTGTTCCGACTGTTGCAACCCCTTGATCAACAGCTGCACGGTGGTCAACATTCCCAGGTGTGTGTGTGTGACGTCATAACCACGTGACCAGGGAGGGAAGGAGCAACATTGACAACAAAGACAACACAGAAATAAAGTCCAGCTATTTTTCTAAGCTATACTAGAGTTTAGTTCACCTTGACTTATTCTTATCAGTCATAGAGGTACGTAGTGTGTTTACCTTTTATATTTGGAAATCTTGACCAGTTTCAGTGTTGTCAAAGTCCACAGATTAATGCAGTCCAGTGGAAGTTTGAAGGGTTAATGAACATTATAGTCAGTCAGACGTATTATTGATTAAGTCAGTCAGTAGCCAATGTCAAAATCAATAAAAAGAGAAGAGAGGATCAACAGATTATTATCAATCATTAATATTTCATGTATGTTTGTATGGCTCTATATAACAATTAACAATAAGTTGTGTTTAATCATCTATAAATAAATTTTACTCGTATAGCCTATGTAAAATATGATTTGAAAAGGTATACATTCCCATGTATATTAAAATTCCCTTTCTGTATTAAATATGATTCCAAAACTTGAATACTCGGCCATTATTATTGAACTTACCATATTATTTTAGGACGTGGGTATTTGCACCCGACCGTGAAAATACCGCGAGCGGTATTTTCACCCTACCGTGTTAATAACACTGAACGTTATTTGCACCCGATGGTCATCTTTATTTTGCGATACCGACATTAATACAGACCCACTTATACTGTTTGAATTTCATTTTTGTCCTTATCTAGCATTACTGTTCTTGTTTTTTTATATATCCCATCATGTCACAAAAAGCTTGTAGAACATTTTGAATAATTTCACCAGTTTCATTTCTCACAAATGCATAGGCCTACACAATGCATAGGCTACATCTCAGAGTCAGAGACTCGGACACAATTCCAAAGTAACTATTTTGGAGTGGTTCGTACCCGAATTGGTACTTATAACCGAAACTACCACTAATTATTTCTCAATATTTGAAGGCTATTATAGAAGAGAATGTTGCAAAGATCATATTAATATTTGTTTCAACCTCCGGAGATACATTTTATGTGCACTATATAAAGTACTGTAAAAAAAAAATCCCTATAACTTTCCCTATTAACGGCAGTGAAACTCTTAGTAAGCCCCTTACTGTTAAAATATATACTGATTTCAATAATTCATGGGGGGAGGGGGAGGGGGGGGGGGGGGGCAAAGCCCCCCCTCAATCCATCATGTATCCAAAGGCAAAACATATTGTATATATACTCTGAAAATGACTTACATGATCTGAGTGTTTTAAGATTGTTGGATAATGGGAGAAATAACATTTACCGGGGATTGTAACTAATTTCAACTACTGTATAATGATGAAAACTACCTAAAACCAAAAAGAAAAACCATGGGGAAATTAGTGGTAGTTTCGGTTATATTTTCCCTAGAATTAAGTTGTTTGTTTGCTGGTTGCATATTCATCACTTCATTCAACTCTTTTCGTTGATCATCTGTCAAACGGCGATGTTGGCTGTAATATAGTTGCAGTTCTAAGTTTACTTTATGATTGTGAATTAGATTTAATCGTGTCAGCTTAAGACCATCTTTTGATGCAGACAGGGACACCTGGTATTAGTGAGCTGGGTCTATAATTAGGCCTTTTACTTAGGGTTGAGTGTGAGAGGGATCTGCCTTGTGTGGGTGAATCGGCTTTCCGCAGACTCCCATTTTCTTATGTTCTTATAGATTGGCAACCACATGGTAGATACGGTCCTCTGTTTTATCCGTTAACCCATCCCCTTCTCTCTTGGTGCTTATTATCCGCTTCAATGGTACATCAAGACTTTACTTACACTTCCCGATTATTTTTTTGTTTCTTAATTCCGTAAATAACCTGTTAAATTGTTCAAATGTTGTAAAGTTTGTAAGCGGAAAAACTTCAGTAAATTTATGAAAAAGAATAAGATATTCTGCTCACTGGTTCACATGTATTATTCTATAGGCTAAGTGAAATCTATAGTGTTGTATGGCAATTTAAGAAAGACAGATAGGCCTAATTTATGAAAAAGATATTCCGCTCACTGCTTCACATACCGTACTGTATATTATTCTATAGACTGTATGTCAGCTTCACTTTGTTATATTGTTCGTTTTCCTATAATTAAGTCTGTATCACAATATGTTTAAGACGACGATCGGGTGCAAATACCGTAGAGTGTTATTTACACGGTAGGGTAGAAATACCGCTGGTGGTATTTTCAAGGTCGGGTGCAAATACCAACTCCGATTATTTTAATGTGTACCTAATCCAAAACAAATTGCTATATACGTAATCTGCTTCACATTATCTACTTCTCTTCGTCCAGGAATATTTTGTGCAGGATTTCTCTACAACATTCGTGACGTCACAAAATTTCTCATCGTTTTTCTGACGTTTGTTGCTTCATCAATTTGTGCAACTTGAGGACAGCCAATCACAGCTGAGTATATGGCCTGCTACAACTTGATCTTGGCCAATCACGAGGTAGTATTTACAACGAGGGGCGTGGCGTTCTTGAGGATATTTCGATCCTTGGTCCATCTTCTCTCTCTCTCTCTCTCTCTCTCTCTCTCTCTCTCTCTCTCTCAACCTTTGTGACGTCAGAAAAAGTTGACCAGATTTTCTGATACTTGTCTGATGATCAATGTGTGCAAGAGAGAGAGAGAGAGAGGAATGCGTATGTGCAAATGTGTGCCCGTCTGTCTGTCGATTTCTGTGAGTGTGTGTGTGTGTGTGTATACCGTTCAAAATTAAATTCAAATGAATATAGAAAAGGTAGGTGAGGGTGAAAGAAGGGAAGTTTTTGATTAAGTAGGAGAGACAGTGGTAATAGTGAGAGAAAATAGGGTGTCGGGGCTTGACCCAACGTGCGTGAGTTGAGTATTGGCCTGAAGCAGTATGGCTTGCCAAGAAGGGGGCTGGGGAAGGCTGCAAGATGAAGGCAGGAGATGATGGTGATGATGGTGGTGGTGAAGAAGTCGATGGTGTTATGATCCCCTCGTCGATGGTCTGACAAATCTCCCTGGTGGTTAGGAGATGATGGTGAGTCCGGCGATGTTGTTGCCAGGAGGTGAAGGTAGTGACTCCCGAAGATGGTGGGGTCCACTGACCGAAGGGCGCGATGAATTGGGAGACCAATAGGCACATGGGCCCCCCGATGGAGTCCCAACTGTAGCTTCTTCCATTCTCCCCAGAAGATCACCATCCCCCAACCTCCTCCTCCCCTGCACCTACAGGTGGTGGCGGGCTGCCATGGTAGTTGGCGGGAGCTCTGGTGGTGTTGCAGGTGCCGTGTATGTATACCGTTGTGAAGGGACCAGTTTTTATACCATGTCTGCTCTTTAATTGGATGAGTTTAGCGTTCAACCTGTTTTGCCGAGAGTAATACCGATGATGCCAGATATATTTAGACCAGTTAATTCACAGTGATAAATATAGGAAGCTCTCTGGTTCCTGTTAGTTTATGGTTGTATAATATAGTGATCTTGGTGACATCTGGGGTTTAAAACTACCTAGAATCTTCGGAAATTTTAGTTTTGTAAAGTAGGCAGTGTGACACCCTAGATTTTCTTCGATAATTAATAAATTTATAGAAATATATATATATATATATATATATAGAGAGAGAGAGAGAGAGAGATAATGAGATATATATATATATATATATATATATATATATATATATATATAGATAGCTAGCTAGATAGATAGACATACAGATAAATAGATAGATATATAGAAAAATAGATAAACTATTAATACTGTAAATTAGGGGAGGTGTGGTGGAGTGGTCTTGCCACTGGCCTGGTAATCCAAAGGTCCCGGGTTCAAATCCCGATGTATCAATGGGAAGATATTATTGGGATGGAATTTGTGCTGTACCTGGTATCAGTGCATTACCACAAGCCCACCGAAACGTCAATAAAATACCCTCATTGTTCCCTGATTAAATAGCACTGTTTGAATATTCCCATATTCAAAATATGCTATAGGGGTGCAATGCCTGGTGAGTTATCTGCTCAACAGGTGGCGTTGTGTGTGTGTAAGTGTGAGAGTCCGAGTGTCGAGGGTGAGACAGTGAAGCACGGAAACGAGGTGGCTTCAGAGATGGGGTCGTTTCGGGCCATGAGTGAGCACCGTGCCTCATGTGAAGGCAAGATGGCAGGTGCTCGTTGTACTCTACGTGCTTCACGTGTCTCACTCCCTAGACTGGAACAAGACCTCACGGGCTTCACTGTTCATTGTAAAACGGTGAATGTTAAGGATCTCAGCCTATGCCCGAGAGGAAGTAAGTTGGAATATAGAAAAAAAAAAAAAAAAAAAAAAAGATAAGTTGATAGCTAGATAATGTATGGAATGTTTCAATTACAACATAATAAAACGAAATATATGAATCATGTATTAATGCTTCATCGTCACGACTGTCATAGATATCTCTTATGCTTGTTGAAATCATAAACTGTTAGCTAAAATACAAACAGGATTGATCAAGGAAGATTGCCACACGATTCTAAATAACTGGAAAAGTATCTTGTGCCATCTACCAGAAATCAATACACAAGATTTAGCAATAATTTCAAACGTTGATACAAATTATTGCCTGTTCCACTTTATATACAAAATAAGTTAAGTACTTGGATGTTTTTAATTACAACAAATTCAGCGACTAATATACAAAACCAATTATTTCAAGTGTTATTGAGTGTATTGGTGACTGTGAGAGGCGTCTTTTAATTTCTGATATACTTTTAATATTACGCCTCATATTAATCTTCATATTTCTCCTATGGGTCCCTGGTGGTCCCCCCCTTACCCCTTCCCTATATTTCAGCATTGGCTACTGAGTGTCATATTACTGTACTATAGTCAGTACTCTGATGTTATGTACTGCTGTTCATCCATGCAACATTTTGCACATTGCTCAACCCTCATCGTGAATCAACTTATGCAACATAAGGAGAGCCAATGACAGCGGAGTGTATGTTGAGGTACCACGTTGTCTTGGCCAATCACGAGGCGGTATTGACAACGAGGGGCGTGGCTACGAGGAGATTTTAAAGGTCCTATGACTCTCTCTCTCTCTCTCTCTCTCTCAACCGTTGTGACGTCATAAAAAGTTGACCAGTTTTTATAGCACGTGTCTGGTGATCAATGTGTGCAAGAGAGAGAGAGAGAGAGAGAGAGAGGGAGGGGAGAGACTATAAATACTGCAAATAGATAAATTGATAGCTAGATAATATTTGGTAAAAAAAAAACAAAAAAAAAAAATGCATACTGTGTTAATGCGTTATCGTCACGACTGCCATA
The DNA here is from genome assembly GCA_032716605.1 of Paralithodes platypus. Lineage (NCBI taxonomy): Eukaryota > Metazoa > Arthropoda > Malacostraca > Decapoda > Lithodidae > Paralithodes > Paralithodes platypus. The sequence goes on along the minus strand of CM064488.1, from coordinate 39,128,912 downwards.
GATATCTCCTAAGCTTGTTAAAATCATAAACTGTTGGCCAAAATAGAAATAGGAGTGGCCAAGGAAGATTGCCACAGGATTCTAAATAGCTGGAAAACATGTTGCGCCATCTTCAAGAACTCAATACACAAGATTGATCAATAATTTGCAAACGTTCATTGAAATTACTGAATTATCTAGTTTGTATAAATAATATGTAGGCTGTTCGGATGTTCATAGTTATAACAGATTCAGTGACTATTAGAGACAACCAAATATTTCAAGTGTTGTTGAGTGTATGGTGACTGTGTGAGGCGTCTCGTAATTTCTGATATACTTTTGATATTACACCTCATATTAATCTTCATATTTCTCCTTTGGGTCCCTGGTCCCCCCTTACCCCTTCCATATATTACAGCATTGGCTACTGACTGTCATATTACTATACTATAGTCAGTACTCTGATGTTATGTACTTCTGTTCACATATGCAAAATTTTGCATATTGCTCTACCCTTGTCGTGAATCAGTTTGTGCAACATAAGGAGAGCCAATGACAGCTGAGTGTATGTTGAGGTACCGCGTTGTCTTGGCCAATCACGAGGCCGTACTGACAGCGAGGGGCGTGGCTAGGAGGAGATTTTATAGGTCCTATGACTCACTCTCATACACACACACACACACACTCTCTCTCTCAACAGTTGTGAAGTCATAAAAAAGTTGACCAGTTTTTATAGCATGTGTCTGGTGATCAATGTGTGCAAGAGAGAAATATATATATAGAGAGAGAGAGAGAAATGTATGTAAAATCATTGGTTATAGTGACAGCCATTTAACTTTCTATCCTTATATTATGTGAGTATATTACTACCAATATACTTTTGTAAGCTTATATTATTATGGATACTTTAATAATAACCCTTTAAATAACGTTGATTTGTATACACTGCAGATTCTCCCAATAGAGAGAACTGTGCAACACGTGTCAGCTGTTCCGACTGTTGCAACCCCTTGATCAACAGCTGCACGGTGGTCAACATTCCCAGGTGTGTGTGTGTGTGACGTCATAACCACGTGACCAGGGAGGGAAGGAGCAACATTGACAACAAAGACAACACAGAAATAAAGTCCAGCTATTTTTCTAAGCTATCCTAGAGTTTAGTTCACCTTGACTTATTCTTATCAGTCATAGAGGTACGTAGTGTGTTTACCTTTTATATTTGGAAATCTTGACCAGTTTCAGTGTTGTCAAAGTCCACAGATTAATGCAGTCCAGTAGAAGTTTGAAGGGTTAATGAACATTATAGTCAGTCAGACGTATTATTGATTAAGTCAGTCAGTAGCCAATGTCAAAATCAATAAAAAGAGAAGAGAGGATCAACAGATTATTATCAATCATTAATATTTCATGCATGTTTGTATGGCTCTATATAACAATTAACAAAAAGTTGTGTTTAATCATCTATAAATAAATTTTACTCGTATAGCCTATGTAAAATATGATTTGAAAAGCTATACATTCCCATGTATATTAAAATTCCCTTTCTGTATTAAATATGATTCCAAAACTTGAATACTAGGTCATTATTATTGCACATACCATATTATTTTAATGTGTACCTAATCCAAAACAAATTGCTATATACGTAATCTGCTTCACATTATGTACTTCTGTTCGTCCAGGAATATTGTGTGCAGGATTTCTCTACAACATTCGTGACGTCACAACATTTCTCATCGTTTTTCTGACGTTTGTTGCTTCATCAATTTGTGCAACTTGAGGACAGGCAATCACAGCTGAGTATATGGCCTGCTACAACTTGATCTTGGCCAATCACGAGATAGTATTTACAACGAGGGGCGTGGCGTTCTTGAGGATATTTCGATCCTTGGCCCATCTTCTCTCTCTCTCTCTCTCTCTCTCAACCATTGTGACGTCAGAAAAAGTTGACCAGTTTTTCTGATACTTGTCTGATGATCAATGTGTGCAAGAGAGAGAGAGAGGAATGCGTATGTGCAAATGTGTGCCCGTCTGTCTGTCGATTTATGTGAGTGTGTGTGTGTGTATACCGTTGAAAATTCAATTCAAACTAATATAGAAAAGGTGGGTGAGGGTGAAAGAAGGGAAGTTTTTGGTTAAGTAGGAGAGACAGTGGTAATAGTGAGAGAAAATAGGGTGTCGGGGCTTGACCCAACGTGCGTGAGTTGAGTATTGGCCTGAAGCAGTATGGCTTGCCAAGAAGGGGGCTGGGGAAGGCTGCAAGATGAAGGCAGGAGATGATGGTGGTGGTGAAGAAGTCGATGGTGTTATGATCCCCTCGTCGATGGTCTGACAAATCTCCCTGGTGGTTAGGAGATGATGGTGAGTCCGGCAATGTTGTTGCCAGGAGGTGAAGGTAGTGACTCCCGAAGATGGTGGTGTCCACTGACCGAAGGGCGCGATGAATTGGGGGACCAATAGGCAGATGGGCCCCCATATGGAGTCCCAACTGTAGCTTCTTCCATTCTCCCCAGAAGATCACCATCCCCCAACCTCCTCCTCCCCTGCACCTACAGGTGGTGGCGAGCTGCCATGGTAGTTGGCGGGAGCTCTGGTGGTGTTGCAGGTGTAGTGTATGTATACCGTTGTGAAGGGACCAGTTTTTATACCATTTCTGCTCTTTAATTGGATGAGTTTAGCATTCAACATGTTTTGCCGTGAGTAATACCGATGATGCCAGATATATTTAGACCAGTTAACTCACAGTGATAAATATAGGAAGCTCTCTGGTTCCTGTTAGTTTATGGTTGTATAATATAGTGATCTTGGTGACATCTGGGGTTTAAAACTACCTAGAATCTTCGGAAATTTTAGCTTTGTAAAGTAGGCAGTGTGACACCCTAGATTTTCTTCGATAATTAATAAATTTATAGAAATATATATATATATATATATATATATATATATATATATATATATATATATACATATATATATATATATATATATATATATATATATATATATATATAGAGAGAGAGAGAGTGAGAGAGAGAGAGATATAGATAGATAGACATACAGATAAATATATAGATATATAGAAAAATAGATAAACTATTAATACTGTAAATAGATAAGTTGATAGCTAGATAATGTTTGGGATATGTTTCAATTACAGCATAATAAAACCAAATATATGAATCATGTATTAATGCTTCATCGTCACGACTGTCATAGATATCTCTTATGCTTATTCAAATCATAAACTGTTAGCTAAAATAAAAACAGGATTGATCAAGGAAGATTGCCACAGGAATCTAAATAACTGGAAAAGTATCTTGTGCCATCTACCAGAAATCAATACACAAGATTTAGCAATAATTTCAAACGTTGATACAAATTATTGCCTGTTCCACTTTATATACAAAATAAGTTAAGTACTTGGATGTTTTAATTACAACAAATTCAGCGACTAATATACAAAACCATTTATTTCAAGTGTTATTGAGTGTATTGGTGACTGTGAGAGGCGTCTTTTAATTTCTGATATACTTTTAATATTACGCCTCATATTAATCTTCATATATTTCTCCTATGGGTCCCTGGTGGACCACCCTTACCCCTTCCCTATATTTCAGCATTGGCTACTGACTGTCATATTACTGTACTATAGTCAGTACTCTGATGTTATGTACTTCTGTTCACCCATGCAACATTTTGCACATTGCTCAACCCTCATCGTGAATCAACTTATGCATCATAAGGAGAGCCAATGACAGCGGAGTGTATGTTGAGGTACCACGTAGTCTTGGCCAATCACGAGGCGGTATTGACAACGAGGGGCGTGGCTACGAGGAGATTTAAATGGTCCTATGACTCTCTCTCTCAACAGTTGTGACGTCATAAAAAGTTTACCAGTTTTTATAGCACGTGTCTGGTGATCAATGTGTGCAAGAGAGAGAGAGAGAGAGGGAGGGGAGAGACTATAAATACTGCAAATAGATAAATTGATAGCTAGATAATATTTGGTATATGCATACAAAAAAAACCCAAAAAAAAAACAAATATGCATACTGTGTTAATGCGTTATCGTCACGACTGCCATAGATATCTCCTAAGCTTGTTAAAATCATAAACTGTTGGCCAACATAGAAATAGGATTGGCCAAGGAAGATTGCCACAGGATTCTAAATAGCTGGAAAACATATTGCGCCATCTTCAAGAACTCAATACACAAGATTGATCAATAATTTGCAAACGTTCATTGAAATTACTGAATTATCTAGTTTGTATAAATAATATGTAAGCTGTTCGGATGTTCATAGTTATAACAAATTCAGTGACTAATAGAGACAACCAAATATTTCAAGTGTTGTTGAGTGTATGGTGACTGTGTGAGGCGTCTCGTAATTTCTGATATACTTTTGATATACACCTCATATTAATCTTCATATTTCTCCTTTGGGTCCCTGGTCCCCCCTTACCCCTTCCATATATTACAGCATTGGCTACTGACTGTCATATTACTATACTATAGTCAGTACTCTGATGTTATGTACTTCTGTTCACATATGCAAAATGTTGCATATTGCTCTACCCTTGTCGTGAATCAGTTTGTGCAACATAAGGAGAGCCAATGACAGCTGAGTGTATGTTGAGGTACCGCGTTGTCTTGGCCAATCACGAGGCGGTATTGACAGCGAGGGCGTGGCTAGGAGGAGATTTTAAAGATCCTATGACTCTCTCACTCTCACACACACACACACACACTCTCTCTCTCTCTCTATCTCAACAGTTGTGAAGTCATAAAAAGTTTACCAGTTTTTATAGCACGTGCCTGGTGATCAATGTGTGCAAGAGAGAAAGAGAGAGAGAGAGAAAAATGTATGTAAACTCATTTGTTATAGTGATAGCGATTTAACTTTCTATCCTTATATTATGTGAGTATATTACTACCAATATACTTTTGTAAGCGTATATTATTATGGATACTTTAATACTATCCCTTTAAATAACGTTGATTTGTATACACTGCAGATTCTCCCAATAGAGAGAACTGTGCAACACGTGTCAGCTGTTCCGACTGTTGCAACCCCTTGATCAACAGCTGCACGGTGGTCAACATTCCCAGGTGTGTGTGTGTGTGACGTCATAACCACGTGACCAGGGAGGGAAGGAGCAACATTGACAACAAAGACAACACAGAAATAAAGTCCAGCTATTTTTCTAAGCTATCCTAGAGTTTAGTTCACCTTGACTTATTCTTATCAGTCATAGAGGTATAGAGGTACGTAGTGTGTTTACCTTTTATATTTGGAAATCTTGACCAGTTTCAGTGTTGTCAAAGTCCACAGATTAATGCAGTCCAGTGGAAGTTTGAAGGGTTAATGAACATTATAGTCAGTCAGACGTATTATTGATTAAGTCAGTCAGTAGCCAATGTCAAAATCAATAAAAAGAGAAGAGAGGATCAACAGATTATTATCAATCATTAATATTTCATGTATGTTTGTATGGCTCTATATAACAATTAACAATAAGTTGTGTTTAATCATCTATAATAAATTTTACTCGTATAGCCTATGTAAAATATGATTTGAAAAGGTATACATTCCCATGTATATTAAAATTCCCTTTCTGTATTAAATATGATTCCAAAACTTGAATACTCGGCCATTATTATTGAACTTACCATATTATTTTAGGACGTGGGTATTTGCACCCGACCGTGAAAATACCGCGAGCGGTATTTTCACCCTACCGTGTTAATAACACTGAACGTTATTTGCACCCGATGGTCATCTTTATTTTGCGATACCGACATTAATACAGACCCACTTATACTGTTTGAATTTCATTTTTGTCCTTATCTAGCATTACTGTTCTTGTTTTTATATATATCCCATCATGTCACAAAAAGCTTGTAGAACATTTTGAATAATTTCACCAGTTTCATTTCTCACAAATGCATAGGCCTACACAATGCATAGGCTACATCTCAGAGTCAGAGACTCGGACACAATTCCAAAGTAACTATTTTGGAGTGGTTCGTACCCGAATTGGTACTTATAACCGAAACTACCACTAATTATTTCTCAATATTTGAAGGCTATTATAGAATGAGAATGTTGCAAAGATCATATTAATATTTGTTTCAACCTCCGGAGATACATTTTATGTGCACTATATAAAGTACTGTAAAAAAAAAATCCCTATAACTTTCCCTATTAACGGCAGTGAAACTCTTATTAAGCCCCTTACTGTTAAAATATATACTGATTTCAATAATTCATGGGGGGAGGGGGAGGGGGGGGGGGGGGGCAAAGCCCCCCCTCAACCCATCATGTATCCAAAGGCAAAACATATTGTATATATACTCTGAAAATGACTTACATGATCTGAGTATTTTAAGATTGTTGGATAATGGGAGAAATAACATTTACCGGGGATTGTAACTAATTTCAACTACTGTATAATGATGAAAACTACCTAAAACAAAAAACAAAAACCATGGGGAAATTAGTGGTAGTTTCGGTTATATTTTCCCTAGAATTAAGTTGTTTGTTTGCTGGTTGCATATTCATCACTTCATTCAACTCTTTTCGTTGATCATCTGTCAAACGGCGATGTTGGCTGTAATATAGTTGCAGTTCTAAGTTTACTTTATGATTGTGAATTAGATTTAATCGTGTCAGCTTAAGACCATCTTTTGATGCAGACAGGGACACCTGGTATTAGTGAGCTGGGTCTATAATTAGGCCTTTTACTTAGGGTTGAGTGTGAGAGGGATCTGCCTTGTGTGGGTCAATCGGCTTTCCGCAGACTCCCATTTTCTTATGTTCTTATAGATTGGCAACCACATGGTAGATACGGTCCTCTGTTTTATCCGTTAACCCATCCCCTTCTCTCTTGGTGCTTATTATCCGCTTCAATGGTACATAAAGACTTTACTTACACTTCCCGATTATTTTTTTGTTTCTTAATTCCGTAAATAACCTGTTAAATTGTTCAAATGTTGTAAAGTTTGTAAGCGTAAAAACATCAGTAAATTTATGAAGAAGAATAAGATATTCTGCTCACTGGTTCACATGTATTATTCTATAGGCTAAGTGAAATCTATAGTGTTGTATGGCAATTTAAGAAAGACAGATAGGCCTAATTTATGAAAAAGATATTCCGCTCACTGCTTCACATACCGTACTGTATATTATTCTATAGACTGTATGTCAGCTTCACTTTGTTATATTGTTCGTTTTTCTATAATTAAGTCTGTATCACAATATTTTTAAGACGACGATCGGGTGCAAATACCGTAGAGTGTTATTTACACGGTAGGGTGGAAATACCGCTGGTGGTATTTTCACGGTCGGGTGCAAATACCAACTCCGATTATTTTAATGTGTACCTAATCCAAAACAAATTGCTATATACGTAATCTGCTTCACATTATGTACTTCTGTTCGTCCAGGAATATTTTGTGCAGGATTTCTCTACAACATTCGTGACGTCACAACATTTCTCATCGTTTTTCTGACGTTTGTTGCTTCATCAATTTGTGCAACTTGAGGACAGCCAATCACAGCTGAGTATATGGCCTGCTACAACTTGATCTTGGCCAATCACGAGGTAGTATTTACAACGAGGGGGGTGGCGTTCTTGAGGATATTTCGATCCTTGGTCCATCTACGCATTGACAAACAGAGCTCAAAGAGAACTTGACAAAGTAGCACAATGGGAGCAAAAATGGCGGATTCAGGCTCATCCTCAAAAATCACACGTCACATACTTTGCCAAGGGACATCTCCGCCCACGACCCTTATTCCAGAACTCCCGAGCACCTGTCCCTAACCGCACACAAATAAATGTCTCTCCCACAAACAAAGTACTCGGCCTCACATTCGACAAAAACATCCGATTCCACAAACAAGCACAAACTTCCATTGCCATTGCATCAAAATCACTACAAACCATCTATCGTTTCAGAAATGCCTCAATAAAAACCAAGCTTCACTTATACAAAGCACTTATAAGACCTCTTTTGTGCTACGTCCCACTCAGCATTTCACTTTCGGCCCCTACCAACCAACTAAAATATCAAAGAATACAAAATAAAGCACTGAGGTGGATGTTCGGGACTCAGTGGTATGAGTTCCAGACGGCACAACATCTTCACAATCTAGCCCACATCCCCCCTCTAAATACTTATTGGCAGCAATTAGCAGAAAAACAAATTATAAAACTTGAGACCTTTCATGATAACTTCATCCAAATTTTCAACATAATTTTACACCGCCCCTTGTCAAACCTCCTTCACCCCAACAACAGAGAGGCACCCATTCCAATATTCACTTAAAATCAGGATTGGTAGAGGAGGTGGGTCATGCCGGCTCGTCCACAGTCCAGCCTCCCTACCACTCCTGACCTAGATTCCTAGCTTCACTTCCCATTAAAATGTATAATTTCACAGACAAAGTACAAGACAACAACCTTTTAACGTAACTCCTATAATAATAACAGTACAGCCTTCTTACAGGTTCTGCCACTGACAAACTTCCCCAGCAGTACCCCTTTTGACTCAATGCCACCCAAAATTACCTCCCCCTATACCATTTTCGAATACTACCACCCAAAAATACAACCCCAAAACATGCAAGCACTTTCGATTTTATACCACCCAAAAATTAACTTGCTCCCCATCCCTTGCCCCCTTCTTGGCAAGCCATCCTGAATCTCATTAAAGTAACTTCTCCAACTAAATCAACTCAACCCCAGCTCAATTATTCAACTCACGCACGTTGGGTCAAGCCCCGACACCCTATTTCTCCCACTATTATCACTGTCTCTCCTACTTAACCAATAAAAACTTCCCTTCTTTCACCCTCACCCACCTTTTCTATATTTATTCATTCATTCATTCATTCTTCTCTCTCAACCTTTGTGACGTCAGAAAAAGTTGACCAGTTTTTCTGATACTTGTCTGATGATCAATGTGTGCAAGAGAGAGAGAGAGGAATGCGTATGTGCAAATGTGTGCCCGTCTGTCTGTCGATTTCTGTGAGTGTGTGTGTGTGTGTATACCGTTCAAAATTCAATTCAAATGAATATAGAAAAGGTGGGTGAGGGTGAAAGAAGGGAAGTTTTTGGTTAAGTAAAATTACAGTGGTAATAGTGAGAGAAAATAGGGTGTCGGGGCTTGACCCAACGTGCGTGAGTTGAGTATTGGGCTGAATCAGTATGGCTTGCCAAGAAGGGGGCTGGGGAAGGCTGCAAGATGAAGGCAGGAGATGATGGTGATGATGGTGGTGGTGAAGAAGTCGATGGTGTTATGATCCCCTCGTCGATGGTCTGACAAATCTCCCTGGTGGTTAGGAGATGATGGTGAGTCCGGCGATGTTGTTGCCAGGAGGTGAAGGTAGTGACTCCCGAAGGTGGTGATGTCCACTGACCGAAGGGCGCGATGAATTGGGAGACCAATAGGCACATGGGCCCCCGATGGAGTCCCAACTGTAGCTTCTTCCATTCTCCCCAGAAGATCACCATCGCACAACCTCCTCCTCCCCTGCACCTACAGGTGGTGGCGGGCTGCCATGGTAGTTGGCGGGAGCTCTGTTGGTGTTGTAGGTGCAGTGTATGTATACCGTTGTGAAGGGACCAGTTTTTATACCATGTCTGCTCTTTAATTGGATGAGTTTAGCGTTCAACCTGTTTTGCCGAGAGTAATACCGATGATGCCAGATATATTTAGACCCGTTAATTCACAGTGATAAATGTAGGAAGCTCTCTGGTTCCTGTTAGTTTATGGTTGTATAATATAGTGATCTTGGTGACATCTGGGGTTTAAAACTACCTAGAATCTTCGGAAATTTTAGCATTGTAAAGTAGGCAGTGTGACACCCTAGATTTTCTTCGATAATTAATAAATTTATAGATATATATATACAGGGTGATTCAGTAACCCTTTTCATAAATTTAATGGCAAATTCGGGAGACAAAAATAAGACTAATTTACTCTATGACCCTTAGGGTGAGTCTTTGATATGATGGAGATATTACACCTTTAAAGTTATCAATAGATAGAAAAGAAAAAAATCTAAGGAGTGAGAATGAAAATGTCGTTGCTAACTGGCAGGGTAGCGTAACCAAGACTTGGTATCAAAATGGCTGCATACGGTAGCTGGATGCAGTTCGTTTCGCAATTTACAAAGGTACATTACTACTGTATTTGTATTATCATCATCATTTTTATTAATAATCATTGTATTAGTAGTAGTAGTAGCAAGGGGAGAAGCAGGCGGCGGAGGATAAGTAAGAGGAAGAGGAGGAGGAGTAAGTGGTGGAAGAGGGGTAAGTGGATGAGGAGGGATCTTCCTGCCGACTTTGAGCTTTGATACTCCGCTCGTCTTAATGAATCTTGAATCAATCTGTACATGAATCTAAAGATTGTTTCTTTGCTTACACGTGGTATGTAAATGGTTGCATATGGTAGCAGTTGTCTCAATGCTCAAAAGAACATTAGCATTTTATCACCATCATCATAATTATTACTCTATTCATCGTAGCTGTAGTAGTAGTAGTAATAGTCGTAGTTGTATTATTATTATTATTATTATTATTATTATTATTATTATTAGGTCAAGTTATGTCATTAGCATGTTATCATTAAATATTTATACAGTATTGTGAAATTTATTGTTATTATTATTGATTGGTGCTGTTGATGGTTGTACAGTAATTGTTTCATGTGGTGCTTTAAAGCTTCTCATTATGTTGGTTTTTGTTATTATTTTATCATAAATAAATGTATGGTTAATGAAAATCTCATGTTTGTACATACTTTATTTACACATACTTTACAATACAGTATTACAGTATACATTTTGATACCAAGTCTTGGTTACACTACCCTGCCAGTTAGCAACCACATTTTCATTTTCACTCCTTAGATTTTTTTCTTTGCTATCTATCGATAACTTTAAAGGTGTAATATCTCCATCATATCAAAGACTCACCCTAAGGGTCATAGAGTAAATTAGTCTTATTTTTGTCTCCCGAATTTGCCATTAAATTTATGAAAAGGGTTACTGAATCACCCTGTATATATATATATATATATATAAATATATATACATAAATATATATATATATATATATATATATATATATATATATATATATATATATATATATAGAGAGAGAGAGAGAGAGAGATAATGAGAGAGATATATATATGATAGCTAGCTAGATAGATAGACATACAGATAAATAGATAGATATATAGAAAAATAGATAAACTATTAATACTGTAAATAGATAAGTTGATAGCTAGATAATGTATGGAATGTTTCAATTACAACATAATAAAACCAAATATATGAATCATGTATTAATGCTTCATCGTCACGACTGTCATAGATATCTCTTATGCTTGTTGAAATCATAAACTGTTGGCTAAAATACAAACAGGATTGATCAAGGAAGATTGCCACACGATTCTAAATAACTGGAAAAGTATCTTGTGCCATCTACCAGAAATCAATACACAAGATTTAGCAATAATTTCAAACGTTGATACAAATTATTGCCTGTTCCACTTTATATACAAAATAAGTTAAGTACTTGGATGTTTTTAATTACAACAAATTCAGCGACTAATATACAAAACCAATTATTTCAAGTGTTATTGAGTGTATTGGTGACTGTGCGAGGCGTCTTTTAATTTCTGATATACTTTTAATATTACGCCTCATATTAATCTTCATATTTCTCGTATGGGTCCCTGGTGGTCCCCCCCTTACCCCTTCCCTATATTTCAGCATTGGCTACTGAGTGTCATATTACTGTACTATAGTCAGTACTCTGATGTTATGTACTGCTGTTCATCCATGCAACATTTTGAACATTGCTCAACCCTCATCGTGAATCAACTTATGCAACATAAGGAGAGCCAATGACAGCGGAGTGTATGATGAGGTACCACGTTGTCTTGACCAATCACGAGGCGGTATTGACAACGAGGGGCGTGGCTACGAGGAGATTTTAAAGGTCCTATGATTCTCTCTCTCTCTCTCTCTCTCTCAACAGTTGTGACGTCATAAAAAGTTGACCAGTTTTTATAGCACGTGTCTGGTGATCAATGTGTGCAAGAGAGAGAGAGAGAGAGAGAGAGAGAGAGAGAGAGAGAGAGAGAGAGAGAGAGAGAGAGAGAGAGAGAGAGAGGGAGGGGAGAGACTATAAATACTGCAAATAGATAAATTGATAGCTAGATAATATTTGGTAAAAAAAAAAAAAAAAAAAAAAAAAAAATGCATACTGTGTTAATGCGTTATCGTCACGACTGCCATAGATATCTCCTAAGCTTGTTAAAATCATAAGCTGTTGGCCAAAATAGAAATAGGATTGGCCAAGGAAGATTGTCACAGGATTCTAAATAGATGGAAAACATGTTGCGCCATCTTCAAGAACTCAATACACAAGATTGATCAATAATTTGCAAACGTTCATTGAAATTACTGAATTATCTAGTTTGTATAAATAATATGTAGGCTGTTCGGATGTTCATAGTTATAACAAATTCAGTGACTATTAGAGACAACCAAATATTTCAAGTGTTGTTGAGTGTATGGTGACTGTGTGAGGCGTCTCGTAATTTCTGATATACTTTTGATATTACACCTCATATTAATCTTCATATTTCTCCTTTGGGTCCCTGGTCCCCCCTTACCCCTTCCATATATTACAGCATTGGCTACTGACTGTCATATTACTATACTATAGTCAGTACTCTGATGTTATGTACTTCTGTTCACATATGCAAAATTTTGCATATTGCTCTACCCTTGTTGTGAATCAGTTTGTGCAACATAAGGAGAGCCAATGACAGCTGAGTGTATGTTGAGGTACCGCGTTGTCTTGGCCAATCACGAGGCCGTACTGACAGCGAGGGGCGTGGCTAGGAGATTTTATAGGTCCTATGACTCACTCTCACACACACACACACACACTCTCTCTCTCAACAGTTGTGAAGTCATAAAAAAGTTGACCAGTTTTTATAGCACGTGTCTGGTGATCAATGTGTGCAAGAGAGAAATATATATATATATATATATATATATAGAGAGAGAGAGAGAAATGTATGTAAAATCATTGGTTATAGTGACAGCCATTTAACTTTCTATCCTTATATTATGTGAGTATATTACTACCAATATACTTTTGTAAGCTTATATTATTATGGATACTTTAATAATAACCCTTTAAATAACGTTGATTTGTATACACTGCAGATTCTCCCAATATAGAGAACTGTGCAACACGTGTCAGCTGTTCCGACTGTTGCAACCCCTTGATCAACAGCTGCACGGTGGTCAACATTCCCAGGTGTGTGTGTGTGTCGTGTGACGTCATAACCACGTGACCAGGGAGGGAAGGAGAAACATTGACAACAAAGACAACACAGAAATAAAGTCCAGCTATTTTTCTAAGCTATCCTAGAGTTTAGTTCACCTTGACTTATTATTTTCAGTCATAGAGGTACGTAGTGTGTTTACCTTTTATATTTGGAAATCTTGACCAGTTTCAGTGTTGTCAAAGTCCACAGATTAATGCAGTCCAGTAGAAGTTTGAAGGGTTAATGAACATTATAGTCAGTCAGACGTATTATTGATTAAGTCAGTCAGTAGCCAATGTCAAAATCAATAAAAAGAGAAGAGAGGATCAACAGATTATTATCAATCATTAATATTTCATGTATGTTTGTATGGCTCTATATTACAATTACCAAAAAGTTGTGTTTAATCATCTATAAATAAATTTTACTCGTATAGCCTATGTAAAATATGATTTGAAAAGCTATACATTCCCATGTATATTAAAATTCCCTTTCTGTATTAAATATGATTCCAAAACTTGAATACTCGGCCATTATTATTGAACTTACCATATTATTTTAATGTGTACCTAATCCAAAACAAATTGCTATATACGTAATCTGCTTCACATTATGTACTTCTGTTCGTCCAGGAATATTTTATGCAGGATTTCTCTACAACATTCGTGACGTCACAACATTTCTCATCGTTTTTCTGACGTTTGTTGCTTCATCAATTTGTGCAACTTGAGGACAGGCAATCACAACTGAGTATATGGCCTGCTACAACTTGATCTTGGCCAATCACGAGGTAGTATTTACAACGAGGGGCGTGGCGTTCTTGAGGATATTTCGATCCTTGGCCCATCTCTCTCTCTCTCTGTCTCTCTCTCTCTCTCTCTCTCTCTCTCTCTCTCTCTCTCTCTCTCTCTCAACCATTGTGACGTCAGAAAAAGTTGACCAGTTTTTCTGATACTTGTCTGATGATCAATGTGTGCAAGAGAGAGAGAGAGAGAGAGAGGAATGCGTATGTGCAAATGTGTGCCCGTCTGTCTGTCGATTTCTGTGAGTGTGTGTGTGTGTGTATACCGTTCAAAATTCAATTCAAATGAATATAGAAAAGGTGGGTGAGAGTGAAAGAAGGGAAGTTTTTGGTTAAGTAGGAGAGACAGTGGTAATAGTGAGAGAAAATAGGGTGTCGGGGCTTGAACCAACGTGCGTGAGTTGAGTATTGGGCTGAATCAGTATGGCTTGCCAAGAAGGGGGCTGGGGAAGGCTGCAAAATGAAGGCAGGTGGTGATGGTGGTGGTGAAGAAGTCGATGGTGTTATGATCCCCTCGTCGATGGTCTGACAAATCTCCCTGGTGGTTAGGAGATGATGGTGAGTCCGGCGATGTTGTTGCCAGGAGGTGAAGGTAGTGACTCCCGAAGGTGGTGGTGTCCACTGACCGAAGGGCGCGATGAATTGGGAGACCAATAGGCACATGGGCCCCCAGATGGAGTCCCAATTGTAGCTTCTTCTATTCTCCCCAGAAGATCACCATCCCCCAACCTCCTCCTCCCCTGCACCTACAGGTGGTGGCGGGCTGCCATGGTAGTTGGCGGGAGCTCTGGTGGTATTGCAGATGCAGTGTATGTATACCGTTGTGAAGGGACCAGTTTTTATACCATGTCTGCTCTTTAATTGGATGAGTTTAGCGTTCAACCTGTTTTGCCGAGAGTAATACCGATGATGCCAGATATATTTAGACCAGTTAACTCACAGTGATAAATATAGGAAGCTCTCTGGTTCCTGTTAGTTTATGGTTGTATAATATAGTGATCTTGGTGACATCTGGGGTTTAAAATTACCTAGAATCTTCGGAAATTTTAGCTTTGTAAAGTAGGCAGTGTGACACCCTAGATTTTCTTCGATAATTAATACAATTTATAGAAATATATATATATACCGGTATATATATATATATATATATATATATATATATATATATATATATATATATTATATATAAATATATACATGTATACATAAATATATATATATATATATAATATATATATATATATATATATATATATATATATATATATATATATATATAGAGAGAGAGAGAGAGAGAGAGAGATAATGAGATTTATATATATATATATATATATAGATAGCTAGCTAGATAGATAGACATACAGATAAATAGATAGATATATAGACAAATAGATACACTATTAATACTGTAAATAGATAAGTTGATAGCTAGATAATGTTTGGGATATGTTTCAATTACAGCATAATAAAACCAAATATATGAATCATGTATTAATGCTTCATCGTCACGACTGTCATAGATATCTCTTATGCTTGTTGAAATTATAAACTGTTAGCTAAAATATAAACAGGATTGATCAAGGAAGATTGCCACAGGAATCTAAATAACTGGAAAAGTATCTTGTGCCATCTACCAGAAATCAATACACAAGATTTAGCAATAATTTCAAACGTTGATACAAATTATTGCCTGTTCCACTTTAGATACAAAATAAGTTAAGTACTTGGATGTTTTTAATTACAACAAATTCAGCGACTAATATACAAAACCAATTATTTCAAGTGTTATTGAGTGTATTGGTGACTGTGAGAGGCGTCTTTTAATTTCTGATATACTTTTAATATTACGCCTCATATTAATCTTCATATTTCTCCTATGGGTCCCTGGTGGTCCCCCCCCTTACGCCTTCCCAATATTTCAGCATTGGCTACTGACTGTCATATTACTGTACTATAGTCAGTACTCTGATGTTATGTACTTCTGTTCACCCATGCAACATTTTGCACATTGTTCAACCCTCATCGTGAATCAACTTATGCAACATAAGGAGAGCCAATGACAGCGGAATGTATGTTGAGATACCACGTTGTCTTGGCCAATCACGAGGCGGTATTGACAACGAGGGGCGTGGCTACGAGGAGATTTTAAAGGTCCTATGACTCTCTCTCTCTCTCTCTCTCAACAGTTGTGACGTTATAAAAATTTGACCAGTTTTTATAGCACGTGTCTGGTGATCAATGTGTGCAAGAGAGAGAGAGAGGGAGGGGAGAGACTATAAATGCTGCAAATAGATAAATTGATAGCTAGATAATATTTGGTATATGCATTAAAAAAAAAGAAAAAAAAAATGCATAGGCCTACTGTGTTAATGCTTTATCGTCACGACTGCCATAGATATCTCCTAAGCTTGTTAAAATCATAAACTGTTGGCCAAAATAGAAATAGGATTGGCCAAGGAAGATTGCCACAGGATTCTAAATAGCTGGAAAACATATTGCGCCATCTTCAAGAACTCAATACACAAGATTGATTAATAATTTGCAAACGTTCATTGAAATTTCTGAATTATCTAGTTTGTACCTGTATTAATAATATGTAAGCTGTTCGGATGTTCATAGTTATAACAAATTCAGTGACTATTAGACAACCAAATATGTCAAGTGTTGTTGAGTGTATGGTGACTGTGTGAGGCGTCTCGTAATTTCTGATATACTTTTGATATTACACCTCATATTAATCTTCATATTTCTCCTTTGGGTCCCTGGTCCCCCCTTACCCCTTCCATATATTACAGCATTGGCTACTGACTGTCATATTACTATACTATAGTCAGTACTCTGATGTTATGTACTTCTGTTCACATATGCAAAATTTTGCACATTGATCTACCCTTGTCGTGAATCAGTTTGTGCAACATAAGGAGAGCCAATGGCAGATGAGTGTATGTTGAGGTACCGCGTTGTCTTGGCCAATCACGAGGCGGTACTGACAGCGAGGGGCGTGGCTAGGAGGAGATTTTAAAGATCCTATGACTCTCTCACTCTCACACACACACACACACTCTCTTTCTCTCTATCTCAACAGTTGTGAAGTCATAAAAAGTTTACCAGTTTTTATAGCACGTGTCTGGTGATCAATGTGTGCAAGAGAGAAAGAGAGAGAGAGAAATGTATGTAAAATAATTTGTTATAGTGATAGCCATTTAAGTTTCTATCCATATATTATGTGAGTATATTACTACCAATTATATACTTTTGTAAGCTTATATTATTATGGCTACTTTAATAATAACCCTTTAAATAACGTTGATTTGTATACACTGCAGATTCTCCCAATAGAGAGAACTGTGCAACACGTGTCAGCTGTTCCGACTGTTGCAACCCCTTGATCAACAGCTGCACGGTGGTCAACATTCCCAAGTGTGTGTGTGACGTCATAACCACGTGACCAGGGATGGAAGGAGCAACATTGACAACAAAGACAACACAGAAATAAAGTCCAGCTATTTTTCTAAGCTATCCTAGAGTTTAGTTCACCTTGACTTATTCTTTTCAGTCATAGAGGTACGTAGTGTGTTTACCTTTTATATTTGGAAATCTTGACCAGTTTCAGTGTTGTCAAAGTCCACAGATTAATGCAATCCAGTAGAAGTTTGAAGGGTTAATGAACATTATAGTCAGTCAGACGTATTATTGATTAAGTCAGTCAGTAGCCAATGTCAAAATCAATAAAAAGAGAAGAGAGGATCAACAGATTATTATCAATCATTAATATTTCATGTATGTTTGTATGGCTCTATATAACAATTAACAAAAAGTTGTGTTTAATCATCTATAAATAAATTTTACTCGTATAGCCTATGTAAAATATGATTTGAAAAGCTATACATTCCCATGTATATTAAAATTCCCTTTCTGTATTAAATATGATTCCAAAACTTGAATACTCGGCCATTATTATTGAACTTACCATATTATTTTAATGTGTACCTAATCCAAAACAAATTGCTATATACGTAATCTGCTTCACATTATGTACTTCTGTTCGTCCAGGAATATTTTGTGCAGGATTTTTCTACAACATTCATGACGTCACAACATTTTCATCGTTTTTCTGACGTTTGTTGCTTCATCAATTTGTGCAACTTGAGGACAGCCAATCACAGCTGAGTATATGGCTTGCTACAACTTGATCTTGGCCAATCACGAGGTAGTATTTACAACGAGGGGGGTGGCGTTCTTGAGGATATTTCGATCCTTGGCCCATCTTCTCTCTCTCTCTCTCTGTCTCTCAACCATTGTGACGTCAGAAAAAGTTGACCAGTTTTTCTGATACTTGTCTGATGATCAATGTGTGCAAGAGAGAGAGAGAGAGAGAGAGGAATGCGTATGTGCAAATGTGTGCCCGTCTGTCTGTCGATTTCTGTGAGTGTGTGTGTGTGTGTATACCGTTCAAAATTCAATTCAAATGAATATAGAAAAGGTGGGTGAGGGTGAAAGAAGGGAAGTTTTTGGTTAAGTAGGAGAGACAGTGGTAATAGTGAGAGAAAATAGGGTGTCGGGGCTTGACCCAACGTGCGTGAGTTGAGTATTGGGCTGAAACAGTATGGCTTTTTTTTTTTGTTTTTTTTTTTTTTCTATGTGATTGAGGGAGGCAAAAGGCATAACTGCCTATAGCGAGTGCCTCCCCCATAGTTGAAAGAGTGACAGGGCCAAAATCAAGGGACGTTCGAGCCAAAATGCCTGGACACACGGAGTTTGAAGCAATTTAAGTCATAGGAAGAGGGAAAGACTGATTCTGGGAGAGAGTTCCAGAGCTCAGATGTTGAGTAGAAGAAAGTTTGAGAGTAACGTTTCACTCTTGGGTTGGAGAGTTGCACAGAGTAGGGGTGGGATTGAGTTGCAAGACGGGTACCACGTGCCCTACGTAAAGGAGGTGGTATGCACTGGGATAGCTCTGAGGAACACTGATTATTATAGTAGCGATAGAATAGCGAGAGAGATGCAACATTGCGGCGGAGAGAGAGAGATTGCAGAGAGTTGGTGAGTGGACGGGAGTTAATGATACGAAAGGCCTTCCTTTCAACTTTGTCTAGGAGAGCGGTGTGAGAGGAACCTCCCCACACATGTGAACAATACTCAATACAAGGGCGCACTATGCCCCTGTACAGAGCAAGAAGCTGTGCAGGGGAAAAGAACCCCCTAAGGCGGTTGAGCACACACCCAGCTTCTGGGAGGCTGCCTTAGCAAGACTGGTAATATGGTCCTTCCAAATGAGAGCAGAAGAAAAAGAGACACCAAGAATATTGAGAGAAGATGAAGGGTTGATTTTTGTATTGTTGAAGAATAAGGGATAGTCCGCTGGGAGATCCTGACGGGTAGATAGATGGAGAAATTGGGTTTTGGAAGCATTAAAGTTAACAAGGTTTTCTCTGCCCCAATTGGAAATAGTATTTAGATCAGAATTTAAGAGTTTCTATGGCTTCATTACGTTTGTCGTTGAGGGATTGCTGGCTGGGGCGTTCTGAAAAACTAATGGAGTAGTGTAAGGTTGAGTCGTCTGCGTATGAATGGATGGGAATTAAGGTACAGTTAAGGAGATCATTTATAAAAATTAGAAAGAGAATAGGAGATAGGACAGAGCCCTGAGGAACACCGGAGTTTATAGGGTGAGGAAGTGAACAATGGCCGTCCACAACCGCAGCTATGGAACGGCCGGAAAGGAAATTAGAGACAAAGGCACAGATGGAGGGATAGAAACCGAAGGAGGGTAGTTTAGAAATTAAAGATTTATGCCAGACTCTATCGAAGGCTTTCGATATGTCTAGTGCAATAGAAAAAGTCTCACCGAAGTCCCGAAAGGAGGATGACCAAGAGTTAGTAAGATATGAAAGAAGATCACCAGTAGAGCGACCCTTAAGGAAGCCATACTGGCGATCTGAGAGCAGATTATGAGAAGAGAAATGCTTAAGAATTTGGAAGCAAGAATAGTTTCAAAAACTTTAGAAAGACAGGAGATAAGAGCAATTGGACGATAGTTGGAGGGTTGAGAGCGGTCACCCTTCTTTGGGACAGGTTGAATGTGAGCAAACTTCCAGCATGAAGGGAAGACGTTAGAGGATAGACAGAGACGAAAGAGTTTGCCTAGGCAGGGAGTCAGCACGGAAGCACAGTTTTTGAGAACAACAGGAGGAACACCGTCCGGACCGTACGCCTTATTAGTGTTAAGCCCAGAGAGGGTAGAAAGTACATCTTTAGAAGAGATTAGGATATTAGGCATAAGTAAGAGAGAGGAGGGCGGAGAGGGAGGAATAGCACCGGAATCATCCAAGGCTTGCCAAGAAGGGGGCTGGGGAAGGCTGCAAGATGAAGGCAGGAGATGATGGTGGTGGTGAAGAAGTCGATGGTGTTATGATCCCCTCGTCGATGGTCTGACAAATCTCCCTGGTGGTTAGGAGATGATGGTGAGTCCGGCAATATTGTTGCCAGGAGGTGAAGGTAGTGACTCCCGAAGATGGTGGTGTCCACTGACCGAAGGGCGCGATGAATTGGGGGACCAATAGGCACATGGGCCCCCATTTGGAGTCCCATCTGTAGCTTCTTCCATTCTCCCCAGAAGATCACCATCCCCCAACCTCCTCCTCCCCTGCACCTACAGGTGGTGGCGAGCTGCCATGGTAGTTGGCGGGAGCTCTGGTGGTGTTGCAGGTGCAGTGTATGTATACCGTTGTGAAGGGACCAGTTTTTATACCATGTCTGCTCTTTAATTGGATGAGTTTAGCGTTCAACCTGTTTTGCCGAGAGTAATACCGATGATGCCAGATATATTTAGACCAGTTAACTCACAGTGATAAAAATAGGAAGCTCTCTGGTTCCTGTTAGTTTATGGTTGTATAATATAGTGATCTTGGTGACATCTGGGGTTTAAAACTACCTAGAATCTTCGGAAATTTTAGCCTTCTAAAGTAGGCAGTGTGACACCCTAGATTTTCTTCGATAATTAATAAATTTATAGAAATATATATACTGTATATATATAATTATATATATATATACATATATATATATATATATATATATATATATATATATATATATATATATATATATATAAATATATATACATATATATACATATATATATATATATATATATATATATATATAGAGAGAGAGAGAGAAAGAGAGAGAGATAATGAGAGAGAGATATATATATATAGATAGCTAGCTAGATAGATAGACATACAGATAAATAGATAGATATATAGAAAAATAGATAAACTATTAATACTGTAAATAGATAAGTTGATAGCTAGATAATGTTTGGGATATGTTTCAATTACAGCATAATAAAACCAAATATATGAATCATGTATTAATGCTTCATCGTCACGACTGTCATAGATATCTCTTATGCTTATTCAAATCATAAACTGTTAGCTAAAATAAAAACAGGATTGATCAAGGAAGATTGCCACAGGAATCTAAATAACTGGAAAAGTATCTTGTGCCATCTACCAGAAATCAATACACAAGATTTAGCAATAATTTCAAACGTTGATACAAATTATTGCCTGTTCCACTTTATATACAAAATAAGTTAAGTACTTGGATGTTTTAATTACAACAAATTCAGCGACTAATATACAAAACCAATTATTTGAAGTGTTATTGAGTGTATTGGTGAGTGTGAGAGGCGTATTTTAATTTCTGATATACTTTTAATATTACGCCTCATATTCATATTTCTCCTATGGGTCCCTGGTGGTCCCCCCCTTACCCCTTCCCTATATTTCAGCATTGGCTACTGACTGTCATATTACTGTACTATAGTCAGTACTCTGATGTTATGTACTTCTGTTCACCCATGCAACATTTTGCACATTGCTCAACCCTCATTGTGAATCAACTTATGCAACATAAGGAGAGCCAATGACAGCGGAGTGTATGTTGAGGTACCACGTTGTCTTGGCCAATCACGAGGCGGTATTGACAACGAGGGGCGTGGCTACGAGGAGATTTTAAAGGTTCTATGACTCTCTCTCTCTCAACAGTTGTGACGTCATAAAAAGTTGACCAGCTTTTATAGCACGTGTCTGGTGATCAATGTGTGCAAGAGAGAGAGAGAGAGAGAGAGAGAGAGGGAGGGGAGAGACTATAAATACTGCAAATAGATAAATTGATAGCTAGATAATATTTGGCATATGCATACCAAAAAAAAAAAAAAAAAAAAAATGCATACTGTGTTAATGCGTTATCGTCACGACTGCCATAGATATCTCTTAAACTTGTTAAAATCATAAACTGTTGGCCAAAATAGAAATAGGATTGGCCAAGGAAGATTGCCACAGGATTCTAAATAGCTGGAAAACATATTGCGCCATCTTCAAGAACTCAATACACAAGATTGATCAATAATTTGCAAACGTTCATTGAAATTACTGAATTATCTAGTTTGTATAAATAATATGTAAGCTGTTCGGATGTTCATAGTTATAACAAATTCAGTGACTATTAGAGACAACCAAATATTTCAAGTGTTGTTGAGTGTATGGTGACTGTGTGAGGCGTCTCGTAATTTCTGATATACTTTTGATATTACACCTCATATTAATCTTCATATTTCTCCTTTGGGCCCCTGGTCTCCCCTTACCCCTTCCATATACTACAGCATTGGCTACTGACTGTTATATTACTATACTATAGTCAGTACTCTGATGTTATGTACTTCTGTTCACATATGCAAAATGTTGCATATTGCTCTACCCTTGTCGTGAATCAGTTTGTGGAACATAAGGAGAGCCAATGACAGCTGAGTGTATGTTGAGGTACTGCGTTGTCTTGGCCAATCACGAGGCGGTACTGACAGCGAGGGGCGTGGCTAGGAGGAGATTTTAAAGATCCTATGACTCTCTCACTCTCACACACACTCTCTCTCTCTCTCTCTCTATCTCAACAGTTGTGAAGTCATAAAAAAGTTGACCAGTTTTTATAGCACGTGTCTGGTGATCAATGTGTGCAAGAGAGAAATAGAGAGAGAGAGAGAGAGAGAGAGAGAAATGTATGTAAAATCATTGGTTATAGTGATAGCCATTTAACTTTCTATCCCTATATTATGTGAGTATATTACTACCAATATACTTTTGTTAGCTTATATTATTATGGATACTTTAATAATAACCCATTAAATAACGTTGATTTGTATACACTGCAGATTCTCCCAATAGAGAGAACTGTGCAACACGTGTCAGCTGTTCCGACTGTTGCAACCCCTTGATCAACAGCTGCACGGTGGTCAAAATTCTCAGATGTGTGTATGACGTCTTAACCACGTGACCAGGGAGGGAAGGAGCAACATTGACAACAGAGACAAGACAGAAATAAAGTCCAGCTATTTTTCTAAGGTATCCTAGAGTTTAGTTCACCTTGACTTATTCTTATTAGTCATAGAGGTACGCAGTGTGTTTACCTTTTTAACTTGGAACTCTTTATCAGTTTCAGTGTTGTCAAAGTCCACAGAAAGTCCAGTGGTAGTTAGAAGGGTTAAGTAATAATAGTGCCAGAAGAATTAATGGTTTAGTCAGTCAGTAAGTAGCCCAAGCCGAAATCAATAAAAATGGATAAGAGACGATCAAGACATTATGATAAATCATGAATATTTCATGCATGTTTGTATGGCTCTATATAACAAATAACAAAAATGTATGTAAAATCATCAATAAATATATTTTACTAATTGAGATCTGCCTTTATTATGATTCCTAAATTTGAATACTCGACCATTATTATTGAACTTAACATACTATTAAATTTGTACCTAATCCAGTATAAATATTCATATAAGTAATCTGCTTCACATTATGTACTTCTGTTCGCCTATGGATATTATTGCAGGATTTCTTTACAACATTCGTGACGTCACAAAATTTCTCATCGTTTTTCTGGCGTTTGTTGCTTCATCAATTTGTGCAACCTGAGGACAGCCAATCATAGCCGAGTACTGTATATGGCCTGTTACAACCTGGTCTTGGCCAATCACAAGGCAGTATTTACAACGAGGGGCGTGGTGTAGGCCTATTTGAGGAGATTTCGATCCTTGGCCCATCTTCTCTTTCTCTCTCTCTCTCTCTCTCTGATCCCAACCGTTGTGACGTCAGAAAAAGTTGACCAGTTTTTCTGTTACTTGTATGATGATCAATGTGTGCAAGAGAGAGAGAGAGATGCGTATGTGCAAATGTGCGACCGTCTGTCTGTCGATTTCTGTGAGTGTGTGTGTGTGTGTGTGTATACCGTTGTGAAGGGACCAGTTTTTATACTATGTCTGCTCTTTAATTGGATGCATTTAGCGTTCAACCTGTTTCTATCTATCTATCTATATGCTCAGGCTCAATCCCCATTTTGGGGGTAGCCGACTCAAGACAGAGCAAGAACAGGGAAAACACAAAAACATAAAACAACAAATACACACAGATAAAAAGCACAAACTCACACACATCCAGGTCACCCAGGAGAAGACCCAGAGACCAGGGTCACCAAGGTCACTCCAGCACTCCCCCGGCCCCCGACCACCCGGAGAGGTTCCGATCTCGGCAGGCAGACATGCAGCGGAGCCAAAGCCACAAGCCCTCCCACCACACTTCCAGGCGCACCCTTCATATTAATCGTCTCCCCGGGCCAGGCGCCTGATGGACTATTATCTAGTCCAACTTGCGCCCGACCCCTTACTCCAAATGACCACGTGTTCACTCAACTATTCACAAGCATTCTCCATTCACTCCTGTCCATCACCACTTCCCCTGCCTGATCTATAGTCATTCCTCTATCATCCAAAGCCTTTCTTACACAGTCTCTCCATCTCAATGGGGGTCTTCCTGCCCTTCTATCTCCCCTTGTACCTGACTCACATATTCTCTTTGTAAGCCTTTCATCTCCCATTCGTTCAACATGACCATACCAGCTCAGCACCCTTCTGTCCACTCTGGCTGACAAATGTTCCTGCTGCCCCACTCTCCTACGTATCTCTTCATTCCTCAATCTGTCTCTACGAGTAACTCCACACATACTCCTCAAGCAGCTCATCTCCATCACATCCAGCCCTCTTTTCTCCTTTTTCTTCAGAGCCCATGTCTCAGCCCCATACATCACTGTTGGCACAACATTTCCTTGATACAGTGCACTTTTTACTTTCACTCCGAGATTTCTCGTCTTCCACATACTTCCCATTGCTCCGAAAACCTTCCTTCCTTCACACACACTCTGTTTTACCTCCACTAGATATTTAAAACACTCTACTTGTTCCAATATTTCCCCATCCAGCCTCACATCTAGATTCACCCTATGCTCTCCCCTATTACACACCATTACTTTACTTTTATTGACGTTCACCTTCAGTTTCCTCCTTCCACAAACCACACCAAACTCTTTGACTACCCGCTGCAGTTTCTCATCAGAATCCGCCACCAATGCTGTGTCATCAGCGAACAGCAACTGATTCAACTCCCAATCTCTACCATTCTTTCCTACTAAACCCAATCCTCTTCCCATAGTTCTCCTTTTCACCTCCCTCCCCTCACCACACCATCCATAAACATATTAAACAGCCATGGTGACATTACACAACCCTGTCGCAAACTTACCTTTACCTCAAACCATTCACTCAACTCACCATTTCCTACTCTCACACATGCTCTGCTCCCTTCATAAAAACTCTTAACTGCTTCTAACAAATTTCCTCCTATTTCATAAATCCTTAACACCTTCCACATTGCTTCACGGTCCACACGATCATACACTTTTTCCAAGTCCATAAAAGCCCAAAATATCTCCTTATGCTTCTCTAAATACTTCTCGCATAACTGTCTTACTGCAAATATCTGATCCACGCACCCTCTTCCCCTCCTAAAACCGCACTGTTCTTCTCCTATTGCAACTTCCGTACACTTTATTATCCTCTCTATCAACACCCTGCCATACAGCTTTCCAACCACTGACAATAAACTAATACCTCTATAACTTGAACACTCCTGCCGATCTCCCTTCCCCTTGTACAACGGCACAATACATGCACTCTTCCAGTCTATTGGTACCATTGACACAGCAAAGCACACATTGAAAAGTCTCACCAACCAATCTATTATCACATCTCCACCCTTCTTTATACACTCCACAGCAATACCATCCAAACCTTCTGCTTTTCCCGCTCTCATTTGTTTCACTGCTTCTTTCATCTCATTTTCCTCAATCCTTTCATTCATTCCCTGCCACCTGGGTGGCCTGGGTAACCTATCTCCATCCACCTCTGCTTCAATCACTGCTTCTCTTCCATCTCTTGTATTTAACAAAGATTCAAAATACTCGGCATATCTTTTCCTTATTTCAACTGGTTCCACTAGTAACTCTCCATTTTCATCTTTCACTGACTCTTCCCTCTTTTGTCCTCCTTTCCTTACTTTATTTACCTCCTTCCAGAACATCTTCTTTCGTTCTTCAAAATTCTCACTCAGCCTTTGACCCCACCTTTCGTTTGCATATTTTTTCGCTTCTCTAATTTTCCGTTTTGCATCTCTCCTTTTCTCCTTGTACCTCTCCCATACCTCAACACTACCATCCTGTAAAACCCTCTCAAAACACTGTCTCTTCTCCTCAACTGCCTTTCTCACCGTATCATTCCACCACTCGCTTCCCTTCCTGATACCTCTGCCTCCTACTTTCCTTTTGCCGCATACTACCTCTGCACTTGCTTTCACTCCTTCCTTAAACTGTTGCCATTCAACCTCTACTTCTCTCTCTTCCATCTCTCTCACTTCCATCCACTTTTCATTTAGTCTTTCCTTGTACTCCCTCTCTTTTTCACTCTTCTCTAGCTCACTAACTTTTATTACCTCTCTTACTTCACGCTTGTGTCTTATTCTCCTGTAACTCTTTACCAGGTAAATGATCTGACATACCCTCCGCCTCACCTCTCATCACATTCACATCCAGCAGTCTACACAATCTTTCCCTTGTCACCAGCACATAATCCATCAATGCCCTCTCTACAATCTCTCCCCTCACAAGTCTATGCCAGGTGTACTTGTGTATACGCCTTTTTTTGAAGAACGTATTACCTACACTCTTCACATACATTTTTCAGTCTTTCTCCACTCTCGTTTACACCATCCACACCAAAACTACCGATGACTCCCTCAACAGGCTCATTTCCTACCCTAGCATTTAAGTCCCCTAAAACTATAACATTTCATTTTCATCAAACCCTTGTAGACAATCTCTCAAATCCTCCCAGAAACCCTCTACCTCGTCTAACTCTCTTTCACTTCCTGGTCCATACCACTTACAAAAACCCACCTTTCACCCTTAAACCGCATTCTCACCCACATTAGCCTTGATGACACCTCTTTCCACTCTTTTATAAACTCTCTCAACTCCTCCTTCACAATAATAGCCACTCCTTCTTTCCCCCTGACTCCCTCGTCTACTCCAGACTTTCTACCTATCACGTTTCCAAAATCCACTTCTCCCTCTCCTTTCATCTTTGTTTCATTCAGTGCAAGGACATCATACATCCTTCTTTCAAATAACCTTCCAATATCCTCTCGCTTCTCATTCGTACTACATCCACGCACATTCAAAGCTCCTATTCTTAGGGTCCGGGACCACGAACGCGTTCCCTCGCCCCTATCTCTGTCTCGTTTTTTTGGTAGATTTATTTAAGGGGAGAAGGATACCAGGCCCCCCGCCCCCGATCACCTTTAGCCGACTTCTACGTCTCGCCGGAGAAAAGCGGTGGTGGAAATTTCACACCCCTCCACCACAGAGGAGGCTACCTGCACCAGAAAGTGGCGGGCGTTGGGGTCACCGCATCCCTACGCCATTTGAAAAAATTAGAGATGCAGAAGGAGAAAAAGATAGAAGGGGCTATGGGAAGTAGAGGACACCAACCCTCACTCTGACAAAGGGTCAGCCCACCACTTCCACCTGTTTAGCGAGAGTAATACCGATGATGCCAGATAAAATTAGACCCGTTAACTCACAGTGATAAATATAGGAAGCTCTCTGGTTCCTGTTAGTTTATGGTTGTATAATATAGTGAGCTTGGTGACATCTGGGGTTTAAAACTACCTAGAATCTTCGGAAATTCCAGCTTTGTAAAGTAGGCAGTGTGACACCCTAGACTTTCTTCAATAATTAATAAATTTATAGAAATATATACCGTATATATATATATATTATATATATATATATATATATATATATATATATATATATATATATATATATATATATATATATATATATATATATATATACAGTATATAAACATATATATATATATATATATATATATATATATATATATAGGCTATATATATATATATATATATTATATATATATATATATCTATATATATATATATATATATCGATATATATATATATATATATATACTGTATATATATATAACTATATATATATATATATATATATATATATATATATATATATATATATATATATATTATATATATAGAGAGAGAGAGAGAGAAAGAGAGAGAGAGAGAATGAGAGAGATATATATATAGATAGCTAGCTAGATAGATAGACATACAGATAAATAGATAGATATATAGAAAATTAGATAAACTATTAATACTGTAAATAGATAAGTTGATAGCTAGATAAATGTATGGAATATGTTTCAATTACAGCATAATAAAACCAAATATATGAATCATGTATTAATGCTTCATCGTCACGACTGTCATAGATATCTCTTATGCTTGTTGAAATCATAAACTGTTGGCTAAAATACAAACAGGATTGATCAAGGAAGATTGCCACACGATTTTAAATAACTGGAAAAGTATCTTGTGCCATCTACCAGAAATCAATACACAAGATTTAGCAATAATTTCAAACGTTGATACAAATTATTGCCTGTTCCACTTTATATACAAAATAAGTTAAGTACTTGGATGTTTTTAATTACAACAAATTCAGCGACTAATATACAAAACCAATTATTTCAAGTGTTATTAAGTGTATTGGTGACTGTGCGAGGCGTCTTTTAATTTCTGATATACTTTTAATATTACGCCTCATATTAATCTTCATATTTCTCCTATGGGTCCCTGGTGGTCCCCCCCTTACCCCTTCCCTATATTTCAGCATTGGCTACTGAGTGTCATATTACTGTACTATAGTCAGTACTCTGATGTTATGTACTGCTGTTCATCCATGCAACATTTTGCACATTGCTCAACCCTCATCGTGAATCAACTTATGCAACATAAGGAGAGCCAATGACAGCGGAGTGTATGATGAGGTACCACGTTGTCTTGGCCAATCACGAGGCGGTATTGACAACGAGGGGCGTGGCTACGAGGAGATTTTAAAGGTCCTATGATTCTCTCTCTCTCTCTCTCTCTCTCTCAACAGTTGTGACGTCATAAAAAGTTGACCAGTTTTTATAGCACGTGTCTGGTGATCAATGTGTGCAAGAGAGAGAGAGAGAGAGAGAGGGAGGGGAGAGACTATAAATACTGCAAATAGATAAATTGATAGCTAGATAATATTTGGTAAAAAAAAAAAAAAAAAAAAAAAAATGCATACTGTGTTAATGCGTTATCGTCACGACTGCCATAGATATCTCCTAAGCTTGTTAAAATCATAAACTGTTGGCCAAAATAGGAATAGGATTGGCCAAGGAAGATTGCCACAGGATTCTAAATAGCTGAAAAACATGTTGCGCCATCTTCAAGAACTCAATACACAAGATTGATCAATAATTTGCAAACGTTCATTGAAATTACTGAATTATCTAGTTTGTATAAATAATATGTAGGCTGTTCGGATGTTCATAGTTATAACAAATTCAGTGACTATTAGAGACAACCAAATATTTCAAGTGTTGTTGAGTGTATGGTGACTGTGTGAGGCGTCTCGTAATTTTTGATATACTTTTGATATTACACCTCATATTAATCTTCATATTTCTCCTTTGGGTCCATGGTCCCCCCTTACCCCTTCCATATATTACAGCATTGGCTACTGACTGTCATATTACTATACTATAGTCAGTACTCTGATGTTATGTACTTCTGTTCACATATGCAACATTTTGCATATTGCTCTACCCTTGTCGTGAATCAGTTTGTGCAACATAAGGAGAGCCAATGACAGCTGAGTGTATGTTGAGGTACCGCGTTGTCTTGGCCAATCACGAGGCCGTACTGACAGCGAGGGGCGTGGCTAGGAGGAGATTTTATAGGTCCTATGACTCACTCTCACACACACACACACACACTCTCTCTCTCAACAGTTGTGAAGTCATAAAAAAGTTGACCAGTTTTTATAGCACGTGTCTGGTGATCAATGTGTGCAAGAGAGAAATATATATATATATATATATATAGAGAGAGAGAGAAATGTATGTAAAATCATTGGTTATAGTGACAGCCATTTAACTTTCTATCCTTATATTATGTGAGTATATTACTACCAATATACTTTTGTAAGCTTATATTATTATGGATACTTTAATAATAACCCTTTAAATAACGTTGATTTGTATACACTGCAGATTCTCCCAATAGAGAGAACTGTGCAACACGTGTCAGCTGTTCCGACTGTTGCAACCCCTTGATCAACAGCTGCACGGTGGTCAACATTCCCAGGTGTGTGTGTGTACTGTGTGACGTCATAACCACGTGACCAGGGAGGGAAGGAGAAACATTGACAACAAAGACAACACAGAAATAAAGTCCAGCTATTTTTCTAAGCTATCCTAGAGTTTAGTTCACCTTGACTTATTATTTTCAGTCATAGAGGTACGTAGTGTGTTTACCTTTTATATTTGGAAATCTTGATCAGTTTCAGTGTTGTCAAAGTCCACAGATTAATGCAGTCCAGTAGAAGTTTGAAGGGTTAATGAACATTATAGTCAGTCAGACGTATTATTGATTAAGTCAGTCAGTAGCCAATGTCAAAATCAATAAAAAGAGAAGAGAGGATCAACAGATTATTATCAATCATTAATATTTCATGTATGTTTGTATGGCTCTATATAACAATTAACAAAAAGTTGTGTTTAATCATCTATAAATAAATTTTACTCGTATAGCCTATGTAAAATATGATTTGAAAAGCTATACATTCCCATGTATATTAAAATTCCCTTTCTGTATTAAATATGATTCCAAAACTTGAATACTCGGCCATTATTATTGAACTTACCATATTATTTTAATGTGTACCTAATCCAAAACAAATTGCTATATACGTAATCTGCTTCACATTATGTACTTCTGTTCGTCCAGGAATATTTTATGCAGGATTTCTCTACAACATTCGTGACGTCACAACATTTCTCATCGTTTTTCTGACGTTTGTTGCTTCATCAATTTGTGCAACTTGAGGACAGGCAATCACAGCTGAGTATATGGCCTGCTACAACTTGATCTTGGCCAATCACGAGGTAGTATTTACAACGAGGGGCGTGGCGTTCTTGAGGATATTTCGATCCTTGGCCCATCTCTCTCTCTCTCTGTCTCTCTCTCTCTCTCTCTCTCTCTCTCTCTCTCAACCATTGTGACGTCAGAAAAAGTTGACCAGTTTTTCTGATACTTGTCTGATGATCAATGTGTGCAAGAGAGAGAGAGAGAGAGAGAGAGAGGAATGCGTATGTGCAAATGTGTGCCCGTCTGTCTGTCGATTTCTGTGAGTGTGTGTGTGTGTGTGTATACCGTTCAAAATTCAATTCATATGAATATAGAAAAGGTGGGTGAGGGTGAAAGAAGGGAAGTTTTTGGTTAAGTAGGAGAGACAGTGGTAATAGTGAGAGAAAATAGGGTGTCGGGGCTTGAACCAACGTGCGTGAGTTGAGTATTGGGCTGAATCAGTATGGCTTGCCAAGAAGGGGGCTGGGGAAGGCTGCAAGATGAAGGCAGGTGATGATGGTGGTGGTGAAGAAGTCGATGGTGTTATGATCCCCTCGTCGATGGTCTGACAAATCTCCCTGGTGGTTAGGAGATGATGGTGAGTCCGGCGATGTTGTTGCCAGGAGGTGAAGGTAGTGACTCCCGAAGGTGGTGGTGTCCACTGACCGAAGGGCGCGATGAATTGGGAGACCAATAGGCACATGGGCCCCCAGAGGGAGTCCCAATTGTAGCTTCTTCTATTCTCCCCAGAAGATCACCATCCCCCAACCTCCTCCTCCCCTGCACCTACAGGTGGTGGCGGGCTGCCATGGTAGTTGGCGGGAGCTCTGGTGGTATTGCAGATGCAGTGTATGTATACCGTTGTGAAGGGACCAGTTTTTATACCATGTCTGCTCTTTAATTGGATGAGTTTAGCGTTCAACCTGTTTTGCCGAGAGTAATACCGATGATGCCAGATATATTTAGACCAGTTAACTCACAGTGATAAATATAGGAAGCTCTCTGGTTCCTGTTAGTTTATGGTTGTATAATATAGTGATCTTGGTGACATCTAGGGTTTAAAACTACCTAGAATCTTCGGAAATTTTAGCTTTGTAAAGTAGGCAGTGTGACACCCTAGATTTTCTTCGATAATTAATACAATTTATAGAAATATATATATATACCGGTATATATATATATATATATATATATATATATACAGTATATACATTATATATAAATATATACATGTATACATAAATATATATATATATATATATATATATATATATATATATATATAAATATATATATAGATATAGAGAGAGAGAGAGAGAGAGATAATGAGATATATATATATATATATATATATATAGATAGCTAGATAGATAGACATACAGATAAATAGATAGATATATAGAAAATTAGATAAACTATTAATACTGTAAATAGATAAGTTGATAGCTAGATAAATGTATGGAATATGTTTCAATTACAGCATAATAAAACCAAATATATGAATCATGTATTAATGCTTCATCGTCACGACTGTCATAGATATCTCTTATGCTTGTTGAAATCATAAACTGTTAGCTAAAATAAAAACAGGATTGATCACGGAAGATTGCCACAGGATTCTAAATAACTGGACAAGTATCTTGTGCCATCTACCAGAAATCAATACACAAGATTTAGCAATAATTTCAAACGTTGATACAAATTATTGCCTGTTCCACTTTATATACAAAATAAGTTAGGTACTTGGATGTTTTAATTACAAATAATTCAGCGACTAATATACAAAACCAGTTATTTCAAGTGTTATTGAGTGTATTGGTGACTGTGAGAGGCGTAATTTCTGATATACTCTTAATATTACGCCTCATAATATTAATCTTCATATTTCTCCTATGGGTCCCTGGTGGTCCCCCCTTACCCCTTCCCTATATTTCAGCATTGGCTACCGACTGCCATATTACTGTACTATAGTCAGTACTCTGATGTTATGTACTTCTGTTCATCCATGCAATATTTTGCACATTTCCCAACCCTCGCCGTGAATCAACTTGTGCAACATAAGGAGAGCCAATGACAGCTGAGCGTATATTGGGGTACCACGTTGTCTTGGCCAATCACGAGGCGGTATTGACGGTGAGGGGCGTGGCTAGGAGGAGATTTTAAAGGTCCTATGTCTGTCTCACTCTCACTCTCTCTCTCTCTCTCTCTCTCTCTCTCTCTCTCAGCTGTGACGTCAGAAAAAGTTGACCAGTTTTTATATCAAAATCAAAATCAAAAATTGTGGGAAGAGGCCCCACGAGTGATGAAAGTAGAGTTGAAGTCCAAGGTAAAGTGATGAAAGATGAAGAGTTGGAGAAGTAAAAGCTGGTGGGCTGACCACCTTGCTATTATCATTGAAATTTCTGAGCATTCGTGCCACTTTTGCATTTAATCTCCCAGGCTCGTCGAAGACCATTGGCATAGATGGTAGTGGAGATGGTGGTGGTTCAGCGGAGGTGTCAGGATGGAGGTTTGAGGTGGTCCGAGGTGTTGTTGGAGTTGGAGTTGCTGGTTCTGGCGGAGTTGTTGTCAGCTCCTCAGCTTTCCTCTTATGCAGGCTCGGTGTTGAAGTTGCTGCCTCCTGGACTCTAGGTGTTCGAGTCTTCTGAAGGCAGAGTGGTCGAGGCAGAAGTTGAGTGTTGGAAGGCTTCTTTTTGTGCGGCTTCTCGGTTGTTCTTCGGGCAAGGAGATCTGGAGGGATGATGATGGTAGGGAGGCCATTGGCAGCCAGAAGAGCAGGCAGAAACACAGAAAGTTGGCCTCGATCGTCCCCAGCAAGAGAAATGGCTGTGTGGACAATGACTGTAATGACGTCAGTCTTGAGGCCAGACTTCAATCCGGTGGTAGTGGGTTGCTTCTGCCTTCCTTGTGATAGTTTGGAGCCCCTTACTGGTCTGCCATGGGATCCTGTTACTCCTGCTGCCTTTTTATATCACGTGTCTGATGATCAATGAGAGAGAGAGAGAGAGAGAGAGACTTCTTGAACTGCTCTACTGAAGAACTGTTTACAACTTCTGAGGGAAGTTTGTTCCAGATAGGACAGATCTTATATGTGAAAAAGTTTCCACAAATACTAGTGCTGAACGTTTTCAATTCCAACTTCCAGCATTAATTGCGTATTGTATTCATATTGAGGCTAAACATTTTGATATAATCCACATTGTCAAATCCAAGAGAGAGAGAGAGAGAGAGAGAGAGAGAGAGAGAGCGAGAAAGAGATAATAATAATGAGTTAGCGAGATTACTATGTATATATGGAAGGACTTAAAATATAGGCCTATAAACAGATCGTTAATTACAATGTATTATCTAGTTTATATAGATAATAATTATGTAAATGACTCGGATGTTCGTAGTTATAACAATTTGAACGAATAATATACAAAACCAATTAATTCAGGTGTTGTTGAGTGTATGGGTGACTGTGTGAGGCGTCTTTTAATTTATGATATACTTTTAATATAAAGCATCATATTAATCTTCATATTTCTCCTTGATATCCCTGGTCCCCCCTTACCCCTTCCCTATATTTCAGCATTGGCTACTGACTGCCATATTACTGTAGCCTACTATAGTCGTACTCTGATGATATGTACTTCTGTTCACCCATGCAACATTTTGCACATTGCTCTACCCTCGTCGCGAATCAACTTGTGCAACATAAGGAGAGCCAATGACAGCTGAGTGTATGTTGGGGTACCACGTTGTCTTGGCCAATCACCAGGCAGTATTGACAGTGTGGGGCATGGCTAGGAGGAGATTTTAAAGGTCCTATGATTCTCTCTCTCTCTCTCTTGCACACATTGATCATCACTCATTATAGAAAAACTTTCCAACTTGTTCTGACGTCACAACGGTTGAGACGAGAGAGAGAGAGATAGAGAGGTCTGTTGCAACACATTGATCAAACAGCTGCACGATGGGAAAGAGAATCCCCGCTTATTCTGACGTCCTGCAGACTTGACCAGAGAGGGAAGGAACATGACTGGCAATAACAAGCAACACTGAAATACGACCATCTAGCCTATTTATCTTAGTTAGTCCAGATTAATGTTTGCCTTATTTACCATTAGAAGAATCAGTCATAGTTGTCTAAGGTAGGGCTATAAAATGGCACTGAATAGGTTGGTCCCGGTTAATGTGGTGCTGGTAGAGATTTGCTGGTTTAAATGGTCTACTGGTTGAGCTGTCCAGGAACCATCAATTATTAATGAGAATGACAGGATTACATGTTTTAGCGTTGTTAAAGACAACAGAATACTGCAGTCTAATTAAAAAACTAATATATCAATTGTCATACACTTCTGATTAACTAATATTAGGGAGCCAGACACATAATTGACATTTGTTAGCCAAACCGGAAATTCGCAAACATGGGTGAGAGAGGATAAGCAGTTCCTAGGAAAGGGAAGAGAGAAAAACAGATCACGGAAAGAAAGACGTCTGCCAAATTAAGTTTTCGATATGGAGTTGAACAATAATTCATGTGAGGAAATGACGGATGCTGATATATATATATAGGCATACATGGACGATCATCTTCATTCTCTATCTGGATGGCTCACTATACCTCCAATTACCTATCACCGAGTAAATTATGACAACATTAAGGTTTCTCACATGTGGAGATACTTATATTTGTTATGTATACGAAGGAAACAAAAGGCAAAGCTGCCTGTCATTCCCCCCCCCCAAAAAAAAAACAGTTGAAAAGGTGATAGAGAGCCAAATGCAAGGTACGTTAGAGATATGTTTGGGCAAACGGAGCTTGAGGCAGTTTAAGTCATAGGATGAGGGAAAATCAGGTAATAAATACTGCAAGTATGTATCAATTTTCCGCGTGTATACAGCATTAATGGATGCATGCATGTATACATGTACATGTATGTATATATGCATGTATGTAAGCATGCATTCCCTAATTAGTATATTCATCTATCGAACTCTCTATCGTATTATCTATGTATCAATATCAATATATGAATATAAAATTAACCTGAAACTTTAGGCAATGCCATTATTATTGAAATTTCGATATACTTACGATATACTTCTATAAGGCTAATACAGCACACATAATATAAGTTCATAACAATCTGCTTAACATTATGTACTTCTGTTCATCCATAAATATTTTTGCAGGATTTCTCGACAATATTCGTGACGTCACAAAATGTCTCATCGTTTTTCTGACGCTTGTTGCTTCATCAATGTGTGCAACCTGAGGATAGCCAATCACAGCTGAGTATAAGGCCTGCTACAACTTGGTCTTGGCCAATCACGAGGCGGATACGACAACGTGGGGCGTGGCTAACAGAAGGAGATTGTAAAGGTTTTATGACACACACACACACATACACCTTTATGACGTCAGGCAATCTTGACTGTTTTTTCTGTTGGTTTGTTGGTGATCAATGTGTGCAGGAGAGAGAGAGAGAGAGAGAGAGAGAGAGAGAGAGAGAGAGAGAGAGAGAGAGAGAGAGAGAGAGAGAGAGAGAGAGAGAGAGAGAGAGAGAGAGAGAGAGAGAGAGGTGGTGTAGGACTGGTATCACCATACAAATACACACTATCTATATACTCTGGCAATTACCTCATTTAATTTTTGTTATTTTTTATTTTTATGTATTGGGGGTGGCCGGACTCGAGACATACTACCGTAACATTTATACACATTCATGCCCACATGCTTGTAGGGGTGTTTTATCCCCCCCCCCCATTTTGTTTTATCTCTAGACCTCTTCAATCAATACTAAAAAAATAACCCCGTGACCCCTCTTCGAGATAAAGTTGTACATTTTTCGGGAGAAAAACGTGCCGGACAAAGGTTGGTTCCTTCTAAACTGCAGGCTAGTTATCGCTCGCCAGGAATAAATCGACACCTAAATAACACGAAAGGTCTTAAAATTGACAAATAAATGGGACGAAAGGTCTTATAATCGCCAAACTAATGGGGCAAACGTCTTAAAATTTCAAAATAAATAGGGCTAAACATGAGGAAAAAGGGGGGTAAACAAATATAAATATATAAACACCACCTTCACCACTCACAACAATCAAGCATACATACACATATAAAATATATACATACATAATTATGTAGTAAAGATATCTGAGAATATTCATTGAAATTATTAACGATCTGTTTATAGGCCTATATTTGAATTCCTTCCATATATGCATAGTAATATCGCTAACTCATTATTATTTTCTCTCTCTCTCTCTCTTGGATTTGACAATGTGGATTATATCAAAATGTTTAGCCTCATTATGAATAAAACACGCAATTATTGCTGGAAGTAAGAATTGAAACGGTTCAGCACTAGTATTTATGGACACTTTTTCACTATAATATCTGTTCTATCTGGAACAAACTTCTCTCAGAAGTTGTAAACAGTTCTTCAGTAGAGCAGTTCAAGAAGTCTCTCTCTCTCTCTCTCTCTCGTGCACACATTGATCATCAGACACGTGCTATAAATACTGGTCAACTTTTTCTGACGTCACAATGGTTGAAATGAGAGAGAGAGAGAGTGAGTGAGAGTGAGACAGACGCAGGACCTTTAATTTAAAATCACCTCCTAGCCACGCCCCTCGTTGTCAATACCGCCTCGTGATT
Organism: Paralithodes platypus; assembly: GCA_032716605.1. Classification (NCBI taxonomy): domain Eukaryota; kingdom Metazoa; phylum Arthropoda; class Malacostraca; order Decapoda; family Lithodidae; genus Paralithodes; species Paralithodes platypus. Next base: position 39,090,677 of record CM064488.1, on the reverse strand, counting down.
GGCCAAGACAACGCGGTACCCCAACATACACTCAGCTGTCATTGGCTCTCCCTATGTTGCACAAGTTGATTCACGACGAGGGTAAAGAAAATGTGCAAAATGTTGCATGGGTGAACAGAAGTACATAACATCAGAGTACTGACTATAGTAGAGTAATATGACATAATTGAAGATAATGTGAAAAAACATATCCCCACAACACACCATAAAACTCTAAATAGTCCTAAAATGAGCCAACAAACTAAAATGATACTGAACCAATACAACAGAATTAGACGACATGCACACAATCATGGATGGACATATAACCACTACAGACAATACAAACAGATGCAAGACAGCCTCAAGACAAATATGATACAAGAATACAACGAAATGTGGAGACAACAGTTAACAGAAACAGCCAACTCATACACTGACCCAGAAACGTTCTGGAAAAAAATACGAATGATGCAAGGACATGACACACCTACAACAAACTACACAATAGACCCTCAGGGGAACAAAATATAAGACATCAAAGAACAGGCAAAGATACATAGGGAATATTGGGAAAGTATACTCAATGATGGGGGCAACGATCTACCAAGACATGAACTACATTAAAGACTTCATTCAGTTAAACAGACACAGAACCATCCCATATGAGGACATAGACATTAACAGACTTGACATTTAACAACCCACTGACCAGACCAATAAACACAGAAGACATAAAAACAATCATAACAAAGCTCAAAAAGACATGCCCAGGACAAAGTGGATTAAACACACAATCCTTAAAACCTACCTGACTCAAGCCCTAAACACATTAAAAAGTATCCTAAATGCAAGCACTTTCCATAGGATATTTCCCCGACAAATGGAAAGAAGCAACAAAAAAACTCCTCCCCAGAAAAAAGAAAACCACACACCATAAAGAAAACCAAAGACCAATATCACTACTAGAAGTGCCAGGGAAAATATTCGAGAGAATCATAAACAAAAGACTAAGAACATATCTAAATACACATAACCTATACAACACCGCACAATATGGTTTCAGGGAAAGAAGAGGCACCACACACGCCCTAGCTCTGGCAACAGAAACAATAGCACACAACATGAGCAACAAAGGACAATGCCATGTCATCCTGAGAGACATATCAAAAGCATTTGACAAGGTATGGCACTTAGGGTTGCAATATAAGATACTAACCTAAATCTCCCAATAATAATAGAAAAGCTACTGAATAATTTCCTAGTAAACCGCTCAGCCCGAATTAAAATAAAGACAACCCTAAGTGACAAAATCAGCATAAGTTGTGGTGTCCCTCAGGGATCAGTACTATCACCAACACTATTCACCATCTACACAAGCGACACCCCTCCCTCACAAACAGGCACAAACATCGCATATGCAGATGATATAACAGATCGTAGGATACGGAGGGCCATCCAGAGCCATCATGGCTAGAAAGACCCAAAGAGAAGCAGAGATAATAAACAACTATGAGGACAACTGGAAAATTAAAACAAACGTCAATAAATTCACAGCCATCCAACTAGGAGTAAAAAAGAAAACCCAAATACATATAAATAATAACCAAATAGAAGAAAAAAATAATGGAAGACTCCTTGGCCTAACAATTAGCACAAATGGCTACACCAAAAATGTAACAGAGAGGAAAAACCTAGCACAAATAGCCTTGAACAAACTATAACCGATTCTCAGCTCTTAACACCAACATAAAAACACACCTAGTAAAAACACTCATATTACCAATCCTAGACTATCCCCCCGTACCTACACATACATTGAGTAAAACACAACTCAGAAAACTACAAATACAAAATAAAGCACTAAGATTTGCCACTAACCAACGTTACCCATATACGATGACAACTATCCAGATACACGAACACACAAACACTCTACCACTTAATATACGCATCCACAAACAGGCAACGAAAATATGGAGCAGACTAGAACACCTACAAGACCCGATATTCGTAAATATAAAAAATAACCATGAATTACAACAAGACCTCAGACAACACACCTGGTTCAAAAGTAGTCTAAAGATAATAAATGAAATAGAGGAACCAGATCCAATATATTAATAAAAAAGAAAAAAAAACTAAAAAAAAAAAAAAAAAAAAAAGAAAAAAAAAATTTTCAAACCAAAAAGAAAAATAGTGAACTCAACTATACACAAACAGTAATAATAATAAAAATAATGATAATAATAACAATCACACTTTCGTCCTTAGCTAGCTACCAAACAACAAACATAAAGAAAATACACCACTTGCCCCAACACAAAAACATATGTTTCAAACACACAACATAGCAAGGTGGTCTGCCCACCAACTGTTACTCTCCTACTTTCCTTCATACTTTCCTCCTTTCTCTTCCCTCTCACCCCCCCCCTCTCTTTTCCCCCCCTTAGACCCACCTATGGGTCAAAAAAAAAAAAAAAAAAAAAAAAAAAAAAAAAAAAAAAAAATGACAGTCAGTAGCCAATGCTGAAATATAGGGAAGGAGTAAGGGGTACCAGGGACCCAAGAGAGGAATATGAAGATAAATATTGGGCATGATATTAAAAGTATATAAACAATTAAGAGACGCCACAAGCAAGGGACTGATATTCTCGAAAAGAGGGTACAGTCCTGACGATATTCTTGACTTACAGTGTGCTGGCTTAATAATCCAGAAAGGTTGATAGCCTCTGAAGTCCAACTAACTAACTGAAGTCCTATTATAACTAACTAACTAACTAAGCCACAAGCAGTCACCAAACACTCAACAACACCTGAAATATTTGTTTATTTGTTTTTACATTAGTCGCTGAATTTGTTGTAACTACGAACATCCGAGTAGTTACTTTATTTTGTATGTAAAGTAGAACAGCCAATATTTTCTATTAACGTTTGAAATTATTGATATATATCTATCTATCTATCTATCTATCTGTTTATGTGACTGTTTATCTATGTATTCATGTATTATCGATGGAAGTCTAGGGAGTCACACTGCCTACTTGACTAAGCTATAATTTCCGAAAAACAATTAGAAGGAAACATGCTTACATTACTGAAATGTTTGTGGACATGCAGTAATGCAAGTAATGGTCGCTCTTTTGTAAATCTAAAATGGCTTACTTAATTTAAGAATGGTAAAGGGGTGGGACCTTCTATTTTTGTTTTCATTTCCAAAGAGATCGAGGTAGTTTTAAACCCCAGATGTCACCACGATCACTATATTATACAACCACAAACTAACAGGAACCAGAGAGTTTCCTATATTTGGCACTGGGAGTTAACGGGAGGTTATAACTTCGGAGCGTTTTTTCTGGTCCCCCTTCTCCCTCATATGTAGCCACATTGCGTTTTGATATTTTTCAAGACGTTCGCCCCAAGCGTATAACGAATTTAAGCCTTTTCGCCCCATTTCCGTTAATTTTAAGACCTTTCGTGCTATTTAGGTGTCGATTTTGTCTGTAATTTAGGAGGTAACGGACTTTGGCCGGGACATTTTTGTACCGAAAAATGTACAAACTTATCTCGGTGGAAATTTACTAAGCATGATGGAGGTTAAGGGAGCAAATTAAATCATCTTCTTAACTGGTCTAAATATATCTGGCATCATCAGCATTACTCTCGTCAGAACAGGTTGAACGCTAAACTCAACCAATTAAAGGCCAGGCGTGGTATACAAACTGGTCCCTTCACGACCGTACACACACACACACACACACACACACACACACAAGCATTTCTCTCTCTCTCTCTCTCTCTTGCACACATTGATCATCAGACACGTAACATAAAAACTGGTCAACTTTGTCTGACGTCACAACGGTTGGGATCATAGACAGAAAGGTGTGTGTGTGTTTGTGTGTGTGTTGGGGGGGGGGGGGGCACTAACATCTCAATTACGCCACGCCCCTCGTTCCATTACCATCTCGTGATTGGCCAAGACCAAGTTGTAGCGGCCCATATACTCAGCTGTGATTGGCTGTCCTCAGGTTGCAAACATTTATGAAGCAACAAACGTCAGAAAAACTATGAGACATTTTGTGACGTCACGAATGTTGTAGAGAAATCCTGCAAAAACATTCATGGACGAACAGAAGGACATAACGTGAAGCAGATTGTTTATATACAAATTTGTACTGGATTAGGTACACATTTAAATTATATGGTAAGTTCATTACCAATGTGCGAGTATTAAAATTTTGGATTTATATTAAAGTTTAATATAAATGGGAAAGTAAAACTTGTCCTATCATATTAAACAGATAAGACTAACATATATTTATAGACGGATTTCCACCCATGTATATATCTTACATGTTATATAGAAATATACAAATATACATCAAATATTGATGATTTATTAGTTTTTGTTGATCCTCTCTTATAATTTTTAGCTATATTTACATTGGATAATGATTGGATATTGATATGTGAGTGATTAATTCTACATAATCACCAATATGTGACTAACTTCTAACTTCTATGGGACTATATTAATCCGTGGACTTTGACAACACTGAAACTGGTCAAGATTTCCTTATCTAAATGCTGAAGAAAATGCGTATGCCTAATACTGATTACAATAATTAACCCCTTCTGTACCGACGATGTCGTTTCAATTTTATTCTAGTTATATATAGACGAATTATGCAGCTTAAGAAGGATATGTGGTAGTAAAAAGGGTTAAGTCAGATAGTTTAAAACCTGTTGCTGGAGGCCATTTTCAAACTGAATAAAATCGTCTAATAGTAGCCAGAGTAAAGTTAAATGGACGGCACCAGTAATGATAGGGTTAAAGACTGAGAAAACTCCAGGCTTAATGGCTATCACTATAACCAATGATTTTATATACAATTTTCATGTTATTTATTTTTACTCTTAATTTTCTTTTACAGTGTTTACTCTGTTATTTTTAAGCGATGTTGATGCCCCTGTTTTAGGTATAGAGCTGTGATCGCCTAATTTAATTAATAATATATTATAAACCTACAACACATGGCTCAACTCTTCTAAAGCCTGTACATACGCCTATATTGTTATGCTCACTCAAATCGGTTTATAAATTTCACTAACTAATATTTATATTTTAGCATATTTTCTCTTTCGTTTCCCCCCCCCCCTCTCTCTCTCTCTCTCTCTCACACACATTGATCACCAGACACGTGCTATGGAAACTGGTCAACTTTGTCTGACGTCACAACGGTTAAGATGAGAGAGTGCGTAGGAGAGTGAGAGTGTGTGTGAGTGAGAGGCAGTATAAAGGACCTTTACAATCTCCTCCTAGCCACGCCCCTCACTGTCAATACCGCCTCGTGATTGGCCAAGACAACCTGGTACCTCAACATACACTCAGCTGTCATTGGCTCTCCTTATGTTGCACAAGTGGATTCAAGAGGAGGGTAAAGAAAAATTGCAAAATGTTGCATGGGTGAACAGAAGTACATAACATCAGAGTACTGACTAAATAGTATAGTAATATGAAAGTCAGTAGCCAATGCTGAAATATAGGGAAGGGGTAAGAGGGGACCAGGGACCCATAGGAGAAATATGAAGATTAATATGAGGCGTAATATTAAGAGTTTATCATAAAATAAAAGATGCATCACACAGTCACCATACACTCAATAACACCTGACATATTTGGTTTTGTATATTAGTCGCTGAATTTGTTATAACTATGCACATCCAAGTATTTAACTGATTTTTCATATATATAAAGTTGAACAGACAATAATTTGTATTAACGTTTGAAATTATTGTTAAATCTTGTGTATTGAGTTCTGGTAGATGGCGCAAGATATTTTTCATCTGTTTAGAATCCTGTGGCAATCTTCCTTGGTAAATCCTGCTTCTATTTTGGCAAACAGATTATGATTACAAGCTTAAGAGATATCTATGGTAGTTTAGACGATAACGCATTAACACAGGATACATTATTGTATTGTATTATGCAGTACTTGAAGCATATCCCAAACATTATCTAGCTATGAACTTATCTATTTACAGTTTGTATTATATACCTATCTATCTATCTATTTATCTATCTATCTGTCTATTTAACTATATACTGTATATCTATCTATCTGTGTGATTGTCTATCTATTTATCTATCAATCTATTAATTATCGAAGAAAGTCTAGGGTGTCACACTGCCTACTTTACTAAGCTAGAATTTCCAAAGAATCTAGGTAGTTTTAAACCCCAGATGTCACCACGATCACTATATTATACAACCATCAACTAACAAGAACAAGAGAGTTTCTTATTATATGGCAATGTGAGTTAACGGGTCTTAATATATCTGGCATCATCAGCATCACTCTCTCGGCAAAACAGGTTGAACGCTAAACTCATCCAATTAAAGGCCAGACGTGGTATAAAAACTGGTCCCTGCACAACGGTACACACACACACATACACAGACATATACACATACACACACATATAGATAGACACACAAACACACGCATTTAGACACACAAACATCTCTCCCTCTTTCTCTCTCTTTTGCATAGATTGATCATTGGACACACAGAAAAAACTGGTTAACTTTTTCTGACGTCACAACGGTTGGAATCAGAGAGGGAAATGAGGAGGGATGGGGGGGGGGGGGGGGTGTGTCAAGGACCAATATTTCCTCAAGTACGACATGCCCCTTGGTTAACTACCATCTCGTGATTGGCCAAGACCAAGTTGTAGCAGCCCATATACTCGGCTGTGATTGGCTGTCCTCAGGTTGCACAAATTGATGAGGCAACAAACGTCAGAAAAACGATGAGAAATTTTGTGACGTCACGAATGTTGTGGAGAAATCCTGCAAAAATATTCATGGACGAACAGAAGCACATAATGTTAAGTAACTGTATATATTGAGAATATTAATTTTTATTTGTAAATTTTTTGTAAAATAAATTACGAGTATGACAAAAATTACGAGTATGACAAAAGGCAAAGCTGCCTGTAACAAGTGTCTCCCCATAGTTGAAAGAGTGATATTTGTTATTTTATATATTTGTTTTGTATGTATTGGAAAACAAATTGTGGCATGCTTGTTTAGTGTAGTGAAATTAATATGAGGAGGAAGTGTTTGTGAGAGCTAGCTGGATTACACTCTATGTAGGTGAGATACAAACAGAAACAGTGAGGGAGGCCAGACAAATTAATAATAATTTCCAGCAACTCCTTATAATATTCCTATAAGGCCTCCCCTGGGTATTGCACTGCTCGCTTGGTGTCTACAATCTCTCCAACCAAAACTCATAACTCGGAAATAGGAGATTGAACAAACATCTACATTAGATAAATTAACCGGTGGCCTAATTAATATAAATATTATTTTTATTAATCTCACCACCACACCCCCAATGAAATTAATTAAAGTATATATGATCCACCGGGATTCGAACCCGGGTTATCACACACATATTTTTGCCACCTTAACCATTACACCACCAGGACGGTTATAAATATACGAAAGTTGTACATAATGAATTACCATAATACGCAGTACTGTGCGTTTGTGTATAGTGCGTGTGTGCAGTGTAAGATATCTATTTATCTTAGGAGAAAGAGGAGGACCAGGGTAATCACAAACATCTTTATTCTTTCAACGTTTCGACTTTCTTTAAAGTCATCATCAGGTTCTAATTAATGCATCTCTCTCTCTCTCTCTCTCTCTCCTTATATATATATATATATATATATATATATATATATATATATATATATATATATATATATATATATATATATATATATATATATATATATAATTTATATATACAGGGAGAGAGAGAGAGAGCGTTCATGCTACCTCAACGTGACATCACACAAAGTTTGGATGATCCTAAGCCGTCTTAACCATGATCAGTTTGTGCAACATGCAGACGTGTTGCTGTTGCAAGATGACCTACCAATCACAGGGCGTCTTGGGGGGCGGGGGCGGGGCCTAACTGTCTTCTTGACCAACTACAGCCCAAGGTTCATATAATGGCTCACACCCAAACACGCGCACACACACACACACACACACACACACACACACACACACAAACACTCACACACACACACACAAACACACTTTTGTGACGTTAGACAATCTTGACTGTTTGATGTTGGATTGTTGGTGATCAATGTGTGCAAAAGAGAGAGAGAGAGAGAGAGAGAGAGAGAGAGAGAGAGAGAGAGAGAGAGAGAGAGAGAGAGAGAGAGAGAGAGGGGGAGAGAATGGTAGGATCTTTAAAACTTCCTAGCCACGCCCCACACTGTCAATACCGCCTCGTGATTGGCCAAGACAACGCGGTACCCCAATATACACTCAGCTGTAATTGGCTCTCCTTATATTGCACAAGTCTATCGTGCAAAGAAGTTACCAGGGTGAACAGAACATCATAACCCTATAGTGCTGCCGTAGAAGTAGTACCCAATGTTGAAATATAGGACAGGGTCAAGGAGGGAACCAGAAAACCGCAGGGGAAATTATGGCAACTATTAGACGATTGTATTCAGCTTACGGAGGACCTATAGCATTAATAAGGCTTCAAACTATCTCAACCAATCCTTTTAACTACCACAGATCCTTCCTAAGCTGCACAATGTCGTCTAGATAATGCTACAATAAAATACAACACACGTCGCTGGTACTCAAAGGAATATATATATATATATATATATATATATATATATATATATATATATATATATATATATATATATATATCCGGTATAATATTCCATTCAAGTATCCATGGCAATGTGAATTTCCATCCAAAAGATTGAAGCAAAGCACATATTTAGGAAGTTATATAAGCCACCTATACTATTATAACACTTCACTCAAAATAAGTTCACCTATCAGCCTATGAAACCGTCTTTACCTATTATGTTCTCCTTTAGCTACTGTTATGAATAGAAATACAATGCATTTACATTTATTAGTAGAATATTCTATATTTGTATTAAGTACTTACATATTATAATGATAGGTCTTGTATTATATTTTTCTAATTAACAACAGACAATTTTATTCAGTCGATTAGATACGCTTGGCAATCAATCAATCAACCAACCAATCAATCATTTAATCAATCAATGATTAATCAGACAATCAATCATCCAATAACTAAATTATTTATCCAATCAATCAATTAATCAATTAAGCAATAACATAATATATCAATCAGTCAATTATAAAATCAGTGAATGAATGAATGAATGAATCACTTACTCGATCAATCAATCAATTAAGGGAGCCCACCTCGCTTTTTTTTCTCTTTCTCTCCCTCTCTCTTTTGCTTGTATCCATTTGGCCCCATTCAGCCTACTGTTTTAAGACGTTTACCCCCATTCAGGTGTCAATATTTATCTGGCGAGCGGTAGCGAACCAGCATATACATATTTTTGTTTTGACAGCAAGCTAAATTTGTAAATTTTTCGATAGAAAATGTCTCCGGCGAAGCCGGATTTCTCCATACAATGCTGGCTCGCTATCGTTCGCCAGGAAGAAATCGACACCTGGATGGGGATAAACGTGTTAACACAGTTGGCTGAATGGGGCCGAATGGATACAAGCCAGGGAAAGAGAGAAAAGGAGAGAAAGATATAAAAAGCCGGTGACCCCCCTTAATCAAGATTGCGAAAATATATATAAAATAAAGTCTACGGAAATAGAATGCCCCCTTACACTTATCATGTTAGTGTTTTTCATATCAGGAACTACGATTTTGCTTAAATATACTGTATATGACAACATTTATATGTACAAACACACACACAGACACAGACAGACACACGCACACACACAACAAACACAGACACACAACAAACACAGACACACACACAGACACAGACACACACACACCCTCACAACAAACACAAACATACACACTCACGCCTGTGTATACGCATACACATAAACATTCAAGCATACTTCAACAACCATTTTTCATTCTGAAAGGAAACTAGGAAGAAAATATAATACAGAATATACTATAATAAAGGAAATAACATCATAAATAGTATAAATACAAAAATACTTAGAAATGGGACAGATAGAACGAGTCCAATTCCGTTTACGGTACTTTTGGTGATTAATTTGATTTTGCTATCAATCATCATATTTACTAACAAATTACATGTTATTTTTTTAATATTGACGTGGCATGTGTTGGAGCGCCATGTGTTCATGTATAGCAAAGATTTACATAGTTCAACCCCCTAAGGATTATGATGCATTTTGACAGTTAATGCTGGCTATCATTAGACGATTTTATTCTGATTAGGAAGGGTATATGACAGTCAGCGGGTAGATTGAGACACTCTTCACCGTTTTAGTTCCCACTGATAATTCCTAGGCTGTATACAAATCATCTAATGATAGCCAGAATACATTGTCATAACGCGTCATGATCCTGCATGGGTTAAGCCGTTAAGGGATCTCAGACGGTAATGTGCAGCATAATTTATTGGTTCGGCTCAATGGTTTAAGGAGAGGGTTTAGTTTGCTCTCAAAACCTCTATCAAGCTTAAAAAAACACCCACAAGACCCCTCTTCGATATAAACGTGTACATTTTTCGATAGAAAAATGTCCCGGCCGAAGGCTGATTCCTCTTCAAATACAGGCTCGCTATCGCTCACCAGGAAAAAAATCGACCTAAATGGCACGCAAGGTCTTAATATTGGCAAATAAATGGGGCAAAAGGTCGGAAAATCGCCAAACTAATGGGGCGAATGTCTTGAAATCTCATAACTAATAGGGCTAAACATGAGGGAGGAGGAGGACTCGAAAAAACAACTACCTCCCCTTAATACTAGTGTTATGACTAACCCTGGGAAGAGCCGATGACGCATTTCTCCTCTGTTTTCTGGCTATTATTAGACGATTTTATTCAGGTTAGGAAGGGTATGCGGAAGTCAGAGGGTTAATTGAGATCATCTTTACCCTTATAATTCCCACAGATTCTTTCTAAATTGTATAAAATTTTCTTATGATAGCCAGAATATACTGTCATAATGCGTCATAATCTCCTCCGAGGTCTTTCTCTCAATCTATTTCCCCATGTTTCTGACTCACATTTTCTCTTTGTAATGCTCTCATTCACCCATCCGTTGATTGAATATAATTAATGTAATATATGTTAATCTAGGAGTAAATATGAAAATATTATTTTGACATTTAACAGTTGGTGTATACGAAGTGTTTGCAGATATATTTAAAGGGTCCAGGCGGAAGCCGTTAAAAATAACTTTATATTTTTCAGAGGTTAAGGTAAAACATTAAGGTAATTTTAATAATTTATATGTGATTCTAACATGACTGGTCGAGCAGCTGCTAAGACCTCTTCTGACTGGTCTCTGATTGGCTAAGGAGATGCTGTAGTGCCCCCCTGATTGGCTAATGATATACATAACTCCTGCCTCACCTCTGATTGGCTAATAATATGCCATAATACCTCCTTTCTCTGCTCTGATTGGCTCTCTATAACAAACATAACAAACCTCTTTCCGTTACCACTTGTTTAATTTATGTGTTTTTTTGTTCTGTTGTACAAACATTTATTCAGCAACATGGTACACAAAAACTGTGAGAGACTGTGTGACGTCACGGCTGCCTACAGACGATTGCCGAGTAGCTCAACCAAGAACAGGGCCTCATAACACATACGACCTTGCTACCAAACTAAGATGTATTGGTTCGCGAAAGAGTAAAGTTAGATTTATATATTAAATTTAAGATTAAGGTTTACTTCATTATCTTATATCTTCATATTTGTAGTTTGAATAATGTAACTGTTATTAATTTAATTGTCTCTAAGTAAGTATAAGAAGCATCAATAGTTTTCATCAGATGGATATTTTTGTTTATATATATAGTTATCTAATCCTCTTCAAATGAAAACAAAATCGGCTGGTGGTAGGTAGAAAATAATCTCAAACCCAGTTATCAGATTAATCGGAGTTTGACGATCAACTCTACGGGTATAAACTACCCTTGCACATTAGGCGCAAGGTTACCTAATCGAGTTCGCTAGATAGTAAATTAATTCCGAAAATCGATAGAATAATGGCGCAATCTCTACAATATCACTCAACAATGGCTCAAACCTACAGAATATCGGTAGAATACTTGTCGCTAGATGTAAAAATTTGCCTCTAGACTGAAGTAAATACCTCTAGATCTAGCGGGAAAGTAGCTAAATTGGCAACAGTAGGTCAGGTGAAGGTATTGAGGGATAAGCCTTTACAACGGCACCTCGTAGCTACTTTCTACTTTTCCTATTTTCTGAAGAGTGTAGAGAGGGGAGAAGGGGTGTTGGAAGAGAGGAAGCTGCTGGAGTGGCTTAGTTCTGCCAGGTAGAGATCCTATACTAAGAAAGAACTGCCACCTGCACATAATGATCAAACAATGGGGTGATATGGCAGTATATTTTTGATCAAGTAATATTTAGATCCAAAGACCAGCTAACTCTCACAAACATCTCCTCCTTTCCAGTTCACTACACAAAACAGGCACACCACACTTCTTACAATTACACATAAATATCTATTTATCTATCTATCTATATGCTCAGGCCCAATCCCCATTTTTCCAATTTTTTATTTTTATTTTCTATTTAATTTTATTTTATTTTTTATTTTTTTATTTTTTATTGAGGGTGGCCGACTCGAGACAGAGCAAGAACAGGGAAAACACAAAAACAACATAAAACAACGAACACACAGATAAAAACACAAATTCACACACATCTATGATAACTAAAATAAAATATAATATAATAGTGACTATCACCCTTTCAACTTTGGGGGAGACACTTGTTATAGACACTAAAGCCGGTATCACACGAGCGCCTTTTCCCTCAACATTTATCACCAACACTGTCCTGGCAGCTTATGAGGTCAACATTTAAAATATTTCTTTGGCCTAAATTCATATATCGTCAGTCTAGTTTCCGATACCAGTGCAAAATATTCCAGAAATGTCGCCAGAAAAATGTTGATCATCGAATGTTGACTATAAAAGCTCTCGTGTGATACCTGCTTAAATGTGTATCATAGACATACAATCAATCTATACATTATTTATGGTACTGCCAACCGATTTTACACAGTTTCCAAAGGTACATTAAGAGTAAAGAAGGTTACAGATTGGCTATATTAACTTTTAAGTTAAACCTTTTAAGATACAATTACGCATTTACTTTCTGTTTTCTGGCTCTTATTTGAAGATTATATTCAGATTAGGAAGGATATATGCAAGTCAAAGGATTAATTCAGGTAGTCTTTATTCTTTTATTCCCCATAGATCCTTCCTAAGCTTTATACAATCGTCTAATGATAGCCAGAATAAACTATCAAAACGCATCATGATCCTCAAGGGGTATTAAAGAGACCCTTCCACGTCTGGGGGTAACCGAATATCTACCGGTGTTATCTGATTACAAAAATTAACCCTTGGAAGATCGTGACGCATTTTGACAGTTCATTCTGTCTCTCATTAGACGATTTTATACAATTTAGGAAGGATCTGAGGGAATCATAAGGGTGAAGACTGTCTCAATTAACCCTCTGACTTCCATTATACACTTCCTAATCTGTAAAAAATCTATTAATAATAGCCAGTAAATAAAAGGGAAATGCGTATTGTATCTTCTAAGAGTTAAGAGTATATATATATATTTGTTTACAATGTTTCCTAACCTTGGGCTTTTATCACTAATGTTTACAAGTCTTATACCACAACCACTAATACATATATTTTGTATTAATGTAGGACGTGATGATATACATGAGATTTAAGTATATTGAATGTGATCTTCCTTCCTCCAAAAGCCTGAGAACAAAGTCAGTCAAAATTTCTATTCGCTTTAAGAAAATTACATGGTTTGGATATAGGCTACTTTGCATTAATACATTTCAATTGCTGCGCAACACGAGTATTACACTCTTATTATGGGACAGACTACCATTTTGTTTATGTGTCCTGCATTTTTTTTTTTTTTTTTTTTTTTTATATATTCCAGTACCCTCTCGGGCATAGGCTGAGAGCCTGTACATTCCACCGCTCAACACGGTGAAGCCCGTGAGGTCTTGTTCCAGCCTGGGGAGTGAGACATGCGAAGCATCCATCATGGCTCGAAGCAGCTCCATCTCTGAAGCGACTGGTTGCTTCGCTCAAGTGCTTCACCGTCTCACCCTCCAGACTCAGACCCTCACTCTCAGAACGCCACCTATTGAGCAGTGAACTCACTAGGCATTGTCCCCCTGTAACATATTTTGAATATGGGAATATTCATACAGTGTTATTTAATCAGGGAACAATGAGGGTATTTTTTGGCATTTCGGTGGGCTTTGTGGTAATGCACTGATACTAGGTACAGCACAAATTCAATCCCAATAATATCTTCCCATTGACATATCGGGATTTGAACCCGGGTCCATTGGATTACCAATCCAGTGGCATGACCACTCCACCACACCTCCCTTTGCACACACAACATTTACAGATCAGGACTATATCAGGAATAATAAAGTTGTGACTGGAATTCAATGAAAAAGTCTACCGTTACCCATAAAATTATCCTGAAATTCTACGTTTTCAATGTTACCCTACTAAAAGAAAATGTACTGATATTGGAGAAACTATAATAAATATACGACCCTCCTGTTCATCGTCGTTCAGTTTTAGGTCACGGGGGATTCGCAGAGGGCTAATCTTGGGAGAACTTTTGCGGTTGGTAGGCCCAACTCGCTATGTAAGGCAGGTTATTTTACCGGACTCTAATATCTTACTTTAACCCCTGCAGTACCAGTGCCGTCCTTTTAACTTTACGCTGGCTACTAGTTGACGATATTATTCAGCTTAAAAAGAGCCTACAGCAATTAACAGGTTTCATACTATCTCAATTAACCTTTCTTGCTACCACAGATCCTTCTTAAACTGCACCAAATCGTCTAAATACAGCTAGAATAAAGTAGGTGTGCAGTTTTCGCATTACCAAAAAAAATAAAATAAAACAAAATAAAATGCATACGCAACTCTGCGACCTAGAATTCTACAAATAGTATTGAATCTGTTAGGTACAATCGGGTTATATACAGTATATATACTGTATATATAGTAAATGTTTTTATACTCACAACCGGACTTGAACCACCGACAGTCAGAACAAGTGCCCATACTTTAATCCACTATACCACAACGTGATAGAGGATATTTGTGTGTAGTGGATTAAAGCATAGACACTCGTCCTGACTGTTGGTGGTTCATGTCCGTCTGGTAGTATATACATATAATTACATATATGATCACATTGAATCTTAACCATTGGAATATTTATCTATAATAAGGTCAGCGTAACACTATTTTGTAGCATTTTGAATATGGTGTAATTCAAGTTTAAAATATATATAATAAAGAAATAGTGACCATAATCTGTGACCTTCACCATTCACCTTGACCTTTGAATAACAAAAACACAAAATTTGGACAAGCGTTGCATTTACCAACCGAATTTGCCAGCAAAATTTGGTGACGATACGTAATCCGTTCAGTACAGTTCTGTCGGTTTCATTTCATACTGGAAATTAAGATGATTTTATTTAGTTTATGAAGGGCCTCCATAAAATTAGGAGGCTTTCAACTATCTTAATTAACCCTTTTTACTACCACAGATCCTTCATAAGCTCCATAGCTAGAATACAATAAAAAAAAACGTCACCGGTACACAAAGGGTTAAACAGTCTAGGAAGAGTTTAAAGAAAATGTATAACACTCTTCTTTTGTTCTCTGATCGACCTTTAACCTTAAGTATTATAATATATGTATATATATATAAATATATATATATATATATATAATATATATATAAATATATATATATATATATATATATATATATATATATATATATATATATATACTGTATATGATTGAAATATATGTTATCTAAGTAATATGCAACTAAAAGTCGTCAGCTTATCGAAAATTGAGTATTCTGTTATGATGAAGGTTAACTTTTGACCTTGGCCTATGACCTTGACCTTTATGTAGGATTATATGTTTGTTTGCTATGATGTAACCCTAGAAAATCAAATAAATGTGTCAAATTTCATTAAAGATCATCAGTTAATTTCAGAGGTATTAAAGGAATAGTTGACCTTGACCTTTGACCTTCATGATGTCTGAAAATTTAAAATTTTAATTTTCTCTTATAGCACAACTGTCTCGACGAATTTTGTGACTTGTACATGAATAGTAAAGAAATTAGCATATTAACCTTATATTTGACATTGACCTGTGACCTTGATCTATCAAATGGAATTATGTTTATTCTTGTATGACCATGGTCTAGGCATTCCGAATATGCATGATATGCCTAATGAGAATCTTACATGAAATAGGAAATACTAGTAAAAACCATATTTCGACCTTTGACCTTGACCTTCGACCTTATAATTTCTTATCAAGGATTTAGTTAGCTTAACAGCAATGTTCGTATTAACTAGCATTATGAATATGGTGTAATTCGTATAAAAACTTATTTATTACAAATAGTGATCATATACTGTGAGTGACTGTGACCTTGGCCTTTGACCTTTGACTTAAAATAAAATACATACATTTGGATGGTCGTCACATTGACCAACTGAATTTGCCTGTATAATTTGGTGACAATACATTAAACAGTCTAGTAGGAGTTTAGGGAAAATTACAAACACTCTTGTTTTGACCATGACCTCTAACCCTAACTATTACAATATTTGTGAAATTTGATATATATAATATTTCAGTAATAAACCATAACACTGCCAGTTTTCCAAAATTTGAGTAATCTTTTTTTAATAAATAATAAAGGTTGATCTTTGACCTTGATCTGTAACCTTGACCTTTAAGTAAGAGTAAATTTTTGTTAGCATTGACATTGCCCATGAAAATCAAATAAGCATGCCTAATTTCATTGAAACCCATTAGTTAGTTTCATATATATCAATAGAATAGTTGACCTTGACCTTTATCTTGACCTTTATATGTCTCGACATTTATTGTTTTTCTTTTCACTTAAAGTGCAACTATCTCACCAAATTTTGTGAAGTTTCCTTGAAAAGTAAAGATATAGCATATTGACCTTTTATTTGACCTTAACCTGTGACTTTGACCTTTCATATGAAATTGCATAGTTTCATACATGACCTTGGCCTAGGTATTCCGAATATACATGGTAAGATTAGTGAGAATCTAACAGTTTGTATAAGAAATACTAGTAGAAAACCTATTTTGACCTTTGACCTTGATCTTTGACCTTACCCTTTAGAATATTTATCTAAAATTTGGGCAATACGATAGCAAGGTTACCAGTAACTTGTATGGTGAAAATGAAGACATTTGAGTAAAAAGTAACATAAATAGTAAAAGTTGACCTTTGACCTTGACCTGCGACCTGGACCTTTATATACTAGTATTTTTTTTTTTCATTGACATTGCCCAGGAAAATCAAATAAGCATGCCTAATTTCATTAAAACCCATCAGTTAGTTTCATATATATTAATAGAATAGTTGACCTTGACCTTTGACCTTTATAATATGTGTGTCCAAATGTATTATTTTCCTTTTCATTTAAAGTGCAACTATCTCACCAAATGTTGTGAAGTTTGCATGAAAAGTAAAGAAAATAGCATATTGACTTTTTGTTTTATCTTTACCTGTGACCTTGACCTTTCATATGGAATTGTATAGTTTCTTGTATGACCTTGGCCTAGGTATTCAGAATATACATGGTAAGCCTAGTGAAAATTTAACAGTTAGTGTAAGAAATACTAGTAAACATCGTATTTTGACCTTTGACCTTGACTTTTGACCTTACCCTTTAGAATATTTATCTGAAATTTGGTCAATAAAATATCAAAGTTACCAGTAACTTGTATAGTGAAGACATTTGAGTAAACACTAAAAAAATATGAAATATTTACCTTATTTTTAACCTTGAACTTTGACCTGAACCTTTAAGTTAAATTGAAAATTTCTTTTTGACTGACCATCGCATTGAACAATTGGATATACCTGTGAAATTTGGTGAAAATCTATTGAACGGTCTAGGAGGAGTTACCGGACAGACAGACGGACGACGGACGACAGACGACGACGGACGACGGACGACGAACGACGACGGATGACGGATAAGCTGACTTGTGGTGCACAGTACACGGGCGGGATATGTGTGCGTGATACCACTCTGCTTCGCAGAGTTGATAAAGTTAAACAGACGTCGCCGGTACAGAAGGGGTTAACTTTCACCAGCATAAATGCATGTTAACCTTGAGGATTGTGATGCTTTAGGACAGTTATTCTGATTATGGGGGCCCACCTCGTTTTTTTCTCTCTTTCTCTCCCTTTTTCTTTGGCTTGTATCCATTCGGCCCCATTCAGCATAGGCCTACTGTTTTAAGACGTTTACCCCCATCCAGGTGTCAATATTTTCCTGGCGAGCGGTAGCGAGCCAGCATATATATATATTTTTGGTTTTACAGCAAGCTAAATTTGTACATTTTTCGATCGAAAAAGTTTCTGGCGAAGCCGGATTTCTCCATCCAATGATGGCTCGCTTTCGCTCGCCAGGAAGAAATCGACACCTGGATAGGGATAAACGTCTTAAACAGTTGGCTGAATGGGGCCGAATGGATACAAGCCATAGAAAGAGAGAAAAGGAGAGAAAGAGAAAAAAAGCAGGTGACCCCCCTTAATAATAGATAATTGTATTCAGTTTTGGAATAACGTGTGGGAGATGGAGAGTTATTCGAGATAGATTTTACTTTTACCACTTCGATTCCTAGTCATCCTTCCTAAAATGCAGGCTCACTATCGCTCACCAGGAAAACAAATTATAAGTAATTGGCACGAATGGTCTAAATATAGACCAAGAAATGGGGTGAAAGGTCTTACAATCGCCAAACTAATGAACCGAACATCTTCAAATCTGAAAACTAATGGTACTAAATATGAGGCAGAAGGGGAGCCAGAAAAAACAACATTCCCCCTTAACATGCACATAATATGCAGGTGAAAGTTAAGGGGGTCGGTGAGGGGTGGGATGCCTGTAAGAGAGGGTAGCGGTAACTTGACTTACGGATGCCATATTGTTTCTACCTCATGGTTTACTCCACTTACGGCTGCCATATTGTACAGTATCTACCTCATGCTTTACTTCACTTACGGACGCCATATTGTTTCTACCTCATGGTTTACTTCACTTCCGGCCGCCATATTGTTTCTACCTCACGCTTTACTTTACTTACGGCCGCCATATTGTTTCTACCTCATGCTTTACTTCACTTCCGACTGCCATATTGTTTCTACCTCACGCTTTACTTCACTTCCGGCCGCCATATTGTTTCTACCTCACGCCTTACTTCACTTCCGGCCGCCATATTGTTTCTACCTAATGCTTTACTCCACTTATGGCCACCATATTGTTTCTACTGTAATGCCTGGATTATGGTAAAGTGTCTGTAACTGAATTAGATGCTGAAATCTGCTTGAGCTATCATGCCAAGCGGAGTACTTCTCTTGGTGTAGTGGCTAGAGCGCTCGCCTCCCACGTGGCGGGACCGAGATCGAATCTCGGCCGGGCCGTGCCTAAAAACATTTGGGGCGAATTTCCACATCAGACACAGTTCGGATGTGATTGTGAAAATTGTAAATTGTAATTGTGAGTCATTGTTAAGTTGGCAAAAATAGTATGGTGTCGTTACGAGGACATTTCACTGGTGGCAGCGGTAAAGGAATATCCGAGAGGCTTAGTTGTGGTGTTGTAGATATAGGCTAAGTAAATCCGCATAGTGTACTGACTTGCCTTGACTGGCCGATTGCGAGTTGCTAAGGCTAAAGCTCTCTGAAATTCCCAGGGATGATGTTGATCTAGCGACTTCGGGCGTGGTGTGTGGGTGAGGGATGCACTTGGTGCCGGGCCCACAGAGTCACCATGCCTTGTGAGTTGATGGTGTCCATTGTCTCGGGAGCCTCATACAGTTGACGCGCTCAGACTTGTACCTCGCTACTTGTAGTTGCTTGGAGGAGTCTTCGCTATCTGGACGATAAAGTGATGTAATGCCTGGATTGTGGCAAAGTGTCTGTACCTGAATTAGATGATGAAATCTGCTTGAGCTATATGCCAAGCGGAGTACTTCTCTTGGTGTAGTGGCTAGAGCGCTCGCCTCCCACGTGGCGGGAATGAGATCGAATCTCGGCCGGGCCGTGCCCAAAAACATTTGGGTCGAATTTCCGCATCAGACGCAGTTCGGATGTGATTGTGAAAATTGTAAATTGTAATATTGAGTCATTGTTAAGTCGGCAAAAATAGTATGGTGTCGTTTCGAGGTCACTTCACTACATCATGCTTTACTTCACTTTACTTACGTGGTGATGGGCTGGTCTATCAGAGTGAGAACTGAGCGATCTCTGCCATACCCATAGCTTACTCTGACTGTTCCTTTAACTTATATATTTTCTAGATCTCAAGTGACGGCGTCTTTTCCGTGGATTGACCTCCCAATCTACCAAGATTGGAAGCCAAAGCGTCACATTTTTCTCTTGCCCCTCAACTTTCTCTTCATAATTGCTGAGGGGCACAGGGCCCTGGGTGGGGCTTTGGTTTCCCAGGCGTTTCCGCACCCTCCTCAGTTCCCCGCCATGGAGTGGCTTCGGTCACCCAGGCTTTATTGTGGTCGGCAGGGAGGGTTCTGTGGGGGCGCTTGGTTATGGCCTTGGAATTGTTCGGGGCCTTGGGGCTGTTCGGCCAGGCAGCTTGGGGAACAACAACAACAACAACAACTTCACTTACGGCCGCCATATTGTTTCTACCTAACGCTTTACTTCACTTACGGCCGCCATATTGTTTCTACCTCACGCTTTACTTCACTTACGGCTGCCATATTGTTTCTAACTCATGCTTTACTTCACAGCACGCCATTATTTCTACATTTCGTTTCCACCTTATGTAACTTATGTTAGTATGTTCCATCCAACAACCAACTCTACTCCTAAAATCAATTAATGAAATATTACAAATACGTGTGGCAGTCCGTGGATTCGAACCCAGGACGCTCACACCGAATATCAACACCTTATGCACTGCACCACGAAGGCAGTTAAAGAATGGTGGACACTGCCTACGATTTATTATGCAACTTCGAATCCTGCATATCAATCTAAGCATGTACACCAGACATGGGCATGATTACATAAAATGATTAGGATTTGATTTTGATTATTACCCTGAATATTTTTTTGATTATGATTTGATTAGGATTAGCCAATTTATTTTTTTCCTGATTATGTATGGATTACGATTATTCTTTATTTTTATTTTTGATTATGATTAGATTTTTCAAAAAAATTATGATTATGATTAGATTATGATTTTAATCATGTTAAATTGTGATTATTTGTGAAGTTTAGGATTACGACAGTGATTATGATCATTCTCGATAACTTTAAAGGTACTAAGTTTTTCAGAAAGTACTTTGTGGCCAACACAATACTATAGAGTCCTCCATAACTGCTTTTCCAGCTTTCTTCTTATTAAAATAATGACCATTATGAATCAATATTCACCTCGTGTAATAAATGATACAATCTGTGAACTTGTAAAGTTTTACTGATTTTAGAAACACACTGTACGGCACTGTTAAAAAAAAGTAAGATCCTGTATTTGTGCATTAAACCAACAATTGTAATACTCTGAAGATACTTTTGCTTGTGAATTAAAAGAAAATAATATACTCTCTAGATACTTTTGCTTGTGAATTAAAAGAAAATAATAATACTGCTTAGTAGCTTTAAAAAACATAACTATATGATGGAATCAGCTTGTGAATACAAAAAAAAACACTGCTTGCAAAAACATACTGGAATGATGAACTCACATAAAACAAATTAAATAAATTAATTTAAACTAAACAAAAATCAATTTCCTCACTGACAGAGAAGTTATAAAATTTGAACTCACAGCTGAATATGATTATTGCATTTAATAAACATTAGCTCCTCAAAGCGAACATCAGTCACTCTACAGCGCTCAGGGCGAAAGACTTTTCCAGCAATGGAGAAAAGTCTCTCAACTGGTGCTGAAGATGCTGGGATGCACAGATAGCGGAGGGCAAATGTTGTGAGATCTAGGAATGCCACTTGATTCTTTTGCCAGAAGAGAATGGGATCAGTTTCGTCCTCTTCTGTAGGCTGACTCAGATAGGATTTAATTTGTGAGTATGATCGAATTGATGATGATGACGATGATGAGGACACTGAAGGGCTGTTTGCTGAGGCCATAAATCTGAATAACTTGCATCTCTTTTTGGGTACGGGTGTAGTGGCAGGTGCATCATTGGGCATCTCTTTTTGGGTACGGGTGTAGTGGCAGGTGCATCATTGGTCTCGCTAGAATCATTGACAGTAATTTCATTTACTTTTGAGGTCAGAAGTGCTTTCATCATTACAACTTCGTCTGCTGAACACCAGTCCATCTTGAAACGTGGATCTAGAAGGGAAGCCAGCTGAAAAATCTCCATGTCTTCATAGATGCTCAACCTCCTGTTGATAGAGTTCATGAGAGTGGTAACCATCTTTGACTTGTATACTAGTGATAGCTGTTGAAGTTCAGTCTTCAGTCCACGAATACATGGGATAACTTTACTTGCAGTCACAATATTCTCCCCTTCACATTCTAGGGTAGCTACCTCAAAAGGTGTTAGTATGTCAGTGATTTCTTTGATCTGATTAAGCTCATATTTGTTCAACTTTCCTGGGTAGTTCAGCTGATCAAGCTTGACTGGGTCAATATTGAGGAGAGAACGAAGCATTTGGTTTGTGCTATTCCATCTTGTAGAGTTCTTGGCTTGGTGTCTGCATTCACCTTCAAGGATGTCCGAAGCGAGAGCAGAATGGCGAATGTGAGATACGAGACGAGAGGCTTTTCAATGACCCCTGAGACAGGTCCAGTTTCCTCCAGGCCATCTTTCACAGCATTTTGTAAGTTGTGAAGAAAACAGCGGACATGCTCTGGCAAGAGGATCTTCTCGTTATTTCCAAGACCTAGTAAGCATGCTGGAACATGAATCTGATGTGTATGGAGAAAGTGGCTAGTGTATCAAGAATAAACTATAAGAGAATGAATTTGCT
The DNA here is from genome assembly GCA_032716605.1 of Paralithodes platypus. Taxonomy (NCBI): domain Eukaryota; kingdom Metazoa; phylum Arthropoda; class Malacostraca; order Decapoda; family Lithodidae; genus Paralithodes; species Paralithodes platypus. Next base: position 39,067,487 of record CM064488.1, on the reverse strand, counting down.
ACAAGGGAATCAATAAATAATCACAATAATCATATTTTAATCATTGATTATTGTTTGGAAATTTTTGATTATGATTTGATTATGATTTTAACAATTCTATAAATTTTGATTAGATTAGATTATGATTATATAACTTTTCACAAAAGTGAATATGATTTGATTACGAATACGTAATCACATCCATGGATTATGATTTTTTGATTAATAATCATAATCATGCCCATGTCTGATGTACACACATCCCAACTGCAACTCACGTAGGCTATGCATATGTGAATGGAAAGAGCAATTAATGGGGCCTTAACCACTAGGGAAGGCCTCTCGATAAATTACTCCTGAACCAATATCAATTATTATGTTCCATCCAACAACCAACTCTACTCCTAAAATCGATTAATGAAATATTACAAACACATGTGGCAGTCCGTGGATTCGAACCCAGGACGCTCACACCGAATATCAACACCTTATGCACTGCACCACGAAGGCAGTTAAAGAATGGTGGACACTGCCTACGATTTATTATGCAACTTCGAATCCTGCATATCAATCTAAGCATGTACACACATCCCAACTGCAACTCACGTAGGCTATGCATATGTGAATGGAAAGAGCAATTAATGGGGCCTTAACCACTAGGGAAGGCCTCTCGATAAATTACTCCTGAACCAATATCAATTATTATGTTCCATCCAACAACCAACTCTACTCCTAAAATCGATTAATGAAATATTACAAACACATGTGGCAGTCCGTGGATTCGAACCCAGGACGCTCACACCGAATATCAACACCTTATGCACTGCACCACGAAGGCAGTTAAAGACTGGTGGACACTGCCTACGATTTATTATGCAACTTCGAATCCTGCATATCAATCTAAGCATGTACACACATCCCAACTGCAACTCACTATTCTATTTATACATTTTTGTATTTAGCAATCTTTATCTATCAGGGCACTAGAGTCCCCGGGCGCCATGTTGTTTCCTACTCCCGGGACTCTCTGTGTCACCACTCTCTATATAAAGGCACTCTAAGGTCCCCGGGTGCCATATTGTTTCTGACCCCCTGGACCCACTATGTCGCCACTTTCTATATAAAGGCACTCTAGTCCCCGGGCGCCATATTGTTTCTGACTCCCTGGACCCTGAATGTCGCTACTCTCTATATACAGGCACTCTCTATTTAATACAAGGTTGCGTCACACGGGGTATTTACACTAGAAAACAACAGATAAATATACGATAACAATCATCAATTATTCAGACACATTATAAGCCAATCAGTCAACGTTCAGCAACAGCCAGTGGTGAAGCTCCCTGAAGACTCCTGAAGACACCTGAAGGGGATATGAACACGGTGTTAACCCTGTCTGTTCCAGCGACGTCTGTTATATTTCATTCTAGCTATTTTTAAATGATTGTGTGCAGCTTAAGAAGGATCTGTGGTAGTATAAAGGGTTAAATGAGATACTTCGAAGCCTGATAATTGCTACAGGCCCTTTTTAAACTGAATACAATCGTCTAATAGTAGCCAGAATATAGTTATAAAGACGTCATCGGCACAGAAGGGGTTAATCGAGTGGTATCTTTTCAGTTGTCATCAGATTTTCTTATTTATCAGTTTCTAAGTTGAAATTATATAAGAATTCTGCTACCAAGAATAATCTACCTTCAGCCTACTTCCCATACCAATGAAAAAGATCCCAGAATTGCTGCCAAAATAATATTTGGTCATAGCAAATTGACGACAAAAGTTCTTAAGTTTATTAATCAACAATCTGATTGGATATAACACTTATAAACATTCACACAAAGTGAATCTCCTTTGAGCCCCATTTTCATCAGGCCTAATATCAGCATTGGAAAATACACTGAATCCTGCATCACAAAACAACTGTCTACCAATGGCAGTGTAGGTTACAAAAACCCCATGTGTAAAAAAGATGAGTCCGACGAGGGAAGTATCACGATCCAACTGCAGACAGAAGACAAAAGCAAGAGCAGTAGAGTACGATCCCTGAAACCCAGCAATAAGAATTATCTACCTGACGGAGCTATGGCCATGGAGCTACCACAGAAGGAAAACCAAAACAAAGTCCTTAGTGTTATAGCTTCGAACCCCGGCAACAAAAACCACCTATTCAACAAGGGTAGTACCACCAGCCAACTACAAAAAGAAGACAAAAATATAGGAAGTCGAGTAGGATACGATTCTTCAAGACCGACCTACCAGACAAAGCCAAGACCAAGGAGCCGCCACAAACACAGACTGGAGACACAACCAACAGTACCCCAGTGATCCCTTGTGTTGATGGTCAGAACCTGTCGCCCGTAAATGTTAACTTAGAGGACTCAGGACGTCAGACGGAGCAAAATGTTTCTGACAACACCGAGACACTTAAACCCACCAAGGCCATCGTGACAAACCAGGTAAAGACAACACTGAACCACATAAACCCACCAAGGCCTTCAAGACAAACCACGTAAAGACAACACCAAGCCACATAAACCCACCAAGGCCCTCATGACAAACCAGGTAAAGACAACACCAAGCCACATAAACCCACCAAGGCCCTCATGACAAACCAGGTTAAGACATAACCGAGCCACATAAACCCACCAAGGCCCTCGTGATAAGGGGGTGGGGGATTTTGGGCACCGTTTTGTCCGTGGGTGTACCATGCAAAAGAAATAAAAAAGTCGGTTTTCGCTTATCAGATAGATGTAGATCTTATCATAAAATATGTAATACAATACTTGAACTTACAGCTTATCTATAAAAACTTGCCTATCGTGATTTCTATATTATACCTAAGGCTTACTGATCTTACAACTAGAGTAAGTTATCCATCCCAGACTTTTTCTTCCATATTCCTGCTCATTAACTTCCAATTGCCTTATTTTTCTTTTTGTTTCAGATAGTTGCTAGCTTATTGATTGCCATGGTTAACTCTTCTGCCGGAACTCTTGTAGGGTTGCCTGGTATAGCTCTGCCTCAACTCACAAAGAACACAGAAGGCGCATTGTTTCTAAATGCAACAGAAGCTGCTCTATTTGGTAAGTGGCGACTAACTATACTAAAATTGAAAAACTTATAGTTATGCTCAATGAAAATTAGTCAACCAACATGGTGACTCACATTAAATTATATAACTCCACTCTTCTTTTCAGGAGGCTTGATATTTCCTGGGTCCATCATGGGATCCTTCCTGAGTGGTCCACTTAACGTCTGGTTGGGACAACGAAAGTTTTTACTTCTGTCTATGGTTCTTTTCTTGTTCATTTCGTTATCCTTTAGTTTTGTGTATTCGGTTTGGCTGCTCCTTGTTCTTCGTGTGGTGCTTGGGGCTATTGCAGCATCCTGGCCGTTAACAACATCAAACTACATTGGAGAATTGGCAGAACCCCGATTACGTGGTCGTCTCGTAGGATTAGTTAATGTATTCTTTACGATCGGCATATTCGAGGTTTATCTAATCGGTGGGTTTAACTTGAACTGAAGAGCTGTGACACAATTGTGTAGTTGTCTTACAGTCATCCCACCTTTTCTGGGATTATTGTTCATGCCAGATTCTCCACGATGGCTCCTCACTTCGGGTCGCTTAAATGAGGCTCACAAGGCCTTGGAGTTCTTCAGAGGACCTCACTACGACTCACACACAGAGCTGCAGAAAAACATCAGGGAGTTTGAGGGTTTGTCACAATATGCCACAAGTTTAAGGAATCAGTTTAAGATGTTGTGGGAACCTTCCATATTCCATAGGCTTTTGGTGTTCAGTGCCCTCTCAATCTTAGTTGCATTTTCGGGTGACAAACCAATTGCTATGTATTCTGTCAAGCTCTTGAAAGATGCTGATTTCGACTTGAGTCCTTATGTAACTGCTATATTGCTAAGCATCATTAGAGTGGTCGGACCAATTATCTTCATGTGCGTGATCGATCATGTAGGTAGAAAGAAGATGCTGATTGTCATTAGTTTCATCTTGTCATTGACGTTAGCACTTATTGGAGGATATTTCAAGATGCATGCCATGTATGGAGATGGTTCTAACCTTTGGTATATAGCATTAGTAGTACTTTTGTTCTACACCTTATTTTCCTGTACCCTGATGGGACTGATAAATATTTTGTGCTCAGAATCGTTTCCAAACACGGTCAGAGCCATAGCAGGGTCCATCATCTACATGTTTTCCTTTCTTGGCATGTTTGTGGCGATGGCAACTTTCCCCTGGGTTCTGGAAGTGCTTGGGGAACATTGGGCCTTTTGGATATGTGCCTTCTCCTGTATCCTGCTTGCTCTCCTGGCGTCAAGGGCTCTGCCGGAGACAGGAGGACTATCACTTGAACACATTGAAGCCTTGTACAGAAAAAATGGTTGATATATATTTTGTTTTGTTTTGTTGACGTGCAGTATAGACAGATGAAACATTCCGTTTTTGTTTTGTTATTATTGTTGATTTGTAACGTAATGTTCTAGGTGTTTTACATGTATATTATATTTGTTTTGAGCCGAAATATAATAAAATACAATTACAACCTCAGCCAAATACTTGAAGACTGCCAATGGAAAACACTGACAACTGGTGTAGGAGAAGTGCTCGATACATTTAAGGATTTTCTTACTAATACATTAAATAGCTTAACGACCAATAACTTTGATATATATATATATATATATATATATATATATATTCTTTTGTCAATCTGTAGTGTAAGGGTGTTTATGCAAGAGACATGAGGCCTTAAGCCGCTGTCACACGAGCGCTTTTTCCGTCAATTTTCCATGAGCAAGTTTTTTCTCGTATTATTTCGGGAATTTTTCGCACTGGTATCGGCAAGTAGAATGAAGGTAGATTATGTTAGGCGGCTGAATTTTGATAAAGTGTAATATTTGAAGCTTCCAGACCATAATTGCCCGTAAAAATTGCTCGAAAAAGGGCTCATGTGACTCCGGCTTAATAATCATTCTTCTCCAACCACCTTCCTGTTTATAAAATAAAATATTCATATGTGTTCTTCCTGGTGTTGTTATTGAGTGTTATATTGAACCTTTGAATATCATTTTTATTGCTTCTAGAACCTACTCGGGATGTCCCTGTCAAATATATTTAAGTCCATCAAACCAGAACTGGATTGTTTTAAGGACTGTATCAAGGGATTTAATTTATCAATACCCGGCACAACACTCCCCTTAACCCTTAACCCGGGAGCTGCGGGGAGACTCTTAAGAGTTCCCCCGGCGCACTGCGGGGAGACTCTTAAGAGTCAGAGAAAAAAAAAATCAACTTTTGACATCGAAAAAAAAATATTTTGTTATTTTTTTTTTTTTTTTTTTTTTTTTGGCCCCTGGGCCATGCAAAATCTCAGTCCTCTACCTCCCCTCCTTCCCCACTTTCCTCCTCTCCTTCAGTTATCACCTATTTTCCCTGTTATTCCCTTATTCTGAGGTATATTTTCGTGCTAACATTAGAAATCCGATTGGAGGGTGTGGTCATCACTGATAGCAAGCGAGTGCAAGAGAGAGAGAGAGAGAGTATCGATCGACTGTGTCTCAGTGGCCTTGGGGGAAATTGGCGGGAAATCAGATTGCCTCACCCATACATTATACAACTCGCGGGCTATATCTCCGATTTTGACCATCCAAACGCTGTTTTCACTCGTTTTATTGTTGTTTCAGGTTAATACCTTTATAATCAACCCCTAATAGGCGCATATGGACAAGTATTAATGCTATTAATGGCACAATGAATATTTTAGTGACGGAAACACCTCAAATACGTCAGCACAGGGGGACGTTTCCAATTACCCCCATGCGCACTTCAGAGGTTAAAGAGCGGCGCTCGACTTAAGTCGTGCACCAATTTGCAGCAAGTTAGGAGCATTATTAAGGCTTTTAAAGGATTAAAATCGAGTGCAAATGGCCGGGAGCGCAGCAGGCCGCACGTCCGACACCCAGGGCTTACCGCCACCCACTGACTCACGCTCCCTGTGTTCTCGAGAGGCCGGCAGTGTAGCCAGTAGTGAGCATAGCTGGGAAAAATATACCGCTATATGCTAAACTCCCATGTTGGTGGCACCACTGCATGAGAACCACGAGTGCTACGTAGCTCGTTCTGGTCTCATTTTGAAGCTTTTAGCGCCTAGTTTTTTGCTGAATACATTTCTTTTCATGCAGATACTTGATTGATCATTCAGGAGGGCCTGAATATGCCCAAAATAGCCCAAAACACCCTGCTAGACAAGGGTTAAGGTAGAATAAGCATTGTACTGTATCTAAGTTGAGAGAAACTGTATCTATTCAGCTTCAGGGCTACCATTGAATAATAAACCAACGCACGAGCAAGCATGCATGACTTTCACGTACACACACTCTCTCTCTCTCACACACACACACACACATGCATTATGAGAGAGAGAGAAAATGTATGTATGTGTTTAGACCATGATACACAACGTGAGACAATCTCTCATAGTAGAAGAAGCAACACATAACTGACAGGTAGTATATATATATATATATATATATATATATACAGTATATCGGGCTTTAGGTATCATATGGCTAACTATAGTCGGTTTTATTCCAACTGACGGTAAATTGAACCCCTTGGCAACATATTTTTTATTAACTAATGGAAAAATGTGCAACTACCATGTCTCCGAGTCATAATTACACCAAGTTTTCATAATTACATCATATTTCATAAACTAATAGCTGAATAATGAAGACCTAGACATGGCAATTCACTGTCAGATGAAATAAACAGGGTACAATTGCCAATGGCCAGTGACAAGCACATAATCATAACTGAGGGATCATTTTTATATTGTTTATCATCACGAAGTGTATCATAATCTATATTACAAAATAAATGTCAAATATCTATTCATGAATATTTCTCAATATTCAACATATTTTGTATTGTCTGTATTCTTTAAAAACAAATACAAATAAATAAACCTGTGTTAGATATACGGTATTGTAATTACGAGAAAAAAAAAACATAACAAAATAAAACTGCATCCGATGGTTTTGCAATTACTGATTAAATAAAACATATAATAAATATAATACAACAAAATACCAAACCTGTGCCTGAAGGACATAGTCGCCTTTCAAAGGAAGGAACAAATTGCCGATCAAAGGACGTTAAAACCAGAGATTGTGTATAGGAGATAAGGAGGCTTCCTATGTATTCTATTAATAAAAAGGTGCCTCTAAACGTTGCCAGTTACCCTTTTTCGACATTTTTTTTCAGCGCCATCTATTGCAGGGTTCCAGAACTACTCAACGTGAATAAAACTACGGATGTACCCTCCATCTGGTTTTGTTTTTAATTATATGTACAGTCTACGACAGAACTGCTGTCATGGCCTGAGGCAATGTATTAGTTCACTTATCTTTTAATAGATGGCCCTTTAATCTCTTCTAATAAAAGGGGGCGGGGTTAATAAAGAGGTTGGAAGGAGTCAAACGTGTGTGTGTGTTGTGTGTTCTAGAACAGCACTCAGAATAAGTTTATGTTAACATAACACACAGGCTATATTATGAGATTAGCTCATGCTGGATCACAAATAAGTAACACACATCAGGTGTTGCGTTATTTATGGAATACAGACAATCAGGTTTCTATCCTTCGAACTTCCCATTCCCCCTCCTCCCCCTCTCCCTTTCACCCCAACTCTCCTTCTTCACCCGCTTTCTCTCCCCTCCCTCCCACTCCTCTCTCTCTCTCTCTCTCTCTCTCTATATATATATATATATATATATATATATATATATATACAGTATACTGTATATACGATATATATATATATATATATATATATATATATATATATATATTATATATGTTTGACCAAAGTTTGAGTGTGGCTGTGTACTTCCAAGTTAGTAACTTATATTACAATGTAAATACTTGTCTTCAATTGAGATTAGTTTTTCATATAGGCTACATTCATTGTTAATAAATTTACAGTCAATATCAAATAATCATCAACAGCCTTCATGATCCATTGCAAACCATATCCTTATTCTCAAGGTCAACCACAGCCTCCTTACATCATCACGGAGGCTTGGTTCAGCTTGGTAAACTATATAATTAACCCCTTCTATACCGAGACGTCTTTTGATTTTATTCTGGCTCCTACTAATCAATTGTATTCACTTTAGAAAGGATCTTTAGCAATTATAAGGCTTCGAACTATCTCAATCAACCCTTTAATTAACTACCACAGATCCTTTCTAAGCTGTATAAAATCGTCTACATATTGCTAGAATAAAATATAACATACGACGACGGTACAGAAGGGGTTAATGGAGTATTGTTCACATTTCAGTGTAGGCAATACTTTGGAGTGCTTTTGCATATCAGTGTACTCTTAAATCATTGTATTCATAATGACTATGGCTGATATGGTGATAGCAAACAAGTTACATGAGTTTCTATAGACTCTACACGAGACACGTGTACACCATTGCAGCAAAGGAGAGGAACTGTCAATAAACAGACGACAGAAGTATTTTCTCGCGATAGGGAGGAGCTATGCGCTACCGCCATCTATTGCAGTGTTCCAGCCAAATCTGTAAATAATGGCCAACTACTATTAACACGGCTGATTTTCCAAGACACCCCTCTTAGGTATTCTTACTCTATGGTTAAAACGACCCCACCTGCTGTTGCATACAAGAGTACAGGAATTCCCTTCCCTGGGCCAGTGCTGCACCAACCACCGTAGAGGGAACACACGCTACTACTCGCTCTCACCTACATCGTAAGCTGGACGTTATTTTTTTACTTTATTATTATTATTATTATTGTTATTGTTAATGTTTTTATTATTATAATTAGTATTAGTATTATTGTTACTACATTGCAAGCTTTATTTCAACTTAACCCCTAGAGGATTATGACGCAATTTAGCAGCTTATTCTTTCTATTTATAGGTAATTTTATTCAGCTTAGGAAGGAGGTATGGGAGACAGCGGCGTAAGTGAGTTGGTTGTGACCTCTTAGAATCGTCTAGTGGTAGCCAGAATAAACTGTCAAAATGCGTTATTAGCCTCAAGGGTAAACGAATGAAAACAACATAAATAAACAGAATTTCCTTAACCCCTTCTATACCGGGACTAACCTCCCTTCTCTCTCTCTCTTGGCAATTATCACACCCACTCGTTAATTTGTTTAAGCCTACCAAATTGCACCCCCCCTTCTCTCTTCCTCCCTCTCTCTCTCTCTCTCTCTCTCTCTCTCTCTCTCTCTCTCTCTCTCTCTCTCTGTTATTTTTCATATATTCTTGCTAACATTAGACAGTTTTTCAAATGAAGAAAAACATTAATGGATATAAACTAGCTTTCTGACTCTCCCACAGAACCTTTCTAAGCTGCACATAATATTCTAAATATAGTTAGAATAACATAGAAAAATACGTAAATTTTAAGACCTTTCGTGCCAGTTAGGTTGCGATTTCTTCCTGGGGACGGATAGCAAGCCTGTTATTTAGGAAGGAGGAAATTTTTCTATGGACAAATGGACAAATTTATCTCGAAGGGGGGTCGTGATGTGTTTCTTTAAGCTTGACGATGGTTTAGGGAGAATTTTTATTAATTCACCCTAGGACTCTCAGACTCTCCCTAAGTTTAAAAAATCGTCTAAAAGTAACCAGGGTAACATGACAGAATGCGTCATAACATACTGAAAGGGTACAGACACGCACATACACACACATACAAAACAAAAATACAAAAATACCTCTCTCTCACTCTCTCTCTCTCTCGGCAATTATCACACCCACCTATTATTTTTTTAAGCCTACCAATGTGCTACCCCCCACCCCTCGCTCGCTCTCGCTCTCGCTCTCTCTCTCTCTCTCTCTCTCTCTCTCTCTCTCTCTCTCTCTCAGACAGCCCGTATGACTCACCCTTGCCCTAGCCCTATACAATAATAGGGTAAAGTTCTTCTTAAAGGGGTTTATTCTCTTGATTACGGGTTAGTAGATTAGTCTTAAGTGTGTGAGAGAGAGAGAGATTCCCTATAAGTTAGTTGAGCAATAAGTTATCGTTGACAAGAAGAACTCATTGTTTCGAGTATCTCTACATATACATCTTCTTCAGGGTACCACAACACAATACTACTGTACATTAAAAAAAAAAAAAAAAACCGCTCATAGTTAATCTTTTCAGTATTATGACTTTGTTCACAACATTCTGGCTAAAATTAGGCGATTTTACTCGGCTATTAAAATCTTCGGTCAATATTTACGAGTCACACCACAGCTGGAATCTCATTTCTAAGGGTAGTTTTGGGTTCCTATCATTCTATGCTTCATTGCTATATACTTTTTATCCACCGGAAAATATATTTTGTTCTTGTTTGTTAATTTTTTTTTTTTTTTTTTTTTTTTTTTTTTTTAGCATTAACCTAACCTAAAAACCTAACCTAACCTAACCTAAATGTATTTGGGGGCTATTAGGTTAGGTTAGGTTAGGTTTTTTGGTTAGGTTAATGCTAAAAAAAAAAAAAAAATCCAAGAAAAAAAAATATTTTCCGGTGGATAAAAAGTATATAGCAATGAAGCATAGAATGATAGGAATCCAAAACTACCGTTAAAAATGAGATCCCAGCTGTGGTGTGACTCGTAAATATTGACCAAATCTTCCCATCAAACAAAGGGGTAAAGCATATCTCACTAATCCTTTTAAAACCCCAAGACCCTTTCTAAACTTACTAAAATCATCTAATAATAGCCAGAATATAAGGAACTATTACTCCCTGAACTACTACTACTACTACTACTACTACTATTAATACTACTACTACTACTCTCTGGTATACTGAGAAAGCTAAAGAGGGGGGGGGGGGGGTATTGATATATTGAGCTTGGTGTGTAACCCCTTCAGTACCAGGGACGTCCTTTTCATCATATTCTGGCGACTATTAGACGATTGTATTCGGCTTGGGATGGACCTCTAGCAATGATAAGGCTTCAAACTATCTCAACCAACCCTTTTAACTACCACAGATCCTTCCCAATCCGGATAATATTGTCTAAACATGACTAGAATAAAATACAACACGTCGCTGGTACGGTCGCGCTAATAAGTCATGTCCCAGCTGTCATTACGTTTGGCTTGCTCTGTGCTGTATTAATGTCTGTCAGATGTTGATTAGGGTGGGTAATTGTAGGAACATGTGTGTATATTTCACTCGATATGAAGAAATGAAGCTTAGATATTGCTGATACCAATTATTCATCAAAACATACTTGGTGCCGAGACATCACTTATTAGCGCGACTGTACACAAAGGGTTAATTTGCCCACACTGTCAAACACTGTGGGTATGAGAAGGGTAAATAAAGTGTCTATGACAATCTACCCATTAAAGGGAGAGGGGTGTTCTGGACCCCCTTCTCCCTCACGTTCAGCACCATTAGTTTTGAAATTTAAAGACGTTCGACCCATTAGTTTGGCTATTTTAAGACCTTTCGCCCCCATTTAATTGTGAATTATATGATCTTTCGTGCCACTTAGGTGTCTATTTTTTTCCTGGAGAGCGATAGCGAGTCTGCAATTTAGAAGGAACTGTCTTTTGGCCGGGGTATGTGTTCTACCGAAAAATGCAAAAATATATCTCAAGGGGGGAGTCTTGGATTTATTTTATTTTTTTTAAAGGTTGATGGAGGTCTAGGGAGGGAAAATATAAACTCTCCTTCAAGGTATATTGGTGGTGATAAACTCATTCCATACCAGGATAGAAAGGTAAATCACTATCAATATACCCAATGATTGTAGCCTATATACCTTTTGCATGCTGTTTTTACCCCTTGGTATTTTACAGTGCTCTAGTCAACCCCCGTGAGTAAATAATTGAAGATAACGACACATTCATTGATATGTAGCTCAATAATGAAATACACATACATACATACATACACACACACATACATTTACCATCACGTACACACCAACAGATACATATAGTACATACACTTACAATCTTGTACACACCAACGGATACATACACACACATATAATCACGTACACACCAATGGATGCAAACATACACACACATACATGTAAACTTCCCCTCACCCTCAGTGACACACTTAGACATACAACTCTCTCTCTCTCTCTCTCTCTCATACTGTGTAGCTCATGTCTTGAGTTAAAACATAAGATATATATATATATATATATATAATCAATATGACTATTATTTATCATATACTGTATATGTATCCATCCATATATACCTCTCACACACAAACTAATAATCCGAATAATAGCCAAACAAAAACGATTGTTATATAACCTAAGAAGAAAAAAACTATCCAAGGCCATTTGTCTCATTTCCTCAAGGTTCTATCCCGCCCTCCCCATACCTTCCTCCCCATGACTAGTTGCACATCCATACAAGGGGTGCTAGGCATACCCATAATTCATAAGGTGTATAGGAATGTTGGCTAGGGTATTGGCTTCTTGTATCGAGAGAGTGAGAGTGAGTGAGTGCATAAGCATGTACAGTATGGGTGTGTGGTGTGAGTGTCCATTACACACCTACATGCTAACCTTTTAAGGGTATATTGATCATAAACCAATCGCACATTTAAAAGGATAGAAACTTAAATAACTCAATGATTACATACAAATTTTTCTACCCGGCTTGCTAGAAAATTAGTTAGGGTATTCGCTTCTTCTAATTAACACTCTAAATTTAACCCTCTAAAGAATATCGCGCCTTTTGACAGTTTTTTTCTGGCTATCATTAGACGATTTTATACAGTTTAGGAAGGATCAGTGGGAAGTACGAGGGTGTAAAGACTGTCTCAATTGACCCAACCAAGAATTCAACTGAAACCTGGTGGACGCTTCCGAACTAGCGCCAGAGTTACGACTGTCGACATCAACAATACCCAACACTTAGGATATACACAATTTATCTTGATTATTTGCGATTCTACATGTTTATATTTTAAATAAAGTGGTAGTGGTTGATAGCGTGGTAGTAGTAGATAAAGTGGTAGTGGTGGATAAAGTGGTAGTGGTGGATACATTGGTAGTTTTGGATAAAGTGGTAGTTTTTGGATAAAGTGGTAGTTTTTGGATAAAGTGGTAGTGGTGGATAAAGTGGTAGTGGTGGATAAAGTGGTAGTGGTGGATAAAGTGGTAGTTTTGGATAAAGTGGTAGTTTTGGATAAAGTGGTAGTTTTGGATAAAGTGGTAGTTTTGGATAAAGTGGTAGTTTTGGATAAAGTGGTAGTGGTGGATAACGTGGTAGTGTTAGATAAAGTGGTAGTGGTATATAAAATGGTAGTGGTGGATAAAGTGGTAGTGGTGGATAAAGTGGTAGTGGTGGATAAAGTGGTAGTGGTGGATAAAGTGGTAGTGGTGGATAAAGTGGTAGTGGTGGATAAAGTGGTAGTGGTGGATAAAGTGGTAGTAGTAGATAAAGTGGTAGTAGTGGATAAAGTGTTAGTTTTGGATAAAGTGTTAGTTTTGGATAAAGTGTTAGTTTTGGATAAAGTGTTAGTTTTGGATAAAATGTTAGTGGTGGATAAAGTGGTAGCTGTGGATAAAGTGGTAGTTTTAGATAAAGTGGAGTGGTAGACCAAAGTATGTATCAGCTACAGATATTTTGACTAACTGCTTATAATAAAACAAATTTGAAGGAGAGGGAGGGTGAATAGGTCCGCGATATCGCCAATTTCCCACAATGCACCGCGGTAAGCATTGCGTTCAGCGCCTCTATTGGCCACTGTAGGCATTTATTGGTAGGGAGAATTAACACGCTGACTTCTATATACCCTTCCTAATCTAAATAAAAATCGTCTAATAAGAAAAAAAATAATATCAAAATGCGTAATAATATTTTGAGAGGGTTAAAAAAAAGGTATGTTAATGGAGGGTTTTTAGTGTTCTCTAGACCTCCATCAAGTTTAAAATTACACCCAATAGACCCCTTTCAAGATAAATTTTTAAATTTTTCGGTAGAAAAATGTCCCGGCCTAAGGCTGGTTTCTCTTAAATTATAGGCTCGTTGTCGCTCGCCAGGAAAAGATAGACACCTAAATAGCACGAAAGGTCTTAAAATGGACAGAAATGGGGCGAAAGATCTTAAAATCGCCAAACTAATGGGTCGAACGTCTTAAAATATCAAAATCAATGGGGCTAAACTTGAGGGAGAAAGGGGGTCCAAAAAAAAATACTTAAGTGGAAATCTCTCTTTATATTAAGCTCTAAGCAGAAAAGCATGTTAAGATCAGCAATTTCATCCTCATTATCACATCGTTATCGTTACTATCAATATAACCAGCATCGTTAATGTTTCTTTTACCATTTATCTGCACTTGAACTTAGTATTCTTATCGTGATGAGGATAATGATTATTATTATTATTATTATTATTATTATTATTATTATTATAATTTTCTTTATTATGAGCACCTAAATTAACATAATTATCATCATTACCATAAATCTCAAGCACACGTGATCTTTGGCAACTGCATTATAATTACACACACACACACACACACACACACACACACACACACACACACACACACACACACACACACACACACACACACACACACACACACCACAAAATTACCTGGACCTCGGCCTGTTACTCTTTCTATTAATTTCTGCAACATTCGCGGACTTTCCTCTAATTTTCACTCCGTTGAACACCATCTCTCCTCCTACAAACCTGATCTTCTTTTCCTCACCGAAACTCAGGTGTCTGTAGCAACATCCAGCAGCCCCTTCTCTGTATCATATTACCTTCTCTATCCTAGTTTCAAAGCCAAAGGCGGATGTTGCGCATACTGTATGTGCACAACAAACTCACTTGCTCTCGTGTTCCCAATTTCGACTCATCTGAATTCTCAACTTTATGGCTCAAACCTTCCTGGCATTCTCTTACTAAATATTTCTGTGCTGTCTATCTTTCTCCTAACTCTACCAACGTTCCCAAATTCTTTGACTATCTAAGCTCTACAGTGGAACACGTTCTATCCATTTATCCTTTCTCAGAATTCTCCATCTTAGGAGATTTCAACGTTCACCACCGCCAATGGCTCTCCTCTCACACTACTGACCCACCTGGTGAACAAGCCTACGTCTTTTCTATCTTAAGTGACCTAGAGCAGTTAGTTCAGCAACCCACCCGTATCGCCTCGGAGATCGGCCCAACATTCTTGACTTGTTTCTAACTTCTAACCCTTCTTCTTATACTGTCGATCTTTTCTCTCCTTTGGGCTCCTCCGACCATAAACTTATCTGTCACCTGTCCTATCTCTCCAGTACGGCCACCCGATCCTCCTAGCCGGCGGCGCTTGTGGCACTTTGGCGCTGCCGACTGGGAGGCTCTCCAGCAGTACTTCTTTGATTTCCCATGGAATGATTTCTGCTTCCGTGGCCGGGGACCCTCGGAGAGTGCTGAACGCATTACTGAGGTAATCCTATCGGGCATGGAAGCATACATTCCATTCTCTTTCTCTCATACTAATGCTAAAAAATCTTGGTTTACTCACTCCTGTTCTACTGCTGTCCGCAATAAGGAGGAAGCATTCAAACGGCACCGACGCCTTAAAACTCAAGACTCTCATTCTTCCTATGTTTCTGCCCGGAATCAAGCCAAATCTGTTCTTCGACTTGCCAAGCACTCTTTCATCAATAATAAATGCACTGAACTATCCAACTCTAGCTCTTCCCAAACTTTCTGGCATCTAGCCAAAAACCTCTCCAATAATTTCTCTTCCTCGTCATTCCCTCCCCATTCCCACTCTTATCACTTCTTCCTCTGACAATGCTAAACTCTTCCCTCAAACTTTTGCTCGAACTCCACCTTGGATGGTTCCGGTGCTATTCCTCCCTCTCCACCCTCCTCTCTCCTACTTATGCTTAATAACCTAATCTCTTCTAAAGATGTAGTTTCTACCCTCTAATACTAAGAAGGTGTACGGTCCGGACGGTGTTCTTCCTGTTGTACTAAAAAACTGTGCTTCCGTGCTGACTCCCTGCCTAGGCAAACTCTTTCGTCTCTGTCTATCCTCTAACGTCTTCCCTTCATGCTGGAAGTTTGCTCTCATTCAACCTGTCCCAAAGAAGGGTGACCGCTCTCAACCCTCCAACTATCGTCCAATTGCTCTCATCTCTTGTATTTCTAAAGTTTTTGAAACTATTCTTGCTTCCAAATTTCTTAAGTATTTCTCTTCTCATAATCTGCTCTCAGATCGCCAGTATAGCTTCCTTAAGGGTCGCTCTACTGGTGATCTTCTTTCATATCTTACCAACTCTTGGTCATCCTCCTTTCGGGACTTCGGTGAGACTTTTTCTATTGCACTAGACATATCGAAAGCCTTCGATAGAGTCTGGCACAAATCTTTAATATCTAAACTACCGCCCTTCGGTTTCTATCCCTCCATCTGTGCCTTTGTCTCTAATTTCCTCTCCGGCCGTTCCATAGCTGCGGTTGTGGACGGCCATCGCTCACTTCCTAACCCTATAAACTCTGGTGTTCCTCAGGGCTCTGTCCTATCTCCTATTCTCTTTCTAATTTTTATAAATGATCTTCTCAACTGTACCTCAAATCCCATCCATTCATACACAGACGACTCAACCTTACACTACTCCATTAGTTTTTCAGAATGCCCAAGCCAGCAATTCCTCAACGAAATGAAGCCATAGAACACTTAAATTCTGATCTAACTACTATCTCCAATTGGGGCAGAGGAAACCTTGTTGCCTTTAATGCTTCCAAAACCCAATTTCTCCATCTATCTACCCGTCAAGAACTCCCAGCAGACTATCCCTTATTCTTCAACAATACAAAAATCAATCCTTCATCTTCTCTCAATATTCTTGGTGTCTCTTTTTCTTCTGCTCTCAGTTGGAAGGACCATATTACCAGTCTTGCTAAGGCAGCCTCCCAGAAGCTGGGTGTGCTCAACCGCCTTAGGAGGTTCTTTACCTTTGAACAGCTTCTTGCTCTGTACAGGGGCATAGTGCATCCTTGTATTGAGCATTGTTCACATGTGTGGGGAGGTTCCTCTCACACCGCTTTCCTAGACAAAATTGAAAGGAAGGCCTTTCGTATCATTAACTCTCGTCCACGCACCAACTCTCTGCAATCTCTCTCTCTCTTCGCCGCAATGTTGCATCTCTCACTATTCTATCGCTACTATAATAATCAGTATTCCTCAGAGCTTTCCCAGTGTATACTACCTCCTTTACGTAGGGCACATGGTACCCGTCTTGCAACACAATCCCACCCCTACTCTGCAACTCTCCAACCCAAGAGTGAAAAGTTACTCTCAGACTTTCTTCTATTCAACAGCTTAGCTCTGGAACTCTCTCCCAGAATCAGTCTTTCCCTCTTCCTATGACTTAAATTGCTTCAAAGTCAGTGTGTCCAGGTATTCTGGCTCGAACGTCCCTTGATTTTGGCCCTGTCACCCTTTCAACTATGGGGGAGGCACTCGCTATAGGCAGTTCTGCCTTTTGCCTCCCTCACTCACATAGAAAAAAGAAAAAAGAACGCACCATAAATCTCAAGCACACGTGATCTTGGGCAACTGCATTATAATTATACAGCACACACACACACACACACACACACACACACACACCAACGAGACCTATACATATACTGTACAGTACACACATTGCCAAATAATTAATCAACAAGAACATTATATTGAGATTGAAATGGTGGGCTCAAATTCACAGGTGTAAATAAATGCATTGAAGAGAGGAGCTATATAATACAAATTTCAGCGGTATACAAACGATTTATTAAGGTCCCCCCCCCCCGAAAAAAAAAGGTAAAACAGAGGAAAAAACAATATTATATACTGCATATATATATATATATATATATATATATATATATATATATATATATATATATATATATATATATATATATATATATATATATATATATATAACAATTTTGGGCATATATTGACTTAAGTCAAAATCTCCTAAAAACCACATGACCAAAAACATGCCAGACTCTACACATCTTGAGTCCTCTTCAGAAACACTCAAGGAAAGCGATGACTGTCGTTTTAAGGGGAGATTATTTACTTAAGGTGATATTTTTCTGGACCCCCTTCTCCCTCATGATTAACCCCATTAGTTTTGAGAGTTTAAGACATCTACCCCATTAGTTTGGCGATTCTAGGACCTATCTCCCCAGTTCTATCAATTATAAGACCTTTCGTGCCACTTAGGTGTCGATTTTCTCCTGGCGATCGATAGCGAGCCTGTATTTTAAGAAGAATCGGGACATTTTGCAATCGAAAAATGTACAAGTTAATCTTGAAAGAGGGTCTGGGGGAGGTATTTAAGCTTGCTGGAGGTCTAGAGAGAAAAACAAATGAAAACAAGATATATACATGAGCAAAAAGATACGCCCATCACCCCATAAGTCAAAATCTCCCCTTCAAACCACATGACGAAAAACGCGACGAATTCCTCACTTCTTCAGAAACCCTCAAGGAAAGCGATGACTGTCGCTTCTTTACAATACAAAAACACTTTAGTCAGACGTGTGTGTATATAAGATTTGTCCATTCGTGTATTCAAAACTTTCTCTATTCGAGGACGGTATTTGTTATTGTATTTTGCTATCATTAGACGATTTTATTCAGATTTGGAAGAGCGTGTTGGAGTTAGAGGGTTAAATGAGATCGTGTTTTACCCCTGTGATTCATAGAGATCTTCCTAAACTGCATAACATCTTCAAATGAGAACCAAATTATAAGGCAAAATAACGTCTTAGGTATACTCAGAGATTAAGTCATTGTCATTAATTATATAAAATTTAATTTGTTTCACTGTTCTTATGTCTTTGGAAGTCATAAATTGGTCAAAACAAAGCAATTGTAATGTAGTCCTCATGTTCATTCCATTCCTAAAAAAAAAAAAAAAATACACAGGTACGGTATAGTCAATATATCTGGACACACAAAGCTTGAAGCCGTGTAAGTCATAGTATGAGGGAAAGACAGACAGATAGATAGAAGGAAGGCAAGGAAGGATAGAGGAAGAGAGGCTAGCTATACAATACAGCAGACTATGTGCCGAGTCACTATTTTAAGAGAGAGAGAGAGAGAGAGAGAGAGAGAGAGAGAGAGAGAGAGAGAGAGAGAGAGAGAGCAGAGTAATTGTTGACCTTGGTCAAGTCGAGGCCCTGAGGCATGACAGAGAGAGTTACAAGGAGTTACAAGAAATAGTTTGTATCTCAAAGACTTTGCGGTCCATCCCGGAGAGATACTCGAAGTGGAAAGAGAGAAACTGTTTAGTGAACTAAACTCATTACAGAGTGCAAAATACTACCTACTCTCTTCTTGAACTGCTCTACTGAAGAACTGTTTGTAACTTCTGAGGGAAGTTTGTTCCAATTAGAACAGATAGTATATGTGGAAAAAGTTTCCACAAATACTAGTGTTGAACCTATATCATTCCAATTTCCAGCCATGGTTGCGTATTGTATTCGTATTGAGATCCAACATTTTGCCATAAGAGAGAGAGAGAGGGAGTGTAAGGAGCGTGTGTGTGTGAGTGTGTGTGTTTGTGAGTGTGTGAATGAGAGAGAGAGAGAGAGAAGAGTGTGAGAGAGTGAGTGTGTGAGGAGTGAGTGTGTGTGTGTTTGTTTGTGAGTGTGTCTATGAGAGAGACAGAGAGAGCTATGACTCACTGTATGCACCAGACAACAGAAGACACTCCTCAAGGTCAGACAGATGATACGGCAGATCCTAAAGTCGGTGTCACACGAGCGATTATTCAGTCAACTTTTTTTACGGGCAATTGTAGTCTGGCAGCTTCAATATTTAAGGGGACATGGGCCGGTTTTCTCGACCACTTTCTCCCTCATGTTTAGCCCCATTAGTTTTCAGATTTAAAGATGTTTGCCCCATTAGTTAGTCGATTTTAAGACCTTTCGCCCTATTTCTTCGTCAATATTTAGGTCTTTCGTGCTATTTAGGTGTCGATTTTTTCACTGGCGAACGATAGTGAGCCTGTAATGTTGGAAGAACCGGCCTTCGGCTGGAACATTTTTCTACCGAAAAATTTACAAATTAATCTAGAAGAGGGATCTGATGGATGTTTTTTTTAAATTTGATGGAGGTCTAGGGAGGAAACTAGAAGAATAACGAATACATGCAAAAAACGCCCAAAAAGTATACCATCTCCCCTTAACCCCTTCAGCACCATGACGCAATGTTCATCATATTTTGGTTACCATTACACGATTTTCTTTAGTATATAATCTACCTCCCGGACTCAAAGGGGTAAATACGATCTCAATAAACGCTCTGAATAACACAAGTCCTTCTCAAACTGGATAAAGACGTATAACTTTATCCAGAATAGATGGTAAAAAGGCGACATGGTGGTGAAGGGGTTAAGCTTCATAAAAATTCAACTATAGGTAGCGCCAGCGAACTTGACAATAATCTAGACCCCTTAACTTCTTATAACTCGAAATTAATAAAAGCAATCGGGCTGACCTTTCTATCATCTGGGAAGAGTCCACCAGGAAATAGGTGTGGATATTTACAGCCAGTTTGCTTACAGAGAGGTCAGGGATCAGGATTATTGTCAAGTTCGTTGGCACTACCTACAGTATAGCTAACATAACCAACCTTCGATCTAATTTCCGATGCCAATGTGAAAGAGCCTCAAAATAGTACGAGAAAAAACTTGCTCATCGATAATTGCCGGAAAATGCGCTCGTGTGACACCGGCTTAACTCGCTGTTTTTATTCTATAGTCTGTTTATCATGCGTAGGTCAAGAATCGTGACTCCTAACCTCTCTAACTGAAAAAGGGCTAGAGCAAATGGGCTGTAAATCTCCACACTTGGTTTTTATTCTATAGTCTCTTCAGCCCACGTAGGCCGAAAATCGCGACTCTTATTAACCTCTCTAACTTATAAAGGGCTGGGGCAAATGGGCTGCAAATCTCCACCCTAACCTCTGTAACTCAAAAAAGGGTTGGAGCAAATGGGCCGCAAATCTCCACCTTAACCTTTCAAACTCAAAAGGGCAAGAGCAAATGGGCTGTAAATCTCCACACTTGGTTTTTATTCTATAGTCTGTTCATCCCACGTAGACCAAAAATCGCGACTCCTGACTTCTAACTAAAAAAATAAAATAAAAAAATGGGCTAGAGCAAATGGGTCCCAAATCTCCACACTTGTTTTTATTATTCTATGTTATTGTCTGTTCACTATACGTAGGCAAGAATGTGTGACCCTTAAGGAGACGGTGGTTATTTATTGGGGTATGTTTATTTATATATTCATATATTTTTTAGTTTCCTCGCTAGACCTTAAAGCTTAAAAAAAAAAAAAAAAAAATTGATAGAAAATTGTTCCGGCCGAAGGCCGATTTCTCTTAAAATTTTAGGCTCGCTATCGCTCGACAGGAAATAAGTCGACACCTAAATGGCACGAAAGGTCTTGATATAGAAATGAGACGAAAGGTTTTAAAATCGACAAACTAATGGGCCGAACGTCTTATAATGTGAAACTAATAGGGGTAAACATGAGGAAGAAGGGGAACCAGAAAAACGGCCCATTTCCCCTTAACCTATTTTGGCTTAGGAAGAATTTGTGGGAGTCTGAAGATTAATCGAGAGCGTTGTTGAGCGCTTGATTCCTAGAGGTCCTTCCTAAGCTGAATACAATGCATTAATGGTAACCGGAATGTTATAAATGTTATTCCCCTTAACCTCTGTAAATATGAAAGGGCTAGAGCAAATGAGTTATAAATCATCATCATACGTAGGCCAGAAATCGTGACATCTAGCCTCTGTAACTAAAAAAACTCGGTAGAGTGAATGGGCTGTTAATCTCCATGCCTCTTCCCTGGGTGACTCTTCCCAAATGGTAGAAATATAAACTCGATTACTCTAGTCGGTTTTTAGTTATAGAGGTTAGTGGTCAAGTTTTTTGGCCTAATTATAATTAATAGACTAGTTAATATCCAATGATTTTATTCAGCTTATGAAAGCTCTGTGGAATTCAGAACGATGACGATTGTTTAAAACATATTCTGGCTAATATTAGACGATATTATGCAGCTTAAGAAGGTCCTATGTTACTCAGATGGTTTATTAAGATAGTATTTACTCCTTCAAGGCCTAAAGGAATATTATAAGCTAATGAAAATCGTCTAATGGTAACCAGAATATGAGATAAATTAAGTCACCGTGCTGAAGGGGTTAATAATTGAGATCTTTGCTACTCTCTTGATTCCTTCCTTTTCACTAATGGTATCCAACCTGTTTATTATATTCTGGCTATCCTTAGACGATTTTATTTGGCTTAGGAAGAATTTGTGGGAGTCTGAAGATTAATCGAGAGCGTTGTTGAGCGCTTGATTCCTAGAGGTCCTTCCTAAGCTGAATACAATGCATTAATGGTAACCGGAATGTTATAAACCTTTTCAGTACCGTTACCGTCCTTTTAACTTTATTCTGGCTACTATTAGACGATTGTATCCAATGTAAATAGGGCCTCCAGCAATTAACAGGCTTCGAACTATCTCACTTAACCCTTTTTAATACCACAGATCTTTCTTAAATTGCACAAAATCGTCTAGATATAGCTAGAATAAAATATAAAAGACATCGCCGGTACAGAAGGGACAAACAAAAAATCACATGGCACTAAAGGTGCAAGAAGTAAATAAAGAGGCAATTCACGGTGTTGACTTTTAACTTAGAGCTTTCAAAGTAAACAAATGAATAGATAAATATTCTGAAACTGTTCAGTATTTTAGATATATACCTAAACAATGACTTAACAAAAAATACTCTGGAGTTTCCTACAATGAAGCAACTTGGTTGAGTCCGAGAACTTTCAGTCTTCTACTGTACTTCTCACTTCTCAGCTTGTTCTTCCTCTGTCCAATTGCTCTTCTTTCCTACTTTACTCCAGCCATCTGGTCTGGTCAGGTTTCCTCCAAAAGCACCTATATTTGGCCGTGTCGTTATTTTCCCATTATCATTTACCAACAATATCACATAATAAAAAAAATAAAATAAAAAACATAACATAATAAATATATAAATATGTAACACCCCGTGCTTAACATTAATATGTAACACCCCGTGCTTAACATTAATATGTAACACCCCGTGCTTAACATTAATATGTAACACCCCGTGCTTAACATTAATATGTAACACCCCGTGCTTAACATTAATATGTAACACCCCGTGCTTAACATTAATATGTAACACCCCGTGCTTAACATTAATATGTAACACCCCGTGCTTAACATTAATATGTAACACCCCGTGCTTAACATTAATATGTAACACCCCGTGCTTAACATTAATCGTCCATTACAAACCCCAATGTACTTGAATAAACTAATGAAAACATATGGTCCTCCCGGGATTCGAACTCGAGACACCACACCCAGAACATAAGCATCTAAACCATTACACCTCCAACACAAAGATACACCAAAAGATGCATACAAATCTGACGATATATGAATACATACATACATCTACATAAGCATGTTTACCACGGCACATTCTTTCGTGTTTATCTGGCTATTATTTGACGATGTTGTTAAGTTTAGAAGAGTCTGTGGGGGTGAACGGATTAATCGAATTTGAGTTTACCCATTTTGATTGATAAAGACTCTTCCTAAGCTGTATAAAATCGTCTAATATTACAAGACTAATACCGAAAACCAAGACGATATAATTATTACGGAGAGGTTTAAGGGAGCCCACCTCGCTATTTTTCTCTGTATCTCTCTCTCTCTTTGGCTTGCATCCAATCGGTCCCATTCAGCCTACTGTTTTAAGACTTTTACCCCCATCCAAGTGTCAATTTTTTCCTGGCGAGCGGTAGCGAGCCAGCATATATATATATATGTTTTTGTTTTGACAGCAAGCTAAATTTGTACATTTTTCGATAGAAAAGTGTCTCTGGCAAAGCCGGATTTCTCCATACAATGCTGGCTCACTATCGCTCGACAGGAATAAATAGACACCTGGGTGGGGATAAACGTCTTAAAACAGTTGGATGAATGGGGCCGAATGGATACAAGCCAGAGAAATGGAGAGAAAGATAACAAAAAGCAGGTGACCCCCTTTAATGCTACCGTCTTGAGTCAAAACAGTGACTTGTATATTTATTCCTAAACACTGATTGATTTTTATGGCTTACTATTTGGAGCCATTGAAGTTTCTCGGTAATACATACATAAATAAAATAGGAAACCAGTTGGATCCTGAAGACAAAGAAGAATGGATAACTAACTAACTAACCAACCAACTGATTTACTAAGTAACTAATTAAGTGACTAACCAACTAAGTAACTAACCAATTATCCAATCAACCAACCACCTAACTAACTAACTAACTAACTAGCTAACCAACTAACCAACTTACTAACCAACCACCTAACTGACTTATTGAGTGATAACTGACTAACCAACTAACACCGAACAACCTAACCAACCTACCAACCAATCAACCAACCAAATAACTAACAAGCTAACAACAAACTAACTAAATATAGGTAGCGCCAGCGAACTTGACAAAAATCTTGATCCCTTAACTTCTTATAACTCGAAATGAATGAAAGCAATCGGGCTGACGTTTCTATCATTTGGGAAGAGTCCACCAGGAATTAGGTGTAGATATTAACAGCCAGTTTGCTGAAGGCCCTTTAGTGTTACAGAGAGGTAAGGGACCAAGATTATTGTCAAGTTCGTTGGCGCTACCTTTAACAAACTTACTAACTAACTTACTAACTAACTAGATAAATAAAGACTATACTGTACACAACATTATGTTACATAACCTTCAGTAAACAATTATGAATCAATTTAGGTAGTTAAATTGGCATATTCTTGTGTATCTACTAATTGATCTAGGTTATACTTTTATTCATCCACCGACTGGCTGATATATATATACCCGGTATACAGTATATATATATATATATATATATATATATATATATATATATATATATATATATATATGTATACGGTGTATATATACATACATACATACGTGTGTGTGTGTGTGTGTGTGTGTAAAATGAGAGAGAGAGCGAGAGGGGTGTTAATGGCTACCGCGGCCAAGGTAACGTCCGATACATTACCTGTCCGCCGGCATGACTGGCTACCTAGCTGGCTACCTGGCCGGATTTTCGCTCAGGTGAACACAGAATCTTCACCACTCTACTCATATCTAGCAAGTCGAGTCCGGGCTTACTTTAGTTTCTAAATACATAACATAAATAAATAAATATACGAATATATGAGTTAGAAAATATATGTAAGAACTGATTTTAATCTAATCTCTGGCAAATATATATATATATATATATATATATATATATATATATATATATATATATTACGTGCTCGTTTTCAGTCGCCAGGAAAAAATCGACAACTAAATGAGTTAGAATTTACAAAATATGGTGTGAAAGGTCTTATAAGCGCAAAACATAACTGGGCTAATGTCGTATAATGCCAAGACTAATGGGGCTATACATGAGAGAGAAGGTAGACCAAACACATAGGATATTATTCGACATACCCTCCAATCACCTTCCCCCCAAAATCATCGGCTTAACCTCAGATGCTAAAAAAAAGCACACATTTTCTACAGTCTTCTCTATTTCCACCTGAATCATAGCTGTGTATTGTAATGGACACTTAAATTTCCCCTTTCATACCCTTTTTATACCTATATTTGTTGATAGTGTATAGATGTTTACGTGGTTTGTGGATCTCTCTCTCTCTCTCTCTCTCTCTCTCTCTCTCTCTCTCTCTCTCTCTCTCTCTCTCTCTCTCTCTCTCTCTCCTAGGTACAGTATAGAAAATCCATCTACTATATTATCCTCCTATCACCATTATCATCTACTTCCTCCTCATCATCATCATCATCATCATCATCATTTTCTGCTTCTTGAATGTATAGCTGCGTAGGTATTGGATCAATATTGGTAAACATGCGTATATAAATATTCTACGAACCCAGCAGAAAAGTTGGGTCGTATATATATACAGTATATATATAATCTAACATATCGTGCACATTATATTGACACCTACACATACCTACTTACACTAACAACATACTCACACATATACAACATACTCGCAGACATATATGCACACACACAATATACTCAAATACATAACACAAATATTGAAGGAAAAATACACACACAGTATACTCACACATACACCTACCCGCACACACACATGACTGTATATACACACATACAACATAATCACACACATACATACCTGCACACACCCTCCCACACGCCCCCCACCCCCACCCACCCACCCACATACACACACGCACGCACACACACACACACACACACACACCTTACCGACATCTCTATCCCTACATATGTATTGTATAAATTATGTAATGTACACTGTATATGTTTATTATGAATGAAAGTGCGTGTATTATATAAACATCATCGAGTGTTAGTGTTTACACAAGCAAGAATATAATTAAATTGTAATGTCTATGCATCCATATTAACTCCTTCTGTACCGGCGACGTCTTTGTAATATTATTAAAGTTATATTTAGACGATTTTGTGCAGCTTAGGAATGATTATGGTAGCTAAAAGGTTTACTTGAGATAGTTTGTAGCCTTTTAATTGATAGACGTCCTCCTTACATAGTCACATAGTCTCTCTCTATATATATCTCTGTTTTTCACACACACTATCTTATATATATATATATATATATATATATATATATATATATATATATATATATATATATATATATATATATTGGGACCTTCATCCTACCACCTCAAAATATAGGACTTCGAGTTAGAGTTTAAAGGGATAGACAGGCTGACAGCTATGGGAGGTAAGAGAGAGAAAAAAGAAGAAAGAAGAAAGAATGAGAGAGAAGAATGAGAGCTATATATATATCACATTCATATAGAATGTGCCAGACTGACATATTGTACAGTCGGCCAAATAAGTTATATATTGGCACCAAGTATATTCTGATCAACATATGGTATCAGCAATATCTAAAATGGATTTCTTTATTTCGAGCTAGATATACAAGCAGGTTTCTACACTTACCCACCCAATTCAACATCTGGCAGACATTAGTATAGCACAGAGTAGACAAAACGTATGCCAATTGAGACTTGAAATTATCACGACCGTACCAACAGGAAGTGCATGAAACCTTCAAATCCAAAACAAAAACTGACTATATCTTTTTTTTTTTTTTTTTTTTTTTCTATGTGATTGAGGGAGGCAAAAGGCATAACTGCCTATAGCGAGTGCCTCCCCCATAGTTGAAAGAGTGACAGGGCCAAAATCAAGGGACGTTAGAGCCAAAATGCCTGGACACACGGAGTTTGAAGCAATATAAGTCATAGGAAGAGGGAAAGACTGATTCTGGGAGAGAGTTCCAGAGCTCCGCTGTTGAGTAGAAGAAAGTTTGAGAGTAACTTTTCACTCTTGGGTTGGAGAGTTGCACAGAGTAGGGGTGGGATTGAGTTGCAAGACGGGTACCATGTGCCCTACGTAAAGGAGGTGGTATACACTGGGAAAGCTCTGAGGACCACTGATTATTATAGTAGCGATAGAATAGCGAGAGATATGCAACATTGCGGCGGAGAGAGAGAGATTGCAGGGAGTTGGTGAGTGGATGGTAGTTAATGATACGAAAGGCCTTCCTTTCAACTTTGTCTAGGAGAGCGGTGTGAGAGGAACCTCCCCACACATGTGAACAATACTCAATACAAGGACGCACTATGCCCCTGTACAGACCAAGAAGCTGTGCAGGGGAAAAGAACCCCCTAAGGCGGTTGAGCACACCCAGCTTCTGGGAGGCTGCCTTAGGAAGACTGGTAATATGGTCCTTCCAACTGAGAGCAGAAGAAAAAGAGACACCAAGAATATTGAGAGAAGATGAAGGATTGATTTTTGTATTGTTGAAGAATAAGGGATAGTCCGCTGGGAGTTCCTTACAGGTAGATAGATGGAGAAATTGGGTTTTGGAAGCATTAAAGGTAACAAGGTTTTTTCTGCCCCAATTGGAGATAGTATTTAGATCAGAATTTAAGAGTTCCATGGCTTCATTACGTTTGTCGTTGAGGGATTGCTGGCTGGGGCGTTCTGAAAAACTAATGGAGTAGTGTAAGGTTGAGTCGTCTGCGTCTGCGTATGAATGGATGGGAATTGAGGTACAGTTGAGATCATTTATAAAAATTAGAAAGAGAATAGGAGATAGGACAGAGCCCTCAGGAACAAGTTTATAGGGTGAGGAAGTGAACAATGTCCGTTCACAACCGCAGCTATGGAACGGCCGGAAAGGAAATTAGAGACAAAGGCACAGATGGAGGGATAGAAACCGAAGGAGGGTAGTTTAGAAATTAAAGATTTGTGCCAGACTCTATCGAAGGCTTTCGATATGTCTAGCGCAATAGAAAAAGTCTCACCGAATTATTGAAAGGAGGATGACCAAGAGTTAGTAAGATATGAAAGATCACCAGTAGAGTGACCCTTAAGGAAGCCATACTGGCGATCTGAAAGCAGAGTATGAGAAGAGAAATGCTTAAGAAATCTGGAAGCAAGAATAGTTTCAAAAACTTTAGAAAGACAAGAGATGAGAGCAATTGGACGATAGTTGGAGGGTTGAGAGCGGTCACCCTTCTTTGGGACAGGTCGAATGTGAGCAAATTTCCAGCATGAAGGGAAGATGTTAGAGGATAGACAGAGACGAAAGAGTCCGCATGGAAGCACAGTTTTTGAGAAAAACAGGAGGAACACCGTCCGGGACCGTACGCCTTATTAGTATTAAGCCCAGAGAGGGTAGAAAGTACATCTTTAGAAGAAATTAAGATATTAGGCATAAGTAAGAGAGAGGAGGGTGGAGAGGGAGGAATAGCACCGGAATCATCCAAGATGGAGTTTCTAGCAAAAGTTTGAGGGAAGAGTTTAGCTTTGTCGGAGGAAGAAGTGATGGTTGTGCCATCAGAGTGGAAAAGGGGAGGGAAAGACGAGGAAGAGAAATTGTTGAAGTTTTTGGCTAGATGCCAGAAACCTTGGTAAGAGCTAGAGTTGGATAGTTCAGTGCATTTATTATTGATGAAAGAGTGTTTGGCAAGTCGAAGAACAGATTTGGCTTGATTCCGGGAAGGAACATAGGAAGAATGAGTCTTGAGTTTTAAGGCGTCGGTACCGTTTGAATGCTTCCTCCTTATTGCGGACAGCAGTAGAACAGGTGTGAGTAAACCAAGATTTTCTAGCATTAGTCTGAGAGAAAGAGAATGGAATGTATGCTTCCATGCCAGATAGGATTACCTCGGTAATGCGTTCAGCACTCTCCGAAGGTCCCCGGCCACGGAAGCAGAAATCATTCCATGGGAAATCAAAGAAGTACTGCCGGAGAGCCTCCCAGTCGGCAGCGCCGAAGTGCCACAAGCGCCGCCGGCTAGGAGGATCGGGGGGCCGTACTGGAGAGATAGGACAGGTGACAGATAAGTTTATGGTCGGAGGAGCCCAAAGGAGAGAAAAGATTGACAGTATAAGAAGAAGGGTTAGAAGTTAGAAAAAAGTCAAGAATGTTGGGCCGATCTCCGATGCGATCCGGGATACAGGTGGGTTGCTGAACTAACTGCTCTAGGTCATTTAGGATAGAAAAGACGTAGGCTTGTTCACCAGCTGGGTCAGTAGTGTGAGAGGAGAGCCATTGGCGGTGGTGAACGTTGAAATCTCCTAAGATGGAGATTTCTGAGAAAGGAGAAGTGGATAGAATGTGTTCCACTGTAGAGTTTAAATAGTCAAAGAATTTGAGAAAGTTGGTAGAGTTAGGGGAAAGATAGACAGCACAGAAATATTTAGTAAGAGAATGACAGGAAAGTTTGAGCCATATAGTTGAGAATTCAGAAGAGTCGAAATTGGGAACACGAGAGCAAGTGAGTTTGTTGTGCACGTATGCACAACATCCGCCTCTGGCTTTGAAACTAGGATAGAGATAGTAGGAGGATACAGAGAAGGGGCTGCTGGATGTTGCTACAGACACCTGGGTTTCGGTGAGGAAGAGAAGATCAGGTTTGTAGGAGGAGAGATGGTGTTCAACAGTGAAAGTTAGAGGAAAGTCCGCGAATTTTGCAGAAATCAATAGAAAGGGTAACAGGCCGAGGTCCAGGTAATTTTGTCGGGTCGTCAGGGGATGGTCGGTCGGGTGTGGGGGCAGTTATGGTCCCCCCCCCCTGGGGACTCAGAGGCTGGGCTAAAATGAATCATGTTAAGGGGAGATGTGTCGATTTTCTGAACCCCCTTCTTCCTCATGTTTAGCCCCATTTGTTCTCAGATTTTAAGGCGTTCGGCCCATTAGTTTGGCGATTTTAAGACCCTTCGCCCATTTCTTTGGCAATATGAAGACTCAGTGTCATTTAGGTGTCGACTTTTTCCTGGCGAGCGATAGCGAGCCTGTAATATAAGCGGAATCGGCCTGTGGCCGGGACATTTTTCTATAGAAAAATGTACACATTGATCTTCAAGGAGGGGGTGTTATTTTCAGCTTGATGGAGGTCTAGGGAGGAAAAGAAAAAAAATAATAAGATCCATAAATGATCAAATAAATACGCTCATCCCCCTTCAGTGACTAAAGGGTACATCACACAGTCAGGAGTGCGAGCTAGTGGGAGTCTAACAAGAGTCGCTAGAATCACTAGAAGTCATCGATTTTCACCGCGAGCGAGTGGGAGCTTAACAGAAGTCGCTAGGAGTTGCTATAGTCACTAGGAGTCATAAATTTTCACCGCGAATAGGCCCGCGAGTCCGAATTGTCCCCTACTCCTCTAGCTCGCACTCCTGACTGTGTGATGTACCCTTAACACCTTCCCCCAGACGAGGCCACTGTTCGCCTAGATCAATACACACTTTATCAAACTCCTTGTATAAATCTTATGCAGATATCACAAGAGAGCTTTTATACTCAACATTCGATAATCAACTTTTTTTTTGTGGTAACATTTCTGGAATATTTTTAACTGGTATCGGAAACTAGGATGATAGATGAATTTAGGTAATCGAAAAAGTATAAATATTGACCTAATAAGCTGCCAGACCAGTGTTGAGAATAAATGTTGAGGGAAAAAGCACTCGTGTGATACCGGCTTTTAGGGGTACAGGCGCATTCAATAGTTCGTCCAAAACCATGGCGCTAAGTTCAGGGGGGTAGTGGTTGGTTTTTAGTCTATGTATGTATTTATTTATGTTTTTGTTTCCTTGCTAAACCTCCATCAAGCTTAAAAAAAAAACACACCCCCTAGACCCTCTTTCAAGATAAATTTGTACATTTTTCGGTAGAAAAATGTCCTGACCGAAGGTCGGTCCCTTCTATAATTACAGGCTCTCTATCGCTCGCCAGGAAAAAATCGACACCTAAATGACCCGAAAGGTCTTAATATTGACAAAGAAATGGGGTTAAAAGTCTCAAAATCACCAAACTAATGAAACCAACTTCTTAAAATCTCAAAACTTAAATGTTAAACATGAAGGAGAAGGGGATCCAGAAAAAGTGACTACCTCCGCCTTAAGGTAATTTAGAGACTTATCTACCATGTGAAACCGAGGGTACTATAGGTAGCGCCAACGAACTTGACAATAATCTTGACCCCTTAACTTCTCATAACTCAAAGGGCCTAGAGCAAACGGGCTGTAAATATCCACACCTATATATCCTAGTAGGCTCTTCCTAAATGATAGAAATGTCAGCTCAATTGCTCATCTATTTTGAGTTATAAGAAGTTAAGGGCTCAAGAATATTGTCAAGTTCGTTGGCACCACCTATAGTCATTGGTTATTAGAAACACATGAGAATTGTCAAGGAAAAATTGATAGGAACTTAATATTAAACACTTTCTGACCAAGATTTTTGAAGAATTATTGGCATCAACTGTACAGTCGGACAAATAAGCATATGTCGATCAATAATTGGTATCAGCACTATCTAAGCTTTAATTTATCGTTTCGAGTGAGATATACAAACATGTTCCTATCTTTACACACCCTATTCAACATCTGACCGACATTAATGCACTACGTAATGACAGCGGAGACATGACATATTTGGCCAACCATACATATAGATTCAGCAGTACACCGAAAACCCGTGCAGTCTTAAGCTGTCAGCACCTCCTACTGTATATCCAATTATCAATCATTTTAAGGGGGCAGGGGAGTATTATATTCTTTATCTGTATTCCTCTCTCAAACTTTAATTAAAACAAAACAAACTAGACTCCTCCTCTTTGAGATAAATTTGTAAATTTTTCGGTAGAAACATTTTCCGGCCGAAGGCCGCTACCTGCTAAATTACAGGCTCGCTATCGCTCGCCAAGAAAAAATCGACACCTAAATGGCACGAAGAGTCATAATAATGACAATGAAATGGGACGAAAGGTCTTAAGATCTCGTAACTAATGGGGGTAAACATGAAGGAGAGGGGGATAAAAAAAAAATCCATGAAATTTAATTTCGATGAGTAATACTCTTGTCACTTAGATTGGTAAGAATGCCAAGATCACGTTTTGTTTTTCTACAGACATTTTTCCAGCATTTTTGATCGCGGTTTGAGGCGAGCTGTTGAAACTGACTGTGTGTGTGTGTTTGAGTAGCTAGGGCCAGCGGGGTACGAAATGCTAGGACAACATCGATTTACACCATATTATATAAGAACTTCCACACGTCTTGTTACTTTCAATACTTCCAAAACCAAATTTCTCCATTTATCTACCCTTCACCATCTTCTTCACGACTACACCTTATACTTCAAACACACACAAATCATCCTTTTGTCTTCTCTCAGTTTTTTTTTTTCTTTTTCTGGCCTTTCTTGTAAATATCATATTACCACTCTTGCTAAGACAGCTTCCCAGAAGTTAAGTGTTTTCATCCGTCTCCGTAGGTTCTTCACTCCCACACAGCTTCTTGCTCTGTATAGGGGTACAGTGAGCCCATGGATTGAGTATTGTTCGCATGTGTGGGGAGATTCAACCCATACCACACTTCTCAAAACGGTAGTCAAATTTTTATTGTCTCATCAATTCACCTCCTCATACTAATTCCCTCTAATCTCTCTATCTACATGTTGCAGTGTTGCATCTCTCTTACTCTTCTACCACTATTACAATATTCAGTATATTTCAGAGCTTTCTCAGTGTATACTTGTCCCCCTTATGGAGGCACCCGCTTTTCAACACTCTCCCACCTCTTTAAAAAGTAAAACATTATCTTGAAGGGGGATCTTGGGGATGTTTTTTAAGCTCGATGGAGGTCTAGAGAGGAAACGATAAACATTATACAAATATATATAAATAAGCAAATATATACGCTCATTTAAGACGATTTCCATACAGCTGAGATAAAGACGGGTTATAATACAGCTGAGATAAAGACGGGTTATAATACAGCTCGGATAAAGACGGGTTATAATACACCTGAGATAAAGACGGGTTATAATACAGCTCGGATAAAGACGGGTTATAATACAGCTGAGATAAAGACTGGTTATAATACAGCTGAGATAAAGACTGGTTATAATACAGCTGAGATAAAGACTGGTTATAATACAGCTGAGATAAAGACTGGTTATAATACAGCTGAGATAAAGACTGGTTATAATACAGCTGAGATAAAGACGGGTTATAATACAGCTGAGATAAAGACGGGTTATAATACAGCTGAGATAAAGACGGGTTATAATACAGCTGAGATAAAGACGGGTTATAATACAGCTGAGATAAAGACGGGTTATAATACAGCTGAGATAAAGACGGGTTATAATACAGCTGAGATAAAGACGGGTTATAATACAGCTGAGATAAAGACGGGTTATAATACAGCTGAGATAAAGACGGGTTATAATACAGCTGAGATAAAGACGGGTTATAATACAGCTGAGATAAAGACGGGTTATAATACAGCTGAGATAAAGACGGGTTATAATACAGCTGAGATAAAGACGGGTTATAATACAGCTGAGATAAAGACGGGTTATAATACAGCTGAGATAAAGACGGGTTATAATACAGCTGAGATAAAGACGGGTTATAATACAGCTGAGATAAAGACGGGTTATAATACAGCTGAGATAAAGACGGGTTATAATACAGCTGAGATAAAGACGGGTTATAATACAGCTGAGATAAAGACGGGTTATAATACAGCTGAGATAAAGACGGGTTATAATACAGCTGAGATAAAGACGGGTTATAATACAGCTGAGATAAAGACGGGTTATAATACAGCTGAGATAAAGACGGGTTATAATACAGCTGAGATAAAGACGGGTTATAATACAGCTGAGATAAAGACGGGTTATAATACAGCTGAGATAAAGACGGGTTATAATACAGCTGAGATAAAGACGGGTTATAATACAGCTGAGATAAAGACGGGTTATAATACAGCTGAGATAAAGACGGGTTATAATACAGCTGAGATAAAGACGGGTTATAATACAGCTGAGATAAAGACGGGTTATAATACAGCTGAGATAAAGACGGGTTATAATACAGCTGAGATAAAGACGGGTTATAATACAGCTGAGATAAAGACGGGTTATAATACAGCTGAGATAAAGACGGGTTATAATACAGCTGAGATAAAGACGGGTTATAATACAGCTGAGATAAAGACGGGTTATAATACAGCTGAGATAAAGACGGGTTATAATACAGCTGAGATAAAGACGGGTTATAATACAGCTGAGATAAAGACGGGTTATAATACAGCTGAGATAAAGACGGGTTATAATACAGCTGAGATAAAGACGGGTTATAATACAGCTGAGATAAAGACGGGTTATAATACAGCTGAGATAAAGACGGGTTATAATACAGCTGATACAAAGACTGGTTATAATACAGCTACAAAGACGGGTTATAATACAGCTGATACAAAGAC
Source organism: Paralithodes platypus (assembly GCA_032716605.1). NCBI lineage: Eukaryota > Metazoa > Arthropoda > Malacostraca > Decapoda > Lithodidae > Paralithodes > Paralithodes platypus. The sequence goes on along the minus strand of CM064488.1, from coordinate 39,032,494 downwards.
GGGTTATAATACAGCTGATATAAAGACGGGTTATAATACAGCTGATATAAAGACGGGTTATAATACAGCTGAGATAAAGACGGGTTATAATACACCTGAGATAAAGACGGGTTATAATACAGCTCGGATAAAGACGGGTTATAATACAGCTCAGATAAAGACGGGTTATAATACAGCTCAGATAAAGACGGGTTATAATACAGCTGATATAAAGACGGGTTATAATACACCTGAGATAAAGACGGGTTATAATACAGCTCGGATAAAGACGGGTTATAATACAGCTCGGATAAAGACGGGTTATAATACAGCTCAGATAAAGACGGGTTATAATACAGCTGAGATAAGGACGGGTTATAATACAGCTGATATAAAGACGGGTTATAATACAGCTGAGATAAAGACGGGTTATAATACAGCTGATATAAAGACGGGTTATAATACAGCTCGGATAAAGACGGGTTATAATACAGCTGAGATAAGGACGGGTTATAATACAGCTGAGATAAGGACGGGTTATAATACAGCTGAGATAAGGACGGGTTATAATACAGCTGAGATAAAGACGGGTTATAATACAGCTGAGATAAAGACGGGTTATAATACAGCTGAGATAAAGACGGGTTATAATACAGCTGATATAAAGACGGGTTATAATACAGCTGATATAAAGACGGGTTATAATACAGCTGATATAAAGACGGGTTATAATACAGCTGAGATAAAGACGGGTTATAATACAGCTGATATAAAGACGGGTTATAATACAGCTCGGATAAAGACGGGTTATAATACAGCTGAGATAAGGACGGGTTATAATACAGCTGAGATAAAGACGGGTTATAATACAGCTGAGATAAAGACGGGTTATAATACAGCTGAGATAAAGACGGGTTATAATACAGCTGATATAAAGACGGGTTATAATACAGCTGATATAAAGACGGGTTAATACAGCTGAGATAAGGACGGGTTATAATACAGCTGATATAAAGACGGGTTATAATACAGCTCGGATAAAAATTGATCAGGTGACGGTGCATTTATCAGGTGACTGTGCATTTATCAGGTGACGGTGCATCATTTATTATATGTGACGGTGCATCATTTATTATATGTGACGGTGCATCATTTATTATATGTGACGGTGCATCATTTATTATAGGTGACGGTGCATCATTTATTATAGGTGACGGTGCATCATTTATTATAGGTGACGGTGCATCATTTATTATAGGTGACAGTGCATCATTTATTATAGGTGACGGTGCATCATTTTTTATAGGTGACGGTGCATCATTTATTATAGGTGACGGTGCATCATTTATTATAGGTGACGGTGCATCATTTATTATAGGTGACGGTGCATCATTTATTATAGGTGACGGTGCATCATTTATTATAGGTGACGGTGCATCATTTATTATAGGTGACGGTGCATCATTTATTATAGGTGACGGTGCATCATTTATTATAGGTGACGGTGCATCATTTATTATAGGTGACGGTGCATCATTTATTATAGGTGACGGTGCATCATTTATTATAGGTGACGGTGCATCATTTATTATAGGTGACGGTGCATCATTTATTATAGGTGACGGTGCATCATTATTATAGGTGATGGTATATCATTATTATAGGTGACGGTGCATCATTTATTATAGGTGACGGTGCATCATTTATTATAGGTGACGGTGCATCATTTATTATAGGTGACGGTGCATCATTTATTATAGGTGACCGTGCATAATTTATTATAAGTGACCGTGCATAATTTATTATAGGTGACGGTGCATCATTATTATTTGACTTAGCATAATTTATTATATAGATGACGGTGCATCATTTATTATAGGTTACACTTACACTTAGTTACACTTAGTTGTATTCCGTCCGTTAGTGACACAGTTGAGCTGGGGCTCCACTGCGACCAGGCAGCTCCCTTTCTTCCACTCTCCATTCCAGAAGTCGGTTGGAGTTGGCGCTGGGGTATCCTGGTGTTGGTGGCCGGTCCGGTATTTTGGCCAGCCACATGTCCAAGTGTTTCTTGAAGGTGTCTGGAGACACCCCGGTCATGTTCCTGAGAGGGGCTGGTATACAGTTGAACAGTCTGGTTCCATTGTATGTAAAGCTGTGATGGATCAGGGATTTGATTTTTTGTGTTGATCCCGGCGTAGTCCTCACATAGCACAGCCTCCCTCGCCTTTGGTGCGGAGTCTCTTGGATGTTTGGATTTGGTACCTTTTTTTCCAAAATCTTCCAGACGTAGATGATGATGTATCTCTCCCTACGTCTTTGAAGTGAGTACAGCTGCAGCTCCTGAAGTCTCTCCCAGTAGTTAAAGTGTTGAAACCCATGGATTTTACTGGTGAATGTCCTCTGGGTGGCTTCAATTTCTGTTATTTCTCCTACTTTTTGGGGAGACCAGAGCTGGGAGCAGTACTCCAGTCGTGGTAGGACCAGTGACTTCCACAGTGTTAGCATACACCTCTCATTTCTTGTGTGGAAGGTTCTCAGGATCCAGCCTGCTATTTGTTTTGCTGTTGTTGTGGCTTTGGTAATATGCTGGGAAAAAGTGGCGTCACTGCTCATATTTACTCCCAAGTCCTTCACTGTGTCCTTGGCGGTAATTTCTTGCTGTCCCCTTTGTAGTTGGTGTCGTTTTGTAGTGCTCTCTTGTTCCCGTACCTTAGAAGCTCGAACTTGTCTCCGTTTAGGGCCATGTTGTTTTCTTCTGCCCACTTCAGGATTTTGTCCAAGTCTTGTAGTAGCTGAGCATCATGTTGTGAGGTGATTTTCTTCATGAGTCTGGTGTCGTCTGCAAACGATGTGGCTGTTGAGTGTTCCAGGTCCCTGTCGATGTCTCCTATCATGATGAGGAATAGGAGAGGTCCCAGTACTGATCCTTGTGGTACTCCGCTGATGACCCCACCTGCTTCTGATAGGCTTCCTTGAACTGTGACTCTGTTTTCTGTTGGTGATGAAGCTGTGGAGCCATCTTCCAAGGTCTCCCCCTATTCCCAGTGATTTGAGTTTATGTAGAAGGATCCCATGGTCCACCTTGTCAAAAGCTTTGGCGAAATCTAGATATATGACGTCTACATTTTCTCCGTCTTGAATATCCTGTAGGATTTTGTCGTAGTGTGATAGTAGTTGTGAGAGGCAGGAGCGGCCTTTTCTAAAGCCATGTTGCCCCTCGTTGAACGCCTCGTTATCTTCCAGGAAGCTGACCATCTTAGCTCGTATTGTTCTTTCTATGATTTTAATAAGATGTGACGTCAGCACCACTGGTCTGTAATTTTTGGCTATGCCTTTACTACCCCCTTTGTGTATTGGTGTGACATTACCTTCTTTTAGGGATTTTGGTACATATCCAGGTGACTGTATATCATTATTAGGTGACGGTGCATAATTTATTATAGGTGACGGTGCATCAATTATTATAGGTGACGGTGCATCATTATTAGGTGACGGTGCATCATTCCAGCAACCCAAGGTACCGGAGTATGAAGTGACGGTGACGGTGTTCCAGGTCCCTGTCGATGTCTCCTATCATGATGAGGAATAGGAGAGGTCCCAGTACTGATCCTTGTGGTACTCCGCTGATGACCCCACCTGCTTCTGATAGGCTTCCTTGAACTGTGACTCTGTTTTCTGTTGGTGATGAAGCTGTGGAGCCATCTTCCAAGGTCTCCCCCTATTCCCAGTGATTTGAGTTTATGTAGAAGGATCCCATGGTCCACCTTGTCAAAAGCTTTGGCGAAATCTAGATATATGACGTCTACATTTTCTCCGTCTTGAATATCCTGTAGGATTTTGTCGTAGTGTGATAGTAGTTGTGAGAGGCAGGAGCGGCCTTTTCTAAAGCCATGTTGCCCCTCGTTGAACGCCTCATTATCTTCCAGGAAGCTGACCATCTTAGCTCGTATTGTTCTTTCTATGATTTTAATAAGATGTGACGTCAGCACCACTGGTCTGTAATTTTTGGCTATGCCTTTACTACCCCCTTTGTGTATTGGTGTGACATTACCTTCTTTTAGGGATTTTGGTACATATCCAGGTGACGGTATATCATTATTAGGTGACCGTGCATAATTTATTATAGGTGACGGTGCATCAATTATTATAGGTGACGGTGCATCATTATTAGGTGACGGTGCATCATTCCAGCAACCCAAGGTACCGGAGTATGAAGTGACGGTGCTGTGGTTAGTGACTCAGACGTGTGTGACTGTGTGTGTGTGTGGCTTAGTGTTGGACTTCCTGTGTGTGTGTGTGTGTGTGTGTGTGTGTGTGTGTGTGTGTGTGTGTGTGTGTGTGTGTGTGTGGTGTGTGTGTGTGTGTGTGTGTGTGTGTGTGTGTGTGTGTGTGTGTGTGTGTGTGTGTGTGTGTGTGTGTGTGTGTGTGTGTGTGTGTGTGTGTGTGTGTGTGTGTGTGTGTGTGTGTGTGTGTGTGTGTGTGTGTGTGTGTGTGTGTGTGTGTGTGTGGTGTGTGTGTGTGTGTGTGTGTGTGTGTGTGTGTGTGTGTGTGTGTGTGTGTGTGTGTGTTCAAGCTTGCGGTTTTGTGCTTGCTATTTTATGTGTGTTTGAGTGTGAGTGTGTGTGTGGTTATGTTCGTGACTTCGTGTGTGTGCATGTAGTACAGTATATGGACTTGAATCTTTGTGCTTGAGATCTTGTGTGCATGTGTGTGTATGAAAGAGAGGTGGATAATTTTGTGCGTGTATGTGTGTGCGTTTGATATAATGTGAACATATGTTTGTGTGTGTATGAGTGTACGCCTGAATGAGTATGTACATGTGTACGAATGAATACAATCACGTGTACAGGTAGGCTGTATATAAGCGCATGTGTGTGTGGGGGGGTGGGGTGTTATATACTGTATGTGTGTACTTACAGTATGTGCGTGTGTAGGAATTTTCATGTGTGCAATATACTATGCTTGAGCGAGCATGTATGGCTGTGTGATTAATCAATAATGTAGTTATAAATATGAATATATGAGTCTGTCTGCTAGAGTGTATTCACGATTGTGTTGTAGGGTATATACAGTATATACTGTATATATATATATATATATATAATATATATACATATACATATACATTTATGTGTGTGTGTGACTTACAGTGCATGACTATTTCAACGTGACTGAAAGACTGTGTGTGCGCGGTGTCAACTACCTCTAACCCCACACACACACACACACACACACACACACCACACCACACCACACCACCCACCACCACCACCACCACCACCACCACCACCACCACCACCATTGTTATCACCACTACCACCAACATCACATCAATACTGTTTTAAGGGGTGGTTTTATTCTGGAACCATTTCTCCCTCATGTTTAGCCCCATTAGTTTTGAGATATTAAGACGTACGCCGCATTAGTTTGGAGAATTTAAGAATGTTCTCCCCATTTCTTTGTAAATTTTGTGAACTTTCGTACTATTTAGGTGTCAATTTAGAAGGAACCAGCCTTTGCCCGGTACACTACGTCCCCGCATTGAACGGGTTAAAATTGAACTAAATAATAATATTAGGATTTTATTTACCCTTTGTTTCAACTATCATGTTGGATTTGAACTTACATTTTGCTTAGAATGGGTCCGCGTTCAGTTCTCCCAATGGAACTTGGCGTACAATACAGATCATACTATAGCCCATTCATTATAGGTAGGACAGAAAACCTGACCTCTAACCTCTGTAACTCAAGAAAGGCTAGAACAAATGGGCTGTACATGTCCAGACCTATTCCTAAATGGTAGAAATATTAGCTCGATTAGGGCCTATACTCTAGTCGTTTATGAGTTCTAGAGGCTAGTGTTCCAGATATGTTGCCTAAGTATAATGAATGGACTATAGACCAAAATTATGTGCCTTACAATGTACGGAGGCTTTCTAAACGATTGAGTTACATAACAATAGTCACTTTATTACTCTTCCCACCAACTAACTAAACTACTATAGTCCGTTCATTCTAGGTTGGGCAGATTTGTAACCCCTAACCTCTCACAACTCAAAAAAGGACTAGAGTAATCGAGCTAATAATTATCATTTCTACCAAATAGGAAGACTTGGCTAAAGAATGTGTGTAAAAATTGACAGCTCATTTGTTCTAGCCCATTTTGAGTTACAGAAGTTACAGGTTATGATTTCTGGCCAACCTAGAATGAACAGACTATAACTACTTCAATGACGTAATTGGATAGCATATGCAATAGATGATGTATATCTAAAATATAAAACTTGTAAAACAAACAAACCAAAACCAGAAACCGCACTATATAAAGACAAAAGACAAACAAACTTACACAAATCACTGTGGAAATACCATAATGAAGATTTAGCAAAACAATATTATGAAATTAATAAACATACAACAAATATATTGATGAAAGTAACTAATAATAGCCCTTGTTTGCCATCATGTGCTAACTTTTTCAGTGACTTAACTGGATAGTAAATGCAATAGATAATAAATAAATAAATAAAATGAAAGTAAGCAATAATAGCCTTTTCCTTTCAGTCACCATGTACTAACTGCTTCAGTGACGTAATTGAATAGTATTTTTGTCAATGTATATGAGTGAGACAAAAGGCAAAGTTGCCTGTAACAAGACTTAGTGTCTCCCCCAAAGTTGAAAGAATGACTGAAGCCAATTGAATCCAAATTAAAGGCAGTTGGTGGTCATCACATAAAAAAAAACAAAAAACAAAAAATGGAGTATTGAAAAGAAGTGTGGTGTGGTTGTATAGTGTAGTGAAATGAATAGGAGGAGGAGAGAGGCCAGACATAATTATAAAACAGGAGTTTCAGCAACTCTTTTATCACATGGCTAGGAGACCTCCCCTGGGTAATGCCCTGCTCGATTGATGTCCACAATATCCCCAATTGAAATGCAATACATAATAAATAAATAAGTAAATAAATAAGAAATAAAATTATGGAAGTAAGTAACAATAGCTCTTTTTTTTCCTTTCAGCCATCATGCCGGAGCTGAAACTAACCTACTTCAACGCCCGGGGCCGTGCCGAGCTCTCCCGCTGGATCATGGCGTACGGCAGCCTTCCTTACACCGACGAGCGCATCGAACAGGCAGACTGGCCTGAGAGGAAGAAGAGTGAGTGGCTTTATCCCCTTCTGTACCGGCGACGTCCTTTTAATTTTATGCTGGCTACTATTAGACGATTTTGTACAGATTAACACTTACGCTGCAGGCATATTTCTGCATATTTCTGCTATATTAGGGCTCCTTCAGGTACTCCTGAATGATAAAGCAAGTGTCTGAATGAAATAAAATGTATTCAGCCAAAAACTAGAAGAAAATAGCTTCAAAATGACACCAGAACGAGCTTCATAGCGCACAGGGTTCATCCGCAATGCTGCTATAGACATCGGCAAATATTCGCTGATAATGAGCAATGTCACGCTACATTTGCCTTTGGCAGCGATGCATAGGTCTCGCGAGACATGGCTGACATACTTCAGTGCACCACCCGCCGGGCTGGAGAGCAGACGGGGGGGGGGGGGGCCTGCCCCGCTCCCGCTCACTCGCACTCGTCTCCACAGGCTTTGAAAGCCAATTGCCAGGACGTTCTAGAATGGTTCCCGGACCGAAAGGGTTAAGAATAAACAGGCTTCGAACTATCTTAATTAACCCATTTTAGTACTACAGATCCTTCGTAAGCTACACAAAATAATTTACATATAACAAGAATATAATGAAAAAGACGTCACTGGTACAGAAGGGGTTATTGGTCGACAGGCCAGGAGTCGCGGATACTTAGAACATTTACGATGCCTTATCTCCCTCTGATCACCGTAACTAAAATGCAAATATCGTAACCAAAATGCAAATATCGTATATCTAATGTCATTCATATATAACAGCAATTCATAAGCAGGTATTTTAATTTATGATAGTATAGAACACTTGCTAGCAGAGGGTCTACTCAAAATACATACAAAAAATTATATTAATCTATCTATTGCCAGACGCCTTTATATTCAAGGTGGTGGTCACAAATGAATCGCATCCATCGAGGCGATGAATACATGCATGTGTGAGTTTTGGTCACTTTAAGGAAGGTAATAGCGGAAACAGAGCAGTTATATAGGAGTCCACAGCTCCAGCACCACATTACCACCTCCAAGGATCATAATTATGAGATTACTGGTTAGCAGTACACTGTCCATATATCCTTACTGACACCCTGGGCCACTTTGATGTGATGTTGGAAAGTGTAACTAGACACTGACCCAATACAATTTGCAGCAAAGATGCATTCTCTGATCAAAATATTGCTCAAGAATTATGGGCGATGACTGATGAGAGTCCCCATCTACCATACCTCCATTTAATAAACTTTTCTATCCACAGCCATCTTCACTGGCAAGGTACCACTTCTGGAGGTAGATGAAACCAAGCTACCTCAGTCCATGGCCATCGCTCGGTACCTGGCCCGCCTGACTGACCTGGTGCCCCAAGACTCCCTGGAGGCCGCCCTGTGTGATGCCCTTTGTGACACTCTCGGGGACGTCGCCACCGAGGGATACAAGATCATGTCAGTTTTGGAAGCTATAGTTTGAGTTTTCACCTCGTATATATATATATATATATATATATATATATATATATATATATATATATATATATATATATATATATATAAATTTTTCTCTATTGATAAGACTCTAATCTTCCGAATGCTAGACTACTCGGCCCACGGGTCAGCTCGGCCCAGTAAAACCGAGACAGCTCGGCCCAGTGTTAATTGTGAGACAACTCTGCTTTTCACAACCCTTATTTGCTTCGACAACATAAAAACGATATAGATGGCTATATTGATCAATTTGGAATCACTATGTCCCTATCTATTTATGTATCTATCTTTTCGTTTCATCAAACCAGTGACAATTCATTAACTTTTATTTCTCGTATTGATCATTTTGGAATCGCTATGTCCCTATCTAACCTAACCTAACCTAACCATAGCATAACATGGGGCCGAGCTGTCTCAAATAATGGGCCGAGCTGTCTCGCCGTCGTGGCCGAGTTGTCCAAAAGTGGGCCGAGCTGTCAGAGCCGAGTCGTCCAGTCACCGAATCTTCCTCGACATGCCAAGACTTTATCATGCTAACAAGTACGGGTATTTTATCACATTTCTCTAATACACACCGAGTATAGTCCTTCTCTCTTGATGTTACACTCCTTCCCATCAAGGTTATTGGTAAAAAAGTGACTCACGGTGTACATGTTCATTATTACACACCACACTGTCACACACACGCAGTTTACCAGTTTTTAGTTATTTTATACACAGGACAGCAGAATTCATAACTATGAAATCATTAATTTAATATCACTCTCTTCCTTTATAATATATATATATATATATATATATATATATATATGTATATATATATGTATATATATATGTATATATATATGTATATATGTATATATATATGTATATATGTATATATATGTATATATGTATATATATATGTATATATGTATATATATATGTATATATATATGTATATATGTATATATATATGTATATATATATATATATATATATATATATATATATGTTTCTAATCTCTCAGTGGGGTTCGAACCGCCGACCGTCAGGACGATAGCCGACGCTTTAATCAACTACACCACGAACCCCACCGAGAGATTAGAAACATTTAGTGGCTCACGTGTATTTGTGATATATACTCAATATATATATACAGTATATTATTTTTATCACTACATAATTCCATCCTAAGCTAAATTTAATCATCTAATGTTAGCCAGAATGTAAACAATACCATCATATCGAAGGGCTTAAATAAAAAAAAATAGTAATCGGATAACAAAACAAATACACGGATTAAGCTTGATGTGGGTGTAATTGCAGACCACCAGCTGATAGTATGTGGCAATCCTTCCTTTCCCAATCCCTTACTTTCATTTCTCAATCCCTTATTAAAATGTAAAACTTGCAAACTAAACACACCAAAATTGGGACAAGGACAATATAAAGTCAAATTAAATTATCAAAATCGCTATGTGGAAACTACGCTTACTAAAATGAAATTTATGAAATAAAAGAACATAATCCACCACATAGGGTGTACATTACTACATGAGCAAGTTAATCTGTTTCCCAAGCAAACTAATCGCACACATAACAACGCACTATAGTCACGTTCAAGGAATTAGTCAAATTTGGGAAGTCCGGGACGTTCTGGTAAATTTGACTAAACTCTACATGAATAAAGAAACTACATGTTAAATGTCAAAATATTCATTTAAAATCAAATTTGCAACATGACAAGACCTTAACAATAGTACAAAATACAAATATTGATAAGATATCTATACTATTACAAAATAATATATAAAGTACAGTACAACACTCACTAACGATAGTGCTATCGGGTAGGTAGGTACCTGTAAGCATAGCATACCTCAAGTGACTCCTATCAATAACTACCCTACAAATAACCTACATTTATCGCACAAATAAACTAAGGAAATCGCAAAAGCAAGCAATTGATACTATCGACAATGAATACATATAATATAAAGACAAATAATTGCAAAATATGAAGAAGTAACAACAGATTTAAACGAAGAGTACTCTTTTAACAAGAACAATTAATTTTAAATAATTATCAATATTAATATTAATAATAGAAAAAGAAAAATATACACAATAAATACAGACAAAAAGTAAGCAGAGGTTATACAAGAAACTTCAAGTTAAAAATGCTTGATTAAAATTATTGATGTCAAATTTTAGAATACAGTCACAATAATTGACCCTAAACAGATTATATTTATGTAACAATTTACTTGCCTCAAAACCTCTGTCTACTAAGAGTCTGTATAATAACCTAGCTCTAGCCCAAAAGTCATCTACTTTAGTGCAAATTTTACAAAATCTTATTAACTGGGAATAAAAACAATTATAAGTTATTTTACTATCGATATTACTACTAGGGAAAGGAAAGTTTATTACGTTAAAATTAAAATCATCAACTTTGTGATATACTTTAAGTATGCACTGTTCATTAACAATCTCTATATTTATATCAAGAAAAAAAAAATTTCAACTTTATAATTTAAGTTACATTGTGTGAGGGGAATAGAATTAGGATAAATACGTTTAGCAACTTGATTAAAATTTAACAAATTGCAAACGAGAATATCATCAATATATCTACTGTACTATTATTACTTAACAATTTAGCAAGTGCTAATTTTTCTGGGATTTTATTTGTCTTGCTACTGTCAACTAAGTCTTTTATATATTTAAATTCTAAAGCAAGCAAGAATAAATCTGCAATTAAAGGGCTAGCATTTCCACCCATAGGAATTCCTAATATTTGTTTTAAAATGTAAGGCCCGAATTTAACATAAGTATTGAAAAGGAGGAATTTAAGGGCATCTTTAAGTTTAGTTCTATCAAAATATACTGAACTAGTGGGAGTAGAGCTAAGTGATGCATAATTAAAATATGTATAAACATTTATGAAATAATTACCATTCCTAACGAACCTGTCAAAGTGCAAATCTATAATAAAGCAAAGTTCTGAATATACTAAATCTAAAGGCAAATTGGTATACAAAGTTGAAAAATGGAAGCTATGTACCGAGGTAACTTTCGGCATGGTATTTATTTTATCAATAACTTCTAACGAATTGTCAACACTCCAATAATAGTTAATGCCAGTTCTTCTCATGATGGTATTACAATATCTTTTATGAGTACTTTTAATGTATTTTAAGCAATTTACGACTTGTTCTGATACAGTTTTAGTGGTAGCAAATTTTGCTCCGGCAATAAAGCGATATTTATAAAGTCTTTTATGAAATTTAGGTAACCTGTGTAATTTTGCAATGCACTTGTTCTTATCAGAAAGTTTAATATCAAATGTTATATTTTTCTTGGTATGTTCATTGATTAAGTTATCAATATTCAGATTATTTTGAATTTCAAAAACAGAATTACCACAAATATTTGTTTTTTTATTTTTATTTTTATTTTCATTTTCTTAAGCCTCTTAAGCCTTCTTTTTTTCCCAGTCTCTAACCTTCCTTTCCCAATCCCTAACCTCCCTTTCCCAATCCCTAACCTTCCTTTCCATATCCCTTATTTTCATTTCTTGATCCTTCTTTCCTTTCCCAATCCCTAACCTTCCTTTCCCAATCCCTAACCTCCCTTTTTCAATCCCTAACCTTCCTTTCCCAATCCCTAACCTTCCTTTCCCAATCCCAAACCTCCCTTTCCATATCCCTATAACCTACCTTTCCCAATCCCTAACCTCTTTTTCCCAATCCCTAACCTACCTCTCTCAATCCCTAACCTACCTCTCCCAATCCCCAACCCTTAACCTCCCTTTCCCAATCCCTAACCTACCTCTCTCAATCCCTAACCTTCCTTTCCCAATCCCTAACAAGCAGCCTAGCGAGGGTCCGCATATCTGTTGTTGCTTGCTTTCCTATGCAATCCTTTGTGTATAAATGGCTTACACTGCATGACATCCAACTCCTCGATCGGTCTGTTTATAAAGGGGAGGTGGTTGCTTTTTCTCCCTCATGTTTAGTCCCATTATCTTGGGAGATTTTAAGACGTTCGTTCTATTAGTTTGGCGATTTGAAGACCTTTCGCCCCATTTTGTTGCCAATATAAATATCTTTCGTGCCATTTAGGTATCGATTTGTTTCCTGGCGAGCGAGAGCGAGCATGTAATTCTAGGCCTGTAATTCTTCGGCCAGGACATTTTTGTTTTTACCGAAAAATGTACATATTTATCTTGATTGGTTTCTGGGTTTATTATGTTAAGTTTGATGGAAGTCTAGCGAGGTTACTGTAACATAAATAAATAATTTTGATAAATAGACCAAAAAATATACACTACCCCCTTAACCCCTTCCTTACCGAGGATGTATTTTGTGTTATTCCAGCGATATTTAGACGATTTTATGCAGCTTAGGAGGAAACTGTGGTATTTAAAATGGATAATCGAGATAGTTTGAAGCCTTTTAATTGCTACACGTCCTATCGAAGCTGGATAAAATCGTTTAATAATATCCAGAATATAAATGAGGACAACTCGGTACTGAAGGGGTTAAGTAAACACGACAATTACTCATTCCACACACGATGTCTTCAAGGATATAATATGTCTCTATGCAAGTCATCATCATCATCCCACACCAAGGATATATGAATCAGATCACTAAATACAGAGAGAGCTACATAGATACACAGACTTACTCAAGGTCCTTACTAGGCAGTCCGGCCTTACAAACTATATATATATATATATATATATATATATATATATATATATATATATATATATATATATATATACAGTACATACATACATATATATACATACTGTACAGTGCACATACATACACATAAGTACATGCATATATACAGTATATATACATATACATACATATACATACATATACACATGCACACACACATATATATATATATACATATATACATACACACATATACGTATATATAATTATATATATATATATATATTTTTTCATATCACCCCAGACCTCTGTAGATAGAGGTCAAGCCTTCCCTTGAAAGCGTTTATTGTGTCGCTCTCCACCACTCTCGCTGGTAGTTTATTCCACTCTGTCGCCACACTGTAGGTGAAGAAACTCTTTGTGACATCTAGGTTTGCCTTTTTGGTTTTTAATTTCATTCCATTTCCACGAGTTTGAGTATTATTGTTTAATGTGAATAGTGCATTTGCATCGAGACTTTGTCGAAACCGTTTAGTTTTTTAAAGCACTCAATAAGCTGACCCCTCAACCTACTATTTTTTAATGAGAACAGGTTCAATCATTTAAGTCTTTCTTCATATGGTTTATTTCTTAATGAGGGTATCATCTTCGTCGCTCTACGCTGTACTGACTCGAGTCTTACAATGTCCTTGATCAGATAAGGTGACCATGCAGAACTGCACACCATATTCAAGGTGGGGCCTTACCATACTTTTGAACAGTGGCACTATTACGTTCTCATGTGTATATGTAAATTTTCGTTTAATAAAGCCCAATGCTATGTTTGCCTTATTTGCAGCTGCTATACATTGGTCGGAAGTTTTTAGGTTTTCAGATATTAGTACCCCTAGGTCTTTTACTACCGTTGCGGATTTTATTTGTTTGCCATTCATTTCGTATTTGTATTTCATATTTCTGCTACCAACCTGCAGCACCTGACATTTATCGACATTGAAGGGCATCTGCCATTTTTTCGACCACTCTGATATCTTGTTTAAATCAGCTTGAAATGCATTTCTATCTTCCTCGTTCAGGACTGTATTTCCTATTTTTGTATCGTCGGCGAATTTGGAAATGGTGTTGTTTACCCCTACATCAATATCGTTAATGTAAATGAGAAACAGGACCGGTCCAACGACTGAACCCTGTGGAACTCCACTAGTGACAGGCTCTCACTCGGATTCCACTCCATTTATCACCTCTCTGTCTTCTGTCTGTAAGCCAATTTTTTATCCAAGAATGAATTTCACCTTTGATACCTATCCTCTCCAGTTTAGCCAATAGTTTTCGGTGTGGCACCTTGTCGAAAGCTTTTTGAAAGTCCAAGAAGATTATATCTAGTGATTTCGTTATGTCGTTATATGTGAATAGTTTGTTATAAAATTCAATCAAATTTGTTAGGCATGACTTATTTGATCTAAAGCCATGTTGACTATTTGTTATTAGGTAGTTTGATTTGAGGTAATCTACTATCTTACATCTACATCTTTCCAGTCACTCCAGTCACTCGGTACAATCCCCTGTAGTAATGATAAGTTAAATAGTTGTGTCAGGGGTTTTGCTATTTCGTCCTTAACATTCTTAATTATTTTCGGGCTGAGCATGTCAGGTCCCAGAGTCTTATTTACATTACTCAATTTGCTTTGTACTTCCCTAACACTGATGGTGAAATCTCCTATCACATGAGTTGAGGTGTTATTTTCAGGGGTATGATCGATAACTTCTGTGAAAACTGAGAGAGAGAGAGAGAGAGAGAGAGAGAGAGAGAGAGAGAGAGAGAGAGAGAGAGAGAGAGGAAGATATATATATATATATATATATATATATATATATATATATATATATATATATATATATATATATATTGGGGGAGGGAGGTATTGGTTTCTGTTCAATGGCATGTTTGTAAAATAAGACTGTAATTGTACACTGCAATTGTGTGTGTGCTCTTGTATATGTGTGTGAGAGAAAGATTGGTTTATGTTTTATGTTGTGTAAATTAAGGGGGGTTACTGGCTTTTTTTATCTTTCTCTCGTTCCCTGGCTTGCATCCATTCGGCCCCATTCAGCCAACTGTTTTAAGACTTTTATTCTCATCCAGGTGTCGATTTCTTCCTGGCGAGCGATAGCGAGCCAGCATTGTATGGAGAAATCCGGCTTCGCCAGAGACCTTTTTCTATCGAAAAATTTACAAATTTAGCTTGCCGTCAAAACAAAAATATATATATGCTGGCTCACTACCGCTCGCCAGGAAGAAATCGACGCCTGGATGGGGATACACTTCTTAAAACAGTTGGCTGAATGGGGCCGAATGGATACAAGCCAGGGAAAGCGAGAAAAGGAGAGAAAGGTAAACAAAAGCCGGTAACCCCCTTAACCGTCTATGTTAGTTTATATAATAGTCAAAGTGAAGTATTAAAGGTTTACAAATCTCTCTCTCATTTTCAGGTTCTCCTCCCAGGGTGAGGAGGAGAAGAAGAAAGAGTACAAGGAGAAGTTTTTCCCCAATGTTATGAAACCTGCCCTGGAACGCTTGGAGAAGAGATTGTCTAGCCGGGAGTGGTTCGTTTCTGATAAGGTGAGTGGTAGTAGTAATAGTAGTAGTAAAATATAATTTATGTACACTCGCTCCAAGAAGTATCTGCACCCCTACGCTGATCATCTGGGGCGGTATTTATAAAGCACTTTTAGGCTTAAAAGTAGCTTTTAAAGATGGTGGCCACTTTTAAAAGATAAAAGTTGGGTAAAAAAAACTTTTAGCGGCTAAAAGTAGCTTTTAAACCCGGCGAAAACTAAAAGCCCTCCTAGGGACTTTTAGCGCTTAATTAACCCGGGAACTGCGGGAAGACTTAAGAGTTCCCCCGGCTAACTGCGGGAAGACTCTTTAACCTCTCCGCGGCGCACAGGGGGTTTTCTACAGGGTAAGACTGTGCGCACCTATGATGATTTTGGGACCTATTGCCAATTTCGATAAAAAGTACATCATCGTGTAGGGAATGTTTGCGTGCATCGGCCCATATATATTTGACCCCCCAAAAAATGTCTGGGGGGGGTAGGGGAACGGTCCGTAGTTGAAAAATGTGGAGCGAATGGCACCGCGCGGCTAGATTGTCATCGAGCGGCGAGATTTCCCTGCCGAATATTTACGCGCGCAGGGGATAGAAGGAGAGGGAGGAGGGGGTGGGTTACCGCGTATTATCACGTATATCTCCTTTTTCGAGCCCTTTTAGGCTATTTAGAGTATGTATACATGTGTAGGGCACCCATATAACAATGAATATGCCTCATAGTGACCAAAAATTGCAATATATAAGGGAATTATAAGAGAATATTTAGGCGGGAATGAAGATGTGTTGGAGGTTTGGCGGCAATTTATGAGCTGAGAGTGTGGTTTACGCCATACATATCACGTATATCTTGTACGTAGAGCACTGTCACGCTATAATACAGACTTGTACGTATGTATACGTGCCATATATCAAAATATATACCGCATATAAACCAATTCATGCGATATTTACGCACATTATCAATGAGTTTCTATGCGTGAACCAAGGTGTGAGTGAGTTGTGGTGGGAATGAAAGGGGGAGAGGGTGTGTTACGCCATAAATATCACGTCAATCTTGTATTTAGAGCACTCTCATGCTATAATAAAGACGTGTACATATGTAGGCGTCCCATATAACAAGGAATATACCGCATATAGCCCAATTGATGCGATATTTACGCAAATTGTGAATGTGTTTCTAGCAGACGGAAGCCTGAAAGGGGGGGTTGGGGGTGGGTGGGTGGGTGGGAGGGAGGCATGCAGGGGTGCAGTGAGTGAGTGAGTCGTGGAGAGATGGAAGTCAGGCAGATCTCTAGATAGATAACCAGCTTAGTGATAATTGTGGAGGCGCCCCAGGCGTATTGATGTTTGGTATTTTGACCCTTATGTCTACCAGATGGCTGGTGTTCGTTGCCATCAACAGGTCTACAATAACATGAGTCAGGAATGGAGAGAGAGAGAGAGAGAGAGAGAGAGAGAGAGAGAGAGAGAGAGAGAGAGAGAGAGAAACTGAGACATGCGTATGTCGTACATATAAATGGACTTCAGAATTGCATTTTTATGCAAGCAGACATTGCATTTTAGACACATGTGAAGTACCACAGAAACATGTAGGCCATTGACTGTAAATAAAGTACTATATTTATAGACCACCAGCGACGGTGCTGAGTCAACACAGGCAGATTGCCTGTTGTGATAGAGGGCTAAATATAGACTGGTGTCTCCTTACACCTGCGAAAGGGTAGATTGCCACCAGAGAAACGTTTACTTATTTATTTCGAAGTAATATGCAATCTAAATGTATATTCGAGACCTACTGCAATTATTTGTATGACAGTCATGACTATGTATAATCCAATATACGCGCGTAGGCGAGACATAAGAAAGCTGGTTGAGCAATTTTCGACACCCACACAGTTATTATTCATTTTTATTTACAATATTATACAATACAAATGTATTTGTGAAGAGTATTTTATCCATTATTGTATTTATACCAATTTTGTTCCCAGACAGAGCTGCTGTAGCTGGAGAATCAAGGAGCGGCAAGGGTCACCTCGTGACCGCCTGACCGTGTGAAAATGAGTGGAGTCACACTGAGAGGGGCAATTTTGCTGAGTGTTTGGGCAATTTTTGACAGAATAAAGTTATATAATTACTAATTCTTGACAGAGACAAACTATTATAAACCTTGGCATGATATAATTGATAATCCCATCAATTTACAAACGTAAATTGGTGGGATAATTCATTTTTTTTTGTATATTGTCATTTCGATTGTACACACGAAGTTTTGAGTGATATTTGGTATGAGCTCCTGTGGCATGGTTGGTAAGGTCGCGGACTGGAAAACTCAAAGTGTCGTAGGGTAGTGGGATCGAATCCAGGAGGGGGTTATGGGGAAGGTTTTATATTGTCTAGAAAAAATTTTATAAATTTTTTTTTTTACAAGATCATGCCATTGTATTCAAACAATATGAAATATTCATAGAATATATCATATTGTAAGAATACAATGACATGACCTTGTTTTCTTTTTTTCTTTTTTTATTGTTTTATTTTATTATCATAGTAGGTTTGACATGATTTATTGAAACATATTTATTTTTGTACAATTCATTTGAGGTAAGAAAATAATTATATACACATTACTTAGGCTAATAACAAACATATATATTGATATACTAAAAAAATAAGGCATATTACATGTAAATCTTTGAAACTTATAAACTAAATAATGAAACATACAATTATATAATGTAAAAGCTATATCACAGGGACATCTTTGGAACTTATACATTATATAATATATATGTTACATTATGAGGTAGCGTGATCAATTAGGTCAGGTCAGGTAAGGTAGGGCGCGAGTCCAGGGCAGGGCAGGGCAGGAGGCGAGTCCAGGGCAGGGCACGGGGCGAGTCCAGGGCAGGGCAGGGCAGGGCAGGGGCCGACACTCAGTAGTTCTTGAAGGTGTGGTAGTCCCTGAAGCAGTCACCCAGGCAGAGTGCAACTTTGCACTCGGCGCACATTGAGGTGACTCTTTTGGTCACATGGGGTTTCCTCACACTGGAGCTGCAGACGGTGCACTGCACCTGCCTGTGACGAGTGCCAATCAGCTCGGTGTTGGTTGTGTAGTGTCTTTCGACACCCAGCTGGATGCGGTCAGGAACGTGATCCCCACGCCATGCCGTACGTCTGTGAGTGGTGGTGGCATACTTCTCCAGGAGTTGGTAGGAGACGTTGTACACGAACTCCCGGAATTTCAGCTTCTGGTTTGGGGCCATATCCTTCTTCACCAACCACAAGTTGTAGGCGTTCAGCATCGTTATGTCAACTAGGTGGAGGAAGAGCTTGTGATACCACTTCACAGTCTTCCTCAGACACTCAACACCTGACAGCTGACAGTCAGACTTGTCCACCAGGCGCATGTTTTTGGTGTAGTCCACTACCATGTCGGGCTTGTAGATTGTCTTCCTGGTTCGGTAGTGGATTTTGCCAGAATCCACCTGGGCACCTGTGTGGACGGTGGAAAGCAGGTGGACGTCTCGCTTATCCTTCCACTTCAGGGCTATCAGTTTCCCACACTTCTCGAGCTGCTTGTATTTCTGCCCCTTTCGTCGCCTTCTTCGCACATGCCTCTCGCGGTGTTCCTTGGCCAGGTCGTCTTCTGAAGGTGTGTCACTGGAGGAGGCATCTGTGAGAGGAATGACATCACCTGTGAACTTTGGCATAAACTTTCTTGTCTTTCTGACAGTCCCACATGACCCCGTTTGGTTGTCATAAAGAAACTGGCAGAGAGCAGGAGAAGTATACCAGTTGTCAGTGTAGATGATGTGGCCTTTGCCCAGGTAAGGTGCCAACATTTTCCTGACGATGGCACCTGACATGCCCATGGGGTCATTGGCAGCGGCTTTCGGTATGTCAATGTCAGTGCCTGTATACACGATCATGTCAAGCACTATTCCAGTTTCACAGTCGCACAACACGAAGAGCTTGATTCCGAACCTATGCCTCTTCAAGGGGATATACTGCTTGAAAACAAGACGTCCTTTGAAGAGCACGAGCGACTCATCAATCACCAAATTGAGGAAGGGGTAAAAGTATTTCCTATACCTCTCCAACAACATGGTGAACACCTCCCGAACTTTCCATATCCTGTCAATCCTGTTAGGATTTTCGTTGTCTGCAAAGTGCATAAATCTTAGCAGCAACAAAAATCTGTCACGAGTCATGAACTTATTGAAAGTTGGGGTGGCGATGAGAGGGTCGTGCTTCCAGTAGTGTTGCAACACATGCTTCTTGATCAGAGGCATGAGGAACAACAAGGCAAAGAACGTCAGAAATTCTGCCACAGTCGTATCCACCCAGCCTCGTATTCTCGCTTTTGGAGAAAGGACGTCCAATCTGCCAAACACCCACCTGTAGTAGGCGTTTGTTTGGGCAACGATGTACGTCATTACCTCCATGTCGAAAAAAGCGAGGAAGAAGTCGCTTTCGTTCGCTTGATCATCACAGGGCCAGTTGTCAGTTGTTCCTGACGTCCCAGGATTGAACTGGGGCACGTCAGGTACAAAATTGACCCCGTCAGACCAATCGAACGAAGGCATGCCAGGGATCGGAATGTCGTCTGCGTCTTCTTCTGCGTCTGAAATATCGCTTCCATGGTCGCGATACAGCACTTCATCATCATTACCCTCCTCTTCACTCGACAGACGATGCCCTTCCTCGTTTTCGTCACCGACGTCGGACTCACTCCCACTGTCCACTCCCAAATCCCCCCCCCCTTGGTCCCGTGCTAGGGCTTCGTCGTCGAAACCCGGGCTGCCAATGTCCTGCGAATCACCATCAAACAGCAGGGCGGCATACTTAGATGGTGTAAGATTTTCCCGGGTCACTTTGGCACGTGCGGGAGTCTTATGGACAGGGACAGCAGAGGTGGTGGCAGGGGCGGCGGCAGGGGCGGCGGCGGCGGCGGCAGGGGCAGCAGTGGTGCGTGGCCTTGATGGCAAGATGATGGTGGTGCCTGTCGCCCTTCTCTCTGTTCCTTGGGCAGGGGCGGCAGGGGCGGCAGGGGCAGCAGGGGCGGCAGGGGCGGCAGGGGCAGCAGGGCCGGCAGGGACACCAGGGCCAGCAGTCGCTTTCCCAGTCACTTTCCCTCTCCCTTTCCCCTTCCCCTTCCCTGTTCCTTGGGCAGGGGCGGCAGGGGCGGCAGGGGCAGCAGGGGCGGCAGGGGCGGCAGGGGCGGCAGGGGCGGCTGGGCCAGGGGCAGCTGGGCCAGGGGCGGCTGGTGGTGGTGGTGGTGGTAGGGGCACTGTGGCTGGCGTACGGGTTCTCTTCCCTACGCCCGTGCCTTTAATTTTTCCTGCCCCCGCAGGTAATGCAGCCCTAGGGCGGCCTCCTGCGTCGCTGGTACCGGTGGCAGGGGTGGCAGGGGTGGCAGTGGTGGCAGTGGTGGTGGTAGTGGTTGTTGCAGTGGCCTGGGTCGTGGTGGCAGTGTCCCGAAAGACCAATGACCTCTGTGCCATTGCCCTGCTTGCACGTGTTTTACGTGCTTTTGGTGCTGGTGATTCGTCCTCTGAGCTGTAGGGCGTGTCGTACTGGTAGCTAGGGTCTTTGGCAGCCACCCTCTGCCTTCCACGGCGGCTAACACCACCAGAAGGAGGGCTGGTTGTGTCATCAGGGAGCGAGCGTGAGGGACGTGTAGGCTCCATGACTAGTGCGTGGTTACTGGCGCGGTGGTGCTTGCACGAGTGCGGGGCGAGCGTTTGGCGGGGTGGTATCGAGAGTTGACATGTAGTACAATACCCACACCAATTTTCAGCCGCCTGGCTATAAACGCGCGGTTTTGGTACGTGTTCAAAGTCTCTGCTCTTAAGAGTCTACCCGCAGTGCGCCGGGGGAACTCTTAAGAGTCTACCCGCAGCTCCCGGGTTAAGAGTCCGAGAAAAAAAAAATCAACTTTAAACATCGAAAAAAAAAAAAAAAACAAAAAAAAAAAAAAAATTGCCCCTGGGCCATGCAAAATATCACTCCTCTACCTCCCCTCCCCTCCTTCAGTTATCACCTATTTTACCTGTTATTCCCTTATTCTGAGGTATATTTTCGTGCTAACATTAGCGAGTTGCAAGCAGGGCATTGTCATCTCTGTTAGCAAGCGAGTGCAAGAGAGAGAGAGTATCGATCGACTGTGTCTCGGTGGCCTTGGGGGAAATTGGCGGGAAAGCAGGTTGCCTCACCCATACATTATATAACTCGCAGCCTGTATCTCCGATTTTGACCATCCAAACGCTGTTTTCACTCGTTTTATTGTTGTTTCAGGTTAATACCTTTATAATCAACCCATAATAGGCGCGTATGGATAAGTCTATCTATCTATTGCCTGACGCCGTGATCGCCGAAGGGGTGGCCACGAACGAACCGCCCCCATGCACCTCTGTCCCCAGTCAGTCGACGCCCCTCCCCCCAACCAGCACCGCCTTCGTTCATGTAGTTCCTCACTCCATCCTTCCACCTCCTATTCGGTCTACCTCTCCCCCTCTGTCCCTCCACCTCGCTCTCGTACACCCTCTTAGTCATTCTCTCGCTTTCCATACGTTCCATATGGCCGAACCATCTCAAGTTGTTCCTTTTCACACTTTCCAGCACATCTACCTCCACACCACACCTCCTTCTTACTTCCTCATTAGTCTGTCTATCCCTCCATGTAACTCCGCACGCACTCCTTAAGTAATTCATTTCCACTGCTCTCACTCTTGGTCTGAGTCTCTCAACCAACGTCCATGCTTCGCTTCCGTAAGTCAGTGTCGGGATTACCACACTGTCATGCAAGGACTTCTTCACTTCCATACTGACCACCCTATTTCTTGTTACTGCTTTTAGCGTTCCTACAACCCTCTTCCCCTGTTGTACCCTCTCCCGCACTTCTTCATCCATAGTCCCATCTTTACTCAACACACTGCCCAGATACTTAAAAGAGTTGACGATCTCCATAGCCTGACCGTTCAGCTTCACCTCACACTCTGTGACTTCACCCCTTTCGAAGACCATAACCTTGCTCTTCCCCGTATTTACCTTCAAATTCCGTTTTTCGCACACTGTTCCAAACTCATTTACCAGACCCTGCAACTCCCATTCATTATCACTCATCAGAACTGTATCATCCGCAAACAGCAGTATAGGTAGCTTCCACTCAATTCCCTCCCTTTTCAGCGATACACCAACATCCACTGCTCTTGATAGTATTTCTTTCATAACTCCATCCATATATACAGTAAACAACCACGGGGACATCACACACCCCTGTTTCAAACCAACATTCAGGTCAAAGAACTCGCTCTGCTCACTCTCCACACGTACTGCCGCCTTTGCACCCTCATACATGCTCTTCACTGCTTTCAGCAACTTGCCCTCTACTCCGTATATTCTAAGTACTTTCCACAAACCTTCTCTATCCACTCTGTCATAGGCCTTCTCCAAGTCCATAAAGGCAACATACACCTTTTGTTTCTTCTCCAGATACTTCTCCACAACACAATTCAGGGTAAAAATCTGATCTACACATCCTCTTCCCTTTCTAAAACCTCCCTGCTCGTCGCCTATCCATTTCTCCGTTCTCACTCTCACTCTCTCAATCACTACCCTACTGTATACCTTCCCTACTACGCTTAGAAGACATATTCCTCGGTGGTTACCACACACTCCTCTTTCCCCTTTGCCCTTATATAGGGGGACTATTATGCCAGTCTTCCAGTCATCGGGTGCACTCCCCTTCTCCCATGCTAGTTTGCACATTTTCCATACCCATTCTATCACTATCTCACCACCATACCTCAACATTTCCCCACACACTCCATCTGTTCCTGGTGCTTTCCCCAACTTCACTCTTTTCATGGCTTCCCACACTTCTGACCTCCTGATCCCCACCTCCTCCTCCACTACTTCTCTTCTTCTCCCTCCCATACCATATCCAGCTATGTTTGCTGGCTCTTCATTCCTTTCATTTAGCAACCAACTGAAGTACTCCCTCCATCTTTCGACTCTTGCTTCTCGGCTAGCATTCTCCCATTCTTATCTTTCACACCCTTACTGTTTCCCTTGCTACCTTCCCTAACTTTCTTGACTTCTTTCCAGAACAGTTTCTTACTCTCCCTCCATTTTACACTCAGATTCCTTCCAAATTCCTCATCTACTCTTCTCTTACTTTCCTTCACTACTCTCTTCACCACCCTCTTACTCTCCACGTACCTCGCTCGTTTCTGTCTCTCGGAATCTTCATTCCCTCTACTACCCAACCACTCTATATGCTTTCTTCTTTTCTTCCACAGCTATTCTTACCTCTTCTGTCCACCATGCTGTACCTTTCACTCCCCTCCCTCTTCTCCTCACTCCACACACCTCCTCACATGCTGCACAGATCTCATCCTTAAACACCTTGCTCATCTCCTCCACTTCCTCCATAACTTCCAGGTCGAACCCACCTAGTCGTCTTTCCACTGCTCTCCTGTACTCCTCCCTGACTTCCTCCTCCTGCAACCTCTCCACCCTCCTCACCATTCCACCCTCCTCTCGCCTCCCTCCCGCTCTCCTCACCCACTTCTTTTGTATCCTAACCTTAGCTACCACTACATAATGATCAGACAGACCCCCTCCAATATCCCTATAGACCCTAGCATCCATCACAGATTTCTTCATTCGTTCATCCACACATACATAATCAATCAATGACTTTCGTTCCACCACTGTCTTATCCTTCATCGTCAACATCCGTTTCCACGTGTACCTGTGGATCATTCTGTGTCGGAAGAAGGTGTTGGCTATCCACAGCCTCCTCCCCACACATACGTCCACAAGTGCACTACCATTCCCATTCACCTCTGATGGTACCCCCCACCCTCCCACCACTCCCTCAACTTTCCTATCACCCACCTTACCATTCATATCCCCAATCAGAAATATTCTTTCGTTCTTGTCAAACTTCTCCAGGCACGCCTCCACATTCATCCAGAACTCCTCTTTCTTTCAAGTATATCCTCTGTCGGGGCATACACGCATACAATCACCCATGTTTGTATTCCTACTTTCATTCTCACCCACACAATCCTTGAACCCACAGACTCATACTCTCTTACACATTCCTTCCATTTGCTACTTACAAACAAACATGCACCTTCTCTCGCTGTTCCTTCACTCACTCCAGGACATAAGTATTAATGGATAAGTATTAATGCTATTTATGGTAAAATTAATATTTTAGTGATGGAAACAGCTCAAATACGTCAGCACAGGCGGACGTTTCTAATTACCCCCATGCGCACTTCTTAGGTTAAAAGTTACTTTTAGAGGACGATGAAGATGGTTGAATAACAAATCCGCCACCCCCTGCCAAGGAATTTTCATGTTATAAAGACTAATTGGATTAATAGGCCTATAGCGACTCGGAGTTAATCAAAAGATACCATATAAACCTCAAATGAAACTTAGAGGAACAAAGCTCCTAACCCCGAGATGAAAGTGTGTATTACCCTACGTTATTTGGCAACGGTCAAAATATAACTGTAGGTTATCTATATTATCAAATGCAGTATGTTAGGTAACTCTTGATTCTATCCATATACCACCCCGCACATCATACTACTCAAAGGTGATCCACTGTGTGTTCTCCAACGAATAAGCTATATTAGAAAGTAACCTACCACCATATATCAGCCTACTTTAAACATTTCGATTCATACTGTATTATATGTCCGACTACATTTTTTTCTGCGGTCGGTCTCTCTATTTTTAGATGGGTAAATCCCCTCCTCCGCCCACAACCTCGACTGTTCCAGCGTCCTCGTTGACAAATGCCTATACTGTACTTGTTGGAAGAACACTAACAAATAGACCAAATTAAAGGAGTGTAGAAGGACTAAGATATAATATTCGATTGTCACAAGATAGGCCTATTTCATAACATCCGAGAACAATTTAAGTAGCCTATTTGCACCCTATTTTTTCGCAAATTACTGTAAACTGGGGTGATTTCGGACTGCAGTCATAACTTCGGACTTTGGTGATAATAAGTAATTAGCCATTGTTATTATACAATGGAAACGCTTTTACCACACTTTTCAAGAATACTTCGGACATCATTTAGGAAAAGGAGAAGGATATTATGGGGGATAATTTTAGGAGGCTTCCTTGATTACGGAGCACGGCGCATTATCACTACACTTCACTTGACCTAGTTAAATCTCTACAATGTGTTACAGTCAGGAGAAATTGTAAAACACAAACTCGAAAAATGTCCGAAATTACCCCACTTTACGAATTGTGAAAACTCGAGAATTTGGCAACTATCTCAGATGCTGCCACACCGGAGTATGCAATTGTTTTGGTATGGTAAATATATTACCCTTTCAATTTACCAATATACAATTGATTTCACAATAACAAAATCTTGCATAATTACCCTAATGTTTTATAGTAATTAGTATATGCAATTAGAAGCCTATACTTACCTATTAAACGTTATTCATCAATTGTAATCTTGCTAGATGTAGCGAAATAGCGGTTGTGGCAGCTTTCTTAACGCTTCCACTAAAAGCTGCTTTTAAATGTTTTATGAATAACTTTTAAGGATTTTCTTTTAGTTAAAATTACTTTTAGGGAAATTTTTAAAATCTTGTATAAATACCGGCAGCTTGTGTATGAAGCTATGGATGAAGAGGTGCGGGAGAGGGTACAACAGGGGAAGAGGGTTGTAGGAACGCTAAAAGCAGTAACAAAAAATAGGGTGGTCAGTATGGAAGTGAAGAAGTCCTTGCATGACAGTGTGGTAATCCCGACACTGACTTACGGAAGCGAAGCATGGACGTTGGTTGAGAGACTCAGACCAAGAGTGAGAGCAGTGGAAATGAATTACTTAAGGAGTGCGTGCGGAGTTACATGGAGGGATAGACAGACTAATGAGGAAGTAAGGAGGAGGTGTGGTGTTGAGGTAGATGTGCTGGAAAGTGTGAAAAGGAACAACTTGAGATGGTTCGGCCATATGGAACGTATGGAAAGCGAGAGAATGACTAAGAGGGTGTATGAGAGCGAGGTGGAGGGACAGAGGGGGAGAGGTAGACCGAATATGAGGTGGAAGGATGGAGTGAGGAAGTACATGAACGAAGGTGGTGCTGGTTGGGGGGAGGGGCATCGACTGACTGGGGACAGAGGTGCATGGGGGCGGTTCGTTCGTGGCCACCCCTTCGGGGATCACGGCGTCAGGCAATAGATAGATAGATAGCTTGTGTACAGCTTGATAGGGTTGGCAGCTCTGCCTGCAACTATATCCATGTGTCAGAGACGATCATCTCTAACACATGGATATAGCTGCAGGCAGAAGTGCCAACCCTACCGTGCTGTATTCACCAGATGATCAGCATAGGGGTGCAGATACTTCTTGGAGCGAGTGTACATGAAACAAAAATAAAAAATCCACAATAATGAGTGAGTGCTTACCCCGGACTAGGAAGTAGCTGAATGACTACCAAGTCGGTCGCTTTGATGACTGTTCTGACTTTGTTTAGGGTACAAAGGGGGGATGCACAGGATGAGTAGTAGTAGAAACAAAAATACAGTAGTAGTAGTAGTAGTGGAACTAAGTGGAAAAAGTGCATAGTGGATTTATTCAAAGTAGAACATGGTAAGGTAATTAGATGTGGAATGAGTGGTTTTATACAGATAATGCAAGTGAATGTGGAATAAGAAAGAACAATGAAGCAGAGGAATAATATGCGAGTCAAGTTCTTAATTTGGAGATCGGATCAAAGTACCTGATCCCACGTCTATCTAGGTCTACCTCTACGTGGGGGGAACTGCATGTAGGGGTAGACCTACAAAGACATGGGATCAGGTACTTCGGTCCGATCTCAAAATATAGACCTCAAAAACAGAGGCAGCCAAAAACATGGTCGCCTGGAATACCGCCATTTAGGACGTAAGACTGAAACCACATTATCTGTGGACGAAACTGTCTTTAAACTTGTCTGTATATGTATAGGAGTGGAAGAAGGAAAACAGATGAAAGTATGTTCTCTCTTTGATCTTATATAACACGTGCAAAGATAATCTCCTAATTCCATTCATCAAAGCCTCTCTCTTTGCCACCAGATAACGTGGGCGGACCTCATGATCTCCCTGATGTTTGGTGAGGTGCACAAGAAGAAGCCAGAACTGATGGAGGCCTATCCCTCCGTCACCGCGCTGGTCCTCAAAGTGCGTGCCCTCCCGAACATCAAACAGTGGCTCGACACCTCCCCAGAGACCTCATTCTAAAGATTAACAACTGAGGGGGGCTTGTGATGGCCGAGAGGTGATAGGTTAAGATCAGGAGAGGTGTAATAGCTGTCCAACTAATGGCTATAAGATAAAAAAAAGGCATATAATAGCTAGTGGCTCTAATATTCAGTAAGGTATACTATAATGGCAATGATTCATGATAGGTGGGGTTTTGGAATGGCTATAAGATCTAGTAAGGACCTAAATTTATAAAATGTTATAAGAGGTGCACAAGAGGCAGCTCAAGCCATCAAACAGAAGATCGGTAATGCTCCTAAGACCCTATTATAAAGATCAATAACAGAGGGTTTGCATTTGTCAAGAGGTGGATGGATGAAGTGGGAGAGAATTTCTTAATTAGCTGTAAGATCAGGAAAAAACAAAAACTGTCTTGATGGTGTAATAGTTGGATCATGTAAATTCTGTATGTGATATCCTGGGTTTGAATCCTGGGAGAATCACATGCTTTCCTGAATATTAATTTGGGGTGTAATTGGTGTTATGAACGATGTTAAAAATAATCACATGCTTTCCTGAATATTAATTTGGGGTGTTATTGGTGTTATGAAAGATGTTAAAACTAAAGTAGTGTAGGTGAGAAAAGAATCTCTAACACTTTTAACTTTGAAGGGGACACTTGTTACAGGCAACTTTGCCTGTTTTCCCCTTCAAACAGATAGGAAAAAAAAAAATCCAACTATTGACATACGCCCTAACCTCCGAGGGGCTAAGAAAAGTAAATACCCGAAATTCCACCTAAGAATGTGAGCCGTGTTTTTGTAGTATCTGGACGTGATCTATTTTCAAGCATGCATTTTTAGTCAAACATTAGTACAGTATATTGAGAATTTTGAGCACCTCCACTGTATTCTTTAAGTATTGTTTAGAAATTAAGCTTTGATCTTGTTAAATCTACAGTAGATTAGGTAAGATGTATTTGAATTATTATTTCCCAATAAGATAGAAGACAGAAGATTGTGAACAATTCAGCAATATTTTCTTGTGTTAAAATGCCTGTCTAAAAAAAATTGCTTCATCTTTGTCAATTCATAGTTCACACATTTTAAATAAACAATAGTGAGCCATGGATATTAAACAGTATTTCTATAACCCTGATGCCAAATTAAAAACAAAACCAAATATTTGAGCAATGGTAGTTGTAAAATTGAAATTGTAACTTACAGTTCTGTATTTCAATGAACTCAATAACAGATAGAAACCTCTGGACACAATTAGGATCATTGAGACTTATTCATTGCATAGAGTTCATTCTTATCGGCAAATAAATAAATTACTAGTGAACAAATGTCTAGTTTCTATTTCCTCTATAAAGTAAGTTGGAATGTGTTAAATACTGTACGTTGCATGACCAGGATAACGTGGATGTGTACATACATACATACATACATAAAATTTTAAGACTGAGTGTTCCACACATAAGTGCAGTTTCAGTCTCTTGTCCTAATGGCGGCGTTCCAGGCAACCCTGTTAAGGGCTGCTTCACTTGTCAAGTTCTTGGATTTGAGATCGGCGCGTATAGTCTGATCCCAGGTCTTCCTCGGTCCACCCCTTGGTGCAGCTCCCTCCACAATCACAGACCTGCATTTTTTCACCCAATTTTGTTCATCCATTCTCTCCACATGTCCATACCATCCCAGTCTACTTGTACGAATCACCTCGCTAATACTCTTTATACCTAAACGTCTCTTCAGCTCAACATTTGTTATTCTATCCTGTAGCCTGGCCCCACACATCCATCTCACCATTCTCATCTCATTACGCTCCATTCTGTTGACATCCTCTACTTTAACGGCCCATGTTTCCGAGGCATAAGTCATTGCACTTCTAACACATGAGGCATACACCTTTCCCTTCAGGAGGAGAGGCATTCTTTTCATGGTCAGGATTGGCATCAGTTCTCTGAACTTCCCCCAGCCACACCTAATTCTAGCAACAGTGGCAGCCTCGGCCCCACCACCGGCAGAGATGGTATCTCCTAGGTAACAAAACTTGTTCACCAGCTCCAAAGACTCCTTTCCAAAATTCACAGCCACAGGATCATCACTTAAGGAGAGATATCCACTTGAGGGACTTTTTTCTTGACCCCTTTCTCCCTCATATCTAGCCCCATTGCTTTTGAGATTTTAAGACTTGCCCCATTAGTTTGGTGATTTTAGGAATTTTCGCCCAATTCTGTCAATTTTAAGACCTTTCGTGCCAATTAGGTGTCTATTTTATCCTGGCGAGCGATAGCGAGCCTGTAATTTGAGAGTAATCGGCCTTCGGCCAGGACATTTTTCTACCGAAAAATTTACAAATTTATCTTGAAAGGGGTTCAAGGGGGTGACATTTTAAGATTACTGGAAAAGTAGGAAACAAACTAAAAACCTCCCCTTAACACAAGCTCGCCTTTGCACACTACGCACTCAAATTTTTCTATTTCTGACTTATCCTTCGGCAGGGGTCCCTTTATTCTACTACAGCGCTTACTCCCATGGTGTACCCAACATCGACAGATGCTACATTGAATTGACCCCGCCGTTGGGGAGCCACCTTGTCGTGGTGGCGGGGCTCGAAGCGGGGTCGCTGTCATCCACTCTTCGGAGCAGGGATTACAGCGGCGTCGTGGACGAAGTACCCCCCCGTCGTCTTTGGGATAAGCGGAACCTTCCGGTGACGGCGTTTTTCTGGTTCCCGATTTTGACCTCGCTTTGCGGAGGGTTTCCTCCTCCTTTTTCACTAAATTGTGCCGGCTAGGCTCAAGACGCCTTCCCTCGCTGAGTGGGGAGTTCTGACTCCTACCCATTTACAGGGGCAGTGGCAGCTAGCTCACTGCACGTGGGGGTTGGTACCGGGGGCGGCGGCGCGGTCGCCAGTGCTGTCGCTCCATGGACCGCCCATCAGTGAGGCCCGGTCTCGGTTTCCGGGGGTCCAGTCTACCTTCCTGGTGGGTTTCCTGGCTTCTGTCCGGCTGCCCTCCATTACGTACAGATTGGGGATGTTTGCAATTCATTTTGCCCTCAGTCCCAGTATAGTGGTTTTGCCTAAGCTAGGCCTCTCTGTACGTAGTGGTGCTATCCCCCCTTGTCTAGGGGGGTAGGGTATGGGGATGAAACCCCCTAGGACCTGCCCCTGTTTGTGCCGTCGGTGTGGGGGTCGGAGCTTCCTGACTCGCGACGGGGGGCTCTGTTAGCTCTTATGGTACGCTCTTTATTTTTGCTTTGTTTCTGATTTTTTCTTTTCTTTTTCTTTCTTTTTCTTCCCCTTGGTTAGTTTTTCTTTCCTTTTTCGTTTTCCGACAAACCGAAATTAGAATAGTAAAAACAACTTGGGTCATCATGGTCCGTCCATGCAACCCCACTACCCCGGAACAAGCTAAGGCGCACCCTGTCCCCGTCCCACGCGATCTCACGGACTCTCCACCTGACCTTTCTCAACTCTCTGGGGCTTCCGCCCTAGACGCATCCGTACCTACTAGTACCGTACCAGCTCAAACCTCTGACTCTCTCCTCATTGACTGCTCTCCGGCGCCTTCCTCGGCTTCGACTTTGGTAGACGTGGAGTGTGTCCCCTCTCTTTCCGATTCTTCATTAGTTCAGCCTGCTCTTTCTTCTACAGCTTCCTCTTCCATATCCCTCCCCGCTCCGCCAGTTCAGCCCTCTTCTCTTCCGTCGTTTGCTATCCCTTCTACTGCATCTGCCACTCTTCCTTCCTCATCTTCTTCCTCCATTGCTTCCTCATCTCACATCATCACTTTCGAACCAAATTCTCCTTCTTTTTCTTCTTCTTCAGTTCCTTCTCCTTCGGTTCCATCTACTTCAGTTTCTTCTCCTTCAGTTGCTTCTTCTGCTCGCCCTCGTTCTTCTATTCTTCCTCTCTCCGATCTCTTTGCCCCTTCTGATTTTGTTAAATTCTTTTCTATCCCCGCCTCAGCCCCTCTTGCCGGAGATGACCTTCTGTTCCACCTCAGTCTCCTTCAGAAGGTGGGCAAGGATGTCACTTTCCACTCTCGTCATGATCATTCCCGTCTAGTTACAGTGCAAAACGAGAGTCAGGCTGCTGCTATGGCGGCCTTTGCAGACCCCAACGGTACTCCCATCCCTGCTTTTAAAGACCAAAGAATGAACTCGTGCACAGGTACTGTCCTGATCCCTTCTTATATCCAACTCGGTGATCGGGACTTCAAAGATTGCGCCGACCTTATTGGGAAGGCCGTTGTTGCTCAAGACCATGTTGTAATTAATATTGTCTGTTACACCATCCAACCTCGCCACAATCGCCGCTATCCCTCTAATATCGCTAAAATAACGTTCGATGGTAATATTCTCCCTTCTCACGTTATTGTCGGTGGTACTCGCATAGACGTCCTAGAATCCCTTCCCCGCCCTCAGCAGTGCAAGGGTCGCTCTCTCAACCCCGACTACCCTACATGCCCGTACTGTGCGCAACCTGGCCATATTGCTGATGAATGCCCGTCTACGACCCCCTGCTGCCTCAACTGTAAAGCCTCCCATCCCACCCCAAGCGGCTCGCTTGGTGTAGTGACTAGCGTCTCGGACTTCCACCCAGAAGGCCCGAGTTCGCGCCCACGCTCGGCGCATTAAAGATTTTTCACAAGCATTGAGTCGTTACCATCCCTCATGAGCAAAGGGATGGGGTAGTAGTACAGGACCCCAATGGAAATACGCCTAATCGGCCTTATTGAGCTATCCTTAGCTAGCTTAGCATGCGCTAGCTTTAAGAACTATTATTATTATTATTATTATTATCCTGCCTATTCCCATGATTGCCCCGTTTACAAATTTGAATCTGAAGTTACAATTCTTAAAGCAAAACAAGGCCTTACTCACTCTACTGCCCGTAAGGAAGCTCTTCGCCTGGGCTTCTCACCTCGTCCGATTTCTGCACTTATCTCTCACCCTCCCGTCTTCTTCCACTCCCTCCGTTCCGCTTCCCTTGTCCTCGTCCTCCTCTTCCTTCAAGGACCCCAATGGAAATACGCCTAACGGCCTTATTGGGCTATCCTTAGTTGGAATTGTGCAAGGCTGGTACATGTCATATTTGGAACAAACTATGTGGTACCAAATCTGTAAATTACTAACTGAATAAATATTATTATTATTATTATTATTCCTCTACATCCTTTGTTCCGCTCTCTGTCCCTTCTTCCCTTACTTCTACGCCTTCGGTTTCTTCTGTCTCCACTACTCCTATTACTGTCTCTTCGTCTTCTATCCCTTTGTCTAACTCTTTCTCTGTGCTTGACTCTTCTACTCCTACTTCCGTTTCCACTCCTTCCACTTCCTCTACTTGCCCTCGCCCCTCTTCTTCTGGTTTGGCTCAACGCCCCACCCGCCAGCGGTCCCATCCCAAGCCTTCCTCTAGTTCTTCTCCTCCTCCCTCGTCTCGTGGTTCCCTTTCCTTCCGATCTCCTGTCTCTACCAAACGGATTTCCAAAATTCCTTCCCGTACCTCCCGTTCTCCCTCTCCCCACTCCTCTTCTAAACGCAGGGACTTCCACCGTCATGTCCGGAGTCCGAGTCCCGGTGAGAAGAAAAAAAAGAGGTTGCCTCCTTCCTCCTCCTCTCCATCTCTTTCTTCTTCTTCCTGCCTTCGCCCTCCCTCTGACTTAAACATGTCCTTTGAGTCCATTCCCAAGATTCGAGACTTTCTCAATTCTTCTCGTCCCCCGCCTCTTACCGTTTCAGTTGACATTCATCCCGTCCCCTCTACACTGCCCCTTACCCCTCAACCACCTCCTCCTTCCCCTGTCCCCCCCTCTTCCGTCTCTTCCCCTTCCCAACCTTCTTCTCTTCCTTCTGTCTCTCACTCTAGCCCTCCTCTTTCTTCTCTTTCGCTGTCAAGCCTCCCTATGCCCCCCAGTTTTCGGTCCTCCCCTCTGCCTCCTTCTCTTCTGTCTCTCCGTTAACCCATCCACCTCTTCATTGTTGTACATAAGTGTGTATTTTTCCCTTTATCATTATTTGTATTTATCTGTCTCCCCGTTCGCCCATCCGACTCTTCATTGTTGTGCATAAGTGTGTATTCTTCCCTTTATTTTTTGTTGGCTTTTGCCTCCTTTTAATTCTCCACGTTATCCTCATTCACCTTTTCTTAGTTGTACATAAGTGTGTGTGTTTTACCTTTATTGTTATTTGTGTATATTTCTTTCCTTCTATGTGTGTCCTTCCTCTTTTTCTGTGCGTTCTTATTTTCGGTGGCTTTTGCCTCCTTTTATGGTTTTCTTTTGTCTGTTTTCGTTGTTTTTTCGTCCTTTAGTCTCCTCTTAGTTTCTTTTTTGTTTTTGTTTTATTATGTCCATTTTGCAGCGGGATCTTCGTAGTCTTAATGCTCAAAGGATTGACTTACGTTTTCTTCTTTCTCTTCACTCCCCTTAGGTCGTTTGTCTTCAGGAGACTCGTCTTTTCTCTCCTCCTGTTCCCTTTCCTCATTACTCTTTTTATAGTTCTCCCCACTCTCTCCCTGATACTTGTCTTCTTATTCATCGTTCTGTCCCTTTTGAAGAGCTGTCCTTTTCTACTCATTTCCCTTGCACCTTTGCTAGAGTCTATCTTGACCGCTGGTTAACAGTGGTTTCTGTGTATTTGTCGCCTTCTCTTCCCATCGATTTTACCGAATTCTCCGAGATTTTATCTAAGTTGCCCACTCCATTCTTAGTCCTTGGTGATTTTAATGGTCGGCACACCTTGTGGGGTGACAATGTTATTTCACCCCGGGGTCGTTGGCTTGAACCTTTTCTCTCGGACCGTAATCTTTTTATCCTTAATTCTGGTGCTCCTACTCATTTTGATGCTCGGACTCGTACGTTGTCCTGTATCGATCTTTCCCTGTGTTCCCCTTCAGTTTCACT
The DNA here is from genome assembly GCA_032716605.1 of Paralithodes platypus. Taxonomy (NCBI): domain Eukaryota; kingdom Metazoa; phylum Arthropoda; class Malacostraca; order Decapoda; family Lithodidae; genus Paralithodes; species Paralithodes platypus. Next base: position 38,997,426 of record CM064488.1, on the reverse strand, counting down.
TGATTTTCATTGGTCAGTTCTCGAGAATTCTCACAATTCCGACCATTTTCCCATTCTCCTTTCTCTGACTACCTACTCTCCTACTCCTAACTCCCCTCGTTGGTTCTTCCACCGGGCGGACTGGTCTTCTTTCGCTTCCCTTACTGTTCCTTCTTTGCTTCCTCCTCCTTTCTCATCGGTCCATGTCATGCTCTCGTTTTTTCTGGATCTGGTTTTCGGTGCTGCTTTGACGTCCATTCCCCGGACGTCTCGCCCTTTCTCGTCTAAATGCGTCCCTTGGTGGTCTCCTGAGTGTTCCAGGGCCCTCCGGGTTAAACGGGCGGCTTGGAAAAGTTTTCGCCGTAAGCGTCTCACCCCTGCTTCTCAGGAGTAATTTTTTCTCTTTCGCCGTGCATCTGCTCTTTTCCGTCGTACTACCAAAGTCGCTAAACGCCTGAGTTGGGAGTCCTATGTTTCTTCTATTACGTCTCGCACTCCTGTCGCTTCGGTTTGGAAACGTATTCGTAAGATCTCTGGTAAACATCTTCCCTTCCGTGCTCCAGTCCTCCGCATTGATGGTGTTTCTGTGGCAGACTCCGAAACAATTGCTAATCGATTGGGCTCGTACTTTAGCTCAGTTAGCAGTGGTTCTCACCTCTCTGCTGAGTTTCACTCGCTTAAAGTCATTGCGGAAAGTACTCCAATTACTTTTTAGTCTTTCCTCTGACGAATCCTATAATGCTCCTTTTTCCTCAACTGAGTTACGCACCGCTCTCCGTGCCTGTAAGAACACTTCTGAGGGTCCTGATGGTATCCACTATCTCATGCTCAAACATCTTTCCTCGCAAGCTCTGGTCTTCTTGTTAGCTCTCTATAACAAGATTTGGTCTTCTGGTGTTTTCCCTCCCTCTTGGAGTACTGCCCTGACCATACCTTTTCTTAAACCTGGCAAGTCTGGGTTCTCCCCACAGGACTATCGCCCTATTGTCCTTACCAGTTGCCTGTGTAAACTCTTTGAACGTATGATTAACGCTCGTCTCATGTGGATTCTTGAGTCGCGCCTTTTGTTGTCTTCTTCCCAGTTCGGGTTCAGACGTGCTCGTAGTACGCTTGACCCCCTCATTCGCTTGGAATCTTATATCAGGACGGCTTTTGCTCGTTGTGAAACTGTCATTGCTGTTTTTTTCGATCTCGAAAAAGCCTATGATTCTACCTGGAAGTACCACATTTTGCGTCAGCTCCGTTCTTGTGGCATTTACGGTAATCTAAGAGTCTTTATTCAGAATTTTCTTTCTTCTCGGTCCTTTCGTGTCAGAGTCGCTTCCCACTTATCTCGTCTTTACCCTCAGTTGGAAGGTGTCCCTCAGGGTTGTGTCCTGAGTACCATCCTTTTTCTCATTGCTATCAACAGTATCGTGTCTTCTCTTCCTGTCGGGGTTCGGTCTTCCTTGTATGTCGACGACTTTGCGATTTACGGAGCCGACTCCGATATTGCCGCTTTACATCTTCTTATCCAATCCGCTATTCTGGCTGTTTCTTTATGGGCAACCCGCCACGGGTTCCGTTTTTCCACCTCCAAATCCTGCGCAATGTCCTTTACTCGTTGCCATTCTATTCCTCATCCTCCTCTTACTCTTTATGGTACTGCCCTCCCTTATCGTTCCTCTACTACTTTTTTGGGTCTTACTTTTGATTCTCGTCTTAATTGGTCCGCTCATGTTTCTTCTCTCAAGGTTGCTGCCTTACTCCACCTCCGCCTTCTTCAGTCCTTATCCCACCTCACTTGGGGTGCTGATCGAGCGCTTCTTCTTCGGCTTCATACGGTTCTTGTCCTCTCTAAGTTGGATTATGGCTGTCAATGTGGGGATCGGTTTTTACACCATACCCGAAAAAGGATTTATGGAGCTCCGATCTTACTCTCAACCATCTGAACAATTTTACCAGCACACCTAAACTTCGTTAGATGCGGGAATAGCCTCACGAAAATATCATGCCCCGGTGGGGGCACGAACTCTCGACCCTTGGGTGTGAGGCAGACACCTTACCAGTTAGACCAATAGAGATATCCCACTTGGCCTGTTCGGCTCAGGGTATTTCCGCATCAGAGGTCTGTTTAGGCTAGCCTACTTTCACTGACTTTACACTACTTCACCTTCCGGGAAGCGAAAGCTCCGAACAGAGAGGAACAAGCTTGAGCCGAATCGACCGAGAGTCCGTCAGAGAGATGAACGGGAATGGTGAGTCAACTTCACTGAGCGGTGCATACACGCACCTACAAACTGCCCAGTTGGCAACTCGCTTGGGCGGCTGGCAACTTCCACAACCCAACCCAAGCGCGTCTCACATCACTCCCTAATCTCTCCTCTCCCCTTCCTTGTCCTGTGGGGATCGGTTTTTACACCATACCCGAAAGAGGATTTATGGAGCTCCGATCTTACTCTCAACCATCTGAACAATTTTACCAGCACACCTAAACTTCGTTAGATGCGGGAATAGCCTCACGAAAATATCATGCCCCGGTGGGGGCACGAACTCTCGACCCTTGGGTGTGAGGCAGACACCTTACCAGTTAGACCAATAGAGATATCCCACTTGGCCTGTTCGGCTCAGGGTATTTCCGCATCAGAGGTCTGTTTAGGCTAGCCTACTTTCACTGACTTTACATAAAGTTTATTCTTCAGCCTCTGATTCTGTTCTCCATGCTCTTGATTCTGTTCATCACTCTGGTCTTCGTCTTGCCCTTGGTGCTTTTCGTTCCTCTCCTGTTGAAAGCCTCTATGCTGAGTCTGGTTTCCCTTCTCTTTATCGCCGTCGGGCTCTCCTGTCCCTTCGTTCTTACGCTCGCCTTCAACAATTCCCATCTTCACATCTTTCCCTTCCCCTTCGGTCGTTGCTACTTTTTCGTCTCACCCCCGTCTTGGTTCTCCGTTTTCTGTCCGCATGCTCTCGCTGCTCGCATCGTGCTCTTTCCCTGTTTCTAACGTCCTCCCTTTCTGCTTTTGCTCTTTTCCCCCCTGGCTTTTCCCTCGTCCTTCGGTTTGCCCTTCCATCCTCCCTTGTTCCAAGTCCTCTACTTCTCCCCTCGTTCTTCGGTCTCGTTTCTTAGATCACCTCTCTCTTCACGCTACAACTACTCCTGTGTTTACTGATGGCTCCAAGACGTCGGTAGGCGTGGGGTTTGCCGTCCTTTTTCCCACTTGCTCGTATCAATATTCTTTACCTCCCGTTGCCAGTATTTTAACTGCTGAACTTTATGCTATTTTTATTGCCCTCCGTTTTATGTGTTCCTTCCCCTCCTCGTCCTTTACTTTGTTCTCTGATTCTCTCAGTGCTCTACTTATCTTACAGTCCTCCCCTGCTCTACACCCTTTAGTTCTTTCCATTCAGGAATGGATTTTCCGCCTTTCCGTCCACAAAAAGCTTGTACATTTTTGCTGGGTTCCCAGTCACGTTGGCGTTTGCGGTAATGAGCGGGTTGATTGCCTTGCTCGTTCTGCTGCCGTGCGGGGTACCCGCTCCTCACTTGCTGTCCCGGCCTCTGATTTCTTCCCTGCCTTGTCCAGGTTTCTTTGGTCGAGGTGGCAGACTCAGTGGTCCACTATCTCCGTTAATAGACTTCGTTCTGTCAAACCGTCCGTTTCTGGGTGGTCTGATCCCTCCCACCGTAATCGCCGATGGGAGACGGCTTTGGCCCGTCTCCGCATTGGCCACACCAGACTTACCCATTCGTTTTTAATGTCCCGTTCTCCTCAGACTCTTTGCTCGCGCTGTACCGTTCAGCTTTCTGTCTCCCATCTTTTCCTCGATTGCCCCTTATTTTCCGTTGCCCGCACGCGTTTCTTCCCTTTTCTGGCTTTCCTCCGCCGGCCGCCATGTCTTGCTGATTTTCTTTCTGAATCTCCCTCGTTTTCTATCCACCGTATTATGTCCTTCCTTCATCATGTTCGAGTTTTCGATGATATTTAGTTAACTTCCTTCCCATCTTTAAATATTTCGTGCCATATGGCCTTTGTCGCCTGGTGCGTTGACTTCATTAATGTAATGTAATGTACATTGAATTGAGTTAGCGACCACTCCCTTTCCACACACTGCACATGGGTATGCACCGCTCTTTTCCACATTGCCTCGTCTCAATCTACAATGCATAACCTTGGTTTTGTTAATATTGACTCTTAAACCCTTGCTCGCCATGCCCTCTCTCCACTCTCTGAATTTGGAATCAGCATCTTGCATACTGTCCACTCAGTACACCCTTCACCCTCACCGCACTTCGCGAATCCTCATATATCTTCATTATCACACGCACCAGCCACTCTTCCACACCAAGTTTCCTCATAGCCCACTGCACAACATCTCTAGGCACCCTATTATTATGTTCTATCCAACAACCAACTATACTCCTACAATCGATTAATGAAATATTACAAACACATGTGTCAGTCCGTGGATTCGAACCCAGGACGCTCACACCGAAAATCAACACCTTATGCATTACGCCACGAAGACAGTTAAAGAATGGTGGACACTGCCTACGATTTATTATGCAACTTCGAATCCTGCATATCAATCTAAGCATGTACACACATCCCAACTGCAACTCACATCCCAACTGCAACTCACGTAGGCTATGCATATGTGAATGGAAAGAGTAATTAATGGGGCCTTAACCACTAGGTCTATCAAAGGCCTTCTCCAGGTCTACAAACACAAAGTAAAGATCCCTGCCTTTTAGTAAGTATCTTTCCTGTATCTGCCTGACTATGAAGACTATGAAGACTATGACTATGTAGTGCCGCAGTGAGAGAGGGACTAAGGAGAGGAGAGTTGAGAGAGCGATTTGATATGTAGATCTCCCTCACTATCCGATGCCCTGAATTAATATATTATTATAGGTTTTTAGGTTTGTGTTTGGGTTTTGGCTGGTCCGAGAACATATCACTATTTACCCCATTAATTTTAGGGTTTGCTATACAATTTTTCTATTTAAGATCGGGTCAGGGTGGATGGGACTCGTTAGCCTTGGTCGGCAACCTATCTAGGGGAGACAACCTTATAAAAATCCGGATGGATGGGGCTCGTCAGCCTTGGTCGGCAACCTGTCTAGGGGATGATAACCTGATACAAATCCGTACTGCTTACCGAAGGGTAGGGCAGGTTAGTGGATGGACTAGCCGAACACCACTGTAGAAAAATAGTGTAACAAGATACACAGAGGGCCTCGGAGTCAGACTGATCCTAAATTGAGTGGTCAATCCTGTAAGTCCTTCAGTAAACTGGCTCGGGTTGTCCCTCTTACAGGGAAAAAGTCCTCTTGGGGGCATTCTGTGTATGGCCACCCTCATTAAGGGGAGTAAGGCGTCTGGCAATAGATAGATAGATAGAAGATCGGGTTTTCAGGAACGTAACCCAATCGTATATCGAGGGAGACCTGTTGTTGTTGTTGTCGTTCCCCAAGCTGCCTGGCCGAACAGCCCCAAGACCCCGAGCAAGGCCAAGGCCATAACCGAGCGCCCCCACAGTAGTGACAGTACCCTCCCTGCCGACCACAATAAAGCCTGGGTGACCGAAGCCACTCCATGGCGGGGAGCTGAGGAGGGCGCGGAAACGCCCGGGAAACCAAAGCCCCACCCAGGGCCCTGTGCCCCTCAGCAATTATGAAGAGAAAGTTGAGGGGCAAAGGAAAAATGTGACACTTTGGCTTCCAATCTTGGTAGATTGGGAGGTCAATCCACGGAAGAGACGCCGTCACTTGAGATCTAGAAAATATATAAGTAAAAGGAACAGTCATAGTAAGCTATGGGTATGGCAGAGATCGCTCAGTTCTCACTCTGATAGACCTGTAGGGTGTATTGGTGAGGTCATGTGTATTGGCTGACTTCGGTGGTTTGGTCATAATATGGAGAGAACAGATGAGAATGACTAAGTGAAGCATGTTAGAAGTATGGAAGTGGAGGGAAGGATGGCAGCTGGTAGACTGAACAATCCTATTATGAGGTCCTAAGGAAGGCTCTCCAGGTTTATAGGGGACTTGACAGGGGTTCTACAAGGGACTGTGCAGCATGGAGAACAGCCGGGTCTGTATCCAAGGAGTGATATAACCAAGGAGTGACAAAAGGGCTAGTGGCTGTTCTTTTGGTATATTAATTTATTAATTTTTTAGTTTGCTCGCTAGACCTCCTTCAAACTTAGAAAAAAAACCTAGACCCCCCCCTCAAGAAAAATTTGTACATTTTCCAGTAGAAGAATGTCTCGACTGAAGGCCGGTTCCTCTTATAATTACAGGCTCGCCAGGAAAAAATGTACACCTAAATGGCACGATAGGTCTTAAAATTGACAACAAAATAGAGCTAAAATTGTTAACATTGCTAAACAAATATATAGAAAACCTAGAATGAAGTCCTAAGGCAGGCTCTCAGGGTAAGGGAACTTGACAGGCACGCTACAAGGGACTGTGCAGCGTGGAGAATAGCCGGGCCTGTTTCGAGGGAGTGACAAATCGGTGACAAAATTAAAAGAAGTGACACAAATAATACCGTAACATAACCTGACCTAACCTAATACACTCACCTAATGTACTCACTTGTTGCGTCACACCTCTGTCATGTCACTCTCTCAATACAGTATTTTCGTCACTCTTTTAATCCCTTCAAACACGATGGCGTAATTTTCATCATAGTCTGGTTTCCATTAGATAATTTTCTTCAGTTTACAATCTACCGCTAGGACTCAAAGGGGTAAATACAATCTCAATGAACCCTCTAAATAACATACAGTAGGTCCCTTTTTAAACTGTATATAATCATCAAAATTTAGCCAGAATTAAAGGTAGAAAGGCGTCAGGGTGCTGAAGGGGTGTAAAAAAGGGAACTGCCTTTTCAACGGACAGATTTTTCTCTGTACCAAATTGCCGGCTCACAGAAAAACAAGAAAAAGAGAAAAAATAATAGTAGGGTAATATGAAATACTAAACAGAACAAACATTCACACATTTTCTTTCCATCACTTTAACACTTTCTTGCGTTGGAATAACGATGACCCAGCACAACCTTATATACTTCACTCTAAACCCTTTTATCCAATCACTGATCATCCATTACAAGTTGAAAAGTTGACAGAAAGAATACAAACACCATACGAGGAGGAGCACTTTATTGACGCTTCGCAGATAGTGACCTGAAGAAGCTATGTGCGAAATGTTGTCAATAAAGTGCTCCTCCTCATATTGTGCTTATATTCACAAGCTATTAATTACCATTGTGGAAAAAGAAGTATCTAACATAAAATGCAATAGTTTTATTTTCTCCTGATAAATATAAACAACAGGGGTAATATACAGTATGTAACCTACCGACTCCCTGGGTTTTAGCTTTTCTATACAAGTAACTTCAATGACTATGGTAATGAATTATTGTTCAGTTGTGAGTACGGCCACAGGTAGAGCGTTCGCCTGTTAACCGTGAGGTTGACGGTTCGAGACTCGGGCCAGCCAGTGAGTTATTGGCAGATGTCAGTGCTGTTGGTGAACGGTGCGGTCTAGCAATCTGTGGCAGCTATTCACTAAGTCCCTGATTCATCAGGGCACCCACCCTAGCCTTGCTATTCAGCAGGGAGTGTATGGTGGTAAAAACTGCATCATCATCATCATCATCACTGTAGTTTGTTTATGTACAGCTGATGGAAAACTGCAAATGTCCCCACCTTGAATACTCAGCTATTATAAATACTTTGTAGTGAAATAAGTTTTTGATTATGAAAACTTGGCAAAATATGATGCAGAGACATTAATTAAACCCTTGAGGATCATGATGCGTTTTGACAGCTTATTCTGGCTATCATTAGACAAATTTATATAGTTTAGGAAGGATCTGTGGGAATTAAAAGGGTAAAGACTGTCTCAATTAACCCTCCAACTTCCATATACTGTACCCCTCCTAATCTGAATAAAATTGTCTAATGATAGCCAGGATAAACTGTCAAAATGTGTCCTAATCCTCAAGGGGTTAAGTATCGAGAATCAGCTGCTAAGGAATTCAATATACCGTCAGCTAGAAAAATATCAGACTTTAGCAGCTACGAACCCATATTAATCTGTATCGAACCAAAATGAGACAACACAATGTCCTGATGTGGCGGCGTCTACGCCGTGGGGCCACCTCCCGAGGCTGCCAACCGCGGATGGCTGCCGACCCTCCACAGCCGAAGACAAAATCAACGACCAGTGGAGGAAAACCAGATGCCGGCCGCGGGGAGCAGTTTCGGGAGCCAAACCGTCACAACCATCCCCTGCCCCCTCCCTGGGGGCACGGGTCCTTGGAGCGGCTTCGGTCGCGCCGGGAATTTCCACACCTCTCACACCACACACACACATCACACAGTTTTTCCTACACCGAGAAATGACTCTCCGGCTGTCATTTCTCGAAGACTTCTTCTAGCCGGAGACATTGAGAGCAACCCAGGACCCACGTTCACATACATATGTCCAACTTGCTCAAAACCCATCACTTCGAGTCGCCATACTAAGGGTTCAGTTCTCTGCAATTCATGCGGGAACTGGACCCACTTCACCTGCACAACACTTGCCTCCAAGAAACACTACACAAACACCTGGACCTGTTCCTCATGCCCCTCCCTCTCCCAGTCAAATCCCTCACCTAAAACCCGTCCACCTCTCCTCCCCAACCCACCTAACCTTCCCATATCATCCACTCCCCCCCCTAAAACCCGTCCACCTCTCCTCCCTAACCCACCTAACCTTCCCATACCATCCACATCCTCAACTCAACACACCACACCCCATCCTAATCCATTCCAACCCCCATCTCCTGCTCCCCAATCCCCACCCCCACCTCACCCATCCCAACCCCCAGCCCCTCCCTCACCCCCACCCCATCCTCGTGCAGCAGCACCCAACATACATCGTGCACATAACATTAACATTCTTCAACTGAACATAGATGGCATCAACACAAAGAAACACGAACTCTCACACTTCATCAAACAACACAACATACACATTGCCATCTTACAAAAAACAAAACTCCGCACAACACAAAAAACACCCACATTTCATAATTTCACCACCATCAGACAAGACCGGGCTGTCGGCGGGGGCGGTGGACTCATCACCCTGGTACACAAAGAAATATCATACATAGTAACCAGTGTACAAACCAAATCACTCCTCCCCCCAAATGATAACACAACAGAAATACAGTCAATTAAAATACGCACTGGCAACAACTCCATCATAAACACATACATCCCTCCCCAAACATCCCCTACAGTACCAAATGAATACAGACCACACTTACAACACATCACAAACACCCACACATCATCCTGGGTGGTGACTTCAACGCCAAGACGTCGGCCTGGTTTGTCGACAACCCCGACACAGACAGAGGGCTGGTACTACAAAACCAAACCGATAACCTCATCATCCTTAACGACATCCATCAACATACCCATATTCCTCACCAAGCCCTCTATAACCCATCATCTCCAGACATCACCTTTTGCTCCCCAGAACTCGCCCCCACAACATCCTGGAGGGTGGTCAGAACCTTAGGCTCTGACCACCTCCCGATCATTATCACCACCAAAACCAGACTCACCCCAGCTAGCCACAAACACACATACACCAATTATAAAAGAGCTAACTGGGAAGCATTCACAAATGAGACAGAACAACACTTCACAACTCTAAACAGTACACCCATCACTAACATCAACAATGCTGTACACATACTCAATAAAACTATCCAAAATGCTGACAAGAAACACATTCCAAGAGGTAACAGAATGGGAGATGAAAGGCTTACAAAGAGAATATGTGAGTCCGGTACAAGGGGAGATAGAAGGGCAGGAAGACCCCCATTGAGATGGAGAGACTGTGTAAGAAAGGCTTTGGATGATAGAGGAATGACTATAGATCAGGCAGGGGAAGTGGTGGTGGACAGGAGTGAATGGAGAATGCTTGTGAATAGTTGAGTGAACACGTGGTCATTTGAAGTAAGGGGTCGGGCGCAAGTTGGACTAGATAATAGTCCATCAGGCGCCTGGCCCGGGGAGACGATTAATATGAAGGGTGTGCCTGGAAGTGTGGTGGGAGGGCTTGTCGCTTTGGCTCCGCTGCATGTCTGCCTGCCGAGATCGGAACCTCTCCTGGTGGTCAGGGGCCGGGGGAGTGCTGGAGCGACCTTGGTAACCCTGGTCTCTGCGTCTTCTCCTGGGTGACCTGGATGTGTGAGAGTTTGTGTTTTTTATCTGTGTTTATTTTTTGTTTTATGTTGTTTTTGTGTTTTCCCTGTTCTTGCTCTGTCTTGAGTCGGCTACCCCCAAAATGGGGATTGGGCCTGAGCATATAGATAGATAGATAGATAGAACAGAAAAAGACACAACCCCAACTTCACACCAGAAATTCAAAACCTCATCAGACAACGCGACATACTGAAACACTCCCCAGCACCCCACACACAAGACATCACACAACAAATTCAAGCACTCAACACCCAAACTAACAACAAAATACAAGAACAACAAAAACTAAATTGGAATAACTTCCTACAAACACTTGATCACAAAACAAACCCCAAAAAACTATACAAAACACTAAACAGCATCACACTTTCCAACAGCAACACAACACAATCACATGCTGCAATCACAACAACAGACTCTACTCCTTCATGTAAACAACAAGCAAACACTCTCATCAATCACTTTTCACATGTCAGCCACCTAAAACCTCACAAAGACGACCGACGTGTCATCCGACGTAAGAGACAATTCCCCACAGACCCTGACTATACACCCTTCACCAGACAAAGCATATCATCAACAATCTCAAGCACTCACCCGCCTGTGGCCTAGACAACATAAGCAACATACACCTCAGACACCTGGGACCACAAGGCATACAAGCACTCACTAACATATCAAACTACAGCTATTCACACAACACAATACCATACACAATCATGTGGTGATGGGCTGGTCTATCAGAGTGAGAACTGAGCAATCTCTGCCATATCCATAGCTTACTCTGACTGTTCCTTTTACTTATATATTTTCTAGATCTCAAGTGACGGCATCTCTAACGTGGATTGACCTCCCAATCTACCAAGATTGGAAGCCAAAGCGTCACATTTTTCCCTTGCCCCTCAACTTTCTCTTCATAATTGCTGAGGGACACAGGGCCCTGGGTGGGGCTTTGGTTTCCCGGGCATTTCCGCACCCTCCTCAGCTCCCCGCCATGGAGTGGCTTCGGTCACCCAGGCTTTATTGTGGTCGGCGGGGAGGGTTCTGTGGGGGCGCTCGGTTATGGCCTTGGCCTTGCTCGGGGCCTTGCGGCTGTTCGGCCAGGCAGCTTGGGGAACAACAACAACAACAACACAATACCAGACATTTGGAAGCATGGTATCATCACATTCCCCAAACCCAACAAAGACCCCACGCTACCCTCCTCGCACCGCCCCATCACACTCCTTTGCTCCCCCTCCAAAGTCATGGAACGCCTAGTATTACAACTAATTACACCTGACCTACCCCTAGCTCCAACACAACATGGCTTTAGGCCACTGCACTCCACAAACACTCTTCTCACAGACCTTACACAAAGAGCTTTCGATGGCATCAATTCAGCTAGACCACCACACAGATCACTATTAGCCACACTCGACATTAGTAAAGCCTTCGATGCCATCCCCCGCCACAACCTAACAAACAAAATCTACAACACAAACATGCACAACAACACAAAACGGTGGCTGGCCAACTTCCTAGCAGGCAGATGTGCACACGTATCTTTTGCCGGTCAGTCATCTAAAATCAGAAACTTTCCAAACGGAGTCCCACAAGGATCCGTCCTATCGCCCGCACTCTTCAATCTGTACATGCACGATATAACTACACCCAATACGCCCCAAATAAACTTAGCCTCCTATGCAGATGACATAACACTCACATGCACACACCATGACCCAAAAAGAGCAACAGATCTCCTTCAACCCTATCTCAACACACTACATGGCTGGTGCACTACAAACAGACTTAATCTAGCCCCAGCCAAATCCACCGCAACCCTGCTCACAAGTTGGACAGGAGAACACGAATACATCCCTCAACTCACCATAAACAACACACCCCTAACACATACACACACACCCAAAATCCTAGGAGTAACATATGATACTCATATGACATTCAAACAGCACACCACAAACATTAAAAAGAAACTGACACCCAGACTTAACGCCCTCAGGTCACTTGCTCACACAAAATTTTGACACAACAAAGAAAACTACCACCACAGTATATAAACAATACATAAGATCAGTGATGGAATACGCAAGCCCAGCCTGGGCTTCTAACCTAGCTGAAACACATCATAAGACCTTACAGACTATTCAAAACAAAGCCCTGAAGATCATTACAGGCTGCACAGCTACTGCACCCACAGATCACCTACATCAAGAAACCAAAATCCTCAAAGTCAAAGACCATCTGGACATGAGAGGCACTCAATTCCTGGCAGCAGCCTCCACGAACCAAGACCACCCACTAAACTACATGGCAACACACCCACAGACACCAAGAAATATCAAAACAACACCCAGCACACGGTATCACACACAATTATTGTCCTCTCTCCCTCCCTGCCCACCCCGAACCAACTTCCAGAAGCACATCCATATTCATATCTCTCACCGATCCATCCACTCACTCACAGACAACACGCAGCTGCATGCACGACCTCCCGAAATCCATCCTTCCGAATCCTCCCTTCCTCGCGAGGACAGAGTCCACCTGGCCAGGCTGAGATGCGGACACCATCCAGCTCTCCTGAGCTATCAGAAGAGACTGGATGACTCCGTTGTCGACGCCTGCCCGGGATGTAACACAGCACCCCATACCATTAAACACATCATAGAAGACTGCATTTCACACAACCACTTACGCCAACAACACAATCTACACTCAATGAGAGCTCTGTGGGAAAGCCCGATCGTGGCCATGGCCTTTCTCAGGGACTCGGGGCTGTTCGGCCAGGCAGCTTAGGGAACAACAACAACAACACAATGCCTTATCATATCCCAGATGCTTCAAAACTTGGCTGTATGGGTCGAAGATTTACATGGGTGTCTACATATTAGCAGGATGACAAACCAGGACAACGTTGTTTCAAGAATTAATTAAGTGTGAGAATACAGGAAAATTTTAAAGAAGTTGAAATAAGTTGCATTGCTTTGGTCATGTATTCACTTAAAGGGGCATAATCTTACAGTAGATCCTCTGGAAAAAAGCAAACTAGGCAACTATAGCACCTAACTTAATATTTGTATAAATAATAGTAATGGCTAAAAACACGTGACTTAGAACTAGGACTGGGTATGAAGAGTCATTTGCCAGCCTGTTAATGATTGTTTTTTTACCAGCTGATGTTAAATTGCCATGCCTCCATCTTGTTTACTCGGCTATTGTGGAGATTTGTAGCAAACTATGTTGTTAATTATTAAATTATCCTAATCATCACTATCGTCTCTGACACCTTTTTTTACTAAAGGATGGGAATGATAAAATGCCTCCAGGAGCGCGTTCAGTCTACCCTATCAGGCAATCCTGTTTCTGTTTGAGCAATCCTGTTTATGATCGCGCAGACTGAACGACATTGATAGGCAAACATTGATTCTCGTCGCTGATTGGTCAGTGGCTATGAGCACGAAATTCAAATCTTGTTGGCGATGTCTGCGAAGGTTTTAGGCCTGTTACAGTGCTTCTTCGGTCTATTAATTTCAATCAAAGTCAAATCAATACATTTTAATATTGGATATTATTATCCATCAATATAGACTATTGGCTAAGGTAGTCACACTGTCAGCTACAGTCAGTAGCCTTGTTCAAGCTCAAGACAGACGGTAGGCTAGGCTACCATCAGGCTATTATATCTTATAATCTTATTAGGAAATGTTGACAAAGTTATTACGGTCCTTATCTGGCAAAGGTAGCTCTTTATTCCCTGTGTAATTTTCAAACAATTCTCCGTTAGTCTATTGGGGAAATAACAAGTAGATGTTCTTTTCCTGGCGATGTAGGACTATGAATAGGCTAAATTATATAGTTTATATATATTGTTATTTCCCTGGCGATGTAGCCAGGCTGAATTAAATAGTAGCCTATATATATTATCTCTTCCTGGCGATGTATGTATAGGCATACTTTCTTTTCCTGACAATCTATGTGTATATAGGCTATTTGCAAGCTTATATTTGTGGAAGGTTCATAAATATTATATTTTAACCATTAGATTACCTTTGAAAATTTAACTATAGCGTGGATAGGCTACCTTACTAAACATAGCTTAACTGACCTATCATACTTCGATGCAATTATGCCTCAGAAATTGTTTTTAAGAAATGTAAATAGAGTAATCGATCAATAATAGACAAGCGACGAAAAACCTGTACAGCAAGCTAGGCTATAACCCGTTAAAATATAGGCTATCATTCAATTGGTACAGTAACAACTGTAACATTACCGATATATAACACACCCTAAAAAAGGTGCCTCTTCAGATCCATCAAACTACAGACCAATAGCTATAACTTCCACTCTTGGTAAAGTCTTTGAAATTATATTAAATAATCACATAATTAAGCATCTTGAGAATAATAAATTAATCAGTGATAGGCAATATGGTTTTAGACGATGTCGATCAACTGCAGACATGCTTTGCCTTCTTACACATCAAATCAACCAAGCTACAGACCAACATGGTGAAACACATACAATAGCACTGGATATATCAAAGGCATTTGATAGAGTCTGGCATCAATCCTTATTGTCGAAGATGTCACGCTACGGCCTTGCATCATTAGTTCCACTAATTTCTTCTTATCTTCATAACAGAAAAATACGTGTAATGGTAGATGGCCTTTATTCTCAATTTCACTCAATAAATGCTGGTGTTCCCCAGGGATCAGTTTTGGCCCCAATTCTGTTCCTCATTCATATCAATGATCTCATATCTACCACTCATAATCCAATACATTCCTACGCAGATGACTCAACACTCCACAGTTCCTTCACATTTATCAATTCTTTCACCCAACCCGATCTTATAAATTCAAAAATAAATACTGCAATTTCTCTGAACCAGGACCTTTCTAGAATTAATGGATGGGGACAAAAGAATCTAGTTTCCTTTAATGAACAGAAAACCAAATACATTCAATTTTCTAACCGACAGAATCTCACAGACTCCCATATATTTTTTAATGATGTAAATATTCCCACTTCCCCTAGTATTGACATTCTCGGTGTAACATTAACTACTAACTTGAGCTGGACACATTATGTTAGAAGCATTGCTAAGAATGCCTCTAAAAAACTGGGACTCCTGTACAGAGTTCGAGAATTCTTCACTGACGAGCAGTTGGCCGTGATATATAAAAGTCATGTGCGTTCTCAGATGGATTACTGTTCACCTCTGTGGGGTGGAAGTGGAGTGGTTGCATTGAGGCAGTTGGACAAAATTCAAAATAAAGCTATTAGATTAATCAATAACCCTGCAATCACACAGGACCTTCCTACATTATCCATACGAAGAAACGTTGCATCCCTTGCATTATTCTACAGATATTTTCACAGCAATTGTTCCGAGGAACTTGCTTCAATTGTGCCGCCTCTCCACATCTTTCCCCGTAGAACTAGGGCAGCTGAGAGCGCCCATGAATTTACACTTTCTCCTCCACAATGCAGAACTTCTGCTTATCAGAATTCATTTATTCCTACTCTTTGGAATTTACTTCCCTTTAATTGCTTTCCACAAACTTACAATCTACAAATGTTTAAATCCAGTTGTTACAAACATTTTATGAATGGAGGATGCCTTTAGGCACATGGACCTTTTTGTTTTATCTGTGTTTTTCCTTCCTCCGTTCATTGTCTCTTTAAAACAAAAAAATAAATAAAAAAATAACAATGAAATACAAACCGCATAAAAAACATAATAATCAATCAATAATATAGACAAACGCTCAAAAACCTGTACAGCAAGTTATAACCCATTACAATACATCATTGGCATAGTAACATTACCAATATATAACGATACAAATTAAATAATAACTGCAAAAACAAAAACAAACATTAGCTCATCGAGCCTCGAACCCTTGCGAGTAGGCTTACGGATTTAAAAGCGAAGTCGTTACCAACTAGGCTACGCTTACCGCACTGAAGCCCTGACGAAGTAGCTGTGAGACTTGTGCTCCAAGCTGCTTGTTTTATGTTATATATAGCAAAATGGTCACGATAACTATGATTTTTATAGGTGTGCCACCTTATAATTGAGATTGCGACACATAAATAACATGGAGGTAGGCTAATTAAGCTTAATTATGATAATATAACGTAGAGGAGAGATTTAGGCCTACTGTTATGATAGCTTCGCTAGTCACCTCCAGGGAGTGTTAGCGTGATCGCCGTCTGTTTGCAAACAATCACAAACGTGATTCGTCGAATCAGAGGCGATCACGTTCAGTAGAGCTATCCCGTTTGCGTGTTTGGGTAGACTGAACGCGCTCCTGGTTACTTTGTCAAGATATCCTTCCTTTACCAGTTTCAAAATGCCCCATCCACTTTATAAGGGTGTTTCCTCAATATATATTGTACTGTATATATATATAAATTATAAAAACTTGGCACCTGGGTTCGAGCCCTGGCTGTGTCACGTCACAAAAACAAAACAAATATTATATGACATAGAAACATTGTAGTCTTATATACTGTATATCCATTAAGGGGGGTCACTGGCTTTTTTTTTAATCTTTCTCTCCTTTTCTCTCTTTCCCTGGTTTGTATCCATTCGGCCCCATTCAGCCAACTGTTTTAAGACGTTTATCCCCATCCAGGTGTCGATTTCTTCCTGGTGAGCGATAGCGAGCCAGTATTGTATGGAGAAATCCGGCTTCGCCGGAGAAATTTGTTTATCGAAAACTGTACAAATTTAGCTTGCTGTCAAAAAAAATAAAATATATATATATATATATACAGTACTGTATATAGTATATATGCTGGCTCGCTACCGCTCGCCAGGAAAATATTGACACCTGGATGGGGGTAAACGTCTTAAAATAGTAGGCTGAATGGGGCCGAATGGATACAACCCAGAGAGAGAGGGAGAGAAAAAAGCGAGGTGGGCTCCCTTAAATAAAGTATATCAGTTGCTAAGGGATTCAATTTACTATCAGCTGCACTAAAGCCGACTTTTATTATAGTACTCACAACTGTACATCTAACACCTATATGAGATATCACAGTATAATATGATAATCTAATAATGTTATCCTGATATAAACACTACTATCATACATAACACATTATAAAAATAAGTCCGATTCTGCTTAAAATGGACAAAACATACACAAAGAGCTTATTGTAATACTGTAATTGTATAATAAACACGACTTCATGTAAGTAGGTATAAATGTTCCCCTCTTAATAATAACAATACTGTAAAAGAAAAGCATTAATTATATGTTTTGCCTTCTTATTGTACTTATCGTAATCATTGCTTAAGTATAAGTATGTACAGTATGTACTCAGGCACATACCCCATTGCTGGGGGCGGCCGACACAAGACAGAGCCAGAACAGAAACAACAATTACAGTTCCTATTCTCAAGGTCCGGAACCACTTTCACATTCCCTCGCCCGTTTCTCTGTCTCGTAGAGAAAGAGAGAGAGAGAGAGAGAGAGAGAGAAAATTATATACCACGTACATATTGACAAAACTACTGACAATATCTGTGATCTACTTTCATCATACTGTACGTCATACGAATAATAAGGCATCATGATGCTGAAGGGGTTAACCTCCAAGCCCAATATCCATTTAAAAAAAAAAAAAAAAAAAAAAAAAAAAAAAAAAAAATTAATACAGATTTTCCAAAATATTTCTGACATTGAGTGGCATCTGGTGAGCCGGCATAACACACACAGTGTGGTTTGGACCACAGTCATTGAAGCATCTCTGGGACACTCTCTCATGCCTCTCACTCTTGGCACACCTCCCCTAATAATAATAATACTGTAATAATAATCTGGTCTCTTATTTCTCGCAAGCGCCAGTTCTTCCAGAGTAATTCACTAGCGCTCGTAACACAATGCACCACAATCAAGAGAAGTGTGGTGCAGTTCACCTGTAGTTCAAGCAACAACAACTATTTAACATGGCAGCAGTTAGTCTGTAACGACCTGTCACTGTGCCACTTGCAAGATCATAACTCCTACAGAAGAGAAAGGTTTTCAATTGTTTTTTGAAAGAGTCTATGGAGTTCAGCTGTCTAATTGATAAAGGCAATTCATTATATAACCTAGGAGCCACGAAAGAAAAGGACCGATCAGAGAAAGAGGACTGCTGGATAGCTACCAGTTCATCAAGACGCAGCACATCATCACTGCTTTTCAGGATCGCACCAGAACGTGCCAAAGGGCATCTCAAGAGGTCAGCAAGATACTTAGGTTCGCCAAACATAAGTGCCTTAAAAGTCATAAGACACAACTTAAACTCTATCCTAGCTTTAACTGGCAACCAGTGCAGCTCTATCAAATATGAAGAAGTGGGGGTTCTTGGAGGTAGATCAAATATGAGCCTCGCTGTTCTATTTAGTATGGACTGAACTTTTTGTAGCAAGTAATTAGGAAGGCCAACCATCTATTTAGTATGGACTGAACTTTTTGTAGCAAGTAATTAGGAAGGCCAACCAATAAGGCATTACAATAGTCCACACGTGATAGGACAATTGAGTGAACCAATGTTAGAAGACAGCGCTTGTTAAGAAACCGTCTCACTGAATACAAGTTTCTGATTTGGAGATTACAAATTTTGATGACCTGATTGATGTGATTCTCATAGTTCAATTTAGAGTTAAAGTATACTCCAAGGTTTTGCACTGAGCTTACTGGGTGAAGTTGAGAACCTCCCATATCCAGTCACTACATTTTCAGCATCATTTCCCCTTCTATTTCCATGAATGATAATGATCTCCGTTTTGTTCTCAATCAGTTTGAGTTTCCGCTTTGCCATCCAGATCTTAATGTCAGACAATAAGGATTCCATTTTGGTCTTAGTATCATTAATGTTTTCTATCTTCACATACAACTGAGTGTCACCAGCGTAAAAGTGATAGGCAACACCATGAGCATCTAGCAAGGATGCCAAGCTGCTAGTGTAAACTATAAAGAGGATCGGTCCCAGAACCCGATCCCTGAGGAACTCCAAACAACAGGGGGGCTTGGTCAGAGAAGGTATGGCCAATCACCACACGCTGAAATCTATCTGATAAATATGATTTGAGGAGCAAGAGTGCTCTTTCACAAACACCGTAAGAGTGCAGATCTTTTAACAGTAGGTCATGGTCCACTGTATCGAAGGCCGCAGAAAGATCTAACAAAACCAAGAGAGACGCCTTCCCATTGCATGTGTCCAGGTTTCTTTAGAAGAGGCACCAATAGAGCTTGTTTCTCAGATTGAACAAAGTTACCCTCCATGAAGCATCTGTTTACAATTTTAAAGATGAAGTCTGCGACATGCAGATAGACAAATGACATCTTGGATACATTAATACAGTAGGATCAAGCTTGCAGAAAGTTTTATTCATGTCTCTGACATAACTAATAATTTTACTTGTGTCCACTGGATGAAATGATGAAAGGATACGATTAATTACATGTGGAGGTTGGAAATCCACCGAAAACTCGTCATTGATCAATGTACAGTATTATCTAACTCATTTATAATGCGTGTTATCTTAGTCGTGAAAAATGAAGAAAAATCAGAGGCCAGTCGAGCGCTAGGCACGGAGGCAGGACAGGGACCCATGTTCTTCCGACCCAAGAAACCATTTACAACCTCAGCAAGCTTCTTTTGATCATTGCCACAGGAATCAACTCTGTTTTGATAATACAGTACTTAGACTTTTCAGCTTTCACTGCACAGACTACATCTTTTCTTGCCGATATATATTCCTGTCGAGTTTCCTCAGTTCGTTGCAAGCGCCACTTTTGTTCTGATCTCCTACGTTGTCTGCGGAGAGAGTTAACTGGTGGGCTGTACCAAGGTGAATCATCACGCACAATAATTGTCTTCACAATCTCCGGGCAATGATGATCAAAGACAGATTGAAGTACCCTGTTATGAATCTCAGTTAGTTCATCGGATGAAAGAACAGAGCAGCTGATGGCATTTAGAGACTGGCCAATTTCATCCCATATGCTTATTCTTCAATATTTTCAAGGCCCATGAAAGCCAAAAATATCTATATTCAAATGGTCACCACAGCATGATGGAGAGAGCTAAATAAATTTTGTTGGAGGCTATTTGCAACTGAAATAAGGGAAATGATCATAACCTACTTATTTTCTTTCTGTATCCTCCATTTTAGATAGAAAAAATTAGTTAACGATGATGAAATACAGTATTTCAAAATTCTCGCAGTTTGGGTGTTAATACTTTACTGTTCTAATAAGTGATGTATGACAAACCTGCCTACAGTACTCAAAGAAACTGGCCCTAATAAAATAATGCAAATGTCTCTTAATGTCCAGCACCTTGGATGAGAGGTAGACATACATACATACAAGTTTAAAGACCGTTTTGTCCACAGGGAATGTGGTTACAGTCTCACGTCCTAAATGGCGGCTTTCCAGGTGGCCCTGTCAAGGGCTGCCTTTCTTGTCAAGTTCTTTATTTTGAGATCGGACCGAAGTACCTGATCCCATGTCATTCTAGGTCTACCCCTACGCGCAGCTCCCCCCACGTTCACAGCCCGGCATTTCCTTACCCAGTTCTGATCATCCATTCTCTCCACATAATTGTGGTAGAGAATATGTTAAACCCCAAAGGATCAGGTTCAGAATTTCAGACCTTTGGCTGTAGGCTACCCCGGGCCCTCAGGAAGGGAAGGGAAGGGAAGTTGTGAAGCTTTACCCATAACCCCTTCGGCACAATGACGTAATCTCCTATAGTTCTATTTCTGGTAACCATTAGAAAATTTTCTTTAGCTTACAATATACCTCTAGGACTTAAAGGGGTAGACACTATCTTAATAAACCATCAGAGTACCATAGGCCCCTCTTAAACTGCATGAAATCATCCAATCTTAGCCAGATTATAAGGCAAAAAATTGTCAACGTGCTGAAGGGGAGGTGTGGTGGAGTGGTTTTGCCACTGGACTGGTAATACAATGGACCCGGGTTCAAATCCCGATATGTCAATGGGAAGATATTATTGGGATGGAATTTGTGCTGTACCTAGTATCAGTGCATTACCACAAAGCCCACCGAAACGCCAAATAAATACCCTTATTATTCCCTGATTAAATAGCACTGTATGAATATTCCCATATTCAAAATATGCTACAGGGGGACAATGCCTAGAGAGTTCATGCTCAATAAGTGGCATTCTAAGAGTGAAGGAAAAGTGGGGATTGGGCGTGAGTATATAGATAGATAGATATATAGACCTCCTCCACAGCTGAAGAAGACAGAAATTAAGTTGGGCTAAGAAAGGTAAAGTACACCCTATTCTGGATTTTGACTTTAATATTATTTTTTTCTTACTCCCACCAACTCTAAAAATGATAAAGATCTAATTTACGCCATGGCCTTCCTTAAGGACTCGGGGCTGTTAGGCCAGGCAGCCTAGGGAACGACAACAACAACAAAAAGCTCTCAATATACCTCAACCTCTCTCCTATCAATGTCATATACAGTAAATATATATGTACAGTTGCCAACATGAACTTGTTTACACTCCGTGATTTTATGTATGAAAGGAAAATTAGTGGGATAGAATTAGAAGTGTATTTTCTTTTGCAGTAGTTTAAAATTATGAACAATTAACAGTTTTATAACAAATGACTTGTAAGTCAGTTATGTACTGTATGTATTTACCTAATTGTATTTTACCTAATTGTAGTTTACAGGAGTTGAGCTAAGCTCGTGTTGTCCCGTCTCTCAGTCTACTTTCATCCAATTTTTTCTTGAAAATATGGATGTTCCTTGCCCCTACCACCTCCTCCTCCAGCCTATTCCATTTGTCAATACCTGTACATCTATAGGGGGAAGCTAAACTTCCTGATATCGTTCTTGCAGGTAGGTCTTTTTACTTTGTAGCTGTGGCCTCTAGTTATTCCTGTATACATAATTAATATATCCTCCCTATCCAGCCCTCAGGTGCATTTGTACATCATTATCATGTCTCCCCTCTCTCTCCTCTCTTTTAGACTCGGTAGATATAATTTGTCTAGCCTCCCTACATATGGCAGTTCTCCGAGACTTGGAACCAATCTAGTGACTGCTCTCTGGATTCATTCTAACTTGTGAATATGCTACTTAAGATGTGGGGACCACACCACTGCTGCATACTCCAATCTTGGTCTAATCATACTTTTTATAATTTTCGTTAACATGTTCTCATCCAAGTAGTTCAGAGCAACTTTCATATTCCCGGCCATTGCATACATTCCGCTAAAGAGCTTGTTAATATGTTTCTCTGGCGACAAGCTATCTTGTATAATCAACCCTAAATCCTTTTCTTTTTTGGCCTTGTTAATTATATTATCTCCCATCCTGTACTCCCAATTTGGTCTATTCACACTTCTTCCCATATTCAACACATGACATTTACTTATATTAAATTTCATTTTCCACTTGGTGCTCCATTCGTATATTTTATCTAAATCCCCTTGCAGCTCCTCACAACTACTTATATTTGTTATTTGTCTCATAATTTTTACGTCATCTGCAAACATTGACATGTAGGAGTTTATGCCTATCGGCAGGTCATTCACGTACATAAGGATCATAAGGTGCCAACACAGATCCCTGTGGCACACCACTCTCAACTTTCCGCCACGATGAGTAAGTTCCTCTAATGTTGGTCCTCATTTCTCTATCTGTTAAATAGCTCTCCATCCATTTCAGCAAACTCCCCCTGACACATCCTATCGTCTCAAGCTTAGATAACAATCTCTTATGTGGTACCTTATCGAATGCTTTGGAAAGGTCTAAGTAGACGCAGTCCACCCATCCGCCTCTTTCTTGCAGTACATCTATCACCCTACTGTAGTAACATAGCAGACTGGTAACACAAGATGCCCCTTCTCTGAATCCAAATTGCTTTGGCGTTATTATCTTCTTTCTCTCCAACATTTTCATCCATCTCTTCCTAATTAGCTTTTCACAAATCTTGCATACAATACTAGTAAGTGAAACTGGTCTATAGTTTAGAGGGTCCTCAGGGTTTCCATTCTTGTACAGTATATCGGAATTATATTATAATGATATATATTCCATTCAACAGGAACCTGTCCTTTATCTAAGGAAGCTTGAATTATGTCCCTCACTGGCTCCACCAATTGCTCTGCACACTCCTTTAAAACCCAGGCAGACACTTCATCCGGTCCCATAGCTTTCCTTACTTCAATTCCTCTCATCGCAGATAACAGCTCATCTCTATTATTTCAATCTTGCTAAGACCACTCTCCAGTACTCCCACCTGTGGTTCTTCAAAACTTTCCTCTCTAGTAAAAACCAACCCCAATTTGTTATTCATTACCTCGCACATGTCCGATACATTTTCATATGTCCTAGCATCTACTCTTAATTTAGTAATTTGTTTCTTTACCTTCAACTTACTGTTTATATATTTATAAAACAATTTAGGGTCACTTTCACATTTATTTACTATGTTCTTCTCATAGTTCATTTTAACTTGCCTAATTATGTTAACATATCTATTCCTCTCCTGTTTATATTTATTCCGATTACTCTCAGTGTTCCTTCTTTTTAATCTAGCCCAAGCTGCATCACGCCTACCCAAAGCTCTTTTGCATTTCAAATTAAACCATTCTTTCTGCTTAGTAAAATTTCCAGATTTATATCTTGGGACAAACAGATTGGTTCCTTCTCTATAAATTTCGAGGAACCTACTATATTTACCTTGTACATCTTGTTCCTTCAAAATAAGATCCCAATCTACTCCCTCTAAATATCTTTTCAAGGATACATAATCAGCTTTACTATAATTTAGTCTGTCATTTATATAGCTATTGTCTAATCTATTGGCATTACTCGAGATCAACTTCCATTTCAGTAATAGGTGATCACTTTTGCCTACAGGACATATTAGTTTATATCACTAATTTAGTGAGGATCTTTTGTAAAAATCAGATCGAGTTTAGAAGGTTTGTTATTACCCCTCATTCTAGTACTCTCCTTCACAAGTTGTGCAAGTACATTTTCCGTAACCAACTCTAATAGCCGACTTCCCCAAGATCTCCCGATTCCCAATTAACCTCACCACAGTTGAAATCTGCCACCAAGATCAATCTATTCTTTCTTAAAAGCAATCTTCTCAACGACTGAATCATATCCTCGACCATCTCCTCAAACTCTAACTCCCTCCATGCTCTGGTCTTTGGTGGCATGTAAGCTACTGCTATGTCTAGCTTTTTTCCTTCTATATCATTGAGTTCAACTGCCATTATTTCTGCCTTGTCATTATTTAACTCCACTTGCTTTGCTGTCATAGGGTTCTTAACTAATACTGCCACTCCACCTCCCCTTTTTCCCTTTCTATCATATCTCCATATATTATATCCCACTAAACACTATATTGCTGTCAAAGTCCTGGTTCAGCTTTGTCTCTGTCAAACAGACTATCTGTGGTTGATCTTTTCTTAATATGTCATCTAACTCTACCTTTTTACTGTTTATTCCATCTACGTCATCCACGTTGGATCCAACGATGTACTGTACAGCGAACCCGGTCGGAAGATTTGCTTTTAAAGTACCAGCAGCTGATCAAGTCGTTTAAGGAGAAGTCATCAAGGATCATCGTCTCAGGAATCGTCCCCCGGCTTGGTGTAGAGAGCCGATTTTACAACATAGCCACCAGCACAAATCGTTGTCTAGCAAACCTCTGCAGGAAGGAAAACGTGGGATTCGTCGACACCTGGGACAATTTCTACTACGATGACTATTTGTTTTCGGACGATGGAGTTCATCTGAACCAGGTGGGAGAAGCACGTTTTGGGCGTCTTCTCAACGATGCGGTGAAGGATTTTCGGAGAAGAAATCGACTCAGCACAGGACAACCAGGAAGGAGGACCGAAGACAGCGAGGGCGGCAACCTGCGAAGGAATTAAATGCTAATCTGTCAAGAACCGCGAATTTGGATAAAGCTCCACCAACACGACCCAAATTCAAAACCGCCAGGGATAACGACCGAGGACCGATGTCAGCCATGAATGTAAATGTAGATCCGACCAGAACCAAAAATTTGATTAAAGAACGTTCTGTGAGTTCTAAAACCGCAACTTTAAAGGTTTTCTATGCAAACGCTCGTAGCATACGCAATAATTTTTCAGATTTAGAGGAACTAGTGTTTACTGAAAATTATGATGAGATTGGTATAACAGAATCTTGGCTCAATACAGTAGATAGAGACTTTTTAGCAGAGTATTCACTTCCCGGTTATGTAATGTTTGAGAAAAGCCGAATAAATAAAATGGAGGTGGCGTTTTATTTTATATCAAAGAAAGTCTTAACCCGACCCTCTTGTCAAAACCTCAAATTGTGAACGTCGACACATCTTTTGTGCTAATAAAGAATAATAAAGGTACAAAAATAATACTTGCATTAATATACAGACCTCCAGCTCAATCAGTGCAAACTGACCGAGAAATTTATGAACAAATTGCAGATGTAAGTAACTCACAAGATACCGTATTTTTTGGCGACTTTAATTTACCTGTGACCAAGTGGGGCGATACTCTTACTTCACACTCCGGACATGACTTGTATACGAACTTGCAAGAGAGTTCGCTTTATCAATTTGTTCGAACACCGACCCGTGGTAATAACGTTCTTGACATTGTACTTGCAACAAAAGAAGAATTAATAGAGAATTTGAATGTTGGTGATGAATTCAGTAACAGCGACCATCGTACAATAACTTTCACTTTAAACTTTACTAGTAACGAACGAAATAGTAGCATCGAAAAAGTACCTAATTTCAAGAAAGCAAACTTTCATAAACTTAGAGCTATGTTTAACCCTCCAGCCCCGGCTATGTATTATATATATATTCCTCGAAACCCGGGTGTTTTGGCCGAAAAACGTCTAGGCTAGGCTACCGTATATTCGTTAATCAGACTGCTTCCCGCATTCCCGCGCATCCCCAAGCGTAGCTGTGTTATTTACCTGTAGAATGGCATTAAGTAGAGCTCTCTAAGTCAACTGGTTGAGATGTGATGATGATTTCATTGGAGATAACTTTATGGCCAAAACAGCCACTTTACACCACTTTTCGATACTTAACAACAACATACAGGCACACACGAACAAGCGACGCTCTCCTTCTTGTGGCCGGAGATGCGGGGCGTCGGTCCAGCCGGCTGTTGTTTACATGCGTCGGACCGACGCCTCGCACACGAAGCTCACAGGCTTTCAACCACTGGGCGTTCAAGAGGCCTTCCGGGCAGCTGTTATATGCTTTTTTATGGGCGTTCAAGAGGCCTTCCGTGGTGAGAGGGTTAAAGAAACTGACTGGAGCTTTTTAATTAACAATAACGACATAAATACATCTTGGAAGTTATTCGAAACCACTTACCTAAAAGCAGTGCAAGACTGCATACCATCGAAAATACGGCGTCCAGGCCATAATAATAAGCCCAAATGGTGGAATAAAGATATTTCAAACTGCCTGCTTGCTAAAAAATTTGCTAATGATAGATTAAAATCCTCACAAAATGACGAAGAACGGGTGAAATTTGTAGAGCTACGACGCAAAGCCAAAAAGTTAATTAAGCAAAGTAAAAAGACCCTAGAGTTACATATTGCGAATCAAAGTAAAACAAACCCGAAAGAATTCTATAGTTATATCAGAAAGAAAAAAGTAGTTACTTCAACTGTTGGACCGTTAGTCGATGAAAATGGAGAATACACCAAAGACGAAGTACAAATGAGTAATGCCCTCAATACCTTCTTTGCATCAGTTTTTACAACAGAAGACCTCAGTGATATCCCTACACCATCGCCGATTCATATTGATAATTCAGATGTTCTAAGCAATATCACCGTTACAGAGAGAGAAGTATTGAATTGTTTAGATAAACTCAAGGTAAATAAAACGCCTGGACCTGATACAATCTCGCCTAGAGTTCTAAAGGAAGCTAAGGATGAGCTCTCCAAACCACTGACATTACTATTCAATAAATCCTTGCAGTCTGGAACTATGCCTGATCGGTGGAAGATAGCCAACGTAACACCGATATTCAAAAAAGGCAGCAAATCCCTACCCAGTAACTATCGTCCAATTAGCTTAACCTCAGTTGTATGTAAAATTCTAGAAACGGTCATAAGAGACAGACTCGTAAATCACTTGGAGGAAAATAACATACTTAAAGATACTCAACACGGCTTTCGTAAAAAACGTTCCTGTTTAACAAACCTCTTAGACTTCTTCCACGATATCCTCAACCTCTACGATGAGAGTAAAGCTGTAGATATATACCTTGATTTTCAAAAGGCCTTTTGACAAAGTTCCCCACAAACGTTTACTGCTAAAACTAAAAGCGCATGGAATACAAGACGGTGTGTTGAAATGGATAGAAAATTGGCTCAGCAACAGAAAGCAAAGAGTAGTCATAAACGGTAAGGCATCTAAATGGACCAATGTAAGTAGCGGGGTACCCCAGGGATCGGTACTAGGACCAATTCTCTTTCTAATTTACATCAACGACATAGATGAGGGTCTCACCTGTACAATCTCAAAATTTGTTGACGATACAAAAATTGCAAATAGCGTACTCTCAAAAGATCAAGTTGAAGATATGCAACACAATCTAGATAAATTGTCACATTGGGCCCAAATTTGGCAAATGAGTGTCAATGCGGATAAATGTAAAGTACAGTACTACATATCGGATACCTAAATGAGAAAGCAAACTATTCGATGAATGGCACTCAGCTTAAGAATGTAAACAGAGAAACCGATCTGGGAGTAACAATATCGAGTAACCTAAAACCGAGTCAACAATGTTCAGAAGTTGTTAAGAAGGCAAACAAAATAATTGGCTTTATAGGCAGGTCATTTGAGCATAAATCCAAAGACGTTATCCTAACCCTTTACAATTCCTTAGTCCGCCCTCTTCTGGAATACTGCGTTCAATGCTGGTGCCCTTATTACCAAAAAGACATAAACAAGCTAGAACGAGTTCAACGTAGAGTTACCAAAATGATACCTAGCCTAAAGAACAAACCATACGAAGAGCGTCTTAGAGAATTAAATCTATTTCCTTTAACCCAGCGCAGATTAAGAGGTGACTTAATTCAAGTGTTCAAAATCATCAAAGGCATCGACAATATGAACTGTAGTAAGTATTTCACTATCGACCAATCTAATTACACGCGGGGAAACGGTTACAAAATTATTGGTAAATCTTTTAACTCACACGAATCTAAGAATTTCTTCTTCAATCGAGTTGTCAACTTG
The DNA here is from genome assembly GCA_032716605.1 of Paralithodes platypus. Taxonomy (NCBI): domain Eukaryota; kingdom Metazoa; phylum Arthropoda; class Malacostraca; order Decapoda; family Lithodidae; genus Paralithodes; species Paralithodes platypus. Next base: position 38,968,887 of record CM064488.1, on the reverse strand, counting down.
TGGAATGGGCTTCCCCCCGAGACGTTATAGACTGCAGCACCGTTGATTCATTTAAACTCCGCCTAGACAAATATCTCGCATCAAACCCGCGACTGACTGCGTTTGTAAATGAATAACTTTATTTTATCCTCCCCTCAGTTACTAACCCCTATGTCCCCTACTAACTTCCTAGTCCTGCCACGGACATTAGTTCCAGGGCAGTAGTTCCCTTTCCAATGTTCCCTTACCCACTCTAAACCACTGTTTGGACACTTGATCCTCAGTGTTTTGGAGGACAAGCAGCCTAGAAGGGTCACTAGACCTGTTGTTGCTTGATTTCCTTTGTACTCCTTTGTACTCCTTTGTATATTAGTGTAGTAGCACAGTATATTGGAATCCACCTCCTTGTTTCTCTTCCCTCTCTGTATGTACAGTAGGGTCCCCATTTCTGCGTGTTCGATCTCTGCGTTTCACGAGCTGTACGAGCTACCAAAAATATTAATTTAATAATTCCAAACTGTTCGAATATCGTTCGAAGTGTGCGAGCGCCGAAATAAAGGTAAGCAAATCCGTGGAGAAACCCAAATTCTTACAGTTTCCTACAGTAGATCCTCCGGAAAAAGGCAAACTATGCCTGTGTATCCAGCTCAGTACCAGTACTTGCACTGCTGCGGTCGTTCACGGTGTTGGCGGCGGCGGTAGCAGACGCAACATTTTTACTATTCTGTATTTTTGTTTTATAATCAAACTTCAAATCTTGTCTTCCCCATGCTTTATCAAGATTACTTTCAAACTCCCTTATTGATTCGGAATCGACTACATACTGGGGCAGTGCGTTCCACTCATTTACCACTCTATCACAAAATGAGTTCTTTGCCTTCTCAAGCCTATTTCTTTCTTTGTAAATTTTCTTAGAGTGTCCTCTCGTTCTTGTTCCCTCCCGCATCAAGAAGATACCTTCACACACATCCTCATTGTACTTTCCTGACACTATCTTAAAAGTCTCTATCATATCCCCTCTCTTTCTCCTATATGCCAGTGTCCTCAACCTCTGCTCATAGCCCGCGTTCTTCAACGTTGGTACCAGCTTGCTAGCTCTCCTCTGCACTTTCTCCACTGCTTCTATATCCTTTATGGAGCCCACACCTGGTTCGCATATTCCAGGTGCGGCCTAACCAGCGCTGTATAGAGATTCCTGAAGATTTCTTCGTCAAGTGACACAAATGTCCTCCTTATCAGCCCTACAATTCAAATGTACAAGTTTCTTCACCGCTTTACGAGATACGTCATGCGCAGTGACGTCACAAGCCAGCTTCTACGCCGCTTGGGTACCGGGAGGGAGGGCATAGTCAGCCATATTTTTTAGCCCCCGCTCTGAATGCACGCATAGCTCCGTGAGGAATTTGTATATCTTGAGCGGCTGAGCCAACCTAGCCCTTATTGACCATGCCACCCCCACGTTCCGGGAAGTGGCGCACCATCACACTGGAACTAAAGCGGAAAGTTATTGAGTTAAAGGACGCTGGAAAAGGAAATTCAGTTGTAGGAGGGAGTTGGGACTTACTGAGTCGAATGTTAGGTCAATTTATAAGAAAAAGGATAAAGGATGAAGTGTTAAAGTGTGTCCAAGCAAATGGTTCATCTGCTATAGATAAAAGGCAGAAGACCAGTGATTATCGTATGATTAAGATGGAAAGATATCTTCACATCTGGGTATCTAGGAAGGAAGAAGAGGGAGTGCCACTTACTAAAAACCAAGTTCAAAAATATGCCATGGAAATTTATAACACTGTGCTAGAAAAGTCACAAGGAAAAGAGAAACTTCCAAGCTTCTACTGGCTGGTTTTATCGTTTCTTAGGTAGAGACGAGATAAGGAATGTGAGATTTACTGGAGAAAGTGCATCAGCAGACACCGAAGCAGTCGCTAATTATCCTCAGATCTTCGCAGAACTCGTTAATGATGGAGAATACCAGGCAGACCAGATTTATAATATGGACGAAGCAGGAATAGTTTACAAGAAAATGCCTAAGTCCACCTTCTTGGCAAAGCAGATCAAACAGGCCCGCGGGAGGAAGGCGGACAAGTCGAGGTTCATAACCCTATTTTGTTGCAATCTGAGTGGGTCTCATAAACTGAAACCATTAGTGGTGCACACAGCCAAACATCCCCGAAGTTATAAACACCTAAGCACCATGAACGACACTAACGTGCTTTGGAGGAGGACTGAAAATGGCTGGATGAACTCTTCAACCACCAAAGACTGGCTTCTTAACATCTTCGTTCCCGCTACCAGGTGGAAGTGCCAGCAACTTGGCCTTCCCTTTGATGTTCTTCTCACCATGGACAACTGCCCAGCTCATTCTGCTTACCTAGACGACATCCACCCAAATGTTCGTGTTGTGTTTTTACCCCCAAACACAATATCCAAAATCCAACCGCTCGACCAGGAGGTCATAGCTAACATGAAGTTTTTATCAGACTAAAGTCTACAGTCAACCCTCGACTATCACGCAGACTTGAAAAGCTGCACAAAGTGACTATCACGATCCCGAGCTGGTGAAAAAAAATCAAATCGACTGGGCTATGCGGGCTCTACGTCATCACTGATTCACGCTCTGATTGGGCGTGACGTCAGCACCTATACGCCTCACCATTGGCTGCCCCGTACCCCAAGGGCTCCCCAGTATCCCAATATTAATTCCCAAGCGACCCCAAGTTCCTGCCACAAGCCATTATAGTCTGCGACTCTACTCAGTGTGTTTGTGCTTTGTGAAACCCGGTTTTTTGTTAAGTGTTACAATGGCTGCCCTACCACCACCCCGTCCCCCTCCTAATAAAGTGCAACGAAAGGCCGCGGCCGTGCCTGGCAAGGAAGTGAAGAAACTTATAAACTTAACATATGCACAGAAAAAGGAAGTGATAGAAATGATCGATAAAGGTGATACTGGACGAAATGTAGGGAAGAAGTTTGGGGTGAATGAGTCGACGATAAGGGGCATTAACAAGAAAAAGGACCATATCCTAACCCATATGAGCCTTGCCCCATCCACGACTTCTGCAAATGCCTTGCGTAGTCGCAACCAACTTCTGTTGAAAACTGAACAATTGTTGGGTAGATACATTGATAGGCTGGTCAAACATAACCTGGCAGTGGACACACAAGAAATTATGGCTACGGCCAAAGAAATTTATGTAGGCCTTGCCCAGAAACAAAAAATTTGTCAACCCCCTATCTTCTTAGCTTCAAAGGGCTGGGTGGATAAGTTTATTTCTTACAGTTTCTTACAGTAGATGTCACGGCATACAGTAAAAAGTGTAAAGATCTCCGGTGAGGCGGCTAGTGGGGACAAGGAGGCTGCACGACAGTATCCAGAGAGCCTTCGCAACATCATCCAGGAGGGACAATATACGTCCGACCAAATATTCAACATGGATGAGACGAACTTCTACTGGAAGACGATGCCACGTCGGACCTTCATAACCGAGGCCACTGGATCCTACCCCCTTGTAATCACTTGGGGGATGGTGCTGGGAATGGTCCCGGGGTAGACTGGAGCCGGAGTTCTGGGAGGGGTGATGCCCATCTGCCAGCCAAACCTACCTAACTATGACTAAAATCAAAGAAAATAAACGTAAGTCCGATGAAACAAAACCGCACAGGACAATGACAAATGACCTTACAGACTATCCAAAACAAAGCCCTGAAGATCATTACAGGCTGCACAGCTACTGCACCCACAGATCATCTACATCAAGAAACCAAAATCCTCAAAGTCAAAGACCATCTGGACATGAGAGGCACTCAATTCCTGGCAGCAGCCTCCACGAACCAAGACCACCCACTAAACTACATGGCAACACACCCACAGACACCAAGAAATATCAAAACAACACCCAGCACACGGTATCACACACAGTTATTGTCCTCTCTCCCTCCCTGCCCACCCCGAACCAACTTCCAGAAGCACATCCATACTCATATCTCTCGCCAATCCATCCACTCACAGACAACACGCAGCTGCATGCACGACCTCCCGAAATCCATCCTTCCGAATCCTCCCTCCCTCGCGAGGACAGAGTCCACCTGGCCAGGCTGAGATGCGGACACCATCCAGCTCTCCTGAGCTATCAGAAGAGACTGGATGACTCCGTTGTCGACGCCTGCCCGGGATGTAACACAGCACCCCATACCATTAAACACATCATAGAAGACTGCATTTCACACAACCACTTACGCCAACAACACAACCTACACTCAATGAGAGCTCTGTGGGAAAGCCCGATCGTGGCCATGGCCTTCCTCAGGGACTCGGGGCTGTTCGGCCAGGCAGCTTAGGGAACAACAACAACAACAACAACATGACAAATGCCCCCCACAAACTCAGACTTGCTAGTGTGAATGTTGGTAGTTTGAATCTGCGTGCGAATGAAGTGGCTGAGATGTGTGAGAGGAGGCGAGTGGACGTCTGCTGTACCCAGGAAACACTCTGGAAGAGGCATGGGGTACAGTGGATTGTCGGAAGGAGGAAAAGATATAGGATATACTGGATGGGTGTGGAGACTGATAAAGCGAAAGGAGGAGTGGGTGTTCTGGTGGCTGAAGAGCTGGCGGAAAGTGTGCTTCAGATTACGAGAGTTAGTGAAAGGCTGATTGTTTTGAAGTTGAAAGTTGGTGAAAGAATTCTGAATGTGATATCTGCATATGCCCCACAGGCTGGTTTACAGAAAGAGATAAAAGAGGACTTCTGGAATGACACCGTCAGTGTCATTTCAGGCCTCTCGGAGAACGAAATAACTATCGTGGGGGGGGACCTCAATGGTCACGTGGGAGCATCTGCAGATGGATACGAGGGGGTACATGGAGGAATTGGTTACGGAAGGAGAAATCTAGAAGGCGAATATATATTGGAGTCCTGCGTTGCACTCAACATGGTTGTGTGTAACACAAAGTTCAAGAAAAGACAGAGCCACCTGATCACATATAACTCTGGGGTCTCCAGTAGCCAGATAGATTACTTCTTGGTTAACAGGAAAGACTGGAAACTAGTTCGAGATGTAAAGGTCATCCCGAGCGAAGAATGTATCCCCCAGCATAAGCTACTTGTGTGCGACATGAGCTTATACAGAGATCCTAAGCGCAAGAAGGTTTACATACCCAAAAGGAAAGTGTGGCTGCTGAAGGACAAGGAAGTTAGGGATAGGTTTCATAATGAACTGGAGGAAATGAATAGAAATAAGGAAGCTAGGCCTAACGATGTAAATAGCCAATGGAACTTTCTTAAGCATAGCCTTATCGCTGCCACTGACAAAGTCTGTGGGAAAACAAAGGGTCACCCCAGGAATAAGACCTCTTGGTGGTGGAACGATGAGGTAGAACATGCTGTGAAAGAGAAAAGGAGATGCTTCAAAGCATGGAAGAAAGGAGGCAGCAGGGAAGAATACCAGGCAGCTAAACGAACTGCCAAAAGAGTTATTTACAATGCTAAAAATCGCATTAAGGACCTGGTCCTCGAACAAGTGTGTAACACTGACAATCCCAATGGGATCTTCAACCTAGCTAGGCGAGTTAAAAATGACAGTAGGGATATTATAGGTGAACAGTGTGTTAGAGATGATAATGGGAAGATTGTGTATGCAGAAAATGAAATCAGAGAAGCATGGAAGGTACACTATGAACGATTGCTAAATGTAGAGTTTGAATGGGATAAGGAACAGCTTAGTATCGAAAAACCAATATCTGGGCCCCCTCCTTTGATAGCACCAGCTGTAGTGAGCGACGCAATCAATAAAATGAAGGACGGTAAAGCTCCAGGTTGCTCCGACATTGTCGCTGAGATGATAAAAGCCTCAGGGGAGATTGGTGTAAACTTAGTCACTGAGTTGATAAACACCATTATTAAAGATGAGAAAATCCCAGAGGATTGGCTCAAAAGTGTAATAGTAAATATATACAAAGGAAAAGGGGATGCGCTAGATAGAGGAAATTATATGGGCCTGAAAATGCTTGACCAAATCATGAAGGTCTGTGAGAGAGTCCTTGAGGGTTTGATCAGGCAAAGCATCTCTGATGATATGCAGTTTGGTTTTATGCCAGGACGTGGTACAACCGATGCTATCTTCATAGTCAGGCAGATACAGGAAAGATACTTACTAAAAGGCAGGGATCTTTACTTTGTGTTTGTGGACCTGGAGAAGGCCTTTGATAGGGTACCTAGAGATGTTGTACAGTGGGCTATGAGGAAACTTGGTGTGGAAGAGTGGCTGGTGCGTGTGATAATGAAGATGTATGAGGATTCGCGAAGTTCGGTGAGGGTGAAGAGTGTACTGAGTGATGAGTTCGCAGTCCGTGTTGGAGTCCATCAGGGTTCAGTGTTAAGCCCCCTCCTCTTTATTATGGTCTTGGAGGCGCTGTCTAGAGTTTTTAGAGGCGGACTCCATTGGAACTGTTTTATGCAGACGATTTAGTCCTAATAGCTGACAGTATGCAGGATGCTGAGGCCAAATTCAGAGAGTGGAGAGAGGGCATGGCGAGCAAGGGTTTAAGAGTCAATATTAACAAAACCAAGGTTATGCATTGTAGTTTGAGACGAGGCAATGTGGAAAAGAGCGGTGCATACTCATGTGCAGTGTGTGGAAAGGGAGTGGGCGTTAACTCAATTCAATGTAGCATCTGTCGATGTTGGGTACACCATGGGAGTAAGCGCTGTAGTAGAATAAAGGGGCCCCTGCCGAAGGATAAGTCAGAAATAGAGAAATTTGAGTGCATAGTGTGCAAAGGCGAGCTTGTGTTAAGTGATGATCCTGTGGCTGTGATTTTTGGAAATGAGTCTTTGGAGCTGGTGAACAAGTTTTGTTACCTAGGAGATACCATCTCTGCCGGTGGTGGGGCTGAGGCTGCCACTGTTGCTAGAATTAGGTGTGGCTGGGGGAAGTTCAGAGAATTGATGCCAATCCTGACCATGAAAAGAATGCCTCTCCCCCTGAAGGGAAAGGTGTATGCCTCATGTGTTAGAAGTGCAATGACGTATGCCTCAGAAACATGGGCCGTTAAAGTAGAGGATGTCAACAGAATGGAGCGTAATGAGATGAGAATGGTGAGATGGATGTGTGGGGCCAGGCTACAGGATAGAATAACAAATGTTGAGCTGAGGAGACGTTTAGGTATAAAGAGCATTAGCGAGGTGATGCGTACAAGTAGACTGGGATGGTATGGACATGTGGAGAGAATGGATGAACAAAATTGGGTGAAAAAATGCAGGTCTGTGATTGTGGAGGGAGCTGCACCAAGGGGTGGACCGAGGAAGACCTGGGATCGGACTATACGCGCCGATCTCAAATCCAAGAACTTGACAAGTGAAGCAGCCCTTAACAGGGTAGCCTGGAATGCCGCCATTAGGACAAGAGACTGAAACTGCACTTATGTGTGGAACGCTCAGTCTTAAAATTTTATGTATGTATGTATAACCAGGAAATCGGCCAAAGTCAGGGGGAGGAAGGCGATCAAGGAAAGGTTTACCTGCTTCTTTGCACTAATGCGTCGGGGAAGTGTCGCATGAAGCCCACAGTTTTCCACCGTGCTAAGAGGCCTCGTGCGTATAAAGGTTGCAACATGGACAACCTGAATGTCACCTGGCTGTCCTCTAAGAAAGGCTACATGTCCGCCAAGCTCTCCCAGGACTGGTTGTCTGGTACATTCATACCCCAGGCCAAAAAATTCTGCGAGGAGAATAATATAAGGTTCAACATTTTGTTGCTGCTGGACAATGTTCCCGGACATTCACCCCTGATGAGGGACACCAATGCCAATGTCAAGGTCGAGTTCCTTCCCCCTAACACTACCTTGTTGATCCAGCCCCTAGACCAGGAAGTTATTTCTGTGGTGAAGGCCTCATACTCTACGCGGCAGTTTCGCATGATGCGCCAGGCCACCCAAGATGTTGACCTTATCGAGAACCTCATAAACAGTGAGGATGAAGATGAAATACTAGTGGAGGGTGATAATGAATCAGAGAAAAGGGTGCTGAGATATTGGAAAAGTTACAATGTCAAGCAAGCAATCGATCTTGTGGTAGAATGTTGGGGTAATGTTACGGATGCCACAATCAATCACGCTTGGCAAAATATATTAGAGGGTCTACCTGAGGATCGGAAGGTCGCAGTACCAGGTGAGCCTCAGAGTGTGCAGCGAGAATTAGAAAACGCTGCCGAAGCTGCTCGTCAAGTTCCTGGTGCAGGGTTTGAGGAGACGACTGGGGACGACATAATGAACATGATAAGGCCCCCCACCTATCACAGCCGAAGATATAATGGATGAAGAAAACCAGCTTGATGAAGAAAGCCATGAAGAGGACGATGAGGAAGGCAGAGGTGACGCCTCAAGGCTTGTCTATGTCGGACGTGAAGGAAATTATCAGTTTGGGGGGACGTTTACGTCATTTGTTGGAGCAGGACATGACCATAAACAGCGAGACAAGGTGCAACCATCTTTTCCAGGCCATAGATGGGTATGAGGACCATATCACGCCCACATAAACTCGCTACAGCAGTGTAAAATCACAGATTTCCTCAAAAAGCAAGCCAACGCTCGGCCAGTTTCTCAACCACAGCCACGCCCCGCACTCCGTCTTCAAGACCCAGATGGCCTATTTGCTGGTTCTGAGTCCAATGATTCTTTCGATGGCTTTCTGGACGACATAGAGAATCATCGGCGTGGTCCTCAGTAGACCACCCAAAGCCTCGGTACCTAATCAACCCCTCAACCCCATCAAGGTACAGTAATTAAAATGGTCGATTACATGGTATTATTTATTATTATTAATTTTATATGTATGCTATGCTATTCATGTCCATGTTGATATACTGATAGGTGGAAAAAGTACCGTAAATAAGGGCAAATAAGTGTAAACATACGATCGAATGGGGGTCTGGTAACCTATTATAATTTTCCCCATTACTTATTCAGTATGACTATCGCGAATTTGACTATCACTCGCATTTTTTGGCACCAATTGTGCGCGAGAGTCGAGGGTTGACTGTACAGTCAACTTGCAGCAGCAATGGAAACAGGGGATGAAATTTGTCAGCTTATGGCAGAGGTGTCTGAGGATGAGGATGCAGACATAGACGATCCCTCTGCTCCTAAAGTGAAGAGCCATCACACCCTGATTTCCCACACCTGCTCAACCCTGACGAAGCTATGACAGTTCATCAATTCTGGAGGCAGTACACCATAAAAAATGCAGTGGACAACATGGTTAAAGCATGGGATAAAATAAGTGTTGCTACCATTCTTCATTCGTGGGAAGCAGTGGCCCCTCACCTGGTGGATGAGGTGCGTGGGTCTGTGCAGGTTCTCAGTGAGTCTGTGGGAAAGACAGTGGCAGCAGCAAGAAATGTGACTGGCTTTGAAAATGTTACCGAAGAGGAGATTAATGAAATTAATGCTATAGGTGACTTGCAGACCCGTGATAACATCATGAATGTTGCAGAATTAGAGTACGAACTTCGACAGCAAAACCCAGAACAACCAGAAGAACAGGCAGGACTGATGTCAATGGCAAAACTGAGTGTTATCCTGGCTGAGATAGACAAACTGAAAGATGTGCTGTGACATAATGAAGCCGACAAAATGCTGAGAACAGAGATGCATGTTGGACTTGACAGATTGTTCCAGAACTACACGGAATCATACAATAAAAGAGTGAAAGAGAGGAAACAGACTCGCATTACAACATTCCTAGCTCGCGTCACAATTGCCCCGCCCCCTACAGCCACCACCTCTGCCACACCGTCCACACCTGCCATGATTGCCAATGATTTCGATGGCTTCCTACACAAAATTGGCGTTAAAGAAAGAAAACTTCGCCTGGATAGAGCTAAGAATCGAGGGGAGGAGCGTAGCACAGATGGTGGGTCAGACGGACACGGACACGGACACGGAGACGGGGCTGGGGCCGGGGTAGCATAGATGCACTCGCCCTTCCGCGGGGTTTGCCTTGGAGCCCCCTAACTTAATGTGAGTAAACAATGACTTATTATTGTTTAATTATTGCTTACTTTTATTTATATTACAGTATGTATTGTTATGAATCTGTGTCAGTTAGTGTTGTTTTTGATAGGTAATATGAAGTTGAACCCCTAAACTCGGGACCGTCCATCCACCAAATTAATTATTTCCCATAAGATACATGTTTCAATTTGTACGATTTCGATCTGTGGGACCTCGTTCATCCACCAGGAGAAGACCCAGAGACCAAGGATCACTTAGTTAAATTCCATACAGTACATAAAATAAAAAAAGTAGGGATTGGGCCTGAGCATATACTGTAGATAGATAGAATAGATAGACATAAAATCACAGAGCAGATACAAATTTAAGTGCCGAACTGAACAAGCTGTCAGAGTGAAACAAAAGTGAGCATTGTTTTACTTTTCTGAGTATCCACTATTTTGTGAACAACTTGAGATTGGAATATTGAAGTTTGATTATGCTATTTTTTTTTTTAACTATAATTTCTTCTGTTGGGTAAGACGGGGTAATTTCGCCGAAAATCGCGTATTTTGACAAATAGAAACTGCCACAAATGGAATTTTTAAATTTTAAATTTGTTATCTATACATTCAGCCTTTCTGCTATAGATGCCCAAAAAACGAAAAAATATATAATGTTTTGGTCATGCTGACGAATTTTTGAAAAAAGTCACTCTCACGGCGAAATTACCCCGCCCGGCGGGGTAATTTCGCCGCGACCTATTTTAGGCATCATCTAGCTAGTAAACTAGATAACATTATATGATTAATGGCCAGACAAAACACTAGCACGTAGGTAAAAGCAATGAAAACAATCACAAACCCAAACCGACACTAAACATGCCAATAGAAAAACGTTGCACGCACACACACACAACTGAACAGGGCGGGCAGAGATGCAGGTGTGTCACACGTGTAGGCCTAGGCGCCACTGTGTCTATTGCGGGTGTGGACGTGTCTAGTGCGGGTGTGGAGTTGTGGACATGTAGTGCAGGTGTGGACGTGTCTAGTGCGGTTGTGGAAGTATTTAGTGCGGGTGTGGACGTGTCTCGTGTGGGTGCGGCGTGTAGGTTGCTAGTACAAAGTACCAGGCATCAGCTGACGGCTACTGCCAACACTGTGTCACACGCAAACATACAAACAAACATACACACATACAAACCACCCACAAACACCCGACCATACCGTTAAGACGCTCCGCTAGCCCCGGCTCCAGGCCCCGCGAAACTGCAACAAAACCTAAGCCAAACTAGATCTACAACCTAAGCCAAACTAGCTATACAACCTAAACCAAACTTGCTCTACAACCTAAACCAAAACTGCTCTACAACCTAAGCCAAACTGCAGCCGAATCCATGCAATAGTTTCGGAGATATCGGCGTTTGAATGCAAATTATTAGCGCCGCGGTGAAATTACCCCGTCTTACCCTACAAAAGACAACAGCACATAAAAGAAGCCGATATAAAAGTTTATATACACATATACGTAAGTAGGTAAAACTCACTAATACCTTAATATTTAGTACACACATCCATTTTGGTTTGAACATTCCTTGATTTTGGCCCTGTCACTCTTTCAACTCTGGGGGGGGGGGCACTCATCACAGGCAGTTTTACCTTTTGTCTCCCTCATCCACATAGACAAAAAAAATAAATAATAACTCTCAAACGACACTCACACCAACACAACTCACTTTATACGATACAGGTCTCCCTCGATTCGATTTACGATTGGGTTAAGTTCCTGAAAACCCTATCTCACAATAGAAAAATCGTATAGCAAACCCTAAAATTAATGGGGTAAATGGGGATGCGTTCTGGGACCAGCCAAAACCAAACCCCAAACCAAACACCTAAAAACCTATAATAATTAATATTTTGTGTCAAACTCCAGCGAGGGTTCGAACCCAGGCCAGTAGTGCAGCACTCCATCGGACAGTGAGGGAGACCTGTATTGCTTAACCCTTTCAATACGGTCACGCCTTTCTTCATTTAATTCTGCCTATCATTAGACTTATATTCAATTTAGAGAGGATATGAGAATGGCTATCTGTCTATCTATCTATTGCCATACGCCATGATCCATGAAGGGGTGGCCAAAGGGTTAATTCTGATAGTTGGTACCTACTTCTTACGGGAGCCTACCTCGCTTTTTTTCTCTTTCTCGTCCTCTCTCTTTGGCTTGTATCCATTCGGCCCCATTCAGCCTACTGTTCAAGACGTTTACACCCATCCAGGTGTCAATATTTTCCTGGAGAGCAGTAGCGAGCCAGCATATATATATATTTTGTTTTGACAGCAAGCTAATTTTTTTACATTTTTCGATAGAAAAATGTCTCCGGCGAAGCCGGAGACATACAATGCTGGCTCGCTATCGCTCGCCAGGAAGAAATCGACACCTGCATGGAGATAAACGTCTTAAAACAGTTGGCTGAATGGGGCCGAATGGATACAAGCCAGGGAAAGAGAGAAAAGGAGAGAAAGAGAAAAAAAAGGCAGTGACCCCCCTTAACGGTACTGCACAACTCGGTCAACAAAAAGCATACCTAAATTACGAAACAAATCTGAAATGGGCAGATACGTGTCTCACTCTTAACTGGATAACGTACGTGTACAAATCTCTTAACTTCCACCACAAACTACTGTATTTTCATATCTACAAAATATAACCCTAAATAATTTTCAATTATAGTATAGTACAGTATTACAGTATTATAAGAACAAAAAAATAGGAAAAGTGGGGATTGGGCCTGACTATATAGAATTAAAATGTAAAACTTGAAAACAAAGTCAAACCAAAACTGGGACAAAGACAATATAAAATAGAATAGAATTTCACTGAGTACACTCGACCCTCGCAAATCCGGACTTCACCAATCCGGACTTTCAACAATCCGGACACAATCCGGAGTCCGGTCCGATCGTCCGGTAGTGCGTACCGTAACGCATACTTGTCCGAATACTTAAAATTTTGTCCGGTAGGTGGCTCTCGCGACGGGTGACGCCACCCGTTCCCGCCTAGTCATTCAAGCTTGTTTACAACCCGCCGTGCGACTACCTGGTTATTAAGGTGTTTGTGAAGTTATTATCGACTTTCATTGCCAGCCACCATGCCCCCCCAAGCCTCAAAAGACTGTCAAGCGGGTAAAGGTTACTCTGAGTGTAGAACAAAAGCTAGAACTGATAAGGAAGCTTGAGAATGGTCGTACAGTGCTCCAGGTTTGTGAGGAGTATGGGTGCAAGAAGCAAACCGTCTCCGATATACGTAAGACCAAGGACAAGTTAAAGAACTATGCTGCTAAATTTTGTGTCGAAGGCAATAAATCTAAAACTGGCAAAGCAAGACCAAGGAAAAATATGACCACAGCTGATCATTCCCAGCTAGATGCAGCTGTACTGAAGTGGTTTCTTCAGGAGAGGTCTAGTGGCGTGAATGTACGGGGTGTGGAGATTATGACCGCCGCAGTGAAGCTGGCTGAAAATTTAGGCCTAGCCAACTTTAAGGGTAGTGATGGTTGGTTATGGCGGTTTAGGAATCGACATGGATTGTTTAATGTTAAAACTCATGGGGAAAGTGGGAGTGCAGACAGTTCTGGGATAGAAACTTTCCGTGCTCGTTTCCATAAGCTTGTGGAGGAAGAGAACCTTAGGATAAGGTGAGTACTGTACAGTACTGTATATTACGTAACTTTTATTTACTGCTAGGCTATTAATATTAATAATGTGTGTGCGTATGTGTATGCGTGTGTGCCCCCCCCCCCCCCCCCCCGTACACTATTTTCTGAATCCGGACTTTTCCTGAATTCAGACAAGGCCCAGTCTCTTTTAGTCCGAATTTGCGAGGGTCGACTGTAGTAAGGTTGGCTGAGCTTTTACTCCAAGACAAGTAATCAGATTACAGCTGGCTATTATTATTATAACTATTGTTGTTTAAAAATAAACTGTTAAAAAAATGTACCTGTACATGGATTATGAAATAGTTGTTGACTTGTGGCACTCCGGAACCTGAAATTCAAGTAAGAACGGGTTTCCAATTACAAAAAAGAAAAGAAATATTCGAAAAAATTGGGAATGGGCCGAGTAAATAGATAGCTAGATATATTATCCTTTGAAACCATAATAATAATAATAATAATAATAATAAGTCTAATGCATAGAATAATGTAAATACTGTGCTGCTTATTTTCTAGTGGTCGAGGAATATATACACATTGCTATAAAAAATGGGGTAGCTATATTCATTCAGTGAAGTCTTATGACATTTTCTGTTCTTAATGAGGAAAAACTAAATAAAATTAGAATGATTCATATATGTACAAATATTACTAAATACCATGGAAGAGAAGTATGGACAAATAAGAATTGCTTGGAAAAATATAAACAATATGTTAAATAAAATGAGGGAAAAGCATATAATATTAAGTATGTTCAGGAAATAGTTACACAATGCTACAAAAAGTGACTTAACATCCATATATATTACCCTAAGGAAATCTTAAGGTTTGATATTAGGGGAGCGAGTATAGAATAAGTATGTTAAACAAATACGCACACATAGCTCATTAAAATGGGAGAAAAACATAGAATAGATAATATGGATTGCTATACAAATACACTATATTAATAAAAATGTGGAGAAAGTCATAGAAATCGAATAATGTTTTAAGATATTCACAGTGTTACACAACTTAGGCTTAGATACAGTCTCATACAAATGTTCTGTTCTTCCACATGATGTGAAATATGGAAGTCAAGTTAGCGTGATTGAATTAACAGTATAGTTTGTTATAAATCACTAGACTATTATAATGTAAAACTTGCAAAATATACAAACCAAAACAACCAAAACAGGGACGACATAATATAAAGACAAAAGAACTTATCAAAATCACTATGTGGAAATAACGATTTACCAAAATAAATAATCAGATGAATGTACAATTGCATAACAAACTAATTTTACTTACATGTTCAACATAATGTAGAACAGAACTTATGTAGGAGAATGTACAGCCACTGACAAATGTTACTGAGCTCTTGCAATTTTCTTTATGCATATAAATCCACTTAGATTGATTTTCAGATCAAATTAGCTATATATTAATAACAACATAATATACAATTATTATCATATACTGAATAGCTGATATGATCTGAACATCAATCTAAATGGATATATTTGCATAAAGAAAATCGCAGAAGCTCATGAATATTTGTTAGTAGCTGTACAGTACATCCATCAGTTCTGTGGTGGGAAGAAAATATAGAATAGTATTAAGTTCAGGAATACAAACACATTACTACATTAACTGGGAAACAATAATTCATCATACCCTCGGGAAATTTCCTATGCCTGAGGAGAAAGCATAGAAAAAATATTTATGTTTGACAAGTATAAAAGGTTTAAAAACATTGCTACTTGAACGGGATAAATATCAAATATACCCTCCGAAAATCGCCAGGTCTGTGATGAGGAGAATGCATAGAAAAATGAGAATACTGTACTTGATATATACATATACTGTATACAGGTCTCCCTCACTATCCGATGCCCCAATTTATAATTATATTATAGGTTTTTAGGTGTTTGTGTTTGGGTTGTTGTTGTTCCGAAAACGCATCCCCATTTACCCCATTAATTTCAGGGTTTGCTATATGATTTTTCAATTTAAGATCGTGTTTTCTAACGTAACCCAATCGTATATCGAGGGAGACCTGTACATTAGGAAGTTTGACAGCTCATAAATACATGTGAGGTCATAGCATAGTTGGTAAGATGTTGGGCTCTTACTCCTGAGTTCATAGATTCGATTCCTGGCCAGGGCAAAAAACATACAGTACATTAGTAAATACAATGGGTGTAAATATAATAGGTTTAGCTACATCCACTCATAACTCCCTAATGAAATATTCAGTTCTGTGATAAGTAGAGCATAGATAAATATGTATGTTTGAGGAATACACACACATTGATTTTTACAATGATCATACATCCATTCACTAAACCCATATGCAATAATCGCTTTTCTCTTACGAGTATACAGGGCGGATAGTTCGGTAGTGCTGGTGTCTTATGCTGTTGGGAAAAATGATTTGTATGCCACCGTGAATTTATAGAATCTTGCACAATACATAAAAGATGACATTGATTTTGGTTAGCCAGAGCCCAGAACTTTGGGTAACCAAATTCAATACCTCCTAATGTAATTTGTCAACAATCCATCAGTAGTCTGGATAACTAATTATGTATTAAAAAATAGCATTAAAAAGTAGATAAATAAACAATGCAGCCTATTTCCAGATTTGCATGGAAGTGAACAACCAAGGCCATGCACCATAGCGATATCTACAAGGCCCCAGTTCACACCACAAGCCTATCTAGCTATCTATTGCCGGATGCCGTGATCCCCGAAGGGGTGGCCACAAACGAATCGTCCCAATGCACCTCTGTCCCCAGTCAGTTGACGTTCCTCCTTCCATCCAGCACCGCTTTCACGCATATACTTCTTAACTCCATCCTTCCACCTCTCTTTCGGTTTACCTCTTCCTCTTTGTCCTTCCACCTTACTCTCGTACACCTCTCTTTCGGTTTACCTCTTCCTCTTTGTCCTTCCACCTTACTCTCGTACACTCTTTTAGTCATTCCCTCGCCTCCCATACGTTCCACATGGCCGAACCATCTCAAGGTGTTTCTTTTCACACTTTCCAGCACATCTACATCCACAGCACACAGCTCTCGTACCACAAATACCTCCCCTTTACCATGAGCACAGCAGTTGAGTGAAGTTACTGGTCGAGAAGTGGAGTGAAACTGCTGTGATAGGACTGCCGATACAACACTATGCCCAGCACCGATTATCCTAAGGCGAATAAAATCCTCTAATGACAGCCAGGATTACATAAAGAAAGGGCCTCTAAGCATGAAATAGGCGTAAACTATCTCAATTATTCTTCTAACTGGTACAGGTCCTTTCCAACCTCAACAAAATCCTCTCATGACTACCGGACTTACACCACACATATCTCTCCATTATAGCAAGCACAGCAGTTGACCGTGAGTTTGTCCAGTTGAGTACTGGGGTGGAATCATTGTGTGTGGGCCGCTCCAGTGGACGATAATGTACTGCATATGGGGAGAGAGAAACGGAAATAAATATAGGGATAATTGTGTACAGTATATAAGCTAGCTATCAATACTTTTTATCCTTTGAATATCAAAATACTTTAAATAAATATAGCCTAGTATGAAAACAAAATATAAAAAATATGATTATGGTTGACAAGAGCACACTCATAATATGTAAATATAATTGTTTTGGCATATTTAGGACATAAAGTTAGCCCTTGCCAGATTTGCAAGATAATTACCTATTTTTAAGGTCCCCAGTTTACACCACAAATATCTCTCCATTACAATGAGCACAACAGTTGACAGTGACTTTATCTAGTCGAGTATTGGGGTGGAAGCGTTGAGCCTGGGCCGCTCTACTGGATGATAACGTGCTGCACTCGTGACATTTGATACCTACGCTGCTTGATAGTCGTCCTAATACCTGTGGGAAAAAGAAAAATGGAAATAATCACATTATTCTTCCAAATCATGGCAAGTACAGGTTGAATTATTATGTTCTCTCCAGTAACCAACTTTACTCCTAAACTCGATTAATGAAATTAACAAACACATGTGGCAGTCCGGGGATTCGAACCCAGGATGCTCACACCGAAAATCAACACACTTATGCATTGCACCACGATGACAGTTAAAGAATGCTGCACAAGCTTACGATTTATTATGCAATTTCGAATCCTTCATTTTTTTTTCTTTCTATGTGATTGAGGGAGGCAAAAGGCATAACTGCCTATAGCGAGTGCCTCCCCCATAGTTGAAAGAGTGACAGGGACAAAATCAAGGGACGTTCGAGCCAAAATGCCTGGACACACGGAGTTTGAAGCAATTTAAGTCATAGGAAGCGGGAAAAACTGATTCTGGGAGAGAGTTCCAGAGCTCAGCTGTTGAGTAGAAGAAAGTTTGAGAGTAACGTTTCACTCTTGGGTTGGAGAGTTGCACAGAGTAGGGGTGGGATTGAGTTGCAAGACGGGTACCACGTGCCCTACGTAAAGGAGGTGGTATGCACTGGGATAGCTCTGAGGAACACTGATTATTATAGTAGCGATAGAATAGCGAGAGAGATGCAACATTGCGGCGGAGAGAGAGAGATTGCAGAGAGTTGGTAAGTGGACGGGAGTTAATGATACGAAAGGCCTTCCTTTCAACCTTGTCTAGGAGAGCGGTGTGAGAGGAACATCCCCACACATGTGAACAATACTCAATACATACCAATCTTAGCATGTACAAACATTCCAACTGCGCTATCGGAGGCTATGCATATATGTGAATGGAAATAGTAATTAATGGGGCACTTAACCCTAAGGAAGGCCTCTCGATAAACTACACCTGAACCAGAATTAATTATTATGTTCTCTCCAGTAACCAACTTTACTCTTAAACTCGATTAATGAAATTAACAAACACATGTGGCAGTCCGGGGATTCGAACCCGGGATGCTCACACCAAAAATCAACACACTTATGCATTGCACCACGAAGACAGTTAAAGAATGCTGCACAAGCCTACGATTTATTATGCAGTTTCGAATCCTGCATAGTACAAAATAAAATAGAGAATAGTGAAATGGATGTGTGTAGACAATGATAAAGAAAAAAATCCAAGTGAAGAGGGCTTAAATTACATCAAGTAAATGGGTCTTAGCAGCATTAGTAAAGAGTGGATTTTGTTATAGAGAGGATAGTCGAGTATTGGGACGGAACATTTTTGCCTGCGCCGCCCTGCTGGACAATAATGTGTGTAGGCTACTCGCAACACTTGAAACTCACATTGCTTGACAGTCGACCTAAAACCTTCAGCTTCGAAGAGAAACATGGATATAATGGATATACCTATATATATAAATAGAGGTGGAAGATCTATGCAGGTTGGAATATAATTAATGGTGAAAATGGTTGTGTATAGTCAATACAAGAAATAAAATTACCAGTAAAGAGGAAAATCTGCGAGGTAAATGAGTCTTAGTATCATTAGTGAAGAGATGCGTATGAGTGGATTTGTTAGGAGGAGGATAGATGGGGATACCAGGGTTTGAAACACCATGCCTAGACTGCACTACTGAAAGATAACATGATCCACTTGTGACACTTAACACCCACACTGTTCAATAGGCGGCCTAATACCTGTGGGGATAGAAATGTAGATACTATACTGTACATTAAATCATTGGGTTTTCCAAAAGGATCTAAGGACAATGGAGCCGAGTTGATGTAATAAATGACGACACAAGGAATGCCACCATAAGGTAAACAAGGCTAACACATGCAAGAAAATCCTTTAAAGTAAATAATGAAAAGTAAGATCAAATAAAATTCAGTTAAGAAGAGCATGACTAGATGGCTGACTGACTGGCTGAATTACTGACTAACTGAATTACAAACTACCTACCTAACCAATTTGATTTCCAAATAACCAACAAGCTCACCTGGCGGGCAATTTTGCAACCTGGTGTGTGTATCTCCAGTCCCTCTGTTTGTAGACCATCCCCGACTGCCCGACCCAAGTCCCCCAAGAGCCGGTCCCGTACAGTCTCGGCCAAACCAGCACCATCCACTGCTAAGGTTACCAGATCAGCTGAGGCTAGGGGGGGAGGGGGACGCGAGGCAGAGGCCAGGGGGTCGAAGGCGTCTCTCAGTTGTTTGTTCATTCTGTAGTTAATGAAATAAATCTGATTTCAATTTTCTCGCGACTAGAACTTATCGGAAGAATAAGCGAATATATTTTTTTACCTGCTTGTTTCTCCTATGTTTATATGATAAAGACTATAATAAATACCCGGTACATATTCTATAATTCAGTCGGTCCCGCCCAGTTTTCATTTACCGACTCCGTCTACTGCTAAAGTCCCTAGGTCGACTGAAGCAAGAGGGGGTAGGGGGACAAGAACCAGAGGTTAGGGGGTCGAATGTGTCTCTTAATTGTTTGTTGATCCTGTAGTTAAAATAATAAATGATGTATCTTTCATTCTGTATTCTTAATTTAGCATAACATTAGTACCACTACTGTTCAGTGCACCACAATTATTCTAAAAGAGAGTCATACTGAAACTTTGCATTAACCTGTTATGGAAGTCAAATAGCCTACAGATATTATTATGTTTTTTCCACCAACCAACTTCACCTCTAATACATGTGGCACTACAAGGACTTGAACCTAGGATACTCACATCGAAATTCCGCGCACTTATGCATTACGCTATCAAGAATTGTATAAAAGTTCATGCCATAGAGACTGTACCGGTAGGCCTATGTTATCCATTTTTTTTTTTTTTTTTTTTTACATTAGTTTAACCAGACCACTGAGTCACAATAAGAGACTCATAGGGCTGGCCTTAGCTAACGCTAAGGTATGTTTTACTCAATACAAACTTATTTCTACATAATGAAGAGGTAATAAACATAGAATATATAAACTTATTTCTACATAATAAAGAGGTAATAAACATGGAATATATAAACTTATTTCTACATACTAGGTAATAAACAGAATATATAAACTTATTTCTACATAATAGAGGTAATAAACATGGAATATATAAACTTATTTCTACATAATAAAGAGGTAATAAACATAGAATATATAAACTTATTTCTACATAATAAAGAGGTAATAAACAGAATATATAAACTTATTTCTACATAATAAAGAGCTAATAAACAGAATATATAAACTTATTTCTACATAATAAAGGGGTAATAAACATAGAATATATACTTATTTCTACATAATAAAGAGGTAATAAACATAGAATATATAAACTTATTTCTACATAATAAAAGGGTAATAAACATAGAATATATAAACTTATTTCTACATAATAAAGAGGTAATAAACATAGAATATATACACTTATTTCTACATAATACATAATGAGGTAATAAACATGGAACAAGTATATATAGTTTACCTGTACATGGTGAGGACGTGTTGTCGGGCCAACTGGTGTTCCTCCAGCAGTAGTCTGAGAGCCTCCCCTGATTCCTCCAGGTGTTGAGTCAAGCCAACACGCACACCAACCAGTTCATCCACAAGCATGCTGGTGGTCAATGTAGAAGTGGTATTAGTTTAGAGAGGGTTGGGGTAAAACGTAAATGGCGTGATTGCGGATATTTTTTTTTAGCTTGGGCTTCTCCTTTTCTTATCTTAGTTTCTCTCTCTTTTTTATTATTTGTTTTTCAATTAACTTCCTACTCCAGGAGAAGCTGTAATGAACTATAAAGGCCAGTTGCAAGCAGGGTACTACTATCAATACAATTAAGAACAGAAATATAGGCCAAATGAAAAAAATATAATTTTAGGTGGCCAAATAATGAAAACAGGATTTTTATTCAGCCAAAGATTGCAAGCATTGGTTTCCATAGACTATGGTATATTTCTTAATTTGCCTATTTGGAACTGATGTTACTGAACCTAACTGTACATTGTATGTATGTATATACTCAGGCACATTCCCCATAGCTGGGGATGGCCGAATTGAGACAGAGCCCAAACAGGGACAACACAACACAACATAAATAACAAAACATAAATTCACACACATCTAGGTCACCCAGGAGAAGACCCAGAGACCAAGAATTACTAAGGGCCTACAGCACTTCCCCGGCCCCAGACCTCCCGGAGAGGTTCCGGTCTCAGCAGGCAGACACGCAGCAGAACACACCACAATGCCCGCCCACCTCACATCCAGGCATGACCCTTCATATACACCGGCTCCCCGGGCCAGGCGCCTGACGGACTATTATCTAGTCCAACTGGCGCCTGGCCCCCTCTCCCAACGACTGCGTTATCACTCATCTATTCCCAAGCATTCTTCATTCATTCCTATTTATTACCACTTCTCTTGCCTGTCCTAGTCATCTCTCTATCTTCCAATGCTTGTAATACACAATCTCTCCATCTCAATGGAGGTCTTCCTACCCCTCTACCTCCCCTTGTACAGTATCTGATTCATATACTTTCTTTGCAAGTCTTTCATCTCCCATTCGCTCAACATGTCCATACCAGCACAGCACCCTTCTGTCCAAGCTGGCTGACAAGAGTTCCTGCTGTCCCACTCTCCTACATACCTCTTCATTCCTTCATCTATCTCTATGAATCACTCTACATATACTCCTCAAGAAATTCATCTCCATCACATCCAGCTCTCTTGATACATTGCACTTTTAGCTTTCATTCCGAGATTTCTTACCTTCCACATACAGTACTTCCCATTGCTCCGAAAACTTTCCTTCCTTCACATACTCTGTATTACCTCCACTTCTATACCTGTGTCCTTGCTCATCACTCTTCCCAGATATTTAAAACACTCCACTTGTTCTGTACATTACTGGGAAATAATGTTATTCTGTACAATTGTGGACAGGATTTTCTGGACAATTTTAAGAGACATAATCATGATACACTGGCGAACTCTTTTGATTTTTGATTTTTTTTTGAATGATTAGTTTAACCAGACCACTGAGTCACTGCAAGAGACTCTCATAGGGCTGGTAACTCTTTTGATAAACTACTTGAGCCACAAAGCTCAAGTCGCTGGAATTCATTATTTATCTCTCACCGTTTTGTTTTTACCATTAGGTGTTCAAGTATTCATGACCACAACTTTACACTCGGATGCCATAGTCTCTAGCCTAATCATAACAACTTGTGGACCTCACCTATTCCTATTTATGGAAGTATATCTATGGAAATAAATTTATGAATATAACTTTCTATATACCAACTACAAAACCATATATACTTTATATGAATGGTAAGGTGGGTGATAGGAAAGTTGAGGGAGTGGTGGGAGGGTGGGGGGTACCATCAGAGGTGAATGGGAATGGTAGTGCACTTGTGGACGTATGTGTGGGGAGGAGGCTGTGGATAGCCAACACCTTCTTCCGACACAGAATGATCCACAGGTACACGTGGAAACGGATGTTGACGATGAAGGATAAGACAGTGGTGGAACGAAAGTCATTGATTATGTATGTGTGGATGAACGAATGAAGAAATCTGTGATGGATGCTAGGGTGTATAGGGGTATTGGAGGGGGTCTGTCTGATCATTATGTAGTGGTAGCTAAGGTTAGGATACAAAAGAAGTGGGTGAGGAGAGCGGGAGGGAGGCGAGAGGAGGGTGGAATGGTGAGGAGGGTGGAGAGGTTGCAGGAGGAGGAAATCAGGGAGGAGTACAGGAGAGCAGTGGAAAGACGACTAGGTGGGTTCGACCTGGAAGTTATGGAGGAAGTGGAGGAGATGAGCAAGGTGTTTAAGGATGAGATCTGTGCAGCATGTGAGGAGGTGTGTGGAGTGAGGAGAAGAGGGAGGGGAGTGAAAGGTACAGCATGGTGGACAGAAGAGGTACGAATAGCTGTGGAAGAAAAGAAGAAAGCATATAGAGAGTGGTTGGGTAGCAGAGGGAATGAAGATTCCGAGAGACAGAAACGAGCGAGGTACGTGGAGAGTAAGAGGGTGGTGAAGAGAGTAGTGAAGGAAAGTAAGAGAAGAGTAGATGAGGAATTTGGAAGGAATCTGAGTGTAAAATGGAGGGAGAGTAAGAAACTGTTCTGGAAAGAAGTCAAGAAAGTTAGGGAAGGTAGCAAGGGACACAGTAAGGGTGTGAAAGATAAGAATGGGAGAATGCTAGCCGAGAAGCAAGAGAGAGTCGAAAGATGGAGGGAGTACTTCAGTGAGTTGCTAAATGAAAGGAATGAAGAGCCAGCAAACATAGCTGGATATGGTATGGGAGGGAGAAGAAGAGAAGTAGTGGAGGAGGAGGTGGGGATCAGGAGGTCAGAAGTGTGGGAAGCCATGAAAAGAGTGAAGTTGGGGAAAGCACCAGGAACAGATGGAGTGTGTGGGGAAATGTTGAGGTATGGTGGTGAGATAGTGATAGAATGGGTATGGAAAATGTGCAAACTAGCATGGGAGAAGGGGAGTGCACCCGATGACTGGAAGACTGGCATAATAGTCCCCCTATATAAGGGCAAAGGGGAAAGAGGAGTGTGTGGTAACCACCGAGGAATATGTCTTCTAAGCGTAGTAGGGAAGGTATACAGTAGGGTAGTGATTGAGAGAGTGAGAGTGAGAACGGAGAAATGGATAGGCGACGAGCAGGGAGGTTTTAGGAAGGGAAGAGGATGTGTAGATCAGATTTTTACCCTGAATTGTGTTGTGGAGAAGTATCTGGAGAAGAAACAAAAGGTGTATGTTGCCTTTATGGACTTGGAGAAGGCCTATGACAGAGTGGATAGAGAAGGTTTGTGGAAAGTACTTAGAATATACGGAGTATAGAGGGCAAGTTGCTGAAAGCAGTGAAGAGCATGTATGAGGGTGCAAAGGCGGCAGTACGTGTGGAGAGTGAGCAGAGCGAGTTCTTTGACCTGAATGTTGGTTTGAAACAGGGGTGTGTGATGTCCCCGTGGTTGTTTACTGTATATATGGATGGAGTTATGAAAGAAATACTATCAAGAGCAGTGGATGTTGGTGTATCGCTGAAAAGGGAGGGAATTGAGTGGAAGCTACCTATACTGCTGTTTGCGGATGATACAGTTCTGATGAGTGATAATGAATGGGAGTTGCAGGGTCTGGTAAATGAGTTTGGAACAGTGTGCGAAAAACGGAATTTGAAGGTAAATACGGGGAAGAGCAAGGTTATGGTCTTCGAAAGGGGTGAAGTCACAGAGTGTGAGGTGAAGCTGAACGGTCAGGCTATGGAGATCGTCAACTCTTTTAAGTATCTGGGCAGTGTGTTGAGTAAAGATGGGACTATGGATGAAGAGGTGCGGGAGAGGGTACAACAGGGGAAGAGGGTTGTAGGAACGCTAAAAGCAGTAACAAGAAATAGGGTGGTCAGTATGGAAGTGAAGAAGTCCTTGCATGACAGTGTGGTAATCCCGACACTGACTTACGGAAGCGAAGCATGGACGTTGGTTGAGAGACTCAGACCAAGAGTGAGAGCAGTGGAAATGAATTACTTAAGGAGTGCGTGCGGAGTTACATGGAGGGATAGACAGACTAATGAGGAAGTAAGAAGGAGGTGTGGTGTGGAGGTAGATGTGCTGGAAAGTGTGAAAAGGAACAACTTGAGATGGTTCGGCCATATGGAACGTATGGAAAGCGAGAGAATGACTAAGAGGGTGTATGAGAGCGACAGAGGGGGAGAGGTAGACCGAATATGAGGTGGAAGGATGGAGTGAGGAAGTACATGAACGAAGGTGGTGCTGGTTGGGGGGAGGGGCGTCGACTGACTGGGGACAGAGGTGCATGGGGGCGGTTCGTTCGTGGCCACCCCTTCGGGGATCACGGCGTCAGGCAATAGATAGATAGATAGAAAACCATATATACTACTTATTGAAAAGCAAGTTCTATCCAAAACTCAATCCAGATAGTTATAATTGCATAAAGAATAACATACGGGGCCCACAAATTCTTATGAGTGGGCTGGAGACTATGGCATCCGAGTGTCCATCATACTGAAAAGGTTAACCCCTTCTGTACCGGCAACTTATTTTTTATTTTATTTCCGCTACATTTAGACGATTTTATGAAGCTTAGGAAAGTATATGGTAGCTAAAGTGATGAATTGAGATAGTCTGTAGCATTTGAATGGGTAGACGTCCTTCCTAAGCTGAACAAAATCCTCTAACAATCGCCAGAATATAATTAAAAGTACATCACCGGTATGGAAGGGGTTACTAGCTGCCCACCTGCTACCGAGGAACTTTGACCTCCACACGTCACACTGGATCCCAATACGCTCCTTCTCCTCATAGTCCCGATCCACACGTTCAGAGTATTTCAGGATCATGGTGGCCATCCGAGCCTTGTCTTCCGTGAGGCACTGTACTCTGCCCTGTACGTCTTCACCAACAGATGCCACAAGTAACTTTTTTAGCTCCATGTTGACCTAGAGAAAGGTATGTCATTAGCTATATAGTACATACACATAGAAAGTAGGTAGAGGTCAAGGGAAAGTAAATATGGCATGATGTACCGGTAGTACACAAAGACCTCAGTACAGTACAGTACTGTATTAACCTAACAAGTGCGCATGGGGGTAATTGGAAAAGTCCCCCTGTGCTGACGTATTTGAGGTGTTTCCGTCACTAAAATATTCATTGTACCATTAATAGCATTAATACTTATCCATATGCGCCTATTATGGGTTGATTATAAAGGTATTAACCTGAAACAACAATAAAACGAGTGAAAACAGCGTTTGGATGGTCAAAATCGGAGATATAGCCCGCGAGTTGTATAATGTATGGGTGAGGCAAGTTGCTTTCCCGCCAATTTCCCCCAAGGCCACTGAGACACAGTCGATCGATACTCTCTCTCTCTCTCTTGCATTCTCTTGCTATCAGTGATGACCACACCCTGTAACCGGATTTCTAATGTTAGCACGAAAATATACCTCAGAATAAGGGAATAACAGGGAAAATAGGTGATAACTGAAGGAGAGGAGGAAAGTGGGGAAGGAGGGGAGGTAGAGGACTGATATTTTGCATGGCCCAGGGGCCAAAAAAAAAAAAAAAAAAAAAATTTGTTTTTGTTTTTTTGTTTTTTCGATGTCAAAAGTTGATTTTTTTTTTCTCTGACTCTTAACCCTAGTCTAGCGGGTCCTCTGTGGCCGTTTTGGGCCTTTTCAGGCCATTCTGACTGCTATATCAACCATCAGTATGAAAGGAACTGTATTGCGCCAAAAACTAGGTGGAAATCGCTACACAATGACGCCACATACAGCTACGTAGCACTCGTGGAGCACTGACAGTGTTACCTCGAAGATGGAAGTTTAGCTGATTTTGCTACCTTGCTCACTTTTAGCGAACTATTGGTTACACTGTCATCCTCCCGTGCGGTGGGGGAACTGGAGTTAGTGTGGGCCGGGAGGCCACAGATGTCGGACGTATGGATCATTACTATCCCACCCATTTTCACTCGATTAACACCCTTTTTTCACCCGTTTTTTCAACTCGACTTATGTGGTGAGCCGCTTTTTAAGGGTTAAGAGTCTCCCCGCAGTCCGCCGGGGGAACTCTTAAGAGTCTCCCCGCAGTTCCCGGGTTAAGAAGAGACTGACTAAAGTATACTGTATATAATTACAAAATTGTCATTTATCTAAAAAAAATAAAAAAATAAAAAATAATGCGGTATATAATACAGTAATGAATAATGACTTAAAGAAATAGGATAGAGATATGACAAAAATAACCATACAATGGTATTACAGTAGAAACAAAATTATATTATAAATTAAGAAATGTACAGTACTGTACTGTAGATTGAATCCCTTAGCATTATAGCTAAGGCCAGCCATGCATTAGTCTAATGCAGTGACTCAGTGGTCTGGTTAAACTTAAAACTAATAATTCAAAATAAAATACAAAGTAGATTGAATCATATCGTTGACATGCTCAGCTCGTAAACCATTATGTTACAGAACAAGATATACTCTTTATAATAGATAGTGGAGGGAAAGGTACAGTAATACCTTTCTGTGTATCAAAATATAAGTACTGTACAGTATTTCAAATAAATTGAGAAAGACGATTATTATTTTAAAGAAAAACAGGTCTATTACACTGTTGACCCCTAGCTTGTGCATAATTATAATGTAAAACTTGCAAAATAAACAAACCAAAACTGGGACGACACAAGATAAACGCAAAGGAACTAATCAAAATCGCTATGTGGAAATAACGCTTAATAAAATCAAATTTGAAATAAAAGAACACAATCCACCACATTTGGAATGCAAGTTCATGATGGACATATATTAACACACAATACAGTAATACAATAAACAATATCATGAGGATTCATGACAGACACATAAGTAAATGGCACAAAATTAAAATATCAAGGTACTGTAGACACATAAAAGACATATTAACATAATAACATACGAAATGCATTGAATTATCAGTTGAAAATTTCCCTCTACAATCTCCAATTATATCCAACTATCTAACCGGGAAAATAAATAATTATAATGTAAAACTTGCAAAATAAACAAACCAAAACTTATAGGGTAAGACGGGGTAATTTCGCCAAAAATCACGTATTTTGACAAATAGAAACTGCCACAAATGGAAATTTTAAATTTGTTATCTATACATTCAGCCTTTCTGCTATAGATGCCCAAAAAACGAAAAAAATATATAATGTTTTGGTCATGCTGCCGATTTAAAAAAAAAAAAGTCACTCTCGCGGCGAAATTACCCCGCCCGGCGGGGTAATTTCGCCGCGACCTATTTTAGGCATCATCTAGCTAGTAAACTAGATAACATTATATGATTAATGGCCAGACAAAACACTAGCACGCAGGTAAAAGAAATGAAAACATTCACAAACCCAAACTGACACTAAACATGCCAATAGAAAAACGTCGCACGCACACACACACAACTGAACTGGGCAGAGATGCAGGTGTGTCACACGTGTAGGCCTATGCGCCTTTGTGTATATTGCGGGTGTGGATGTGTCTAGTGCGGGTGTGGAGTTGTGGACATGTAGTGCGGGTGTGGGCGTGTCTAGTGCGGTTGTGGACGTATTTATTAGGCCTACGGGTGTAGAAGTATTTAGTGCGGGTGTGGACGTGTCTCGTGTGGGTGCGGCGTGTAGGTTGCTAGTACAAAGTACCAGGCAGAAGCTGACGGCTACTGCCAACACTGTGTCACACGCAAACATACAAACAAACATACACACATATAAACCACCCACACACACCTGACCATACCGTCAGACGCGCCGCTAACCCCGGCTCCAGGCCCAGCGAAACTACAACAAAACCTAAGCCAAACTAGATCTACAACCTAAGCCAAACTATCTATACAACCTAAACCAAACTTGCTCTACAACCTAAACCAAAACTGCTCTACAACCTAAGCCAAACTGCAGCCGAATCCATGCAATAGTTTTGGAGATATCGGCGTTTGAATGCAAATTATTAGCTCCGCGGCGAAATTACCCCGTCTTACCCTACGAACACAGTCAAAAGACAAAACAACTAATCAAAATTGCTATGTGGAAACAACGCTTAAGTAAAAATAATAATTTCTAAATATAAGAACATAATACACCACATAGGGTGTACATTACTATAAATAAATAAATAAATTAGACTGCTAAAATAAAGACATTAAATTTGTCTTTCATATTCTGCAATGATACCCCACTATCTAACCAACTGTAGAATAAAACAAAAATATATCTATCTATCTATATACTCGG
The DNA here is from genome assembly GCA_032716605.1 of Paralithodes platypus. NCBI lineage: Eukaryota > Metazoa > Arthropoda > Malacostraca > Decapoda > Lithodidae > Paralithodes > Paralithodes platypus. Next base: position 38,939,533 of record CM064488.1, on the reverse strand, counting down.
GCACACACCCCATTTTTTTTTTGGCCGACTCGAGATATACAAAACTATACTTGTATAAGAAATCAAGCCAACATTTGTCTTCCATACCTTTGACTGTACACTCAGTTGACTCGCCAGGTTTGTCTTCTCTTTCTTCATCTGTGCCATCTGAGTCTCCATGCTCTTCACTTCCTTCTTCAACTTGGCTGAGTTCTCTTCCCACTCCGTTCGCTCATTCTCAAAGTCCTTCACCAGAATGCTCAGCTGGAAATATATGCAATTTTAGGACACAGAATTTGAATATAGAAGTTGCAAGGGATCATCATCATCATCAATCATCTCCAACGCCTTGCTTCCTCCAGGGAAGTCCCCACTGAAGGATGGCCATAGCAAAAAAAAAAAAAAAAAAAAAAAAAAAAAAAAAAAAAAACGCCTCCAGGCTGCTTTGTACAGGCACGCTACCTTTGCCCGCATCACAATGCCCAAGATCAAGGGATCGTGCACTGTAAAAAGCCTCCATCAGGTAGAAAACTAAGGCTTAATCAAGCACACATGGAAATAGCTGTGAAACGCAAATGATAATAACGTTGAACAAAGATACAGAGCAATATAAAAAATACAAATTGGACCAGTATACATAATATTAGCAAGATAAGAGAATGATGTAGTCTGCTACAAAATTATGGCCCACCTATTTGTCAATAATTCCAGCTGACTAGCTCTTGCTATAGTGTCCAATGTCTCGTCTTGTAGAAATTATTTATTCTTAAGAAAGGTTTGAATAATAACGGTCACATAAATCAATCGGCTAGAACTATTGCCATATAAGTGGGCCGTAATTTTCTCAAAGCTGCTGACACCGAGCATAGCCTAATAAGGGCTCATGCTCTAAGCTACTATAAAAATACAGTACAGTACAGTACTTTTATAATTTTAGGGCAAAGAAATTGAATAGGGGATCAGCAAGGGATTATCATCATCAGCTTGTCATAGCAACTATACATGTAGTAAATTACAAAGTACCTGGTAAATGCCATACCTTTTCAGCATTCCTTTGGTCATCATCTTTTCCTTCACTCTGCTTCGTCTCACTGTCTTCACATTTTATATCTTGCTTGTTTCCCTTCCTTTTCCCTGCTTTTTTAGACTTTCTCCCCTGAATAGGCTTGACGCAACACTTGTACGGCTCGTAAGGCACAAACCTAGGATCTTTCCTCTTCGTTCCTGCTGACAGTTTGGTTCTGCGGGCCGAGTATATTCTCTTGGGGTGGAGCAGGATGATGTTTTTTGCCAGCATGTCTTTCGGCGGTATATTGAGGAGGGTGGTATCAGGGGTGGAGGTAACAGACACTTTGGAGAGTCTGTGAGCGATGTCCACCACCTCGGGAAGAATGCTAGACAAGCCCCCTCGCTCCTGACACTTCGCTCGTCCTCCAACATACGAAGTCCCCTTAACATCAACTTTTTTGGCCACCACATTTGCCGTACTATTTGTTGACGATTCCACTGCAATTTCTCTACTGACGTTGGTTTTAGTTTGTTCCGGGGTGAGTTTCTGGTGTACACCTTCCCTGGCGTGTGCCGAGGGTGGAGGGGGGACTTGTTCTTGACCATCTCCCTGTGACCTCTGACCTGCGGCAACCCGGTGTAGAGTTACGCCTGGAAAGAAGAAGAATGCAGAAATAATATTGTACACTCACAAGCCATTGAGTAAAAACTCCAACCATTATCATTTTTAAAAACCTTGAAACCAAACTTTGTTCAAGTAGCACTTTATTACCACAATGTAAAGAGTGCCCAGGTGAATTTAATGTACGTGGAAGTCTTTATCAATATCAATATTTTGGGAAATTCAGCTAGCCTATAGACTAAATAATAATACAGTACAGGTAATACAGTAACAATAATCATAATGTTACTTATTTCATAGAGCGCCAATTCTTCCAAAGCATTCACTAGTGCTCGAAAAAACTCATACTGTATAATAGTAAATACTATAAACAAATTAATCTCTGTAGTCATCTGTCATGACTCCCCTCTCAAGATCATAGTTTCTCTCAAAAAGGAAAGTCTTAAGTTGCCTCTTAAAGCACTCAACAGACCTCAGCTGCCTCATGGACAGTGGCAACCTGTTGTACAACCTCAGAGCTGCATAAGAGAATGACCTTTCGGAGAATTGCTGGATGGCTCCCGGCTCATCAAGCCGCAAAAAATCAACATAATGACGCACTACTACACCAGGGCATGCCGGTGGACGATTTACCAGTTCAGCAAGATACCTAGGCTCACCAATACCAATATCTATATATACACAGTATTTACTAATTAAAATGTGAAACTTCCAAAACAGGAATGCACAATATAAGGACAAAATAACTGATCACAATCACTATGTGGAAATAACGCCTTGAAAATATTAAATACCCTATTACAAACTGGTGCGTTAAGGGAGCCTACCTCGCTTTTCGTCTCTTTCTCTCCCTCTCTCTTTGGCTTGCATCCATTCGGCCCCATTCAGCCTACTGTTTTAAGACGTTTACCCCTATCCAGGTGTCAATATTTTCCTGGCGAGCGGTAGCGAGCCAGCATATGTATATTTTTGTTTTGACACAAGCTAAATTTGTAAATTTTTCGATAGAAAAATTTCTCCGGCAAAGCCGGATTTCTCCATACAATGCTGGCGAGTGATAAAGAAATCGACACCTGGATGGGGATAAACGTCTTAAAACAGTTGGCTGAATGGGGCCGAATGGATACAAGCCAGGGAAAGAGAGAAAAGGAGAGAATGATAAAAAAAAGTCGGTGAGACCCCCCTTAAATTTATCATATAGGGCCTCTACCAAAATATCTTTCCCCTAAATAGATTTCCGGTATAATACATTGATTTACGGCAGTTTAGTTTTAACAATGACTGGACAGAACCATTTTAATCTGAAGGGTCATGGGGAGAGGTGAGGTATGTTGGTGTTACAAGAACTGTCTTTATGGGCTAGAAGGGATGTTGTAGATTATTGTTTTTTTAGGTTCTTAACTTATTTTTAAACAAAGCTAACCACAAAAAAATAAAAAAATAAAATAAATAAATACTATACCATTAGGCCTACTATACTAACCTGTTACTTTATACTTGATTGCATCAGCAGGCTTCATGTTAAACGGTAGAAATATCTGTTCCGCACCGTATCTGAAAATCAGAATATTGTGTTAATTGACAATATAAACCAGGGGCACAGTGTGTCCATGTGTTGAGTTTTTCTCACACAGCATTTCTTGCCAAAGTAGAAAAGAAAGCCTTTCGTCTCATTAACTCACGTCCACTCACCGACTCTCTGCAATCTCTCTATCTTTGCCGCAATGTTGCATATCTCTCGCTAATCTACTGCTACAATAATCAGTGTTCCTCAGAGCTCTCTCAGTGTATAACACTTCCTCTATGTAGAGTAAGTAGCACCCATCTTGCAACACAATCCCACCCCTACTCTGTGCAACTCTCCAACCAAGAATGAAACGATATTCCCAATTATTCTTCAATTCAACAGCTGAGCTCTGGAACTCTCTCCCTGAATCCATCTTTCCCTCATCCTATGACTTAAATTGCTTCAAACTCTGTGTTTCCAGTAATTTTGGCTCAAATATTCCTTGATTCTGGCCCTGTCACTCTTACAACTCTGGGGGACGCACTTGTCACTGGCAGTTTTGCCATTAGTCTCCCTCAGCCACATAGAAAAAAAGAAAAAAAGTTATACATGTCGATAACATATTATCAATTACTGGTAGATACTTATTATACCCTGTTCCAAGTAGGTAGGCCAGAAATTGTGAACTCTAACCTCTGTAAATCTCCTTACCCATTCCTTGGCTAACCCTTCCCAAATGGTAGAATATCAGCTTGATTACTCTAATAGTTTGTGAGTTATAGAGGTTAATGTTCAAGAGCTTTGGAATACTTATTAGAAACAGGGTATAGTAGTACAGTACTGGGCAAGACCGCTACCAGTACTTCGCTAGTAGCGGAACCAATCTTTTCACACTCCCCTTCAATATTATATGTGGTTTACTACGGTACCGTACTTTCATTGTGTCCCTAATAATGAATACCTTCACTTACCACAACAATATTGACCTCGATAGATGGGGAGGGCAGGAAGTACGGTATAGGCTATCAGGGAAAGAGTGGGGTTGAAAGACAGGGATCAACAACAGCTGATCAGATCAAAACATAGCTCACTTGTGATTGGCTGAGCAAACCCGCTTGTGATTGGCCAGCTGGAAGTGATGACATCACCGTGGATGACGTCACCACCCAACCAACTCAATCGTGTAATATATTAACGCTCCCAGATCCAGTTAGCCTACTCCTGGGGTAAATTTTTACCGTGTGACAGCCAAGAGTTTTAACACATGCCTTATATTTTTGTTTTAATTCTTTTTCTTTGATATACGATGTTTTTCTACAGCAAGGACTGCAGGAAATGAGTATTTACCCATTAAATAACAATTAATAGGCTACACACGGCCCCCACTTGTAAGAAGGCTAAGAAGATCAGGGAAAATATAGGGTTAAAGAGGATAAATAAGCTCTAATTGGCAATAACCGTTTGCCGAGGGATACAGAATTAGTTGAGGGGGGGCAAGCCATATACAGTATTATTATTTAGGTTTATATATTAGTTATACTGTATCATGTACTTCATCGTTATATATGTCCACACCGTCGGTAATTCATTAAGCTAGCCTATAATAAAATCCCTAGATCTCGCACCTCTCACCAGATCATTTTTTTGGTGCGGGTCCCACACCCCTCCTCCTGCTTTGATTTATACCAAAAGCTAGTCAGGCCCCCTACTAGCAACATAGATGCTGATTTCAATTAGTCATGGGGGGTGAGGGGTGCAGAGCCCCCCTCAACTTACCCAGGGGGGTATTGTGTCCTAAGATTGATGAATAATGGATTTTTTGTAATTTCAAATTGGGTTCATAAAAAAAAACTAAAAACTCGCAAAACAAGGAACAAATATAATAACAAAATACTTGTAAAAATCGTCCCCGCTATAAAACTGGATTTTCACCCTAACCTAACTTCCTAAGTGTACGCTATCTTAATTAACATTATAAGGGAAGGAGGGGTATACGGTAATCTTGTGATGCGGGGAGATTTGTACTTATATCTCAATAATTTGGTAATGTTACCATATATTTTTACATTTTACATTCATAGCCTAAATAGTCCACTGATATACTAGATTAGGTTTTGGTTAGCCTAGATTAGGTTAAAGATTGTTCAATGTTTCTTAGTAAATAGCCTAGGCATTTGAAAAACAGTTCTCCTGCTACACAGTAACACAGGATCTTACCGAAGGATGTAGTTGTAGTATTCGTGTGTAGGCTAGCCTATAGCGCCCAGTTTTGTTTATATTACATTGTAAGTTGTACGCTCGCGGTTACATACCTGTCTATTTTGACAGATTTTGTTTTCTGTTATGAGTGTTATCTGCCCCCCAGGCCCCCCACTGCTGGCTAGGGATTAGGGTGACTTCGGCCCAGTGATCTCGGACCACTATCCTTGGTGACCTCGGCCCATTTTGGTAACTTCGGACCAATACATTTTTGGTCTGAAGTCACCGATCTTAAACTACCGCTTTCTTGCGAGATTCGGCAATAGGCAAGCAAATGGGAACTTATTATAGCTGTATTATTCCTCCTCCACACCAATTCCTTCTCTATTTATAATTTATAAAGGATGTCGGGATTTATTGATAAAATTCTAGTGCACTTATACGCTCGGTGCATGCAGCGCATACTATCGCGTGTGTGTGTTTGTGTGTATGTATAGTCTTCCATAGACAAATCGTATATATCTCTTGGGTGTATTTTGGAATTGTTCACTATGGATTTGTGTAGGCTATATATAGTCTTTTCAGCCCAGTTCACATTTCTCACAGATCCACTAATATTAAAAGAGCTTTCGACCTCGTACGGTTAGCCTACCTTATAATGTAATTTATTAAAACTTAAATGCTGCTTTTAAATGATAATACCGGTACTCATTCTCTCGTTGCATTTCTTTAACTAACTAAATAATATGTTGCAGGTTTGAATACAGCCTAATCCAGTTATAATCTATGATTTGTCCTGGCAGGTTGGTTGTAGCGATGTGACACTTTGAATGGATACGGTAGCCTATATTGTGAAATGGTGACATAGATACAGTGACTTTAGATAGCCTATTACAAATAGCGAGTTTAGGACTGACATTCACGCATTTATACAACCCCACTGAGAGACACACAGCTGGTTATGGGCTCCACCAGCTTATGGATTCGTTGCTGCCTTGAAGTACAAGATTTTATACGGTTATAATCCAATATCCCCTGATAAGCCAAGTCTATCTTGGGATAATGGAAATGCAGCATTTAAGTTTTAATAATTACATTATAAGGTACACCGTACTGAAGTAAGACTATATATTATAGGCTAGCCTACACCAATCCATAATGAACAGTTCCAAAATACACCAAGAGATATATACGATTTGTCTATGGAAGACTATACATACACACAAACACACACACGCGATAGTATGCGCTGCATGCACTGAGCGTATAGCCTAAGTGCACTAGAACTTTATCAATAAATCCCGACATCCTTTATAAATCATAAATAGAGAAGGAATTGGTGTGGAGGAGGAATAATACAGCTATAATAAGTTCCCATTTGTTTGCCTATTGCCGAATCTCGCAAGAAAGCGGTAGTTTAAGATCGGTGACTTCGGACCAAAAATGTGTTGGTCCGAAGTCACCAAAATGGGCCGAGGTCACCGAGGATAGTGGTCCGAGATCACTGGGCCGAAGTCACTGGCACCCGCTGGCTAGCCTTAGCCTTGGCCTATATAATATATATGATGATGATAATAAGTCATGGGGGAGGGAGGGTGACGGAGGCAAAGGCCCCCCTCAAGTCCTCGACTATCCCACTGTCCCACAGCAGTCAAAATAGACAGGAATCAGGGAACGTGATCACGAGCGGCGCCAAGCTGCAAGCATAGGCCTACAAGTAGGCTAATATAAACAAAGCGGGTGAACCGCCCCAATACAGTAATAGCAATACTAGCCTATCCTTACCGATTATAACTCATAGGCTGCCACCTGCCGCACGATAGACGAAGCTATTCTGGAAAATTAGGCTGAAAAATTATGAAAAATAGGCCTAGGCCTAGCCTAGACAAGAGCATAAGACCTTAAGCCAGACCGTTGTGGACTATAAGTTTAGCCTATAATTATGTAATTGACGAGGAAGGCATCTGACAGGAGGTATTATGTTATTATAATACCACTTTTTGGCCATATGGTTCCTCAGAAAAAACTCAAGGTTATTATCTGGAGAAAATACACTGCCATTTTACGCTTTATTAACCCCATATATGATATATTGAATCAGCAAATAATACATCATTGATACAAAAGATCTGTGGGATAAAAAAACTTACCCAATTAGCTAAAAAATGAATAAGAAAATAGGTCTTACAGCAGGAGCGATAATTTTCAGTCTCTGATGTTTACACGGTGTCCGATTCCTGTCTAGACAATTTTACAGTTTACACACTTTAGAGAAAAAAATATCCTACACAAATATATACATAACTTTATTGATAATGTGAGTTTATAAGTACTGTTTTAATTTATGAAATGTCCATAGGTTCGCGTAAACGTATTTTTTGGCCTACGCCCAAGAGAAGCCAAAGCCAAAGTTTTAATAAGTTTGCTCGAACGAATCAGCTGTCAGGGATGGTAAGTAGAAACCTATGGTAGAAACTATGACGTTACACTAAAATTGAAATTAATAATAATAGGAATTTCATACATAACCTTTACATTGTTTTATGCTTCTACTGTATCAGTTCAGTTGGAATTCGGGAAGTTTAGCCTTAACGTCGGCACTTCCCTAAGAGGTTTTGTTATTTTTCTTTTTGTGACTTTTTGTGACGTGCTCATTTGTCTAAAAATAAATATATCTCATTTTTCATCCCCTTTTTCTGAAATCTTCTTTCTTCAGTCTTGTTTCTTCTCTCTTCTTCCTTCATTCTTGTTTCTTCTCTCTTCAGTCTTCTTATTTCAGTTCTTTAAATTTTTTCTCTCGTACTCTCCACATTTGATAGATTGTCTGTTTCACTCTATCGCTTATTTCTTTGTTAAATAAAAGATGTCCGATGACTTGGTTTTCATTTTCGATATAAGGCTGTTGGAACCCTGGATCTTTTATTCTGCATGCTTTATAAAATGAACAGTGTAGTAGAAAATGTTTTAGGTCTTCTGTTCCTTCCTTACACAGATCGCATTGTGTCTCTCCTCCCACATGCCTATTTCTATCTTTTAGATTTAAGTTATTTGTCCTACATCTGTAAAATATTATAGATGCCTGTGTGTTGTCATAAATATCTTCCTCGCTCTTAATCTCCTTCTTATAACTTCTATACACTTCTAGGCTACTCTTCTCTGCCAACTCCTCTCGCCATCTTCCCGAATCCCAGTCCAGAACTCTTTTTCTAATGTCGTCCTTCTTAATATTTGCTAAATTTGTTTCTCCTAACTTCAAATTCCCTACATACTTTCGAATTTCTGCAGTCCAGGGATCTTTACTATTTCTAAGTTTTTCCTCTGTGATTCTTCTTAGCAAGTCATTACTTTCCTCTCCTACTAAATATTTAAGATATTTTATGTTTCCTTCCATAATTCTTGCCTCCATTGATGAGGCTCCTATTTCACCCCTTAACCCGTCCAGCCCCGGCTAGTTTTGTAATGTTTGTTCATCAGAACCCGGCCGGTTTTCAAAAAATGGTTTTATTCCAGAAACAATAGCGAATGGGTTAGGAATGAAGGAAAAACCACGAAAAAACGCTCAAAAAGCTTAAAGAATGGTCCTACAGAGCCCCCGAAAACGTATTTTACAAGAGTAAAAAATTGAAGGCAATTACCCCCCAAAAACAGGTTATTGCGCGCTCACGCGCATGCACGTGGACTTTGAGAGTTTTCAACCATCGGCACGGTTGCGTGGGATACGTACACAGTTCCCATACAAATCTGAGCCCTCTTGAGTGGCTACACCTGAGGTTACGGTCGGCGCAATTAGGGTGACGCGCCAGGCGCGTCTCTGGGGCTGTGCGTTACATACATCGCCGACGCGTCAGGCGCGTCGCTGGGGCTGTACGGGTTAAGGCGAATATCTCTCTCTCTCTCTCTTTCTCACGCACCAAACTTTCGTCTATTCTCTCAAGACATCTTCAGGGTATTACCCTGAAGATGATTAGAGAGAATAGACAAAAGCTTGGGAGTGTATATATATATATATATATATATATATACAGTATATATATACTCCCAGCCGGGATCGAACCTCCGACATTCAGAACGAGTGTCCTAGCTTTTAATCCACTACACCACAGCGTGATAAAGGAATTTTAACCTGTTCCTATTTATATTAACACCTTATTGGCGGGCTAGGCGGTCTATTTGACCGTACCGCACAGCGTTTTTTTTTTTAACCCTAAATAGGGTTGTTTACGTGATCATTTTCATGCCTAAATAAGACCCAGAGCGTAAAACAAGTATCTATCCCTGAAAGGGCGTAAACAGAGCTTTCCAATGACACCCGAACCATCCTTGTACGACCACTGGTTCTCTTGCAACGATCGTGCAACACGAGTGCAAAAACCCTATAATTAGGTAATTTCCGTACATAATTCCCTGTGTAGCGAGTGAGAAAGGGGGGAGAAGGGTGGGATACAGTTCAGAAGGTCCACGGTGGTCGTGGGGAGCGGTCATAAGGTTACTACGCTCGTCCCACCGCTCAGCTCTCTCTCTCTCAGCAACATTACGTGCTTAAAATGGCGCTCGACAGCTGTCGTGCACCGCCACTTAGTCCAAATTTATTTCAGTCGACATATGTTGCGTGCCGCCAGTTAAGGGTTAAGGATAAAGGAAATCCTACTTGGAGAATGTATTTCAATTCATGCACAAGTCGTAGGATCCATATTCCAGGATACCATACAGGGAGTTTAACAAGATTCTAAACGCAACTCGGGTTATAGAGATTTCCCTTCTCCCTAACCCTTTCACGCACAGGACGCGATTTGCGCCCTTTCTGAGCTACATAAATGCCTTTGTGACCATCAGGGGTGTTTAGAAACCTTTAGTTAAGTTACTTCAACTTCTGCAGTTGTCTATGAATGAGCTGTGGGCAGAAAACTCATTTTGGAGACAGAACTATATTTTAATGCTAAACAGCAACCCCCGAGTCCATAGGATAGCGAGAGGGTTGATATAAAAGTAAAAGGTTAAAACTCCTTTATCACGTCGTGGTGTAGTGTATTTAGAGCTTGGACACTCGTTCTGAATGTCGGAGGTTCGATCCCGGCTGGGAGTATATAAACATTTATTAGCTCACGTGTATTTGTGAGATATACATGATATACAGTATATACTGTATATACCGGTATATATATATATATATATATATATATATATATATATATATACCGGTATATATATCACTTATGTTGAGTACGGGACACACTCTTTCACCCCATTATTCTGCCCAACTCTCAAACCCCAGAGTGAATCTCATTTACTTAATTAATTAATAATTAATTACTTTAATTAATTTCATTGGGGGTGTGGTGGTGAGATTAATAAAAATAATATTACTTATGCAAACGCTATGCTCTGGAACAAACTTCCTCAGGCTATCTTTCCATTTGCTTAACTAAAATAGAGGCAAGTAAGAGACATGTTATCAATTACAGATATGTATTTTTCACTACAAACAATTATTAACTTCATATATAGAGTTAGATCCAGTGCTGGGTATTATCTATGATTAACTCCTTCAATCATACTATTGCCAGATGATTTTATTCAGCTAAGGAATGAACTCTAGGAATGAAAGGGCTAAAGCACACATCAATAAACCTTCAAAGTCAGACAAATCCTTTATAAGTTGAATAACATCGTCTGAAAGTAGCTAGAATAAAGCATTAGTTGGCGTCATCTGATTGAAAGGATTAATACGAAGTACTTAACTTATATAATATATTCTGTTTAAAATATCCGATCAAGAAACTGTTATGTCCCTCGTTTGATATCTGAGCTGTGACTTAATTTTACTAATGGAATATATTGTCGAATATGAAAACACATATCACTATATAGCAGGAACCTAGTAGTTCCTTATTCTGCAAGTGAGTGTCATGCAATCGGGTACTGGGGATGACACATTTCGCTAAGTTATAATGATCAAAGTATATATACCTTTTGTCAGTCAGTCAGAGAGAGAGAGGGAACAAGCAAACTTAATTTTGCATACTATAAATATTGACAATTCATGTTAGAAACGTTGATAAATCCAAGTGAAATAATAAACCAGTCATAAAAACAAACCAAGAGGACATGGACGGGGCTTATATTTGGCATATCTACTGTAGACAAAGTAAAGTATAGTAATACATAACAAAAATACTGATATTAAATGGCATACTATCAATTGACATATTTTTCTCCCTACAAATACTAACTTCATGTATGCCTAGGAAGAGTAATTGCTTTCGTCGGGGAGTATCTGGGCGTGGATTGGTATAAGGAGTAATAGGGGTATGTAGGGCGAGGTACTAAATGAGGATCTGTCGGTTTGTGTGTTGCGGGTGTAGGATCATATGGCAGGGTCGGTGTGTAGGATGTCGAGGGTTTGTAAGTGGTTGCACGGGGCTTGTAGGCATATTCGTACAAACGTTCGGGCTTGTACATTGGTTCGTGTGAGCGTTCGTGCTTGTATGTTGGTTCGTATGAGCGTTCGGGCTTGTATGTTGGTTCGTGTGAGCGTTCGGGCTTGTACATTGGTTCGTGTGAGCGTTCGGGCTTGTACGTTGGTTCATAGGTTGGTTCGTACGAGAGTTCAGGATTGTAAGTTGGTTCGTATGAGGTTTCGGGCACGTACGCTGGTTCGTAGGTTGGATCATACGAGGGTTTGGGCTTGTAAGATCGTTCTGGAATGCGTAGTGTTTCAGGCATGTGGAAGACCTTAGGCTCTTGCTCGTAAGGCGACTGAGGCTTATAAGATAATCGAGGCTTGTAGGATGGTTCAGGCCTGTGTGAAGCTTCGGGTCTGTAGGATGGATCAGGCACGTAGGATGGTTCAGGCTTGTTGGATGGTCTAGTCATGTAACGTGGCTTAGGCCTGTAAGATCCTCCAGGCCTGTAGATTTCAGGCTTGTAGGATGGCTGAGGTTTATAATGGGATTCAGGTTTGTAGGATAATTCAGGCTGATAGGATAATTCAGGCTGGTAGGATTCAGGGCCATAGGATAACTCACGCTTGTAAGACGGTGCCTTTTTAGAAGGTGTCGCAGGTTTGTATGAGGATTCAGTCTTATACATCAATTCAGGTTTGTGTGGTGGTAATGACTCATACATTTCTTTAGACTTGTATGATGATTCAGGCTTGTGGACCATTTCAGGCTTGTAATCCAATTCTAGTTTATCCATCGTTTTGTGATAATCAGATGGCATTAGCTTGTGTGAAAGTTCAGGCTTATATGAAGGACTAGGCTTGTGCATAACTTTAGGTTTGAAAGACGTTATGTCCTTGTGCAAATCTTCGGACTGATAAAGTACTTCGTGTTTGCGCATCTCCTTTGGCTTGACAGGCAGATAACCATCCTTGTGGGGTACCTCAGGCTTGTGCTTCATTTCAGGATCATGAGGGGGCTTATATTTTGGCATGTCAGGCTTGTAAGGTGCGTCATAAATCATCTCGGGCTTATGGTAGGGTTTACTTTCAGGCTTTTTGGTCTCGATTTCATGGGATTGCGGTTTGTAAGACATGTAGTGGACTGGATATGTGGCTTCACCCTCGTATGTCACCTCAGCCTCTAGACCATCACCGTTGTCGACGTAGGTGACGGTCTGCTTGCGGCCGTCGGGGAGGTCCACCGTATAGCTGCCCTCGGTCTTGTACCCGTCGCGGCTCTCAGAGTGACCGAACTTGGCACCAGTATAATCGTCCGCTACCCCATAGGTGTACGTGTATTTCGGTTTAACCTGAGGAGTAGACAAAAAAAACATAGAATTATATGAGCATTTTGGATGACTCTGTAAGGGATAAATATCATAGAAGACTCATACATATTCATTATATTATTCTCATCTCATATTCTACTCCACAAGGTTATGAGTATTCCAGAACTAAAACTCAAGTAAATATCTCAATATTATAATCATGAGGTATAAATACATCAATTCAACTTACGGTGGGATAATCAAGATACGGAGGGGGATGGGAAGGATGAGGGGAGGGTCTCGAGGGGGCATAGGGTGTAGGTAGGTAAGCATGAGGATAGGGATAGGGAAGAGGGGTATGGGCCATGGGATGAATCGGAACATGTGGAGGAAGAAGAGGACCAAGGGAGGGTGTGGAATGAACCGGAAGATAACCAGGAGGGCCATGTTTAGGAGACGCGGGATAAACGGGAATGTGCTTAGGAGATTTTGGGTGTACCGGTGCATGTTTGGGGGGCATAGCATGAATCAGGGCATATTTAGGAGATTTTGGATGTACTAGGGCATGTTTGGGGGGCATAGCATGAATTGGGGCATGTTTCGGAGCCTTAGGGTGTATCGGTGTATACTTAGGGGATTTTGGATGAACCGGTGCATGTTTGGAAGGTTTATGATGTACCGGGACAAGTTTTGGGGTTTTAGGATGAACTGGGGCATGTTTAGACGAGGCAGAATGGATCAGAACAGGGATAAGAGAGACAGGTTGGTGAGAATGGATAGGTTCGGGTGGGACGTGGTTCGGGATAGTCGGTCGAGGTGGGCCAGGCGGGTGGTGGTGGTCCATCTTCATTGGTCCACCATAGGTCATCCCAACAACAGCCAAGATCACAACCACCTAAGAATAAATGAAAAATGGTGAAGACAAATTGCTAGATATAAACGATGATATCTTATCTATATGTTTGCTATAATTAAGTACAGTCGGGTATATTTTTGGTAGGAATGACTTCGGAAACTAAGCATTCTATGGTGATTATAACCATCAAAAGGGAACACAAAAACAGTTATCATCTGATTAAAAAGGTTAACCTAGGTATCTTTAGCAGTAGTGGGGGCACACACTATGGTGCACTTAATTAAATCCAATATTTTCTAAGTTGGTAAGAAATTGGCTTGTTCCCATCGTAATTACTTGGCTATTACAACATTTGTTCAGCTAAATGTGATGTTAACTACGAAAACATGTCCGTAATATGACGCAGAGACACAGTTGCTTCAAAATTGGCCATTAGTTATCGAAAAATGAGCTGCTAAAGGAGTAAGATTTCCGCCAACTTACAAAAAATAGAGTACATGCTACGAAATGTCTACATCCCGACTTCATGTTATAGTTATTCATAATTGACAGCATATTCCATCATTAAAATCACAGCTTAGCAATAAAACTAAGGACATGCCAATTTCTCGCCTTGATAAGATAAACATATTATACATATAAATCGGTGAAAGCAAATCAGCACTGTCAAAGTCACTCACAAACTACCCATACAAAATGAAGCGGAAAATTGAATGTCGAAATTCTGTAGATTTGTCTTTATTTAAAAGCTGCCAATGAACACTTTATTGATTATTAAATTACACCTGGAGTAAGTTAACCTCCCATAAAACTACATTGTTAACCATTTCCGTATACAGACGTCCTTTCTATTTCACTTCTTGCTATAGTCTATTCACTGTAAGTAGGCGAGAAATCATGACCTCTAACCTCTGTAACTTAAAAACGAATAGAGTAATCGAGATAATATTTCTACCATTAGTGAAAAGTCAGTCAAAGAATAGATGTGGAAAATTTACAGCCAATTTGCTCTAGCCCTTTTAGAGTTACAGAGGATAGAGGTCATGATCTTTCGCCTACTTACAGCGAATATACTATAGCAGTACACTACTTTCTGCTGACTATACTCTGTTTTTTTCCAGCTGATGGTAAATTTCAGGCCTTAGCCGCTGATTTATCGATAAATAATGGAAACATATGAAACTACTACGTCTCTCCGACATATTAATTCCAAGTTTTTATATTCAACAGTACAATTCGTTACTAAGCCTTCGAAATTGTCGAGTAATCTAGATGGGAGCATGCCAATTTACCACCTGCTGGAAAAAATAGACTATATGAAAGACCTCTAGCAATCAAAAGAGGCAAACTCCATCTCAAATATCCCTTTGAGTCCCACAGCTCCTTCCTAAGCTTAATAAAATCGCCAATTAACAATCAGAATGACGTGAAAGCTTGCCCCATCCTAGACTGAAAGGATGAATATAAACAATAGCTACAGGAACAAGTCCATTGGAACATTTTCTTGTCAGAATTCACCACTTGCGAGTTTCGGGCTATAATGAAGTTCAAGCAAAAGACATCGATTATTATTTAACAGAAATTACAATATAATAATTATGTAGGTTTGATATAGATAAACAGTCTGCTGAATTTAGTTTTATGTGCTTATAAGTGCATTAGAACCATATTTTATCTGGTAATTATGTTAACTATCGAAACCTACATCTCCAACTTCCTTATAGCCTGAAACTCACAAGTGATCAATGTTGTTATATTCGAGAACAATGATTGGATCACTTTATGTTCACTTTACTTCTCTGTGACCTGGACCTACCTTGACTCTCATGGTGGAGGCTCGTGTGTGTGTCTGTGTCGTCATCGGAGGCTATGCCCACCTTATATACCTGCTTCTTTCCTCTAATTAACCCCCTAATCTATCTGTGCCCCTCCCCTCTGTATCTTCCCTCCTCCCCTCTGCTCTTTCCTACAGTTCCTCTCCCCCCCCTCCCTCCCCTTCCCCCGCTACCATTCTGCCTCCTTCTTCCTACGTTTCCCCTCCTCCTCAACCCCGTCCCTCCCCTTTCCACTTCCTCCTCTCTCCTTCTTGTGTTTTATCTCTTCTCCTCCCACCCCCTCTCCATTCCGCTTCCTTCCTATGTAACCCCCCCCCCACTCTCTCTCTCTCTTCCTCTCTCACCATTCTGCCCCCTTCCCTCTCCAACTCCCTACGTACCCCCCTCTCTCTCTCTTCCCCTCTCACCATTCTGCCTTCTTCCCTCTCCTTCTTCTTGCGTTTCCCCTCCTCCCCCCCCCCTCACCATTCCGCCTCCTTCCCTCTTCTTCTTTCTGCGAGATAAATAACTCGCTCTTTAACCCCCATTAACTGCGTTTACTGACGAATAACCTTCCTTCATATTGTGTTATCCTTTCTTTTTTAATTGGTTAAGTAGATTAGCTTCAAGCAACCTCGTAAACATCAATATATATGTTGCTTCTCCTTTGTACTCCTCTTCCCCTACCTCCAATCAGAGTTTTCTGTTGGGAGTATTTCGCTTCCTTTGATTTTAGGGGATAATTTTGCTAACCTAATTCTGAGTTCGGCCTCCTTTCTTGTACTATTTGTACATTTCCATATTAATAATATACAAAGAATCACATATGCAATATTTGCGTAGAAAATAAACACTGATTGAAATACACGATAGGTCACCACTCCAAGGAAAGCCACGTAAAACAAAATGTGTCTAATTTCAACCTATGATTGGTACTTCCTTCTATTCTACATCCTTCCCTCTTTTTTCCCACTCCCTTGTTTCCTTACCCCCTCTCCCAATTCCACTTTCCCCCTCTATATTGGTTAACTTCCCCTCTTCCATCTACACCTCTCCTGACTCCACTTCCCCGTTGCCGCCTGCACTTCCCCCTCCGGCACCGCCCTGCCCCTCCGCGACCCACCCTTGGCATCGGCTTCCCCTTCCCTCATGTCTCGCTCCTTCCTCTTAATTTCTCACGTCATCACGCCGCCAATTATCTTTCCTCCGTTTACACATCTTCGAGATTCCCCGCCGACGACGCTTAGGGCTGAGGATTTCCTATGTCGGTCATTGACTGGTTCGTTTGTAACTTAGTGTAATTTTAGGTTAGGGTAGTGTAGGATAGGTTAAGGGGAGGCACTTGTTTTTTCGAGTCTTCCTCCTCTCTCATGTTTAGCCCTATTAGTTATGAGATTTCAAGACATTCGCCCCATTAGTTTAGCGATATTCAGACTTTTTGCCACATTTCTTTGCCAATATGAAGACCTTTCGTGCCATTTAGGTGTAGATTTTTTCCTGACGAGCGATAGCGAGCCTGTAATTATAGAAGTAACCGGCCTTCGGCCGCGAAATGTTTATACCGAAAAATTTACAATATACAGTATATATATATCGAAGGGGAGTCTTGTGGGTGTTTTTTTAAGTTTGATGGAGGTTTAGAGAGCAAACTAAACCCCCTCCTTAAACCATTGAGCCAAACCAGTAAATTATGCTGCACAATACCGTCTGAGCTCCCTTATGTTGGGTTAGGAGTTAAGTTAAGTTAGGTTAGGTTAGGTTAGATTAAGTTAGGAGTTAAGTTAGATTAGGTTAGGAGATAAGTTAGATTAGGTTAGGTTAGTCTGTCATCGCTAATTATATTTTTTCTTCTAATTAATCTTGTTCTTGAGTTTGTTTTGTTCCTTGTAATATTGTTATCTGTTTGTCATCGTTAATTATCTTGTCTTCTTTCTTATTCTTCTTGTTCTTGAGCTTCCTCTGCTTCTTCTTCTACAGTTCCTTGTAGTTTGGAATCTGTTTATCATCATTAATTATCTCTTCTTTTTTATTATTCTCATTATACTACTCTTTCTCTTCCTTTTTCACCATTTATCATCATCATTGATATTGCCATTTTCTAGATGCTTTTCTTCTTTTGTTACTTCTCTTTCTCAATATTCTACCATTTTTGTTTAATACACACACACCACACATACGCACACACAAACACACATTGGGTTGGCCTAGTGGTTTAAGGCACTGCACGATGACCGCAATGTCGAGGGTTCAAGTCTACCATAATCCTAAAGTTTTTTTTTTCGGGTATCCCGATGGAGAGGATTGTAGCGTGGTCCCTCCCTAGTCATGTTGCTCAACCATCAGCTTGCGTTAGCCTACACGACGGCTGTACCAGTGCATCTACATGTGTACTATGGTGGGATCCCAGGCACCTTATGGTCGCAAGTGACCTCGTAGTTAAGGTAGAATAAGCAATGCAGTGTACTTAGGTTAAGATAAACTCTGTAGATATTCAGCCTGATCGTTATTATTACACACACAAACCCAAATCCTATATCTTTCATTATTTGTTTTTTTCTCTATCAAAGCAACTATACTTCTCTCTATATACTGTTATGAATAATTCCCAGACAATACATACCTAGGCTACATTTGTTACATTATATCTCCAATTTCCGTCCTCCCTCTTTCTCTTTCCTCTGTCATCCCCCCCCCCCCCTCAATCTCGTTATGAAACCCAGGTCAGGTCAAATTGGCCTGATACGTGGCGATCAATTAACCCCTCTCTGCTGTACACGACGCTTCTCTCATTGTATCAGTTCGGGGCAGGCGTTTAAGTGCTCATTTTGATTGGAGGGGAGGTGGTGGTGGTGGTGGTGACTATTATATAGACTCATTTGTTCTAGAGGCAATTTACTTATATATTTTTTTCTATCTCTATATGTATTCTCTCTCTCTCTCTCTCTTTCTCTCTCTCTCTCTCTCTCTCTCTCTATCTATCTATCTATCTATCTATTTACCTATCTAACTTATCAATTCGGTGCTGGTGTTATAAGCGCTTATTTTGATAGGGGAAGGAGGTGGTTATTTGAATTTTTCCTATATCTTCTATTTATTACCTTTCATATTTTACTCGACTTATATTTCGTCCAATACCACAACCTCCCTACCGATCAACCAGCTAACCTACATTAAAACTTTCCTATTAACTAACCAACCTACCTACCAACCAATTAACCTACCTCTCAACCAACCTACCTAACAGACTACAATAACCAAACAACTAAACTACTTATCAACCTACCTACCTACCAATATATCTACCTATCTACCAACTTAACTATCAACCAACTTATATACCAACCAACCTATATACCAACCAACCTACCTACCTACCAACCAACCAATCTACCCACATACTTACCCACCCACCTACCAACCATCCTACTAACCAACCAACCCATCTACGCCCCTACTTACCTCCCAACAAATAGGGGCTGGAACTAAATGGTGTTAAAAGGCGCGTTTTCCCGCTTGATCGTCGAAGGTAATTAGGCTTGATATCCGGGTTGAGTGTAGCAAGTTAGCTGTTATAATCAGCTTGATGACGCGAACGTGTCTCTCTTTGTGGCTGTTGGTCCGTCTGTCTGTTGGTGTGTGTGTGGGGTGGGGGGGGGGGATTCTGTGTGTGTGTGTGTGTGTGTGTGAGAGAGAGAGAGAGAGAGATTCGTGTTATGCAGTAGAATTATACACAATATGAATGCTGTGTATGAAATCTCTCTCTCTCTCTCTCTCTCTTTCTATTATTCAGTTATGCACATTGCATATTTTGTCATTATCTTTCATGTGATCAAGATTTAATTTGGCAATTCATATTCTTTGACATTGAATGTTTTTATAAGTGCATAATTATTAATAATTTCTCCTCGTTTTCTTCTTCTTCTTAATTTATATTATTATATAAACCCTTTCCCTGCGGGAGACGTTCTCGAATGCCATGGCAATTTACATCAATTTAAAGGATTTTAAAACCTCTTAAAGCCTGTAAAATCAAGTGCGAGGGAGCAGCAGCGCGACAGGCCACACGTCCTTCACCCAGCCAGGCGGCCTCGGCACTGAGGGCTCTGAGTCAGAGTCTTGCGAGATATACAGTGCTGCCAAATGCAAATGTAGCGCGACATTAGCGATAATTGCTAATTTTAGCGAATGTCTATGGTAGCGCTGCGGGTGAACCCCCCGAGCTATGAAGCTCGTTTTTGTTTTGTGTCATTTTGAAGCTATTTTCTTCTAGTTTTCGGCTGAATACATTTAATTTCATTCAGACACTTGCCTAATCAATCAGGAGTGCCTGAATTAGCCCTAATATGGCGGAAATATGCCCGCAGCGTAGGTGTTAAATATAATACTAATACTAATAATACTAATACTAATACTAATAATAATCATTATTATTTGCTCTAGATCCAGCTTGTTATTAGTTATGTATTCTTCCTGTATGATTTATCTGTTATTATATAATACTATGCATTGTGTATTGTACATGAGGGAGGGTAGAGAAACTAGGAATCGTAGTTGCAACATATTTTATCATTAGTTACCAAGGTCCAAAAAAATACATGTGGAAAATTATATATATTTCAAAATTTAATTTAAATCCTCACATTCGTAACAACAACATATATATACATGAATTTGTAACAAAAACAACGGGTCTAGAACAGCATAAAACGTCAAAGAAAATCTTCAGGTACTTCAGAGACAGCAGGCACCCACCTTACGACAACAGTGGCGAATTAATGATTTTTCGAATAAACTTATTAACACAGTCTTGACAGGGTAAGGTTAGCGAAGGTAAGGAGGGTAGGAGACCGGCAGGCCATGCTGTATGACTGGATTTGGGGGAAGATTGAGACTTGGGATGACTGGAGGGGTTAGGTTGATCGAAGGACAAGGTTGAAGGAATTGTCTTGGAGTAAGGAGCCTCATGTGAATTGGAGTGGGGCGCATACTCTTCGGAAGAAGGCTGATGCGGCTTGGAGGAGGCCTTTACAGGCTTGGTGGATACACTTGGTAGATTGAATGAGGAGAGAAGAGAGCTTAAGGATGGCACACGGAGTCTTAGAGGCAGGAGACTGGGGAGAGAATCCAAGGTGGAGAGGATTTTATTGGCCGAGGGGACAAGGGAACTCAGGGAAGGGAAGAAAGAGTCCGACGAACCGATGGTCTGAGGGACAACAGGTAAGGGTTTGGAGGAAGGAGGGTGGGGGTCCTGGGAGTGATTGAGGTGGAGGGCGAAGGGAATCAGAGGGAGAGGATAGGGAACAGGGATAGTTGAGGGAGTGTGGGGAGAGGAAGAAGGGTGATCGGGGTATGTGGAATGTGAATCGATAGGCACAGAAGAGGGATGCGAGGGATTGGAATAAGAATCTGAGGTGGAATGCAAAACGGTAAAATGAGACGTAGTGGCTTGATGAATAGGATGAGAGTGTTCAGTGATCTTTTTGTCCGGTTGATGAGAATGTTTTTGAGAAGATGAGTGAGATGTGGGCCTAGAATGAGAGGAGGTATGTGGTTTGTAAGTGGGAGGAGAGGGTTTAGGGTGACTAGTATGGCTTTTATTTTCCAGCTGGGGCAAAGACGAGGAAGGGGAGGAATGAGTGGATCTAGATGGATGAGTTGGATGAGATGCCTGTGGATGTGAGGGGTAAGATGGGTGAGTAAGTCTGGGTGGGTTGGTTGGATGAGGTACTTTCGGATGAGAGGGATAAGCTGCAGGCGTGAGTTGAGATGGATGTGTTGGATGAGACAGTTGCTGGTAAGTTGTATGTGAATTTACAGTTTCAGGGGGACTTTTGACAGGTTCAGATGATTTGGGCTGCTCAGGCTTGTTAGGATGAGATAAAGCCTGTGTTACTTCCTTTTCTTTACCCTGAGGATCTGGGTAACCTGCACTTGGCTTCAATTTGGTTTGGTGGGGCTTACTTGGGTATAATTGGGTGGTTTTGGGTAAGTATTGGGGAGGTGGAGTCGGTCGCGGATTTTGTCCCTTTCCCTGATGCTCCGAGTAACTTGACACACGCTTAGTATTAGCATCATGAAGCTTATTAGAATGTGCTTCAGAGTTTTCCTGTTGGGTAAAGGGTGTCGGAGTAGGCTTTGGGTGGACCTGGGTAGACTTTTTGTAAACTGGAGTAGATTTGAGTCCCGTAGCAGAGGCAGGTTGTGTCGAATGGGCTTGGGGTTTCTTTGAGTAGGCTGTGGGGGGCTTAGGGGAGCTATGAACGGGGATTTTGACCGAGTGGGACTGGCTTGGGGGTGGCTTAGGGGAGAGACGGGCCCCAAACTGAGCTTGGCACCCGGCAATCATGGCCAACACAAACACTGACTGAAATGTAAATAATTTTGTAAGTTAGTAATCACATGAATACATAAATATGTAAACACATGCATGAATAAATACACATATGAATTTATACGCATATCAAACAAAATAAAGAAATAAGTAATGCATACAATTAATCATATGCATAGAGAATAAGAAAATCATACATTAATTCAGAATTCCTCATAATCTCTACTTATTAAAATGATCTTATATTGTTATAAATCCAGCTTAATCCTTCATTTAACCCCTCTACCGGCGACGTCTTTTTCATAACATTCTAGCTACATCTATATTATTTTGTGCAGTTTATGAAGGATTTGTGTTAGTAAAAAGGGTCAAATGACATAGTTTAAAGCCTGTTAATTGCTGGAGGCCCTTTCAAAACAGAATAATATCGCCTAATAGTATCCAGAATGAAATTAAATACACGTCGCCGGTACATAAGTGGTTAATGCCATCAACTTTACATTTCACATTAGATCGTTGGTGGAAGTGGGAAGAAAGTTAGCATAGGATTGAGAGAGTTGCTATAATACATTACCCTTGTTTTAGAGCTAACCTAAGATATTGTTTATAGTGAACGATGAGCTATACCACACCTGATGTAAGTCTATTATATTAAGGGGAATTTTATACTTGAGGGATTTTTTTCTGGACCCCTTTCTCCCTCATGTTTAGCCCCATTATTTTTGAGATTTTTCAGATGTTCGCCCCTTTAGTTTGGCGATTTTAAGAAGTTTCGCCTCGTTTCTGTCAATTTTAAGAACTTTCGTGCCATTTAGGTGTTGATTCTTTCCTGGCGAGCGATAGCGAGCCTATAATTTAAGAGGAACCGGCCTTCAGCCGGGACAATTTTCTACCGAAAAATGTACAAACATTTTGAAAAGGGGTTTAATTTTAATCCTGATGGAGGTCTAGGGAACAAACTAAAAACCTCCCCTAAATAATGCTTATAATGAGTTAAATTATATGCCTTACTTCATTTAATATCCATCACACTTATCTCTGTCTTATCGTGAGTTATTTGCTATATGGTATCCTTCCGTGGCACCTTACCTTAAGCCTCATGTTGACCAAAGAATGATGACCAGCCTGCAGTGTCGCAACTCTATTATATACCACTGAACCTTATGTTTACATGACGCGTTGCAACATCTCGCCATACCTCACAATTCACTGGGCAACGACGAGCCTAGATTTTGTTATATATACTTACAGGGAATTATTTAGTTAATCAATCATGCTAACATAAATATCATGTAGGTGTAGTTTATTAGGTAAAACTCAAAACTAGTGAAGAATAGAACCCTTTCAATGCATAATTTGATTAGTTGTTTATCATATGTGTAATAATGTGCTAATAGTTAAAGGTATAATAATTTGTATACACCTTTTATATTGGGTAATGCGGTGATGGTAAAGCTATAGTCTGTTCATTCTAAGTTGGACAGAAATCGTAAACTCTAGCCTCTGTAACTCAAGAAGGGCTAGAGCAAATGAGCTGTCAATTTATACACATATTCCCTAACCAAGTCCTCATATTTGGTAGAAAAATTAGCTCGATTACTCTAGTCCTTTTTGAGTTATGAGAAATTAGGGGTTACGATTTCTGCCCAACCTAGAATGAACGGACTATAGTAAACCTTTCACTCGGGTTATACTCGTAGTAGATGGTTATGAGAGGGGTAATTAAGTTTCACCAGTCGTGTAACCACTGCTTGTCGCCAACCACTGTGACACCCTTAAGAGCAGGTTTTTAGTTTGTTCCATAGACCTCCATCAAGCTTAAAATTACACCCCATAGACCCCCTTTCAAGATTAATTTGTACATTTTTCGGTAGGAAAATTTCCCGGCCGAGGGCCGGTTTCTCTTAAATTACAGGTTCGCTATCGCTCGCCATGAAAAAAATTGACGCCTAAATGACACGAAAGGTCTTAACATTGACAGAAATGGGGCGAACATTCTTAAAATCCCCAAACTAATGGGGTGAATGTCTAAATATCTCAAAAGCAATGGTGCTAAACATGAGGGAGAAAGGGGTCCCGAAAAAAATCCCTCAAGTAGAAATCTCCCCTTAATGAACTCATCTCTAATCCTTTTCCTAAGACGTCGCTATTTACATACTGTTCGAGCTGTCACTGGATGATTTTATTCAGATAAGGAAGGACCTCTAAGGGGTGGTGGATTACTCTCTGTGCTTGTAGGGTAACACAGAGTATCAACAAGGGAGACCAGGCAGATGACACTTAAGATCCAGCAAGTCCTTATCATACGCCTAACACCCCACCCATCCATCCACCTAAGGGACCTCCATGCTCAATTGACCACTTGCGAGTTTCAGGCTACGAGGAAGTTGGAGCCGTAAACATCGATAGTAAATAGAAATGCAATAGTTATGTATGTTTCTGATGGCTAAGGAGTATGTTGAATTGGGTTATATGTATTGAAAAATGTACTACAACTGTATTTTAGCGGGTAAATCTGGTGACTATCGATATCTACGGCTCCAACTTACTTATAGAACGAAACTCGCAAGTGGTCAATTAACCATATTCCAATTACACCCAACGCCATCTGGACCCCGTGGCGGTACTAAGTAGAAGACTACAAACAAAGACATTTACACCCAACGCCATCTGGACCCCGTGGCGGTACTAAGTAGAAAACTACAAACAAAGACATTTACACCCAACGCCATCTGGACCCCGTGGCGGTACTAAGTAGAAAACTACAAACAAAGACATTTACACCCAACGCCATCTGGACCCCGTGGCGGTACTAAGTAGAAAACTACAAACAAAGACATTTACACCCAACGCCATCTGGTCCCGTGGCGGTACTAAGTAGAAAACTACAAACAAAGACATTTACACCCAACGCCATCTGGACCCCGTGGCGGTACTAAGTAGAAAACTACAAACAAAGACATTTACACCCAACGCCATCTGGACCCCGTGGCGGTACTAAGTAGAAAACTACAAACAAAGACATTTACACCCAACGCCATCTGGACCCCGTGGCGGTACTAAGTAGAAGACTACAAACAAAGACATTTACACCCAACGCCATCTGGACCCCGTGGCGGTACTAAGTAGAAAACTACAAACAAAGACATTTACACCCAACGCCATCTGGACCCCGTGGCGGTACTAAGTAGAAGACTACAAACAAAGACATTTTGGAAACTATGGTTTAGAGAATATTTTATCACTGTTTGTCTGGCGTAATGGTTAGTGTGCGGAATTTCGGTGTGAGTATCCTAGGTTCGAGTCCTTGGAGTAGGCTACCATATGTATTCATTACTTTCATTGATTTCATTAGTTAGGTATGGTATATTTGTAAATTAATTGGTGGGTTGGTGAAAATAAATATGAATTCACGGTACAGGCAAATTATATTGAGATCATTACTAATTTATTGATAATTATTTATTGATCATTATTATTGATCATATTCTCATCGTTAATAACTCATTCTATGGCTATCCTCACAATCAATACATGATCAAATTGAACAAATAATTCATTATTTTCTTCATTTATGCAGAAGTATGAAACCTCTAAATTTTTTATATATATATATATATATATATATATTATATATATATATACAGTATATATATATATATATATATATATATATATATATATATATATATATAAATAAATATATACTGTATATATATATATATATATATATATATATATATATATATATATATATATATATATATACGAATGCAGCAACGCCGACAAGAGCTATGAACTGCAACATGTTTTTATTTCTTAACCCGTTCAGTACCAGGGACGTCCTGTTCATCATCTTCTGGCAAAAAATAGACGATTTTATTCAGCTTAGGAAGGACGTCTAGCAATAATAAGACTTCACACTATCTCAACCAACTCTTTCAACTACCACAGATCCTTTCTAAGCTGCATAATATCGTCTATATACAACTAGAACAAAATATAACACGCGTCGCTGGTACTCAAAGGGTTAAGGGAATAGTGCTTGTTTTTTTGGCCTATGTAGTTATATATTAATATATTGTCGAGTTCCTTCGCTAGACCCCCATCAAGCTTAAAAATACCCCCCCTAGACCCTCCTTCAAGATAATTTTGTACAATTTTCGATAGAAAAATGTCTAGGCCTGATTCCTTTAAAAATTACAGGCTCGCTATCACTCGCCAGGAAAAAATCGACACCTAAATGACACGAAAGGTCTTAATATTGACAAATAAATGGGGCGAAAGGTCTCAAAATCGCCAAACTAATGGAATGCACGTCTTAAAATCTCAAAACTAATATGCTAAACATGAGGGAGAAGGGGGTCCAGAAAAAGCGAGTACTACCCCCATAACAGACCAGCCTCAGTCGGAAGTTTATCAGTGTTGTCGTGATCGTACAGCGATCTATGGTTATTTTTGTCTATCTATCTATCTATCTATCTATCTATCTATCTATCTACTCAGGCCCAATCCCCACTTTTCCTATTTTTTTCTTCTTTTTCCTCTTTTTTTTTTGGGGGGGGGGGGGCGACTCAAGACAGAGCAAGAACATGGACAAGACAAAACACAACAGGAAACAATGAACACACAAAGACAAAATACACATTCACACACATCTAGGTCATCCAGGAGAAGACCCAGAGACCAGGGTTATTTTTGTACTCCTTCATATATTTTATTAGTACAGTAAACTCATAATTACATAACAATTCGTTTTTCGATCGCATGAGCACAAATTCGACCTATGTTATTTTTGTTGTTTTTTGGAATTATGATTAAGAACGATTTCACATTAGCTCCGGACCTCCCTCATATCTTTAATTATGAGTATTTTTAATATATTTGTATCAATTGCAAACATATATTCTTACTCTATAATGTAAATAATCTTGGAAATGTACATGCTTGTATAGTTATAAATGCGAACTATTAAGACTGCCAAAATCAAGCTGCTCTTCATATTCTTTCGTTTATGATTGGTCGTTGGAATAAGACTAATTTATGTCTACACACTTCCCATTCCGATTAATGTTGTTGATGTTGTTTGGTCGTTGTCGCTGTTGTTGTTTTTTTGTTTTTGTTGTTGTTGTCATCTTCATCTGTATTTTTTTATCATGTTCTACCTCTTCCTCCTTTTTTTACTTATTCTATTGCGTTTTTCTTTACTTTTTCTCTTCTTCTTCCTCCTCCTCCCTCTCCTTCATTAGAAGCCACAAACACCGCCACCGCCTCCTCCTCATCTTCTTCTTATCTTTTTCATCCTACTCCTAATCTTCTTCTTATCTTTTTCATCCTACTCCTAATCTTCTTCTTATCTTTTTCATCCTACTCCTACTCTTCTTCTTCTTATCTTTTCCATCCTACTCCTACTCTTCTTCTTATCTTTTTCATCCTACTCCTACTCTTCTTCTTCTTCTTCTTATCTTTTTCATCCTACTCCTACTCTTCTTCTTATTCTTATCTTTTTCATCTACTCCTCCTCTTCTTATATTTTTCATCCTACTCCTATTCTTCTTTTTCTTCTTTCTCCTACTCCTCCTCCTCCTCTTCCTCCTCCTCATCATCTTCTCCCTCCTCCTCCTCCTTCTTCATTACAAGCCACTAACCCCGCCCCACCAAGCAGAGAACAAGCCATTAGTTATTTACCTGTAATTATTGACACGCACCTGTTAACTCTTTCACTTTCTTCACTCCTGTACTTAGCTTTCCACGTTTCACCGTTTTCGGCTGCGTCATTGTTTATTTTGATTTTGTATCGATTTGCTAATTATTAGTATCTCTATTTAGCCAGATTCCAATTACACCTAACGCCATATGGATCCTGTGGCGGTACTAAGGAAAATAGTACTGTACAAACAAAGACTTTTTGGAGATTACGGCTTGTCTTGTCACGCTGTAGGTGATTTTAATTGGGAGTGCGGTAATTAATTCTTCTTTAGTAACTCAGTCATTGACGATTCTCACATATCAATATGTGATCAAAGTAAAAACATACTCAATTATTTTTCTACATTTATACAGAGGCACGAAACTTCGAAATTTATTTACATACGAATCCGGCAACGCCGACAATTAAGAGCTATGAACTGTAAAATGTTTTTACTTGTTAACAGAGCAGCCTCAATCGAAAGTGTGTCAGTGTTGTTGTGGTTGTACAGTGATCTATGGTTATTTTTATATTACTGTATACAGTATCTAGTATAGTAAATCCATAATTACACCAACATTCATTAGTGAAGTGCTCTGTATCAAAGAGTTTTCGATTTATGAGCACAAATTCGGCTCAAGTTATCTCTACTTTATGAGTATTCCTGATATATTTATACAAATTGAAATAATAGATCTGCACTGTGTAATTTAATCATTCTTGGAATTGTACATGCTTGTGGAAATGTTATATCTGTCGATATCAGCCTCTTCTTTTTCTTTTGTCTGTGATGAGTCGCAGCGGTCGAAAGGAGAGGAGGGTCACGTGTGAATCTACTTTTTGTTTTCTATGTAAGTGGGGGATACAAAAGGCAGAACTGCCTGTGGCAAGTGCCTTCCCCAGAGTTGAAAGAGTGACAGGGCCAAAATCAAGGGATTTCGAGCCAAAATGCCTGGACACACGGGAGTTGAAAGCAATTTAATTCATAGGAAGAAGGAAATATTGATTCTGGGAGAGAGTTCCAGAGCTCAGCTGTTGAATAGAAGAAAGATTGAGAATAACGTTTAACTCTTGGGTTAGAGAGTTACACAGAGTAGGGGTGGGATTGTGTTGCAAGACGGATGCTACGTGCTCTACCTGGTTTCGGTCCTAGCCAAGGTGGATATATCTAGTGGGTGTGGTAGTAATGCGAGGTTAGGGGTTAGGGTTTCTCGACTCTTCATAAAGAAAGGATTATAGTGCGATACCCTGTTCTTTATAGGTAGGTCGGAAAGTCAGACTTCAAACTCTTATAACTAAAACAATGGGTAGAGTAATCGCGTTAATAGTCCTGCCATTCGGGATGAGTCAACCAGGGAATAGGTGTGAACATGTACAGCCCGTTTGCTCTAGCCCTTTTAGAGTTACAGAGGATAGGGGGGTCACGATTTATGGCCTACTTACAATGAATATTATATAATCGTCTTAAGGGGGTAGTACTCGCTTTTTATGGACCCCCTTCTCCCTCATCTTTAGCATATTAGTTTTGAGGTTTTAAATTAAGGCGTTCGTTTAGTTAGTTTGGCAATTTTGAGACCTTTCGCCTCATTTTGTTGTCAATAATAAGACCTTTCGTGCCCTTTAGTTGTCGATTTTTTCCTGGCGAGGGAAAGCGAGCCTCTAATTATAGAAGGAACCGTCCTTCGGCCGGGACATTTTTCTACTGAAAAATGTACACATTTATCTTAAAAGGGGGCCTAGAGGGTGTTTCTCTAAGTTTGATGGAGGTCTAGCGAGGAAACTCAAAAATGAATTAATAAATAGATATATAGACCAAAAACCAAGCACTATCCCTTAAAGAGGTACAAATGCAACATGTACAGTGCAATTACTTTTATAAATTAGTGGACTTCTTATGCTTTTCCCTATGCAGATAAAATGTTAAAAAAATATGGGTATGGAAAGGGTTATTAAAGTGTCTATATTAATACAGTGTACCCATATAAAAGTATATTGTTAATAATAAACCATTAAGTGCTCCTCATATGGTGTTTATGTTCACTGTCAACTTTTTTGCCTATAGATTGAGTTATACAGCAAGTTGGTAACAAATTGGGGTAGGATGGTAATATATAAAAAACAGACTTTCTTTGCATGTGTACAAATATATTTCCTGAGACTTCATTCTACATTAAGCTCAACTATCCATTCCTTCATAACACAAACACACATTCAATTCAACATAACATAGTAAAACATACTCATTTATTATCATTATTACAGTAACTAGTATTTGGTATAACAATCTACAACAAGGACTACTCAGACGCACAGCATCTGATCAAGTTAAAAAGTAGATAACGAACTCCGCTACACTACACAACATTCATAAAACTAGCTTATTAGAGATAGAGAATGACTTTGGAGAACTTAAACAAATAAACCTATTGAGGATGGGGGTAAAAAGCCATATATATATATATGTTTAGGGAGAGAGAGAGAGAGAGAGAGAGAGAGAGAGATTTTAACAACCAAAAACGAACCTAAACAAGTACAAAGAAAGACAGGCAAAGAGAGCTCCTTAATATTAAAGATATAAAATTAAGAAATTAAAAAGACATGGACTGAGGTGATAACAATTTGTAATTCGGTGCCAGCACCTGCTTGACTTCCACTTCATGAGTCCATGAATCCATGTGTATTCTTAATGGAACCTAATCAGTTTTTAGTTATAAGATGATTTTGAAATAGTGTAATAGATGGAAAGATATTAGAAAAACAACAAAGACTAAATCTTCTAAGTTAGTTATTTGGTTAAAATACGACTTCAGAGGCTATCAACCCTTCTGGATTATTAAGCCAGCACACCATAAGTCAAGAATAGCGTCAGGACTGGAGACCTTTTTCGAGAACTCTAGTCCCTTGATCCTCTATGGATAACCAAAAGAATTAACAAAAAACTTATGAATACATTGACTGAGGTGGTGCAGGTTTATCACTGAGTGCCTGTTCATAGCTCGGTGCCGGCGGTTGCTTGATCATCCCTTCTACTTTGACGTCAACCATTAGTCCATGACCATTGTCCACGTAGGTCACTGTCTGCTTGCGGCCGTCTGGGAGGTCCACCGTGTAACTGCCGGCGGTTTTGTGTCCGTCGCGGGTCTCGGAGTGTTCGTACTTGGGGCCTGCATAGTGATCGGAGACGTCGTATTTGTAGGAGTATTGTGCTGGTGCCTGTTGGGGAGAGGGTAGTGTGATGCTTTAGAGGGTTAATAATTGTGATTGATTGTATGTTCTAAGGTATATATAGAAGCAAGGATATATATATATCAAAATATATTAATTATTTCACTGTGGTCCTACACTGTGACAACAAATATCTGTACACACCCTCTGATTCCAATTCAGAGGGCTATACCAAGTGAAACTTCATACTGTAACTGATTTTTTCCCAATGATACTTAACACAATCTTTAGTTTTGACTCAGCCATAGTCATATGATCATCTCCTTGGTCTCCACGTACCCATATTAACTAAAATCGTTCTCAACACCCAAACCACCCAACAAAGTTAATGAAAGCATATGATCCTCCGGGGATTCAAACCCAGGATACCACATACAGATCTTACACACTTTAACCATTATACCACCAAGACAGTTACAGATTGAGTATACTAGAGCTGCAGTTTTTATATTGATCATAGTAAAACATCATGCCACTCATACTTCTCACTACTTACCGTTGGTTCTTCATGGTGGTAATTTGTTGACTTGGGGGGTTGGTAGGCAGGAGGGGGTGGGGGTGGGGCTGGGGCATACATAGAGGGGGCGGGGGAATACATAGAGGGGGCTGGAGGGGCGTAGGGGGCTTGGGTAGGAGGGGAGGTAGGAGGGGAGGTAGGAGGAGGGTATTTAGGTGCCGGAGGAGCGTAAGTAGGTGCTGGAGTAGGCGCTGGTGGATGGTAAGTAGTGGGCGCGTAGGTAGGTGGAGGTGGGTTGGAAGGCGCTGTGTACTTCAGACTGGGCGGGTATTTTGGGCTGCTTGGGCGTGAAATCGGGGCTCTTGGGCGCTTGGGTTGAAGGCGGAGGAAGTTGGGGATGAGCGGATAGAAGATGGACGGATCGGGAAGCGGTAGTAGACCAGACGACGGATCCAGCACGACCAGTAGGGTAATTAGGGTTAACTTCACCATCTGTAGGGAGGTAACAATTATTAACCCTTTCAGCACAATTACCTTTGATTCTGGCAAAAAATAGACAAATTTTTATAGCGATAGCGAGCCTGCAATTTAGTAGGAACCGGCCTTTGGCCAGAACATTTTCTACCGAAAAATTTACTAGTTTATCTCGAAGGGGTAGAGGGGTAGAGGCATATGGAGCAACCTATAAAACCCCTTTAAAGTTTAATATCTCGGCTTCGTGATAATGTGAGGCTTGTGACTTGAGAGTAAATTCACAGGCCATGATGAATAAGCTCTTATTTAATTATTTGAACCTATAAAGCCAAATTGTGAAACATCAGGTATAATAAATCATTGTCTTTTCTCGTATGGAGTCAATATTGATTCCTAGCTACCTAGAGTGGTTATCTGAGTGTATCCAACTGAACCATAAGCTACTCACTGTGTTCCTCATGGCTGTGTGTTGACTGTGATGCTCCGTGACAAAGTATGGTGATTTATGTAGCCGCACCGTCACCGCAGGCCTAGGGAGGTGCCGATGGTTCATTTTTGGGATATTATTATTATCTTCTCGGACAGTCGGGAAATTCAGAGTATTCCTCGTTTTTAACCCCTTCTGTACCGACGACATATTTTTAATTCTATTCTACCTATATTAAGACTATTTTGTGCAGTTGAAGAACGATCTGTGGTAGTAAAAAGGGTTAAGTGATATAGTTCGAAGCCTGTTACTTGTCTCAGGCCCTTTTTAAACTGCATGAAATCGTCTAAATATAGCTAAAATGTAAGTAAAAACACGTCACAGGCAAAGAAGCGGTTAATGTGTTGTATCTTGCAAGACCAATGATATACTATTGGTATTGGTATCTTGTTTGTAAAATATATAATGCCGATTCTTCCTTTTTGGCTTTTTTTCTGGTAATCGGGAAGTTCATGAACATCTTTCATAAATTGTGTATCTTGCTTGTAAAAATATACTTGTTTGAAAATTTGTGTATCCTCCTTGTGAACATATAAT
Organism: Paralithodes platypus; assembly: GCA_032716605.1. Lineage (NCBI taxonomy): Eukaryota > Metazoa > Arthropoda > Malacostraca > Decapoda > Lithodidae > Paralithodes > Paralithodes platypus. Next base: position 38,906,638 of record CM064488.1, on the reverse strand, counting down.
GGTTTGGAAAATGTGTATCTTGCTTGTGAAAATATATAATGCCGATTCTTCCTTTTGGGTGATTTTCTCGGGCAGTCGGGAAATGCATCATCTTACTCGTTTTAAATTATGCATCTTGCTTGTGAAAATATACTCGCTTGTAAATGTTTAAATCTTGCTTGTGATTATATACTGTACTCGTTTGTCATTGCTGTATCTTGCTTGTGATAATATATAACAAGCAACAAGAAAAACATATATATATATACTAAACCCTTTGAGGATCATGACGCATTTTGACAGTATATTCTGGCTATTATGAAACGATTAATACAGCATCGGAATGATCTGTGGGATTTAATCATGTAAAGACTGTTGTATATAACATATGTATAATATATATATGTATATATATATATACATAAATATATATATATATATATATATATATATATATATATATATATATATATATATATATATATATATATATATCCAACTGCCAATCTATCTATCTATCTATCTACCTTTCTCCGGAATAGAAAACGATATGGCGGTAATTATAATTGTGACCAATACCCACAATTACTATCCCCCCATAATTACAATACGGGTCATTAGGGTACTCTCACATCACAGCCGCTTTCGTCGTCACAGTCCAAGCAACATCGTCTATGGGTAGCTTTGGGTGGAGTTCAGTCACAATAGCCGCCATACTGCATGCTTCACTTCGTAAGAATCGTTTATAGTTAGCCAAATGAAACTGCACGGTGTACAGTCACATTTAAAAGTCATGTCGCCACTCTCTCATTTTCTAAAAGGTTTGGTTCGACGTGTGGAATATGTGACTGTCGGTGAAATTAAATAGTAATAAACAAACGGAATCCAATATATAAAATACTGTCGCAGATCCTCCCAATTGACAATTGAGTGTATCCAAACAGGGATGGAGCTTAGATTTTTATAAAAAAAACGGGATCCAATAAAAAACAACAACAACAACAACAACAACACAGTTGTGAATCCTCCCAAGAGGCAACTGAGTATACCTAAACAGAGATGGAACATAAATAGTAATAAATAAACGGAATCCTAAAAAAATACAATAAAATACAATAGAAAACTGCGTATATCTAAACAATGATGGAGAGTTACGACACTTCATAACTCATGGCGGTGTCACACGAGCGATTTTGCCGTCAATTTTTAATCTTACCTGCCCTAAGCAAGTCAAATTGTTAATTGGTGACTAATTTAATATCTGGGAGCAGGGTTAGAACTTATGCAGATTATCTGTCTATCAAGCTACTGTACATATCTATCTATCTATCTATCTATTATCTCTCTCTCTCTCTCTCTCTCTCTCGTATCTACCAATCCAATACCATTCTCTTTACCTATCTACTGCAAATATTCCCCACCCCCCTCTCTCTCTCTCTCTCTCCCTATTTATATATCTACTGTATTTATCTATCTATCACACACACACACACACACACACACACACACACATACATTATATTAAGGACTGTGGTAACAAGGATGTGGGTTTGGGGTTACTGTCATCTGTGTGGAACTCTCGCTTTTACGCAGAGGAAAGTGACAGATATGAATGCTATATACTGTATATATATATATATATACTGTATATATATATATATATAAATATATATATTATATATATATATTGTTGTAGTAATAAACTCATCTGATATAAGGATAGAAGGGTAAGTCACTTTCAATAAACTCAATGATGTTATATATCTTTAATAAACCCTGAATTTTTACAGAGATTATATAGTGTAGGCCTATGCTAAACCCTTGAAAAGTCCGTTTTCTTCGATCATCCCCGTCTTACAAGTGTTACGGGTGTTACGGCTGTTATAGAAAACGAACGGGAAAGAAGGTTGAACAGAAGTGCATAAAGAAATACTATATATTAATTATCACGAGGATGAATATTTAGGTGGATAAATATTATCCCGTGAATGAATGAACAAAATTGAAGGAGAATGAAACATACATACATACATACATACATACAGTCGATCACACGAATTCGTACTCACACTGATTTTGTGTAGAAGTAAATATAGCGTGATTAGCTTACAGGCATAATTTGAAATACAACTATATATTAATCATGTGATATACCAAATTACATTCCAAATTCAATCATACTATTTTTCCTTCCGTACATATAATAATCACGGAGTGGGTCAACATTTATTTTGGCGACTGTACATGCACTCAGGTGGAAAAGTAGATAATTTCCAAACAACATAAAATTGCCTACTGTACGCCAGGATAGAAAACAAAAAATAAATTTCCCCCAAAGTTTGGCTAACATTTGCTGATTTTGAGTAGAATAGGAAATACTATCAAACACACTAGATACTTGAAATTAATATAACATTAATCCTTCTGTTCCTGAGTGATATTCTTATATATTCTGTCAAATATTTTACGATTTAATTTAGTTTAGGAAAGTGCTTTCGTAGCAATGTCATCTATCTATCTATATATCTCTCTCTTCTATTTAATCATCTATATATTTAGCTATGTATGTATGTATTTATATATCTATGTATGTATCTATCTATTTATATATCTGTCTATCTATCTATCTCTCTCTCTCTTCTATTTAATTATCTATCTATCTATCTATCTATCTATAAACCAATATATCTATATATCTATCAATCTATCTATATATCTATCAATCAATCAACCAATCTATCTATCTATCAATCAATCAATATATCTATCAATCAATCAATCAACCAATCTATCTATCTATCTATCTGTAAACCAATCTATCTATCTATCTAGTCATCTATCTACCTATTGCCCAGAGCCCTTATTCCTGAGGGGATGGCCAAAACACCTTTCATATGATAACTCCATTTCCCTCAATGCAGACCTCGAACAAACCCTCTCTCTCCCTCTCTCTCATACTCTCTCTGCTTTACTATCCTTGTCTTCAACTCATACACAATTACCACTACGTTCACTTTGTAAATAAGGCAACCGGAATGACAGTATACCCTATTCCAAATAGGTAGGCCAAAACTTTTGAACATTAACCTCTATAGCTCACAAACGACTAGAGTAATCGCGCTAATATTTCTACTATTTGGGAAGGGTCAGCCAGAGAATAGGTGTAGAAATGTACAGCCCATTTGCTCTACCCCCTTTTGAGTCACACAGTTTAGGGTTTTCGATTTCTGGCCTACCTATTTGAAGCAGGGTATAGTGAACCAGATTGTTTTCGATGTGATGGCACGCCGATCACTCTGATTGCTATTACTTGATTTTAGTCAGATCGCAGTTTGAATAGATAGGTAGTAAGCAAACTAAAAAGGTCCTCGATTCATTCATTTGGTGCTACACAAATATTAAATTTTTGACTAATTTAAAGACACCTCCGAAATTCATGTATCAGATAAAGCATTGATAAAGAGATTCAATTCAGGCCAAGACAGCTTCGAATATGTGTGTATCACAATTATTGACCGCGACTATACAGCAAACAGCCTGTACACTGTTCCAAATAGGTAGGCCAGAAATTGTGAACCCTAACCTCTATAAATCAAAAGGGCCTATTCCCTGGGTGACCCTTTATAAATGGTAGAAATATTAGCTCAATTACTCTAGTCGTTTGTGAGTTATAGAGGGTTATGTTTAAGAGCTTTGACCTACTTATTTGGAATAGGGTATAGTATATATTGATTATGAGTATCAAATTTTAATCATTAGGTAATGTTATGCTTAACATAAAACACCATTATCAATATCATTTCAAAGATGACTGCCCTGTCATACACGACAATTATTATTTGGCGATTTTTCCATTCACCCTGGCCAATCAAAACATAGAATGTTGAAACACAATCAAGTGAATCATGATTGATTGTGTGAACTGAGCCCAAAAATTTGTCAGCATCTACGAATCCATATCGTTTAGGAGTGCTTTAGAGACATTGTAACATAAAGACTGGTATATAATGTACAATATTATAACATGGGAATGTAAGAAAAATCTATGTATAAATAAAAATATATTTTATATATTACAAACATTTTGCAGAATTATTTAGGAGTTGGTCAACAGGAATGACCTGTATCAGGAGAAAGCTATTGGAAGCTAGTCGTTGGGATAGTGGGGGTCAACACCTCAAGCTTCCTCTTCGGCAATGGCTTCGTAGGGGGTAGGGGCAGGTGGAGGGGGTGCTGGGGGGCTGTAGGGGGCTGGTGGTGGGGGGGCAGGGTATGAGGGGGCTGGGTATGAGGGAGCGGGGTATGAAGGGGCGGGGTACTGAGGTTGGTACTTGGGCTGTTCTTCAGGGTACGTAGCTTCACCTTCATAAGTTACCTCAGCCACCAGACCATCACCGTTGTCGACGTAGGTGACGGTCTGCCTGCGGCCGTCGGGGAGGTCCACCGTGTAGCTGCCCTCGGTCTTGTACCCGTCGCGGCTCTCAGAGTGACCGAACTTAGCACCGGAGTAGTCGTCGGCTACACCATAGTTGTAGTTGTACTTGGGTGGAACCTAGGGTGAAAGTGGGATATTATTACGTATACTTAAGGTACAATCATTGGAATTAGTTAACCCCTTCTCTACCGTCGGCTAGGCCATAGTTGTAGTTGTACTTAGGTGGGACCTACAGTAGGGGAATGTGGGATATAATTAAGTATACGTATGGTAATATAATTGGTATTCTAATTGATATATGTTGTTGTGTTGCTTATTTATGTATTCTAAGCATTGGAGATCATCACCATTCACAGTATGTATAGTTGTATACACTAGGTTTCCATACATGAATCATACCCATACCAACAACACGATTCGTGGTATTAGGTGATAACTATGCCATTTGATTACGGAAAAATAACATAAGTGAGGGAGAAGTTTTGTAGTGATGACGCAACCCAGTTTCCATATTCAAGGGTGACACTGGTGAGACTGGTTAATTGTCAATAAGGAGTTACGAACTAATTGCTACTCTACTCTGTGTGTGTTTTTTTTTTTCAACTGACGGTAGCTGCCATGTCCCCACCTTGATTATATTACGAAGATTTTATAACGAAACATGTAAATTATGAAAACTTGGTATTACTCTTTTATATATATAAGTACATGACAATTATGAAAACTTGACATTACTATAATGAAGAGACATATTAGTTTTATATTTCTGTCATTAGGTATAGTTACAACAGCTGTTATGGGATTAAATTGACCGTCAGCTGAAATGAAAACGAACGCAGAACCGTACCTATCCTAAATTGATCACTTGCATGTTTCACGCTATAAGGAAGTTGGGGCCGTAAACATCAATCATAAATAGAAATACTAGTACAATGGTAAAGTAGGTTTCTGATGGATAACAAGTATGTTGAATTGGGTTTTATGTATTCATAAATGTACTACAACCATATTTTAGATGGTAATTCTGCTAAATATCAATGTCTACAGCTCCAACTTCCTTATAGAATGAAACTCGCAAGTGGTCAATTGGATATATTAAAGAACACCTGGTATAATAAATAACCCAAAACCTCACCTCAGGATATTCAGGAGCAGGGGCGGGGTAGGCTGGGGGTGGGGGACCGTAGGAGGGGGGGCTGTAGGGTGGGGGAGGGGCGGAGTAGCGGGGGGCTTGGTCCCCCACAACCCCAATAACCACAACACTGGCAAGAAGAGCGGCCTGTCACAGAAAATGGACGGGGAACATAAATACAAATGGTAAACTGAATCATTTTACCGTCTCTGCTAAACTCTCACACAAACCCTTCAGCAATAACAATCCCCATAAAGTTTTGGGGCTTGTACTGAAGGGTTATTATCGAATATTAAATAAAAGAGTTTATTAAGAGGAGAAGGGTTTAATTATTTTTCGATTTGTTTATTTATCTAATATTCTTTTAGTTACCTTCCTAGATTTCCAGTAAGCGTAAACAAACGTCCCGAAGATCCCCTTTCTAGATAAATGTGTACACTTTTCAGTAGAAAAATGTTCCAGCCGAAGGCCGATTCTTCCTGAAAACTAATGGAGGTAAGTATGAGGGAGAAGGGGGACAAGAAACACCAGCTACCTCCTCTTAACTTGGAGTCTTGTTATATTACAGTTCTGTAGATAACCACGTGTCATTATCTGTGTTTCGTGAGCTTTGAGCCAATTTTCTACAGAAAGTTGGGGCTCTCATGGAAAAAAACAAAAAAACTAAATAAAAACAACTAAGTTGTGATTCTATTGTGCAAAGTAAAATCCCCCTGCGTTCATTGGTGATTAGAAGTGCGGTGTCCTGTTGGAAAATGTGTAGTGATTTGTAAACTCTTAAAAATACTATTATCCTTAACATCTGAATGTAATGAACCTTGAAAAGTAATAATCCCAACCTTTAGGAACGTGGTGAAAATGCGATCGCATATATTACTATTAAAAAAGTAACAATATTAAATGCAAAGTAGGTGGATTTTTTTTTTTATAAATCTGTCGAATTTGCACTTGGTCGATTTAGGCTTGAGAACTGTACTTTGAGGTGATTGTCTGATGATACTGTGTCGCAAAAAAACAACAAAAAAACAACAACTTTCAGTTGTAAAGCCAATCACAAAGAACATTTTATATACTTTTTCTATATCCAGCTTCTACCTCCGGACATAGACTTATACGCTGTATATTCAACTGCTCAACACAGTGAAGCTAGGAGGTCTTATTTCAGACAGTGAATGAGACAATGAGATAACACCATCGGCCACTTAGTTCGAAATAGAGGGATCTAGAGATAGGTGATCCATCCATAATTGTTTTTCAAGAACTGAATACTTAACTGGCAAGAAGCTATCCATACTAGTTTTTTTAAGGCTGAATATTTAACAGGAAAAAAGCTATGGAGGAAAGAAAGCCATACATTATTTTTAAAGACTACATTTTAACTGCATTGATGCTATGAAAGTTGTGATCCATACTTGTTTTTTTTTAAGAGGCTAGCTATTTAACTCTGAAAGTACTATGGAAGAAAGAGAACTATACCGTATTTTAAAAGAATACAAATCTAACTTTAATGATGCATATATGAGAGTAGAGTGATCCATAATAAACAAAAATAAGGAGTAGATATTTAACTGGAAATAAGTTATGAGAATAAGTGATAAATACTAGATTTTGAGGCCTAACATTTTAACTGTAAAAAAATATAAGGAATTAAGTTATCGATTTTTAAAGATTAGATGATTATTTAACTGCAAAAAAGCTATGAGAGTAGTGTTATGAATAGTATTTTTTTTAAAGGACTAACTATTAACTGTAGAGATGCTATGGAAGTAAGTGATCCACTTTTAAAGATTATATAATTATTTAACTGCAAAGAAGCTATGGGAGTAAGTGATATTATTTTCTTTAAAGGACTAACTATTACTGTAAATATGCTATGGAGGTAAGTGAACCATACCTTAAGGAACATGTTGAGGATGTGATGGTTAATGAAGGAAAGGGGTCTGCTTATATAGGTTGGCAGCTCTCTCTCTCTCTCCTTCCCCATACACCCTTCACTCTCTCTAGTTCTCTCGCTCACTGTCCGTCTCTCTCTCTCTCTCTCTTTCTCGATCTCACTCTCACTCTCTCTCTCTCTCTCTCTCTCTCTCTCTCTCCCATAAACAAAGTAAATGAGCTGTGAGGAAATTTTAAGTCTACAATTACAGAAGCGCATAAAAGATTTGTACCCATGAAACCAAAACGTAATACGAAATCAAGTATGCCCCCTTGGTACAGTAGAGACATTGGCAAGGCAATAAGGAAAAGAAACCAATTCCACAAACTTGTAAAAAATAACCCAAACACTGAAGTCGTTAAAAACTTGTACACAAATAGTAGAAGGGAAGTAAAACAAATAATTAGGGCGAATAAACAAAATTATGCAATGGCTATCGCCAGAGAGAGTGCCACAAACCCCCCAAAATTCCACAGCTAATTAAATAAAAATAAACAGATCAAAAGTGGATCGGGGCCGCTAATAGAAGATGGCCAGACGATAACAGGTGACATAAACACGGCAAATATGCTTAACAAATATTTTGGTTCAGTTTTCACAGAAGAAGTTATCGATCATACCCCTGAAAATAACACCTCAACTCATGTGATAGGAGATTTCACCATCAGTGTTAGCGAAGTACAAAGTAAATTGAGTAATTTAAATGTAAATAAGACCCCGGGACCCGACACGCTCCACCCAAAAATAATTAAGAACATTAAGGACGAGATAGCAAAACCCCTGACACAGCTATTTAACTTATAATTACTACAGGGGATTGTATCTAGTGATTGTTTTAACAATATAGATTGAAATATGTTATCATGAATATAAATAAAACCATGGCTCAGACTAAGATAAGAAGAGGTCAAAATATGTGGACACTCTCTCACATTATCAAATAATATCGTCATTAACACTAATAACCCTCAAATTAAATTAATTGATGAGAGCATGTGATCCTCCTGGTATTCGAACCAAGGACACTACATACATAACTTACACGCTCTAATTTGAGTCACAGAGTTTAGGGTTTTCGATTTCTGACCTACCTATTTAGAACAGGGTATAGTGAATCGGACTGTTTACGATATGATGGCATGCCGATCACTCTGATTGCTTTGCTTGATTTCAGACAGACCACAGTTTGCTTAACCCTGTGAGTACCAGCGACGTGTGCTATAGTATATTCTAGCACTATTTAGATGATTTTATGCAGCTTCGGAAAGATCTGTGGAAGTTAAGTGGGTTGATTGAGACAGTTCGATGCCTTATTATTGCTAGAGGTCCTTCCTAAGCTGAATTTAACCGTCTAATAGTTGATAGAATGTAATGAAAAGGACGTCCCTGGTACTGCATGGGTTAAGGGGAGATGGATCGTTTTTCTGGACACCTTTCTCCCTCATGTTTATCCCCATTGGTTTTCATAATTTCAGACGTTCGGTCCATTAGTTTGGCGATTTGAAGACCTTTCACCCCATTTCTTTGTTAGGACTGTTATGCGATGCCATAATTCTGCACGCTTTAAGTTAGTTAACTATTTCCACCTTAGGAAAGCTTAGAACTACAACACTCAACTGGAACACAGCTGACCTTAATCTTATGAATCTTAATCAAATCAATCTCCACCAATGTCACAGAATACACAATTGCGGTTCACAAGTTTTATTTCACCTATAGCTAGGGTACAATACACAAATGACTGGAGTCTGAGTCTTATTTATATGGAAATAAGCTCAGGGCAAATATGGAATAAAGATCAGTATTCCTAGGTCATATAGGAGCAAGAAAAAAGTTGTTCTCAATAAATAATAACACTAATTCAGATAAGATGATGAATATACATACAAGTATAAATAAATACAGAGAGGTTAGTCTCTAAACAATAGCTGAGGTCTAGGGAGGAAACTAAATAAATAATACATAAATTAAAAAATCGACCAAAAAATTAACCATCCCCCCTCAATAAAGAGATTTAATTCAACCCGAACAGCTTGGAATATGTGTTTCATAATTTTTGGCCGCGACTGTACATCAATTAGTCTGTACCATGTTACCCTGTACCCTCAGTTGCCCTCTGACCCTTGACCAGTGCGGACGTCCCCAGTGACCGCTAGTGTACCTGTTTACCCTTAGTGAGGTCCTAGTGAACTTTCTTAGTGATGGCTGTTGTTGATGAGTCTGCTGTCTCCTCCCATACTCTCCAGCTTTGTCTTGCTTTGCAAGAAAGACTGGAGAGTGTGGAGCAGGAGATTCAGTGTCTCAAAGATGAACATTTGGCCTTGAGACTAGCTATGGCGGAGAAGAAGTGTGAGGCTACCGGAAGTGTTCCCAGGGATCGTGAAGCCCCTTGGAAAGTGGTGTCAACAAGTGCAACGGCCTGCAAGCTGAAAAGGCAGCCACTCAAGACCCACAACAATTTCAGCACCTTGGCTGATGAGAGTGATGGCGAGGAAGTGGCGATCATCGAGGCAGTGAGAGGGGAGGGGGGGAAGTCTGCTGCTGTTGCTGCTACAACTCCTGCTACACGCCGACAACGGAAAAAAGCTAAGTTCATTGTCGGTGATTCAATGGTTAGGTAGCTTGACGGGGCTACTAACACTCATGTTAGTAAAGTTGTCTGCCTACCTGGAGCCGGAGTCGGGAGGGTGGCAGAGAAGATGGATGGTGTCCTAGAAGTGGGTGGGGAGGACCCCATCATCTTCATCAACGCGGGGTCCAATGACATATTATGGAGATGCAGGACTGAGGAGTTGCTGATCAAGTACCAGGAAATGCTGGAGAGGATCAAGGAGAAGGGTGGATTTCCTGTGGTACACAGTATCCTGCCAAGAAGAGGGGTACGGAAGGAATGGTCCTCCAGCGCTATTGGTGTAAATAGCCGGCTGGAGAAGTATTGCAAGGCAAAGTCAATACCATTCCTAGATAACTGGACCCACTTCTATGGTAAGGATGAACTGTATGCCCAGGATGGAGTACATCTTTCTCGACTAGGAGTTTCGACCTTAGCCAGCTCATTGGACAAGATTGTTGCGGGGTTTCGTTAAAAAACCTGGGTGTGTAAGTAAAATACTGTCTCCATATGGAGCAGGTACTTCATGTGACAAACCAGTGAGTAAAATAGAAATAATCAGTCAAGATAGTGCGGATATAGTGATGTGTAATAGTAGTATCGATAACACTACACATGTAACTGATAGTAAAGATGAGAATACTGATAGAGTAGAATTTTCGTCTAGAGCTAGTAGTTCAACAGGAAATAATAAGTTAGCTAAACACAATAGAAAATTAGTTGCAAATAAAAGTAATAGGTTGAGGGTATATTATACAAATTGTAGGAGTTTATGTAACAAAATGAACGAACTTAGAGCACTCGTTAGCACAGAAAATATAGACATAATAGCGCTAACTGAAACGTGGATTAATACAGAATCTAGGCATTTTTTAGCAGAATTTGATATTCCAGGATATAGTTTGTTTAAATATGACAGAACAAGTAGGAGGGGCGGGGGTATAGCAGTGTTTGTCAGGAGTACATTAAAAAGCTGTATTAAATCAGGTATTAGACTAAATAATGATAATGAAAGTGTTTGGGTAGAGGTTAACGAAGGTAGTGAGACCATAGTTATTGGAGTTATATATACAGTAGACCGCCTAATATGAGTAGAAATGGCGGAACATCGTTATGGGAGGAAATTAAAATAGCATCAAGGTTTAGCAATGTGTGCATTATGGGGGATTTTAATTTTCCGAACATTGATTGGCAGCACCAAATAGGCGACTCCGATTCAGTAGAGTTTATTGAGGTAGTACAAGATAGTTTTTTATTTCAATTCATAGATACGCCGACTAGAGCATTAATATTCTTGATTTAGTTTTCAGTAACAATGAACATATGATAAATGATGTAGAGATTGGTGACCACCTAGGAAATAGCGATCATAAATCTATTTATTTTAATATACAATGGACAGGGAATGCTAAAGAGAATACGACACTTATCCCAGATTTCAGAAAAGCCGATTATGGTGGGCTAAGAAGAGACTTAAGGGTGGACCCTATTGTTAAGCAATTAAGTAAGGATATGCCAGAGTTAAACTTGCCACCTACATATAACCAGTTTATTGCTTCACTCCACAATGCTCAAAATAAATATATCCCTAAAAGAAGATTTAGATCGACGCAGAACCAACCAAAATGGATGACTAATAAGCTAATAGATCTTATAGGAAAAAAGAAAGGAATATATAGAAAAATAAAGAAAGGAGAAAATCATCTACATATATACCATCAGACTCTATCAAGACAGGTCAACAAGGAAATCAGGAAAGCAAAAATAAATTATGAAATAAGGATAGCCAGTGACTCAAAAAATAACCCTAAAGCTTTTTACCAACTATATAAATCTAAAGTTAGAGATGTAATAGGCCCCCTAAAAACTTCAATAGGAGAAATAACAGAAAATGATTTAGAAATGTGCAGTACATTAAATAGTCAGTTTCTTTCCGTTTTCACTAATGAAAATTTGGCACAGATTTCAGAAGTCAATATGGTATATAGTGATAGTATAGAAAATATGTTAAGTACAGTTAGTATAAGTAGAAATGATGTGCTTAAGGAAATTGACAGACTGAAACCTCAAAAATCGCCTGGTCCTGACGAGGTATATGCTAGAGTATTAAAAGAATGCAGAGATGAGTTAAGTAGCCCATTAGTATTTTTATTTAACAAGTCATTAGAAACAGGTTTAGTTCCAGAAGCTTGGAAGCTTGCAAATGTAGTTCCGATCTTCAAAAAAGGTGATAAATCGATAGCATCCAATTACCGTCCCATTAGTCTCACATCAATCAAGTATATTGTTAATAATAAACCATTAAGTGCTCCTCCTCATATGGTGTTTATGTTCACTGTCAACTTTTTTGCCTATAGATTGAGTTATACAGCAAGTTGGTAACAAATTGGGGTAGGATGGTAATATATAAAAAACAGACTTTCTTTGCATGTGTACAAATATATTTCCTGAGACTTCATTCTACATTAAGCTCAACTATCCATTTCTTCATAACACAAACACACATTCAATTCAACATAACATAGTAAAACATACTCATTTATTATCATTATTACAGTAACTAGTATTTGGTATAACAATCTACAACAAGGACTACTCAGACGCACAGCATCTGATCAAGTTAAAAAGTAGATAACGAACTCCGCTACACTACACAACATTCATAAAACTAGCTTATTAGAGATAAAGAATGACTTTGGAGAACTTAAACAAAAAAACCTATTGAGGATGGGGGTAAAAAGCCATATATATATATGTTTAGGGAGAGAGAGAGAGAGAGAGGGAGAGATTTTAACAACCAAAAACGAACCTAAACAAGTACAAAGAAAGACAGGCAAAGCGAGCTCCTTATTATTAAAGATATAAAATTAAGAAATTAAAAAGACATGGACTGAGGTGATAACAATTTGTAACTCGGTGCCAGCACCTGCTTGACTTCCACTTCATGAGTCCATGAATCCATGTGTATTCTTAATGGAACCTAATCAGTTTTTAGTTATAAGATGATTTTGAAATAGTGTAATAGATGGAAAGATATTAGAAAAACAACAAATACTAAATCTTCTAAGTTAGTTATTTGGTTAAAATATGACTTCAGAGGCTATCAACCCTTCTGGATTATTAAGCCAGCACACCATAAGTCAAGAATAGCGTCAGGACTGGAGACCCTTTTCGAGAACTCTAGTCCCTTGATCCTCTATGGATAACCAAAAGAATTAACAAAAAACTTATGAATACATTGACTGAGGTGGTGCAGGTTTATCACTGAGTGCCTGTTCATAGCTCGGTGCCGGCGGTTGCTTGATCATCCCTTCTACTTTGACGTCAACCATTAGTCCATGACCATTGTCCACGTAGGTCACTGTCTGCTTGCGGCCGTCTGGGAGGTCCACCGTGTAACTGCCGGCGGTTTTGTGTCCGTCGCGGGTCTCGGAGTGTTCGTACTTGGGGCCTGTATAGTGATCGGAGACGTCGTATTTGTAGGAGTATTTTGCTGGTGCCTGTTGGGGAGAGGGTAGTGTGATGCTTTAGAGCAATGGTCTTCGACCTTTTTGAGACCATGGCCTACTTCTGGCATTCCCAAACACTTGTGGCCCACTTTCCTTCAGATTTTGAATATGATTTTAACGCATTCATATATTACACACTATGAAATGTTATTACAGTTTACTTTTGTCTTCAAAAAATGAACCACTGTCCTGTAATCGCTGTAAATAAAACTTGTGTACTGTACTTAAAACTTTAAATATACTTTAACAGCCAAAAGACATATATATAACAAAACTACTCTACTTCACCATGTAACTACTAACTAGGTTAGGAAGGTACCGTAATATAATGGCTGTACTTGCTTCGTATATGTAAGGCTATCAAATCGGGGGGAAATTGCCGTTAAGGCACATTACATATCATCCTCCACCTTTAAGTACAGTACTTTCTCGATTTTGTTTTAATTTGAAGTAGGGTAGTAAAGCCTGACTCACACAAATAAGTGGAAGAGAAAGGTAGAAGTGTTTTTTGTGCAATCTTTCCTATTCTAGGGTATGATGCACTTACTTGGGCCCTGAATTCCTGTACAGAAAGTTTGTTATGCAATTCGTTTACACCTGAACCAATTATTATTTCCAAGTATTCATCTTGGTCAGGGTCTGGAACAGAATCTGGTTCAAGATTAAATGGATTTCTTACAATGACAGATCTATGCCCTCAAGATCATGGAAGGACCTGGAAAAATCTTGGTCCTAATGTTGCAGGTGATTGATTATTTCTTGGAGACAATAATCTATTTTGTTTTTCCTTCAGCAACTTCTCAAACATTGCAAAGTTACCTGCGTTAACTCTACTAGCCCAGTTCTGGATCCTAGCAATGCAATCATGCAATGGGTTAACATAAGGAATCACTGAAGTTTCAGATTAAGTTGATTAAGCTGGTCAAATAGATCAACTAAGTATGCTAAACTTAATGCCCACAGTGAGTCACTGAAAAAATTAGATTCCTTATATTGCATGTCCAAAAATGTCTTTAGAGCTTCTCTAAGTTCAAAGACTCGACTGAGAACGTTGCCTTTTGACATCCATCGAACTTTAGTGTAGAATAGCAGGAATTGATGCTCTGAATAGAAGTATTTACAGAGCTGTTTGAAAAGACGTGAGTTGTCAGGCTTGGACTTTACATAATTGACAATATTTATGGCACTGTCCAAGACGGCTTGAATTTCCCTAGGAAGGGTTCTGGATGCAAGTGGCTGATAGTGAATCATGCAATGATTCACTGTAAACCCAGGAGTAGCCTCTTAAACTCTGGATGTAAACCCTGACTTTGAACCTAACATTGCAGGGGCCCCATCAGTACACACGTCACATATTCCCCGACGACAGTGCTTCCTAATGCAAACCATGAATTACCTTTTTCATATCTTCACCTTTTATTATTATTATTTTTTTTTTTACATTCTACCTTACTTAGTAGATGTCCGTGGCCCACCTGAGAACCAGGCCATGGCCCACTAGTAGGCCATGGCCCACAGGTTGAAGACCACTGCTTTAGAGGGTTAATAATTGTGATTGATTGTATGTTCTAAGGTATATATAGAAGCAAGGATATATACTGTATATATCAAAATATATTAATTATTTCACTGTGGTCCTACACTGTGACAACAAATATCTGTACACACCCTCTGATTCCAATTCAGAGGGCTATACCAAGTGAAACTTCATACTGTAACTGATTTTTCCCAATGATACTTAACACAATCTTTAGTTTTGACTCAACCATAGTCATATGATCATCTCTTTGGTCTCCACGTACCCATATTAACTAAAATCGTTCTTAACACCCAACACACCCAACAAAGTTAATGAAAGCATATGATCCTCCGGGGATTCAAACCCAGGATACCACATACAGATCTTACACACTTTAACCATTATACCACCAAGACAGTTACAGATTGAGTATACTAGAGCTGCAGTTTTTATATTGATCATAGTAAAACATCATGCCACTCATACTTCTCACTACTTACCGTTGGTTCTTCATGGTGGTAATTTGTTGATTTGGGGGGTTGGTAGGCAGGAGGGGGCGGGGGTGGGGCTGGGGCATACATAGAGGGGGCTGGGGCATACATAGAGGGGGCTGGAGGGGCGTAGGGGGCTTGGGTAGGAGGGGAGGTAGGAGGAGGGTATTTAGGTGCCGGAGGAGCGTAAGTAGGTGCTGGAGTAGGCGCTGGTGGATGGTAAGTAGTGGGCGCGTAGGTAGGTGGAGGTGGGTTGGAAGGCGCTGTGTACTTCAGACTGGGCGGGTATTTTGGGCTGCTTGGGCGTGAAATCGGGGCTCTTGGGCGCTTGGGTTGAAGGCGGAGGAAGTTGGGGATGAGCGGATAGAAGATGGACGGATCGGGAAGCGGTAGTAGACCAGACGACGGATCCAGCACGACCAGTAGGGTAATTAGGGTTAACTTCACCATCTGTAGGGAGGTAACAATTATTAACCCTTTCAGCACAATTACCTTTGATTCTGGCAAAAAATAGACAAGTTTTTATAGCGATAGCGAGCCTGCAATTTAGTAGGAACCGGCCTTTGGCCAGAACAATTTTCTACCGAAAAATTTACTAGTTTATCTCGAAGGGGTAGAGGGGTAGAGGCATATGGAGCAACCTATAAAACCCCTTTAAAGTTTAATATCTCGGCTTCGTGATAATGTGAGGCTTGTGACTTGAGAGTAAATTCACAGGCCATAATGAATATGCTCTTATTTAATTATTTGAACCTATAAAGCCAAATTGTGAAACATCAGGTATAATAAATCATTGTCTTTTCTCGTATGGAGTCAATATTGATTCCTAGCGACCTAGAGTGGTTATCTGAGTGTATCCAACTGAACCATAAGCTACTCACTGTGTTCCTCATGGCTGTGTGTTGACTGTGATGCTCCGTGACAAAGTATGGTGATTTATGTAGCCGCACCGTCACCGCAGGCCTAGGGAGGTGCCGATGGTTCATTTTTGGGATATTATTATTATCTTCTCGGACAGTCGGGAAATTCAGAGTATTTTCCTCGTTTTTAACCCCTTCTGTACCGACGACATATTTTTAATTCTATTCTACCTATATTAAGACTATTTTGTGCAGTTGAAGAACGATCTGTGGTAGTAAAAAGGGTTAAGTGATATAGTTCGAAGCCTGTTACTTAAAGCCTGTTAAGTGATATAGTTCGAAGCCTGTTACTTGTCTCAGGCCCTTTTTAAACTGCATGAAATCGTCTAAATATAGCTAAAATGTAAGTAAAAACACGTCACAGGCAAAGAAGCGGTTAATGTGTTGTATCTTGCAAGACCAATGATATACTATTGGTATTGGTATCTTGTTTGTAAAATATATAATGCGATTCTTCCTTTTTGGCTTTTTTTTCTGATAATCGGGAAGTTCATGAACATCTTTCATAAATTGTGTATCTTGCTTGTAAAAATATACTTGTTTGAAAATTTGTGTATCCTCCTTGTGAAAATATAATGGTTTGGAAAATGTGTATCTTGCTTGTGAAAATATATAATGCCGATTCTTCCTTTTGGGTGATTTTCTCGGGCAGTCGGGAAATGCATCATCTTACTCGTTTTAAATTATGCATCTTGCTTGTGAAAATATACTCGCTTGTAAATGTTTAAATCTTGCTTGTGATTATATACTGTACTCGTTTGTCATTGCTGTATCTTGCTTGTGATAATATATAACAAGCAACAAGACAAACATATATATATATATACTAAACCCTATGAGG
The DNA here is from genome assembly GCA_032716605.1 of Paralithodes platypus. Taxonomy (NCBI): domain Eukaryota; kingdom Metazoa; phylum Arthropoda; class Malacostraca; order Decapoda; family Lithodidae; genus Paralithodes; species Paralithodes platypus. Next base: position 38,889,268 of record CM064488.1, on the reverse strand, counting down.
ATCATGACGCATTTTGACAGTATATTCTGGCTATTATGAAACGATTATATACAGCATCGGAATGATCTGTGGGATTTAATCATGTAAAGACTTGTATATAACATATGTATAATATATATATATATATATATATATATATCCAACTGCCAATCTATCTATCTATCTATCTACCTTTCTCCGGAATAGAAAACGATATGGCGGTAATTATAATTGTGACCAATACCCACAATTACTATCCCCCCATAATTACAATACGGGTCATTAGGGTACTCTCACATCACAGCCGCTTTCGTCGTCACAGTCCAAGCAACATCGTCTCTGGGTAGCTTTGGGTGGAGTTCAGTCACAATAGCCGCCATCTGCATGCTTCACTTCGTAAGAATCGTTTATAGTTAGCCAAATGAAACTGCACGGTGTACAGTCACATTTAAAAGTCATGTCGCCACTCTCTCATTTTCTAAAAGGTTTGGTTCGACGTGTGGAATATGTGACTGTCGGTGAAATTAAATAGTAATAAACAAACGGAATCCAATATATAAAATACTGTCGCAGATCCTCCCAATTGACAATTGAGTGTATCCAAACAGGGATGGAGCTTAGATTTTTATAAAAAAAACGGGATCCAATAAAAAACAACAACAACAACAACAACAACAACACAGTTGTGAATCCTCCCAAGAGGCAACTGAGTATACCTAAACAGAGATGGAACATAAATAGTAATAAATAAACGGAATCCTAAAAAAATACAATAAAATACAATAGAAAACTGCGTATATCTAAACAAAGATGGAGAGTTACGACACTTCATAACTCATGGCGGTGTCACACGAGCGATTTTGCCGTCAATTTTTAATCTTACCTGCCCTAAGCAAGTCAAATTGTTAATTGGTGACTAATTTAATATCTGGGAGCAGGGTTAGAACTTATTCAGATTATCTGTCTATCAAGCTACTGTACATATCTATCTATCTATCTATCTATTATCTCTCTCTCTCTCTCTCTCTCTCTCTCTCTTTCTCTCGTATCTACCAATCCAATACCATTCTCTTTACCTATCTACTGCAAATATTCCCCCCCCCCTCTCTCTCTCTCTCTCCCTATTTATATATCTACTGTATGTATCTATCTATCACACACACACACACACACACACACACACACATACATTATATTAAGGACTGTGGTAACAAGGATGTGGGTTTGGGGTTACAGTCATCTGTGTGGAACTCTCGCTTTTACGCAGAGGAAAGTGACAGATATGAATGCTATATACTGTATATATATATAAATATATATATTATATATATATATTGTTGTAGTAATAAACTCATCTGATATAAGGATAGAAGGGTAAGTCACTTTCAATAAACTCAATGTTGTTATATATCTTTAATAAACCCTGAATTTTTACAGAGATTATATAGTGTAGGCCTATGCTAAACCCTTGAAAAGTCCGTTTTCTTCGATCATCTCCGTCTTACAAGTGTTACGGGTGTTACGGCTGTTATAGAAAACGAACGGGAAAGAAGGTTGAACAGAAGTGCATAAAGAAATACTATATATTAATTATCACGAGGATGAATATTTAGGTGGATAAATATTATCCCGTGAATGAATGAACAAAATTGAAGGAGAATGAAACATACATACATACATACATACATACAGTCGATCACACGAATTCGTACCCACACTGATTTTGTGTAGAAGTAAATATAGCGTGATTAGCTTACAGGCATAATTTGAAATACAACTATATATTAATCATGTGATATACCAAATTACATTCCAAATTCAATCATACTATTTTTCCTTCCGTACATATAATAATCACGGAGTGGGTACAACATTTATTTTGGCGACTGTACATGCACTCAGGTGGAAAAGTAGATAATTTCCAAACAACATAAAATTGCCTACTGTACGCCAGGATAGAAAACAAAAAATAAATTTCCCCCAAAGTTTGGCTAACATTTGCTGATTTTGAGTAGAATAGGAAATACTATCAAACAAACTAGATACTTGAAATTAATATAACATTAATCCTTCTGTTCCTGAGTGATATTCTAATATATTCTGTCAAATATTTTACGATTTAATTTAGTTTAGGAAAGTGCTTTCGTAGCAATGTCATCTATCTATCTATATATCTCTCTCTTCTATTTAATCATCTATATATTTAGCTATGTATGTATGTATTTATATATCTATGTATGTATCTATCTATCTATATATCTGTCTATCTATCTATCTCTCTCTCTCTTCTATTTAATTATCTATCTATCTATCTATCTATAAACCAATCTATCTATATATCTATCAATCTATCTATATATCTATCAATCAATCAACCAATCTATCTATCTATCTATCAATCAATCAATATATCTATATATCTATCAATCAATCAATCAACCAATCTATCTATCTATCTATCTGTAAACCAATCTATCTATCTATCTAGTCATCTATCTACCTATTGCCCAGAGCCCTTATTCCTGAGGGGATGGCCAAAACACCTTTCATATGATAACTCCATTTCCCTCAATGCAGACCTCGAACAAACCCTCTCTCTCCCTCTCTAATTATCTCTCTCTCTCTCTCTCTCATACTCTCTTTCTCTCTCTGCTTTACTATCCTTGTCTTCAACTCATACACAATTACCACTACGTTCACTTTGTAAATAAGGCAACCGGAATGACAGTATACCCTATTCCAAATAGGTAGGCCAAAACTTTTGAACATTAACCTCTATAGCTCACAAACGACTAGAGTAATCGCGCTAATATTTCTACTATTTGGGAAGGGTCAGCCAGAGAATAGGTGTAGAAATGTACAGCCCATTTGCTCTACCCCCTTTTGAGTCACACAGTTCAGGGTTTTCGATTTCTGGCCTACCTATTTGAAGCAGGGTATAGTGAACCAGATTGTTTTCGATGTGATGGCACGCCGATCACTCTGATTGCTATTACTTGATTTTAGTCAGATCGCAGTTTGAATAGATAGGTAGTAAGCAAACTAAAAAGGTCCTCGATTCAGTCATTTGGTGATACACAAATATTAAATTTTTGACTAATTTAAAGACACCTCCGAAATTCATGTATCAGATAAAGCATTGATAAGGAGATTCAGTTCAGGCCAAGACAGCTTCGAATATGTGTGTATAACAATTATTGACCGCGACTATACAGCAAACAGCCTGTACACTGTTCCAAATAGGTAGGCCAGAAATTGTGAACCCTAACCTCTATAAATCAAAAGGGCCTATTCCCTGGGTGACCCTTCATAAATGGTAGAAATATTAGCTCAATTACTCTAGTCGTTTGTGAGTTATAGAGGGTTATGTTTAAGAGCTTTGACCTACTTATTTGGAATAGGGTATAGTATATATTGATTATGAGTATCAAATTTTAATCATTAAGTAATGTTATGCTTAACATAAAACACCATTATCAATATAATTTCAAAGATGACTGCCCTGTCATACACGACAACTATTATTTGGCGATTTTGCCATTCACTCTGGCCAATCAAATCATAGAATGTTGAAACACAATCAAGTGAATCATGATTGATTGTCTGAACTGAGCCCAAAAATTTGTCAGCATCTACGAATCCATATCGTTTAGGAGTGCTTTAGAGACATTGTAACATAAAGACTGGTATATAATGTACAATATTATAACATGGGAATGTAAGAAAAATCTATGTATAAATAAAAATATATTTTGTATATTACAAACATTTTGCAGAATTATTTAGGAGTTGGTCAACAGGAATGACCTGTATCAGGAGAAAGCTATTGGAAGCTAGTTGTTGGGAGAGTGGGGGTCAACACCTCAAGCTTCCTCTTCGGCAATGGCTTCGTAGGGGGTAGGGGCAGGTGGAGGGGGTGCTGGGGGGCTGTAGGGGGCTGGTGGAGGGGGGGCAGGGTATGAGGGAGCGGGGTATGAAGGGGCGGGGTACTGGGGTTGGTACTTGGGCTGTTCTTCAGGGTACGTAGCTTCACCTTCATAAGTGACCTCAGCCACCAGACCATCACCGTTGTCGACGTAGGTGACGGTCTGCCTGCGGCCGTCGGGGAGGTCCACCGTGTAGCTGCCCTCGGTCTTGTACCCGTCGCGGCTCTCAGAGTGACCGAACTTAGCACCGGAGTAGTCGTCGGCTACACCATAGTTGTAGTTGTACTTGGGTGGAACCTAGGGTGAAAGTGGGATATTATTACGTATACTTAAGGTACAATCATTGGAATTAGTTAACCCCTTCTCTACCGTCGGCTAGGCCATAGTTGTAGTTGTACTTAGGTGGGACCTACAGTAGGGGAATGTGGGATATAATTAAGTATACGTATGGTAATATAATTGGTATTCTAATTGATATATGTTGTTGTGTTGCTTATTTATGTATTCTAAGCATTGGAGATCATCACCATTCACAGTATGTATAGTTGTATACACTAGGTTTCCATACATGAATCATACCCATACCAACAACACGATTCGTGGTATTAGGTGATAACTATGCCATTTGATTACGGATAAATAACATGAGTGAGGGAGAAGTTTTGTAGTGATGACGCAACCCAGTTTCCATATTCAAGGGTGACACTGGTTAATTGTCAATAAGGAGTTGGAGATGATATACCTACACGAACTAATTGCTACTCTACTCTGTGTGTGTGTGTTTTTTTTCAACTGACGGTAGCTGCCATGTCCCCACCTTGATTATATTACGAAGATTTTATAAAGAAACATGTAAATTATGAAAACTTGGTATTACTCTATTATATACATAAATACATGACAATTATGAAAACTTGACATTACTATAATGAAGAGACATATTAGTTTTATATTTCTGTCATTAGGTATAGTTACAACAGCTGTTATGGGATTAAATTGACCGTCAGCTGAAATGAAAACGAACGCAGAACCGTACCTATCCTAAATTGATCACTTGCATGTTTCACGCTATAAGGAAGTTGGGGCCGTAAACATCAATCATAAATAGAAATACAGTACAATGGTAAAGTAGGTTTCTGATGGATAACAAGTATGTTGAATTGGGTTTTATGTATTCATAAATGTACTACAACCATATTTTAGATGGTAATTCTGCTAAATATCAATGTCTACAGCTCCAACTTCCTTATAGAATGAAACTCGCAAGTGGTCAATTGGATATATTAAAGAACACCTGGTATAATAAATAACCCAAAACCTCACCTCAGGATATTCAGGAGCAGGGGCGGGGTAGGCTGGGGGTGGGGGACCGTAGGAGGGGGGGCTGTAGGGTGGGGGAGGGGCGGGGTAGCGGGGGGCTTGGTCCCCCACAACCCCAATAACCACAACACTGGCAAGAAGAGCGGCCTGTCACAGAAAATGGACGGGGAACATAAATAAAAATGGTAAACTGAATCATTTTACCGCCCCTGCCAAATTCTCAAACACACCCTTCAGCAATAACAATCCCCATAAAGTTTTGGGGCTTGTACTGAAGGGTTATTATCGAATATTAAATAAAAGAGTTTATTAAGAGGAGAAGGGTTTAATTATTTTTCGATTTGTTTATTTATCTAACATTTGTTTAGTTTCCTTCCTAGATTTCCAGTAAGCGTAAACAAACGTCCCGAAGATGCCCTTTCTAGATACATTTTTACACTTTTCAGTAGAAAAATGTTCCAGCCGAAGGCCGATTCTTCCTGAAAACTAATGGGGGTAAGTATGAGGGAGACGGGGGACAAGACACACCAACTACCTCCTCTTAACTTGGAGTCTTGCTATATTACAGTGCTGTAGATAACCACGTGTCATTATCTGTGTTTCGTGAGCTTTGAGGCAATGTTCTACAGAAAGTTGGGGCCCTCATGGAAAAAAAAAAAAAAACTAAATAAAAACAATTAAGTTGTGATTCTATTGTGCAAAGTAAAATCCCCCTGCGATCATTGGTGATTAGAAGTGCTGTGTCCTGTTGGAAAATGTGTAGTGATTTGTAAACTCTTAAAAATACTATTATTCTTAACATTTGAATGTAGTGAACCTTGAAAAGTAATAATCCCAACCTTTAGGATCGTGGTGAAAATGCGATCGCATATATTACTATTAAAAAGTAACAATATTAAATGCAAAGTAGGTGGATTATTGTTTTTTTTTATAAATCTGTCGAATTTGCACTTGGTCGATTTAGGCTTGAGAACTGTACTTTGAGGTGATTGTCTGATGATACTGTCTCAAAAAAAAAAAAAAAAAATCTTTCAGTTGTAAAGCCAATGCCAAAGAACATTTTATATACTTTTTCTATATCCAGCTTCTACCTCCGGACATAGACTTATACGCTGTATATTCAACCGCTCAACACAGTGAAGCTAGGAGGTCTTATTTCAGACAGTGAATGAGACAATGAGATAACACCATCAACCAATTAGTTCGAAATAGAGGTATCTAGAGATAGGTGATCCATCCATAATTGTTTTTCAAGGACTGAATACTTAACTGGCAAGAAGCTATGGGAGTAAGTGATCCATACTAGTTTTTTTAAGGCTGAATATTTAACAGGAAAAAAGCTATGGAGGAAAGAAAGCCATACCTTATTTTTAAAGACTAAATATTTAACTGCATTGATGCTATGAAAGTTGTGATCCATACTGTTTTTTTTTTAAAGAGGCTAGCTATTTAACTCTGAAAGTACTATGGAAGAAAGAGAACTATACCGTATTTTAAAAGAATACAAATCTAACTTTAATGATGCATATATGAGAGTAGAGTGATCCATAATAAACAAAAATAAGGAGTAGATATTTAACTGGAAATAAGTTATGAGAATAAGTGATCAATACTAGATTTTGAGGCCTAACTATTTAACTAAAAAATATAAGGAATTAAGTTATCGATTTTTAAAGATTAGATAATTATTTAACTGCAAAGAAGCTATGAGAGTAGAGTTATGAATAGTATTTTTTTTAAAGGACTAACTATTTAACTGTAGAGATGGTATGGAAGTAAGTGATCCACTTTTAAAGATTATATCATTATTTAACTGCAAAGAAGCTATGGGAGTAAGTGATACTATTTTCTTTAAAGGACTAACTATTACTGTAAATATGCTATGGAGGTAAGTGAACCATACCTTAAGGAACATGTTGAGGATGTGATGGTTAATGAAGGGAAGGGGTCTGCTTATATAGGTTGGCAGCTCTCTCTCTCTCCTTCCCCATACAACCTTCACTCTCTCTAGTTCTCTCGCTCACTGTCCGTCTCTCTCTCTCTCTCCCATAAACAAAGTAAATGAGCTGTGAGGAAATTTTAAGTCTACAATTACAGAAGCGCATAAACGATTTGTACCCATGAAACCAAAACGTAATACGAAATCAAGTATGCCCCCTTGGTACAGTAGATACATTGGCAAGGCAATAAGGAAAAGAAACCAATTCCACAAACTTGTAAAAAATAACCCAAACACTGAAGTCGTTAAAAACTTGTACACAAATAGTAGAAGGGAAGTAAAAAAAATAATTAGGGCGAATAAACAAAATTATGCAATGGCTATCGCCAGAGAGAGTGCCACAAACCCCCCAAAATTCCACAGCTAAGTAAATAAAAATAAACAGATCAAAAGTGGATCGGGGCCGCTAATAGAAGATGGCCGAACGATAACAGGTGACATAAACACGGCAAATATGCTTAACAAATATTTTGGTTCAGTTTTCACAGAAGTTATCGATCATACCCCTGAAAATAACACCTCAACTCATGTGATAGGAGATTTCACCATCAGTGTTAGCGAAGTACAAAGTAAATTGAGTAATTTAAATGCAAATAAGACCCCGGGACCCGACATGCTCCACCCAAAAATAATTAAGAGCATTAAGGACGAGATAGCAAAACCCCTGACACAGCTATTTAACTTATAATTACTACAGGGGATTGTACCGAGTGATTGTTTTAACAATATAGATTACAATATGTTGTCATGAATATGAATAAAACCATGGCTCAGACTAAGATAAGAAGAGGTCAAAATATGTGGACACTCTCTCACATTATCAAATAATATCGTCATTAAGACTAATAACCCTCAAATGAAATTAATTGATGAGAGCATGTGATCCTCCTGGTATTCGAACCAAGGACACTACATACAGAACTTACACGCTCTAATTTGAGTCACAGAGTTTAGGGTTTTTTATTTCTGGCCTACCTATTTAGAACAGGGTATAGTGAATCGGACTGTTTACGATTTGATGGCATGCCGATCACTCTGATTGCTTTGCTTGATTTCAGACAGACCACAGTTTGCTTAACCCTGTGAGTACCAGCGACGTGTGCTATAGTATATTCTAGCACTATTTAGATGATTTTATGCAGCTTCGGAAAGATCTGTGGAAGTTAAATGGGTTGATTGAGACAGTTCGATGCCTTATTATTGCTAGAGGTCCTTCCCAAGCTGAATTTAACCGTCTTATAGTTGACAGAATGTAATGAAAATTACGTCCCTGGTACTGCATGGGTTAAGGGGAGATGGATCGTTTTTCTGGACACCTTTTCCCTCATGTTTAGCCCCATTGGTTTTCATAATTTCAGACGTTAGGTCCATTAGTTTGGCGATTTTAAGACCTTTCACCCCATTTCTTTGTCAATATTAGGACTGTTATAAGAACATAAGAACATAAGAAAATGGGAGTCTGCAGAAAGCCGATTGGCCTAAGCAAGGCAGATCCCTGTCCCACACAACCCCAAATCAATTACAAAGCCCAATTATAGGCTCAACACTCTAATACCCTGAGGATCATCTTACCGAAACGGTTAGAGATTAACGCAGGATTATGGGGGTCTGCAGAGCGCTGATTGGCCCAACCCGGCTGATCCCCCTTCACACCCAACCCTTCTCGTCCATATGCTTATCCAATTTTATCTTAAAGCTTCCTACAGTTTTAGATCCCACTATAGCACTTGGTAGTCCATTCCACCCATCTACAACTCTGTTACCAAACCAATATTTGCCTATATCTTTTCTGAAACGAAATTTATCTAATTTGAAACCATTGGTACGAGTTCTTTCGCTATCACTGAGCTTTAGTACATTTGTCATATCCCCTTTGTTAATCCCACTAACCCACTTGAACACCTCTATCATATCCCCTCTAACTCTGCGTCTCTCTAACGAATGTAAACCTAATTTCTTCATACGGAAGATTTCTAATATTATGGATAATTTTTGTCATTCTACGCTGTACTCTCTCCAATGAATCTATGTCCATTCTGTAATAAGGACACCAAAATTGGACAGCACAATCCATATGGGGTCTCACTAATGACAAGTAAAGTTTTAAGATAACATCAGCAGTTCTGTTACTCACACTCCTAGAGATGAACCCGAGAATCCTGTTTGCCTTATTACGAACGCCTATACACTGTTTTCTAGGCTTCAAATCATTGCTAACAAACACACCTAGATCTTTCTCGCAGTCTGAATTTTCTAATTCTAAATTAGCTAGTTTATATTTAACATTTGTTTGCATCTTCCCTATCTTTAATACCTTGCATTTGTCAATGTTAAACTTCATCTGCCAATTTACTGACCATTCATTTAAGGTATCTAGATCCCTTTGGAGGCACTCTATATCGCTATCTGAATCAATTGATCTCCCCATTTTAGTATCGTCTGCGAATATACTTATCCTACTAGTTATACCTAAATCTAGGTCATTTATGTATATAAGAAACAACAGGGGACCTAATACCGATCCCTGGGGGACACCACTTTTGACTGCTCCCCACTCTGACTTGGTACCATTTATGCTGACTCTCTGTTTCCTACCAATTAGCCATGACCTAATCCATCCCAACAACGCCCCACCTATTCCATGTGCCTCAACCTTTCTCATCAATATCTCATGAGGGACTCTGTCGAAAGCTTTACTGAAATCTAAATATATAATATCGTATGCCTTGTCATTATCTACTGCTTCATATACCTCTGAGAAAAAACTAAGCAAATTAGTAAGGCAAGAACGTCCCTGAGTGAATCCATGCTGAGAAGAATTGATTAAGTTAAATGTTTCTAAGTGGTTTCTCATTTTCCTAGCAATAATTGACTCTAGTAGCTTTCCTATGATTGAAGTGAGACTAATGGGACGGTAATTGGATGCTATTGATTTATCACCTTTTTTGAAAATCGGAACTACATTTGCAAGCTTCCAAGCTTCTGGAACTATACCTGTTTCTAATGAATTGTTAAAAAGAAATGTTAATGGGTAACTTAACTCATCTCTGCATTCTTTTAATACTCTGGCATATACCTCATCGGGACCAGGCGATTTCTGAGGTTTCAGTCTGTCAATTTCCTTAAGCACATCATTTCTACTTATGGTAACCGTACTTAACCTATTTTCTATACTATCGCTATATACCTTAAGGACTTCTGGAATCTTTGCCAAATTTTCATTAGTGAAAACGGATAGAAACTGACTATTTAATGTACTGCACATTTCTAAATAATTTTCTGTCATTTCTCCTATCGAAGTTTTAAGGGGGCCTATTTTATCTCTAACTTTAGATTTATATAGCTGGTAAAAAGCCTTAGGGTTATTTTTTGAGTCATTGGCTATCCTGATTTCATAATTTCTTTTGTCTGTCCTTATACCTTTTTTACCTTATGCGATGCCATAATTCTGCACGCTTTAAGTTAGTTAACTATTTCCACCTTAGGAAAGCTTAGAACTACAACACTCAACTGGAACACAGCTGACCTTAATCATATAAATCTTAATCAAATCAATCTCCACCAATGTCACAGAATACACAATTGCGGTTCACAAGTTTTATTTCATCTATAGCTAGGGTACAATACACAAATGACTGGAGTCTGAGTCTTATTTATATGGAAATAAGCTCAGGGCAAATATGGAATAAAGATCAGTATTCCTAGGTCATATAGGAGCAAGAAAAAAGTTGTTCTCAATAAATAATAACACTAATTCAGATAAGATGATGAATATACATACAAGTATAAATAAACACAGAGAGGTTAGTCTCAAAACAATAGCTGATATCCTGAGGTAAAGTAACGCGAGGTAAAGCGTGAACGAGGTAGGTAAATAGTACTGAGGTCACACGTATTCAGTGAGTGCAAGATATACAATTTAAAATATCAGCTGAATTACAAATAACTTGAAAGCTAGTTCAACGTATAGAAGATAAAAATCTCTATTAACCTATACAGTTACAAACGTAGATATTAGTTCGGGGAACTGAGAATAATTAATATATATTAGCCCGCGTGAGAGGCTGAGGTATCGTTGTGTAAATATTAACGCGACGTGATATAAATATAATATAATAATTAATTCAAATAATGATTAAGATGAGTTTGAAGTCAGGAAGCATGAATATATATAGGTCTGACTAAGAGACAAAATAAATTAACACTCTCTGTGAACAATTATTCACAACTACGTACCCAGCTAATAATACTTAAACATGGAATAAGATCTGCTAGGCGTTCTTGGCGAGCGATAGCGAACCTGCAATTTGGGAGGAACCGGCCTTCGACCGGAACATTTTTCTACCAAAAAATGTACAAATATATCTTGAAGGAGGCTCCCGGGATTGTTATTTTATGCTTGATGGAGGTCTAGGGAGGAAACTAAATAAATAATACATAAATTAAAAAAATCGACCAAAAAATGAACCATCCCCCCTCAATAAAGAGATTTAATTGAACCCGAACAGCTTGGAATATGTGTGTTTCATAATTTTTGGCCGCGACTGTACATCAAATAGACTGTACCCTGTTACAAATAGGGAGGCAAGACATTGTGAACCTTAACCTTTAGAAATTTAAAGAAGGGCTAGAGCTAATGGGCTGTAAATTTCGACACCTATTCCCTGGCTGACTCTTCCCAAATGGTAGAAATATTAGCTCGATTACTCTAGTCGTTTGTGAGTTATAGAGGATTATGTTTAAGAGCTTTGACCCACTTATTTGGAACAGGGTATAGTATATATTGATTATGAGTATCATTTCTTTACTAAAATAACATGCGTTACATCTAAGAGGTATAATAAATAAATAATGCTATGCTTAACATAAAACGCCATTATCAATATAATTTCAAATATGACTACCTTGTCTTACACGACAATTATGATTGGGCGATTTTGCCATTCACCCTGGTCAATCAAAACATAGAATGTTGAAACACAATCATGATCGATTGTCTGGACTGAACCCAAAAATATCACCTCCTACGAATTCATTCCGTTTAGGAGTGCTTTAGAGACATTGTAACATAAAGACTGGTATATATATATATATATTTGTTCTATGTGAGTGAGGGAGACAAAAGGCAGAACTGCCTGTAGCGAGTGCCTCCCCCATAGTTGAAAGAGTGACGGCCAACATCAAGGGACGTTCGAGCCAAAATGCCAGGACACACGGAGTTTGAAGCAATTTAAGTCATAGGAAGAGGGAAAGACTGATTCTGGGAGAGAATTCCAGAGCTCAGCTGTTGAATAGAAGAAAGACTGCAAGTAACGTTTCAATCTTGGGTTGGAGAGTTGCACAGAGTAGGGGTGGGATTGTGTTGCAAGATGGGTACCACATACTCTACATAGAGGAGGTGGTATACACTGGGAGAGCTCTGAGGAACACTGATTTTTGTAGTAGCGATAGCATAGCGAGAGAGATGCAACATTGTGGCGAAGAGAGAGAGTTTGCAGAGAGCTGGTGAGTGGGCGGGAATTAATGATACGAAAGGCCTTCCTTTCTACTTTGTCTAGGAGTGCGGTGTGAGAGGATCTTCCCCTCACTTGTGAACAATACTCAATACAAGGACGCACTGTACCCCTGTACAGAGCCAGAAGCTGCGCAGGGGTAAAGAACCCCTTGAGTCGGTTGAGCACACTCAGCTTCTGGGAGGCTGCCTTAGCAGGACTGGCAATATGGTCCTTCCAAGTGAGAGCAGAAGAAAAAGAGACACCAAGAATATTGAGAGAAGATGAAGGATTGATTTTTGTATTGTTGAAGAATAATGGATAGTTCCCTGGGAGTTTCAGACGGGTAGATAGATGGAGAAATTGGGTTTCGGAAACATTAAAGGCAACAAGGTTTTCTCTGCCCCAATTGGAAATAGTAGCTAGATCAGAAGATATGTGTTCTATGGCTTCATTACGTTTATCTTTGAGGGATTGCTGGCTGGGGCCTTCTGGAAAACTAAATGAGTAGTGTAAGGTAGAGTCGTCTGTGTATGAATGGATGGGACTGGAAGTAGAGTTGAGAAGTTCATTGATGAAAATTAGAAAGAGAATAGGAGATAGGACAGAGCCCTGAGGAACACCGGAGTTGATAGGATGAGGAAGTGAGCGATGGCTGTCCACAACCGTAGCTATGGAACGGCCGGAAAGGAAGTTAGAGGCATAGGCACAGATGGAGGGATATAAACCGAAGGAGGGTAGTTTAGACATTAACCCTTAATTGGCAGCGCGCAACTTATGTCGTGTGAAATATATATGGACTAAGTGGCGGTTCACAACTTATGTCGTGTGCCATTTTCACCACGTAATGTTGCTGAGAGAGAGATGAGTGGTGGGAGGAGCGTAGCAAGCGTATGACTGCTCCAAACTACCGCGGCGGACCTACTGACATGAATCCCACCCTCCTCCACCCTCTCGCCCTCGCTACACAGGGAATTATGTAGGGAAAGTACCTAATTACATGGTTTTTGTACTCGTGTTGCGCGATCGTTGCAAGAGAACCAGTGGTTGTACAAGGATGGTTGGGGTGTCATTGGAAAGCTCTGTTTATGCCCTTTCAGGGATAGATACTTGTTTTACGCTCTGGGTCTTATTTAGGCATGAAAATGATCACGTAAACAACCCTATTTATGGTAAAAACACCCCGCTGGGCGCTACGGTCAAATAGACCACCTAGCCCGCTAAATAAGGGTTAAAGATTTGTGCCAGATTCTATCGAAGGCCTTCGATATATCTAGTGCAATAGAAAAGGTCTCATCGAAGTCCCGAAAGGAAGATGACCAAGAGTTAATAAGATATGAAAGAAGATCACCAGTAGAGTGACCCTTAAGGAAGCCATACTGGCGATCTGAGAGCAGATTATGAGAAGAGAAATGCTTAAGAAATTTGGAAGCAAGAATAGTTTCAAAAACTTTAGAGATACAAGAGATGAGAGCAATTGGACGATAGTTGGAGGGCTGAGAGCCGTCACCTTTCTTTGGGACAGGTTGAATGAGAGCAAACTTCCAGCATGAAGGGAAGACGTTAAAGGAGAGACAGACGAAAGAATTTTCCTAGGCAGGGAGTCAGCACGGAAGCACAGTTTTTTAGTACAACAGGAGGAACACCGTCCGGACCGTACACCTTCTTAGTATTAGAGGGTAGAAGGTACATCTTTAGAATAAATTAGGATATTAGGCATAAGTAGGAAAGAGGAGGGTGGAGAGGGAGGAATAGCATCGGAACCATCCAAGGTGGAGTTCGAGCAAATGTTTGAGCGAAGAGTTCAGCTATGTCAGAGGAAGAAGTGATAGTTGTGCCATGAGAGTGAAAAAGGGGAGGGGAAGATGAGGAAGACTTTTTTTTGGAGAGGTTTTTGGCTAAATGCCAGAAAGCTTGGGAAGAGCTAGAGTTGGATAGTTCTGTGCATTTATTATCGACTTGGTGGCAAGTCGAAGAACAGATTTGGGTTGATTCCGGGCAGAAACATAGGCAGAATGAGATTCTTGAGTTTTAAGGCGTCGGTACCTTTTGAAGGCTTCATCCTTGTTGCGGACAGTAGTAGAACAAGCGTGAGTAAACCAAGATTTTTTGGCATTAGACTGAGAGAAAGAATATGGAATGTACGCTTCCATGCCCGAGAGGATTACCTCGGTAATGCGTTCAGCACTCTCCTCGGGTCCTCGGTCACGGAAGCAGTAGTAATTCAATGGGAAATCAAAGAAGTACTGCCGAAGAGCCTCCCAGTCGGCAGCGCCAAAGTGCCACAAGCGCCGCCAGCTGGGAAGATCGGGTGGACATACTGGAGAGATAGGACAGGTAACAGAGATAAGTTTATGGTCGGAGAAGCCCACAGGAGAGAAAAGATTGACAGTATAAGAAGAAGGGTTAGAAGTCAGAAATAAGTCAAGGATGTTGGGCCGATCTCCGAAGCAATCCGGGATACGGGTGGGTTGCTGGACCAGCTGCTCTAGGTCATTTAGGATAGAAAAGACGAAGGCTTGTTCACCAGGTTGGTCAGTAGTAAGAGAGGAGAGCCATTGGCGGTGGTGTACGTTGACGTTTCCTAAGATGGAGATTTCCGAGAAGGGAGATATGGATAGAATGTGTTCCACTTTAGAGTTTAGATAGTCAAAGAATTTGGGAAATGTCATGTACAATATTATATTATGGGAATATAAGAAAAATCTATGTTTAAATAAAAATATATTTTATATATTACAAACATTTTGCAGAATTATTTAGGAGTTGGTCAACAGGAATGACCTGTATCGGGAGAAAGCTATTGGAAGCTAGTCGTTAGGAGAGTGCGGGTCAACACCTCAAGTTTCCTCTTCGGCAGGGGCTTCGTAGGGGGCAGGGGCATATGGAGGGGGTGGTGGGGGGCTGTAGGGGCTGGTGGAGGGGGGGCAGGGTATGAGGGGGCTGGGTATGAGGGGGCGGGGTATGAGGGAGCGGGGTATGAAGGAGCGGGGTACTGGGGTTGGTACTTGGGCTGTTCTTCAGGGTACGTAGCTTCACCTTCATAAGTGACCTCAGCCACCAGACCATCACCGTTGTCGACGTAGGTGACAGTCTGCTTGCGGCCGTCGGGGAGGTCCACCGTGTAGCTGCCCTCGGTTTTGTACCCGTCGCGGCTCTCAGAGTGACCAAACTTGGCGCCGGAGTAGTCGTCAGCTACACCATAGTTGTAGTTGTACTTGGGTGGAACCTACAGTAGCGTAATTCGGGATATAATGAAGTATACATATGGTAATATAATTGGGATTCTAATTAATGCATGTTGCTGTGTTTCTAATTTATGTATTCTAGGCATTTGAGTCCATCACCATTCACAGTATGTATAGTTGTATACACTAGGTTTCCATATATCATTCATACCCATACCAACAACACGATTCGTGGTATGAGGGGATAACTATGACACTTGATTACCGAGAAATTACATATGTGAGGGAGAAGTTTTGTAGTGATGGCGCAACCCAGTTTCCAGATTCAAGGGTGACACTGGTGAAACTGGTTAATTGTCAATAAGGAGTTGGAGATGATATACCTACACAAATTAATTGCTACTCTACTCTGTTTTTTTTTGTTTTTTTCTGTTCAACTGACGGTAGCTGCCATGTCCCCATCTTGATTAGGACTACTCGGCTATTACGAAGATTTTATAACGCAATATGTTAATTATGAACACTTGGCATTACTATATTATATATCGAAACATGGTAATCATGAAAACTTGGCATTACTATAATGAAGAGACATAATTGTTTATATTTCTTTCATTAGTTTTTGTTAAAATAGCTGATAAGGGATTGAATTGACCGTCAGCTGAAATGAAATCGACTGCAGACCCGTACCTATCTTAAATTGATCACTTGTGAGTTTCACGCTATAAGGAAGTTGGGGCCGTAAACATCGATGATAAATACAAATACAATGATAATGTAGGTTTCTGATGGATAAAAAGTATGTTGAATTGGGTTTTATGTATTCATAAATGTACTACAACCACAATTTAGCTGGTAATTCTGCTAAATATCAATGTCTACAGCTCCAAATTCCTTATAGAGTGAAACTCGTTACTGATCAATTGGAGATATTATAGAACACCTGGTATAATAATTAACCCAGAACCTCACCTCAGGATATTCAGGAGCAGGGGCGGGGTAGGCTGGGGGCGGGGGACCGTAGGAGGGGGGGCCGTAGGGTGGGGGAGGGGCGGGGTAGCGGGGGGCTTGGTCCCCCACAACCCCAATAACCACAACACTGGCAAGAAGAGCGGCCTGTCACAGAAAACGGACGGGGAACATAAATAAAAATGGTAAACTGAATCATTTTACCGTCCCTGCCAAATTCTCAAACACACCCTTCAGCAATAACAATCCCCATAAAGTATTGGGGCTTGTACTGAAGGGTTATTATCGAATATTAAATAAAAGTCTCTTAAGAGGAGATTGGTTTAATTATTTTTCGATTTGTTTATTTATCTAATATTGTTTTAGTTTCTTTCCTAGATTTCCAGTAGATGCCCTTTCTAGATTTTTTTTTACACTTTTCAGTAGAAAAATGTTCCAGCCGAAGGCCGATTCTTCCTGAAAACTAATGGGGGTAAGTATGAGGGAGAAGGGGGACAAGAAACACCAACTACCTCCTCTTAACTTGGAGTCTTGCTATATTACAGTTCTGTAGATAACCACGTGTCATTATCTGTGTTTCGTGAGCTTTGAGGCAATGTTCTACAGAAAGTTGGGGCTCTCGTGGAAAAAAACAAAAAAACTAAATAAAAACAATTAAGTTGTGATTCTATTGTGCAAAGTAAAATCCCCCTGCGATCATTGGTGATTAGAAGTGCTGTGTCCTGTTGGAAAATGTGTAGTGATTTGTAAACTCTTAAAAATACTATTATCCTTAACATTTGAATGTAGTGAACCTTGAAAAGTAATAATCCCAACCTTTAGGATCGTGGTGAAAATGCGATCGTATATATTACTATTAAAAAGTAACAATATTAAATGCAAAGTAGGTGGATTATTGTTTTTTTATAAATCTGTCGAATTTGCACTTGGTCGATTTAGGCTTGAGAACTGTACTTTGAGGTGATTGTCTGATGATACTGTGTCTCAAAAAAAAAAAAAAACAAAAAAAAATCTTTTAGTTGTAAAGCCAATGACAAAGAACATTTTATATACTTTTTTTTATATCCAGCTTCTACCTCCAGACAGACTTATACGCTGTATATTCAACCGCTCAACACAGTGAAGCTAGGAGGTCTTATTTCAGACAGTGAATGAGACAATGAGATAACACCATCAACCAATTAGTTCGAAATAGAGGGATCTAGAGATAGGTGATCCATCCATAATTGTTTTTCAAGAACTGAATACTTAACTGGCAAGAAGCTATGGGAGTAAGTGATCCGTACTAGTTTTTTTAAGGCTGAATATTTAACAGGAAAAAAGCTATGGAGGAAAGAAAGCCATACCTTATTTTTAAAGACTAAATATTTAACTGCATCGATGCTATGAAAGTTGTGATTCATACTGTTTTTTTTTTTTAAAGAGGCTAGCTATTTAACTCTGAAAGTACTATGGAAGAAAGAGAACTATACCGTATTTTAAAAGAATACAAATCTAACTTTAATGATGCATATATGAGAGTAGAGTGATCCATAATAAACAAAAATAAGGAGTAGATATTTAACTGGAAATAAGTTATGAGAATAAGTGATCAATACTAGATTTTGAGGCCTAACTATTTAACTGTAAAACAATATAAGTAATTACGTTATCGATTTTTAAAGATTAGATAATTATTTAACTGCAAAGAAGCTATGAGAGTAGAGTTATGAATAGTATTTTTTTTAAAGGACTAACTATTTAACTGTAGAGATGCTATGGAAGTAAGTGATCCCCTTTTAAAGATTATATCATTATTTAACTGCAAAGAAGCTATGGGAGTAAGTGATACTATTTTCTTTAAAGGACTAACTATTACTGTAAATATGCTATGGAGGTAAGTGAACCATACCTTAAGGAACATGTTGAGGATGTGATGGTCAATGAAGGGAAGGGGTCTGCTTATATAGGTTGGCATCTCTCTCTCTCTCCTTCCCCATACAACCTTCACTCTCTCTAGTTCTCTCGCTCACTGTCCGTCTCTCTCTCTCACTCACTCTCCCTCTCTTTCTCACTCTCACACTCTCTCTCTCTCTCCCATAAACAAAGTAAATGAGCTGTGAGGAAATTTTAAGTCTACAATTACAGAAGCGCATAAACGATTTGTACCCATGAAACCAAAACGTAATACGAAATCAAGTATGCCCCCTTGGTACAGTAGATACATTGGCAAGGCAATAAGGAAAAGAAACCAATTCCACAAACTTGTAAAAAATAACCCAAACACTGAAGTCGTTAAAAACTTGTACACAAATAGTAGAAGGGAAGTAAAACAAATAATTAGGGCGAATAAACAAAATTATGCAATGGCTATCGCCAGAGAGAGTGCCACAAACCCCCAAAATTCCACAGCTAAGTAAATAAAAATAAACAGATCAAAAGTGGATCGGGGCCGCTAATAGAAGATGGCCGGACGATAACAGGTGACATAAACACGGCAAATATGCTTAACAAATATTTTGGTTCAGTTTTCACAGAAGTTATCGATCATACCCCTGAAAATAGCACCTCAACTCATGTGATAGGAGATTTCACCATCAGTGTTAGCGAAGTACAAAGTAAATTGAGTAATTTAAATGCAAATAAGACCCCGGGACCCGACATGCTCCACCCAAAAATAATTAAGAGCATTAAGGACGAGATAGCAAAACCCCTGGCACAGCTATTTAACTTATAATTACTACAGGGGATTGTACCGAGTGATTGTTTTAACAATATAGATTACAATATGTTATCATGAATATGAATAAAACCATGGCTCAGACTAAGATAAGAAGAGGTCAAAATATGTGGACACTCTCTCACATTATCAAATAATATCGTCATTAAGACTAATAACCCTCAAATGAAATTAATTGATGAGAGCATGTGATCCTCCTGGTATTCGAACCAAGGACACTACATACAGAACTTACACGCTCTAATTTGAGTCACAGAGTTTAGGGTTTTTTATTTCTGGCCTACCTATTTAGAACAGGGTATAGTGAATCGGACTGTTTACGATATGATGGCATGCCGATCACACTGATTGCTTTGCTTGATTTCAGACCCTGTGCTTAACCCTGTGAGTACCAGCGACGTGTGCTATAGTATATTCTAACACTATTTAGATGATTTTATGCAGCTTCGGAAAGATCTGTGGAAGTTAAATGGGTTGATTGAGACAGTTCGATGCCTTATTATTGCTAGAGGTCCTTCCTAAGCTGAATTTAACCGTCTAATAGTTGACAGAATGTAATGAAAAGGACGTCCCTGGTACTGCATGGGTTAAGGGGAGATGGATCGTTTTTCTGGACACCTTTCTCCCTCATGTTTAGCCCCATTAGTTTTAATAATTTCAGACGTTCGGTCCATTAGTTTGGCGATTTTAAGACCTTTCACCACATTTCTTTGTCAATATTAGGACTGTTATGCGATGCTATAATTCTGCACGCTTTAAGTTAGTTCACTATTTCCACCTTAGGAAAGCTTAGAACTACAACACTCAACTGGAACACAGCTGACCTTAATCATATAAATCTTAATTAAATCAATCTCCACCAATGTCACAGAATACACAATTGCGGTTCACAAGTTTTATTTCATCTATAGCTAGGGTACAATACACAAATGACTGGAGTCTGAGTCTTATTTATATGGAAATAAGCTCAGGGCAAATATGGAATAAAGATCAGTATTCCTAGGTCATATAGGAGCAAGAAAAAAGTTGTTCTCAATAAATAATAACACTAATTCAGATAAGATGATGAATATACATACAAGTATAAATAAACACAGAGAGGTTAGTCTCAAAACAATAGCTGATATTCTGAGGTAAAGTAACGCGAGGTAAAGCGTGAACGAGGTAGGTAAATAGTACTGAGGTCACACGTATTCAGTGAGGGCAAGATATATAATTTAAAATATCAGCTGAATTACAAATAACTTGAAAGCTAGTTCAACGTATAGAAGATAAAAATCTCTATTAACCTATACAGTTACAAACGTAGATATTAGTTCGGGGAACTGAGAATAATTAATATAAATTAGCCCGCTTGAGAGGCTGAGGTATCGTCGTGTAAATATTAATGCGACGTGATATAAATATAATATAATAATGAATTCAAATAATGCTTAAGCTGAGTTTGAAGTCAGGAAGCATGAATATATATAGGTCTGACTAAGAGACAAAATAAATTAACACTCTCTGTGAACAATTATTCACAACTACGTACCCAGCTATTAATACTTAAACATAGAATAAGATCTGCTAGGCGTTCTTGGCGAGCGATAGCGAACCTGCAATTTGGGAGGAACCGGCCTTCGACCGGGACATTTTTCTACCAAAAAATGTACAAATATATCTTGAAGGAGGATCCCGGGGTTGTTATATTATGCTTGATGGAGGTCTAGGGAGGAAACTAAATAAATAATACATAAATTAAAAAATCGACCTAAAAATGAACCATCCCCCCTCAATAAAGAGATTTAATTCAACCCGAACAGCTTGGAATATGTATGTTCAATAATTTTTGGCCGCGACTGTACATCAAATAGACTGTACCCTGTTACAAATAGGGAGGCAAGACATTGTGAACCTTAACCTCTAGAAATTTAAAAAAGGGCTAGAGCTAATGGGCTGTAAATTTCGACACCTATTCCCTGGCTGACTCTTCCCAATGGTAGAAATATTAGCTCGATTACTCTAGTCGTTTGTGAGTTATAGAGGATTATGTTTAAGAGCTTTGTCCCACTTATTTGGAACAGGGTATAGTATATATTGATTATGAGTATCATTTCTTTACTAAAATAACATGCGTTACATCTAAGAGGTATAATAAATAAATAATGCTATGCTTAACATAAAACGCCATTATCAATATAATTTCAAAGATGACTACCTTGTCTTACACGACAATTATGATTGGGCGATTTTGCCATTCACCATGGTCAATCAAAACATAGAATGTTGAAACACAATCATGATCGATTGTCTGGACTGAACCCAAAAATATCACCTACGAATTCATTCCGTTTAGGAGTGCTTTAGAGACATTGTAACATAAAGACTGGTATATATATATATATTTGTTCTATGTGAGTGAGGGAGACAAAAGGCAGAACTGCCTGTAGCGAGTGCCTCCCCCATAGTTGAAAGAGTGACAGGGCCAACATCAAGGGACGTTCGAGCCAAAATGCCAGGACACACGGAGTTTGAAGCAATTTAAGTCATAGGAAGAGGGAAAGACTGATTCTGGGAGAGAATTCCAGAGCTCAGCTGTTGAATAGAAGAAAGACTGCAAGTAACGTTTCAATCTTGGGTTGGAGAGTTGCACAGAGTAGGGGTGGGATTGTGTTGCAAGACGGGTACCACATACTCTACGTAGAGGAGGTGGTATACACTGGGAGAGCTCTGAGGAGCACTGATTTTTGTAGTAGCGATAGCATAGCGAGAGAGATGCAACATTGTGGCGAAGAGAGAGAGTTTGCAGAGAGCTGGTGAGTGGGCGGGAATTAATGATACGAAAGGCCTTCCTTTCTACTTTGTCTAGAAGTGCAGTGTGAGAGGATCTTCTCCTCACTTGTGAACAATACTCAATACAAGGACGCACTGTACCCCTGTACAGAACCAGAAGCTGCGCAGGGGTAAAGAACCCCTTGAGTCGGTTGAGCACACCCAGCTTCTGGGAGGCTGCCTTAGCAGGACTGGCAATATGGTCCTTCCAAGTGAGAGCAGAAGAAAAAGAGACACCAAGAATATTGAGAGAAGATGAAGGATTGATTTTTGTATTGTTGAAGAATAATGGATAGTCCCCTGGGAGTTTCAGACGGGTAGATAGATGGAGAAATTGGGTTTCGGAAACATTAAAGGCAACAAGGTTTTCTCTGCCCCAATTGGAAATAGTAGCTAGATCAGAAGATATGTGTTCTATGGCTTCATTACATTTATCTTTGAGGGATTGCTGGCTGGGGCCTTCTGGAAAACTAAATGAGTAGTGTAAGGTAGAGTCGTCTGCGTATGAATGGATGGGACTGGAGGTAGAGTTGAGAAGTTCATTGATGAAAATTAGAAAGATAATAGGAGATAGGACAGAGCCCTGAGGAACACCGGAGTTGATAGGATGAGGAAGTGAGCGATGGCTGTCCACAACCGCAGCTATGGAACGGCCGGAAAGGAAGTTAGAGACATAGGCACAGATGGAGGGATATAAACCGAAGGAGGGTAGTTTAGACATTAACCCTTAATTGGCGGCGCGCAACTTATGTCGTGTGAAATAAATATGGACTAAGTGGCGGTTCACAACTTATGTCGTGTGCCATTTTCACCACGTAATGTTGCTGAGAGAGAGAGATGAGTGGTGGGAGGAGCGTAGCAAGCGTATGACTGCTCCAGACCACCGCGGCGGACCTACTGACATGAGTCCCATCCTCCTCCACCCTCTCGCCCTCGCTACACAGGGAATTATGTAGGGAAAGTACCTAATTATATGGTTTTTGCACTCGTGTTGCGCGATCGTTGCAAGAGAACCAGTGGTCGTACAAGGATGGTTGGGGTGTCATTGGAAAGCTCTGTTTATGCCCTTTCAGGGATAGATACTTGTTTTACGCTCTGGGTCTTATTTAGGCATGAAAATGATAACGTAAACAACCCTATTTAGGGTAAAAACACCCCACTGGGCGCTACGGTCAAATAGACCACCTAGCCCTCTAAATAAGGGTTAAAGATTTGTGCCAGATTCTATCGAAGGCCTTCGATATGTCTAGTGCAATAGAAAAGGTCTCATCGAAGTCCCGAAAGGAAGATGACCAAGAGTTGATAAGATATGAAAGAAGATCACCAGTAGAGTGACCCTTAAGGAAGCCATACTGGCGATCTGAGAGCAGATTATGAGAAGAGAAATGCTTAAGAAATTTGGAAGCAAGAATAGTTTCAAAAACTTTAGAGATACAAGAGATGAGAGCAATTGGACGATAGTTGGAGGGCTGAGAGCCGTCACCTTTCTTTGGGACAGGTTGAATTAGAGCAAACTTCCAGCATGAAGGGAAGACGTTAAAGGAGAGACAGAGACGAAAGAATTTTCCTAGGCAGGGAGTCAGCACGGAAGCACAGTTTTTTAGTACAACAGGAGGAACACCGTCCGGACCGTACACCTTCTTAGTATTAGAGGGTAGAAGGTACATCTTTAGAAAAAATTAGGTTATTAGGCATAAGTAGGAGAGAGGAGGGTGGAGAGGGAGGAATAGCACCGGAACCATCCAAGGTGGAGTTCGAGCAAAAGTTTGAGCGAAGAGTTCAGCTATGTCAGAGGAAGAAGTGATAGTTGTGCCATGAGAGTGAAAAAGGTGAGGGGAAGACGAGGAAGAATTTTTTTTGGAGAGGTTTTTGGCTAAATGCCAGAAAGCTTGGGAAGAGCTAGAGTTGGATAGTTCTGTGCATTTATTATCGACTTGGTGGCAAGTCGAAGAACAGATTTGGGTTGATTCCGGGCAGAAACATAGGCAGAATGAGATTCTTGAGTTTTAAGGCGTCGGTACCTTTTGAAGGCTTCATCCTTGTTGCGGACAGCAGTAGAACAAGCGTGAGTAAACCAAGATTTTTTTGCATTAGACTAAGAGAAAGAATATGGAATGTACGCTTCCATGCCCGAGAAGATTACCTCGGTAATGCGTTCAGCACTCTCCGAGGGTCCTCGGTCACGGAAGCAGTAGTAATTCAATGAGAAATCAAAGAAGTACTGCCGAAGAGCCTCCCAGTTGGCAGTGCCAAAGTGCCACAAGCGCCGCCAGCTGGGAGGATCGGGTGGACATACTGGAGAGATAGGACAGGTAACAGAGATAAGTTTATGGTCGGAGAATCCCACAGGAGAGAAAAGATTGACAGTATAAGAAGAAGGGTTATAAGTCAGAAATAAGTCAAGGATGTTGGGCAGATCTCCGAAGCAATCCGGGATACGGGTGGGTTGCTGGACCAGCTGCTCTAGGTCATTTAGGATAGAAAAGACGAAGGTTTGTTCACCAGGTTGGTCAGTAGTTGGTCAGGAGAGCCATTGGCGGTGGTGTACGTTAACGTCTCCTAAGATGGAGATTTCCGAGAAGGGAGATATGGATAGAATGTGTTCCACTTTAGAGTTTAGATAGTCAAAGAATTTGGGAAATGTCATGTACAATATTATATTATGGGAATATAAGAAAAATCTATGTATAAATACAAATATATTTTATATATTACAATTATTTTGCAGAATTATTTAGGAGTTGGTCAACAGGAATGACCTGTATCGGGAGAAAGCTATTGGAAGCTAGTCGTTAGGAGAGTGCGGGTCAACACCTCAAGCTTCCTCTTCGGCAGGGGCTTCGTAGGGGGCAGGGGCAGGTGGAGGGGGTGCTGGGGGGCTGTAGGGGGCTGGTGGAGGGGGGGCAGGGTATGAGGGGGCTGGGTATGAGGGGGCGGGGTATGAGGGAGCGGGGTATGAAGGGGCAGGGTACTGGGGTTGGTACTTGGGCTGTTCTTCAGGGTACGTAGCTTCACCTTCATAAGTGACCTCAGCCACCAGACCATCACCGTTGTCGACGTAGGTGACGGTCTGCTTGCGGCCGTCGGGGAGGTCCACCGTGTAGCTGCCCTCGGTTTTGTACCCGTCGCGGCTCTCAGAGTGACCGAACTTGGCGCCGGAGTAGTCGTCAGCTACACCATAGTTGTAGTTGTACTTGGGTGGAACCTATAGTAGCGTAATTTGGGATATAATTAAGTATACATATGGAAATATAATTGGGATTCTAATTAATGCATGTTGCTGTGTTGCTAATTTATGTATTCTAGGCATTTGAGACCATCACTATTCACAGTATGTATAGTTGTATACACTAGGTTTCCATATATGATTCATACCCATACCAACAACACGATTCGTGGTATGAGGGGATAACTATGACACTTGATTACCGAGAAATTACATATGTGAGGGAGAAGTTTTGTAGTGATGGCGCAACCCAGTTTCCAGATTCAAGGGTGACACTGGTGAAACTGGTTAATTGTCAATAAGGAGTTGGAGATGATATACCTACACGAATTAATTGCTACTCTACTCTTTTTTTTTTTTTTTTTTTTCAACTGACGGTAGCTGCCATGTCCCCATCTTGATTAGGACTACTCGGCTATTACGAAGATTTTATAACGAAATATGTTAATTATGAACACTTGGCATTACTATATTTTATATCGAAACATGGTAATCATGAAAACTTGTCATTACTATAATGAAGAGACATAATTGTTTATATTTCTTTCATTAGTTTTTGTTAAAATAGCTGATAAGGGATTGAATTGACCGTCAGCTGAAATGAAATCGACTGCAGACCCGTACCTATCCTAAATTGATCACTTGTGAGTTTCACGCTATAAGGAAGTTGGGGCCGTAAACATCGATGATAAATACAAATACAATGATAATGTAGGTTTCTGATGGATAACAAGTATGTTGAATTGGGTTTTATGTATTCATAAATGTACTACAACCACAATTTAGCTGGTAATTCTGCTAAATATCAATGTCTACAGCTCCAAATTCCTTATAGAGTGAAACTCGTTACTGATCAATTGGAGATATTATAGAACACCTGGTATAATAATTAACCCAGAACCTCACCTCAGGATATTCAGGAGCAGGGGCGGGGTAGTCTGGGGGCGGGGGACCGTAGGAGGGGGGGCCGTAGGGTGGGGGAGGGGCGGGGTAGCGGGGGGCTTGGTCCCCCACAACCCCAATAACCACAACACTGGCAAGAAGAGCGGCCTGTCACAGAAAACGGACAGGGAACATAAATAAAAATGGTAAACTGAATCATTTTACCGTCCCTGCCAAATTCTCAAACACACCCTTCAGCAATAACAATCCCCATAAAGTATTGGGGCTTGTACTGAAGGGTTATTATCGAATATTAAATAAAAGTTTCTTAAGAGGAGATGGGTTTAATTATTTTTCGATTTGTTTATTTATCTAATATTTATTTAGTTGTTTTCCTAGATTTCCAGTAAGCGTAAACAAACGTCCCGAAGATGCCCTTTCTAGATAAATTTTTACACTTTTCAGTAGAAAAATGTTCCAGCCGAAGGCCGATTCTTCCTGAAAACTATTGGGGGTAAGTATGAGGGAGAAGGGGGACAAGAAACACCACCTACCTCCTCTTAACTTGGAGTCTTGCTATATTACAGTTCTGTAAATAACCACGTGTCATTATCTGTGTTTCGTGAGCTTTGAGGCAATGTTCTACAGAAAGTTGGTGCTCTCATGGAAAAAACAAAAAAACTAAATAAAAACAATTAAGTTGTGATTCTATTGTGCAAAGTAAAATCCCCCTGCGATCATTGGTGATTAGAAGTGCTGTGTCCTGTTGGAAAATGTGTAGTGATTTGTAAACTCTTAAAAATACTATTATCCTTAACATTTGAATGTAGTGAACCTTGAAAAGTAATAATCCCAACCTTTAGGATCGTAGTGAAAATGCGATCGCATATATTACTATTAAAAAAGTAACAATATTAAATGAAAAGTAGGTGGATTATTGTTTTTTTATAAATCTGTCGAATTTGCACTTGGTCGATTTAGGCTTGAGAACTGTACTTTGAGGTGATTGTCTGATGATACTGTGTCTCAAAAAAAAAAATTTTTTAGTTGTAAAGCCAATGACAAAGAAAATGTTATATACTTTTTTTATATCCAGCTTCTACCTCCAGACATAGACTTATACGCTGTATATTCAATCGCTCAACACAGTGAAGCTAGGTCTTATTTCAGACAGTGAATGTGACAATGAGATAACACCATCAACCAATTAGTTCGAAATAGAGGGATCTAGAGATAGGTGATCCATCCATAATTGTTTTTCAAGAACTGAATACTTAACTGGCAAGAAGCTATGGGAGTAAGTGATCCATACTAGTTTTTTTAAGGCTGAATATTTAACAGGAAAAAAGCTATGGAGGAAAGAAAGCCATACCTTATTTTTAAAGACTAAATATTTAACTGCATTGATGCTATGAAAGTTGTGATCCATACTTTTTTTTTTTTTTTTAAAGAGGCTAGCTATTTAACTCTGAAAGTACTATGGAAGAAAGAGAACTATACCGTATTTTAAAAGAATACAAATCTAACTTTAATGATGCATATATGAGAGTAGAGTGATCCATAATAAACAAAAATAAGGAGTAGATATTTAACTGGAAATAATTTATGAAAATAAGTGATCAATACTAGATTTTGAGGCCTAACTATTTAACTAAAAAATATAAGGAATTAAGTTATTGATTTTTAAAGATTAGATAATTATTTAACTGCAAAGAAGCTATGAGAGTAGAGTTATGAATAGTATTTTTTTTAAAGGACTAACTATTTAACTGTAGAGATGCTATGGAAGTAAGTGATCCACTTTTAAAGATTATATCATTATTTAACTGCAAAGAAGCTATGGGAGTAAGTGATACTATTTTCTTTAAAGGACTAACTATTACTGTAAATATGCTATGGAGGTAAGTGAACCATACCTTAAGGAACATGTTGAGGATGTGATGGTTAATGAAGGGAAGGGGTCTGCTTATATAGGTTGGCAGCTCTCTCTCTCTCTCCTTCCCCATACAACCTTCACTCTCTCTAGTTCTCTCGCTCACTGTCCGTCTCTCTCTCTCTCTCTTTCTCGATCTCACTCTCACTCTCTCTCTCTCTCCCATAAACAAAGTAAATGAGCTGTGAGGAAATTTTAAGTCTACAATTACAGAAGCGCATAAACGATTTGTACCCATGAAACCAAAACGTAATACGAAATCAAGTATGCCCCCTTGGTACAGTAGAGACATTGGCAAGGCAATAAGGAAAAGAAACCAATTCCACAAACTTGTAAAAAATAACCCAAACACTGAAGTCGTTAAAAACTTGTACACAAATAGTAGAAGGGAAGTAAAAAAAATAATTAGGGCGAATAAACAAAATTATGCAATGGCTATCGCCAGAGAGAGTGCCACAAACCCCCCAAAATTCCACAGCTAAGTAAATAAAAATAAACAGATCAAAAGTGGATCGGGGCCGCTAATAGAAGATGGCCGGACGATAACAGGTGACATAAACACGGCAAATATGCTTAACAAACATTTTGGTTCAGTTTTCACAGAAGTTATCGATCATACCCCTGAAAATAACACCTCAACTCATGTGATAGGAGATTTCACCATCAGTGTTAGCGAAGTACAAAGTAAATTGAGTAATTTAAATGCAAATAAGACCCCGGGACCCGACATGCTCCACAGTGAATCGGACTGTTTACGATATGATGGCATGCCGATCACTCTGATTGCTTTGCTTGATTTCAGACAGACCACAGTTTGCTTAACCCTGTGAGTACCAGCGACGTGTGCTATAGTATATTCTAGCACTATTTAGATGATTTTATGCAGCTTCGGAAAGATCTGTGGAAGTTAAATGGGTTGATTGAGACAGTTCGATGCCTTATTATTGCTAGAGGTCCTTCCTAAGCTGAATTTAACCGTCTAATAGTTGACAGAATGTAATGAAAAGGACGTCCCTGGTACTGCATGGGTTAAGGGGAGATGGATCGTTTTTCTGGACACCTTTCTCCCTCATGTTTAGCCCCATTAGTTTTAATAATTTCAGACGTTCGGTCCATTAGTTTGGCGATTTTAAGACCTTTCACCCCATTTCTTTGTCAATATTAGGACTGTTATGCGATGCTATAATTCTACACGCTTTAAGTTAGTTCACTATTTCCACCTTAGGAAAGCTTAGAACTACAACACTCAACTGGAACACAGCTGACCTTAATCATATAAATCTTAATTAAATCAATCTCCACCAATGTCACAGAATACACAATTGCGGTTCACAAGTTTTATTTCATCTATAGC
The DNA here is from genome assembly GCA_032716605.1 of Paralithodes platypus. Lineage (NCBI taxonomy): Eukaryota > Metazoa > Arthropoda > Malacostraca > Decapoda > Lithodidae > Paralithodes > Paralithodes platypus. The sequence continues at coordinate 38,859,467 of CM064488.1, read as the reverse complement.
TAGGGTACAATACACAAATGACTGGAGTCTGAGTCTTATTTATATGGAAATAAGCTCAGGGCAAATATGGAATACAGATCAGTATTCCTAGGTCATATAGGAGCAAGAAAAAAGTTGTTCTCAATAAATAATAACACTAATTCAGATAAGATGATGAATATACATACAAGTATAAATAAACACAGAGAGGTTAGTCTCAAAACAATAGCTGATATCTTGAGGTAAAGTAATGCGAGGTAAAGCGTGAACGAGGTAGGTAAATAGTACTGAGGTCACACGTATTCAGTGAGGGCAAGATATACAATTTAAAATATCAGATGAATTACAAATAACTTGAAAGCTAGTTCAACGTATAGAAGATAAAAATCTCTATTAACCTATACAGTTACAAACGTAGATATTAGTTCGGGGAACTGAGAATAATTAATATAAATTAGCCCGCGTGAGAGGCGTGAGAGGCTGAGGTATCGTCGTGTAAATATTAACGCAACAACGTGATATAAATATAATATAATAATGAATTCAAATAATGCTTAAGCTGAGTTTGAAGTCAGGAAGCATGAATATAAAAACTGTAGGTCTGACTAAGAGACAAAATAAATTAACACTCTCTGTGAACACTTATTCACAACTACGTACCCAGCTAATAATACTTAAACATAGAATAAGATCTGCTAGGCGTTCACTGGTATTTACGTGTAGTGTGAGGGTATTATTTCTGAACGAATATATCTATAAATATTAAATGTAAATAGGAATATATATTACACAGCATATAGATACATCAATCCCAAGACAGAGTTTGTATGTTCTCTCGATATGAGCAACGATTGCTAGAAGGCGAGAATATTTAATCTCGGCGGTTTACGTTAATATGGAACACGTAACATATCCTATTTCAACTTTGCAATAATCAACACACTCATAAGATCGAACAAGAAGCACTTAATTTGGGTTGGAGTATAGGAGGAAACAGCCGTGAGAGATCTGGTCACACGTGGCGACTATGTGAGGTGTCCGTCGGCCTGTTTACACCAGGGGGAGAGACGATACCTTCCCACGGTATAGCTAGGAGAATTTCTTCCTAGGTAAGCTAACACAACTCTCTCGGTCCTCCAACACAGCTCGCAGCTTGTAGATACTTTTTAAGGGGAATTAGGCTAACCCCTATGAAAGTATTCTCCGAGTTGCCTGGGTCACATATAATCCAAGTACAGACAGGTCCGTACTAGACAGTGAATCAACTTTGCCTAACAATATCCTGTTTTTGGTAAGGTAGTATTATACATTTCAGATAGTGGCATGGCTGATGTGTTTCGGTACATGAGAGGCATGAGAATTACAGTTTTTGAATTATTGCTCGGTTATATAAAGTCTTAAAAATATAGTACATACTGTACATGGTTATGTGGGGAATGGTATTCTTTATTTATTTATTTTAGAAGTAGGTATTAGGAGGCTTGGATAAGTGCATACTAAATTATTTACAGTTTTACAGGTTTCTTAATATTTGTAGGTTTCTATGTAATGTTCTGGTTGTTATATGGAATCTTCTGATTGTAGTCATAAACGAGGGGGGACGGGCTGTATCCAGATACATACAGTATCTTAAGGGCCCAGGTGAATCTCGTTTTCTACCTGTGTGTTGTAGGGATGACTGATGCAGGTGATTCTTGGTTGTGAGGGTAGACTTATTCTTTGTTTTTCTTTTGTTTGTTATGGACGTAATCTTACAGGTTGGGGTTGGGGGCTCTTCTGTATGTGGGAACGGGTTATTGAAGGTGTTGGGCTCCTCTTCTTTTCGCCCTGTCATCTCAAGGACCTTTCGTGCCATTTAGGTGTCGATTTCTTTTCCTTGCGAGCGATAGCAAGCCTGTAATTGTCCTTTGGCCGGGACATTTTTCTATCGAAAAATGTACAAATTTATCTTGAAGGGGGTGTATGTTTTTTAAAGCTTGTTGGAGGTCTGGGGAGGAAAATAAGAAATAATATAAAGATATATAAATTAGCAAATAAATAGCCCATCCCCCCTTGAATAAGTAGTGAGTAAGCTAAACGGGTCCTCGATTCAGTCACTTAATGCGTTACCAATTGAAGCTTAATCCATGCAGTACCGGTGACGTCCTTTCCATTATATTCTGGCAACTATTAGACGATTTCATTCAGCTTAAGAAGGAGGTGTACCAGTTAAAAGGCTACAAACTATCTCAATCCATCTTTTCAGCTACCATGTATCCTTCCTAAGCTTCATAATATCGTATATATGTAGCTGAAATCAAATAAAAAACAAAGTGACGACTCCAGCATTGAAAGAGTTATAATGTACAGTCACCTTCATAAATTCTCATACATTTTCAAGCCTCGATAACTTTAAAGGAACCTCCGAAATAATACTATCAGGTAAAACACATTTAGGGGAGATGGTCCGTTTTTATGGCCCCTAATCTCCCTCATGTTTAGCCCCATTAGTTTTCAGATTTTAAGACGTTCGGCCCATTAGTTTGGCGATTTTAATTTTGTTCGACCCTTTCTGTGTCAATATTAAGACTTTTCCTGTTATTTAGATGTCGATTTTTTCTTGGCGAGCGATAGCGAACCTGCAATTTAAGAGGAACCGGCCTTCGACCGGGACATTTTTCTACCCAAAAATGTACAAATATATCTTGAAGGAGGATCCTGGGGTTGTTATTTTATGCTAGGGAGGAAACTAAATAAATAATACATAAATTAAAAAATCGACCAAAAAATGAACCATCCCCCCTCAATAAAGATATTTAATTCAACCCGAACAGCTTGGAATATGAGTTTCATAATTTTTGGCCGCGACTGTACATCAAATAGACTGTACCCTGTTACAAATAGGGAGGCAAGACATTGTGAATCTTAACCTCTAGAAATTTAAAAAAGGGCTAGAGCTAATGGGCTGTAAATTTCCACACCTATTCCCTGGCTGACTCTTCCCAAATGGTAGAAATATTAGCTCGATTACTCTAGTCGTTTGTGAGTTATAGAGGATTATGTTTAAGAGCTTTGTCCCACTTATTTGGAACAGGGTATAGTATATATTGATTATGAGTATCATTTCTTTACTAAAATAACATGCATTACATCTAAGAGGTATAATAAATAAATAATGCTATGCTTAACATAAAACGCCATTATCAATATAATTTCAAAGATGACTACCTTGTCTTACACGACAATTATGATTGGGCGATTTTGCCATTCACCATGGTCAATCAAAACATAGAATGTTGAAACACAATCATGATCGATTGTCTGGACTGAAACCAAAAATATCACCTCCTACGCATTCATTCCGTTTAGGAGTGCTTTAGAGACATTGTAACATAAAGACTGGTATATATATATGTATATTTGTTCTATGTGAGTGAGGGAGAAAAAAGGCAGAACTGCCTGTAGCGAGTGCCTCCCCCATAGTTGAAAGAGTGACAGGGCCAACATCAAGGGACGTTCGAGCCAAAATGCCAGGACACACAGAGTTTGAAGCAATTTAAGTCATAGGAAGAGGGAAAGACTGATTCTGGGAGAGAATTCCAGAGCTCAGCTGTTGAATAGAAGAAAGACTGCAAGTAACGTTTCACTCTTGGGTTGGAGAGTTGCACAGAGTAGGGGTGGGATTTTGTTGCAAGACGGGTACCACATACTCGACGTAGAGGAGGTTGAATACACTGGGAGAGCTCTGAGGAGCACTGATTTTTGTAGTAGCGATAGCATAGCGAGAGAGATGCAACATTGTGGCGAAGAGAGAGAGTTTGCAGAGAGCTGGTGAGTGGGCAGGAATTAATGATACGAAAGGCCTTCCTTTCTACTTTGTCTAGGAGTGCGGTGTGAGAGGATCCTCTCCTCACATGTGAACAATACTCAATACAAGGACGCACTCTACCCCTGTACAGAGCCAGAATCTGTGCAGGGGTAAAGAACTCCTTGAGTCGGTTGAGCACACCCAGCTTCTGGGAGGCTGCCTTAGCAGGACTGGTAATATGGTCCTTCCAAGTGAGAGCAGAAGAAAAAGAGACACCAAGAATATTGAGAGAAGATGAAGGATTGATTTTTGTATTGTTGAAGAATAAGGGATAGTCCCCTGCGAGTTCCAGACGGGTAGATAGATGGAGAAATTGGGTTTCGGAAACATTAAAGGCAACAAGGTTTTCTCTGCCCCAATTGGAAATAGTAGCTAGATCAGAAGATAAGTGTTCTATGGCTTCATTACGTTTATCTTTGAGGGATATCTTTGGGGCCTTCTGGAAAACTAAATGAGTAATGTAAGGTAGAGTCGGCTGCGTATGAATGGATGGGACTGGAGGTAGAGTTGAGAAGTTCATTGATGAAAATTAGAAAGAGAATAGGAGATAGGACAGAGCCCTGAGGAACACCGGAGTTGATAGGATGAGGAAGTGAGCGATGGCTGTCCACAACCGCAGCTATGGAACGGCCGGAAAGGAAGTTAGAGACATAGGCACAGATGGAGGGATATAAACCGAAGGAGGGTAGTTTAGACATTAAAGATTTGTGCCAGATTCTATCGAAGGCCTTCGATATGTCTAGTGCAATAGAAAAGGTCTCATCGAAGCCCCGAAAGAAAGATGACCAAGAGTTAATAAGATATGAAAGAAGATCACCAGTAGAGTGACCCTTAAGGAAGCCATACTGGCGATCTGAGAGAAGATTATGAGAAGAGAAATACTTAAGAAATTTGGAAGCAAGAATAGTTTCAAAAGCTTTAGAGATACAAGAGATGAGAGCAATTGAACGATAGTTGGAGGACTGAGAGCCGTCACCTTTCTTTGGGACAGGTTGAATGAGAGTAAACTTTCAGCATGAAGGAAAGACGTTAAAGGAGAGACAGAGACGAAAGAATTTTCCTAGGCAGGGAGTCAGCACGGAAGCATAGTTTTTTAGTACAACAGGAGGAACACCGTCCGGACCGTACACCTTCTTAGTATTAGAGGGTAGAAGGTACATCTTTAGAAAAAATTAGGTTATTAAGCATAAGTAGGAGAGAGGAGGGTGGAGAGGGAGGAATAGCACCGGAACCATCCAAGGTGGAGTTCGAGCAAAAGTTTGAGCGAAGAGTTCAGCTTTGTCAGAGAAAGAAATGATAGTTGTGCCATGAGAGTGAAAAAGGGGAGGGGAAGACGAGGAAGAATTTTTTTTGGAGAGGATTTTGGCTAAATGCCAGAATGCTTGGGAAGAGCTAGAGTTGGATAGTTCTGTGCATTTATTATCGACTTGGTGGCAAGTCGAAGAACAGATTTGGGTTGATTCCGGGAAGAAACATAGGCAGAATGAGATTCTTGAGTTTTAAGGCATCGGTACTGTTTGAAGGCTTCCTCCTTGTTGCAGACAGCAGTAGAACAAGCGTGAGTAAACCAAGATTTTTTTGCATTAGACTGAGAGAAAGAATATGGAATGTATGCTTCCATGCCCGAGAGGATTACCTCGGTAATGCGTTCAGCACTCTCCGAGGGTCCTCGGCCACGGAAGCAGTAGTAATTCAATGGGAAATCAAAGAAGTACTGCCGAAGAGCCTCCCAGTTGGCAGCGCCAAAGTGCCACAAGCGCCGCCAGCTGGGAGGATCGGGTGGACATACTGGAGAGATAGGACAGGTAACAGAGATAAGTTTATGGTCGGAGAAGCCCACAGGAGAGAAAAGATTGACAGTATAAGAAGAAGGGTTAGAAGTCAGAAATAAGTGAAGGATATTGGGCAGATCTCCGAAGCAATCCGGGATACGGGTGGGTTGCTGGACCAGCTGCTCTAGGTCATTTAGGATAGAAAAGACGAAGGCTTGTTCACCAGGTTGGTCAGTAGTAAGAGAGGAGAGCCATTGGCGGTGGTGTACGTTGACGTCTCCTAAGATGGAGATTTCCGAGAAGGTAGATATGGATAGAATGTGTTCCACTTTAGAGTTTAGATAGTCAAAGAATTTGGGAAATGTCATGTACAATATTATATTATGGGAATATAAGAAAAATCTATGTATAAATAAAAATATATTTTAAATATTACAAACATTTTGCAGAATTATTTAGGAGTTGGTCAACAGGAATGACCTGTATCGGGAGAAAGCTATTGGAAGCTAGTCGTTAGGAGAGTGCGGGTCAACACCTCAAGCTTCCTCTTCGGCAGGGGCTTCGTAGGGGGTAGGGGCAGGTGGAGGGGGTGTTGGGGGGCTGTAGGGGGCTGGTGGAGGGGGGGCAGGGTATGAGGGGGCTGGGTATGAGGGGGCGGGGTATGAGGGAGCGGGGTATGAAGGGGCGGGGTACTGGGGTTGGTACTTGGGCTGTTCTTCAGGGTACGTAGCTTCACCTTCATAAGTGACCTCAGCCACCAGACCATCACCGTTGTCGACGTAGGTGACGGTCTGCTTGCGGCCGTCGGGGAGGTCCACCGTGTAGCTGCCCTCGGTCTTGTACCCGTCGCGGCTCTCAGAGTGACCGAACTTGGCGCCGGAGTAGTCGTCAGCTACACCATAGTTGTAGTTGTACTTGGGTGGAACCTACAGTAGGGTAATTTGGGATATAATTAAGTATACATATGGTAATATAATTGGGATTCTAATTAATGCATATTGCTGTGTTGCTAATTTATGTATTCTAGGCATTTGAGACCATCACCATTCACAGTATGTATAGTTGTATACACTAGGTTTCCATATATGATTCATACCCATACCAACAACACGATTCGTGGTATGAGGGGATAACTATGACACTTGATTACCGAGAAATAATATACGTGGGGGAGAAGTTTTGTAGTGATGGCGCAACCCAATTTCCAGATTCAAGGGTGACACTGGTGAAACTGGTTAATTGTCAATAAGGAGTTGGAGATGACATACCTACACGAATAAATTCCTACTCTACTTTTTTTTTTCTTTTTTTCTTCTTTTCAACTGACGGTAGCTGCCATGTCCCCATCTTGATTAGGACTACTCGGCTATTACGAAAATTTTGTAACGCAATATGTTAATTATGAACACTTGGCATTACTATATTTTATAACGAAACATGGTAATCATGAAAACTTGGCATTACTATAATGAAGAGACATAATTGTTTATATTTCTTTCATTAGTTTTTGTTAAAATAGCTGATAAGGGATTGAATTGACCGTCAGCTGAAATGAAATCGACTGGAGACCCGTACCTATCCTAAATTGATCACTTGTGAGTTTCACGCTATAAAGAAGTTGGGGCCGTAAACATCGATGATAAATACAAATACAATGATAATGTAAGTTTCTGATGGATAACAAGTATGTTGAATTGGGTTTTATGTATTCATAAATGTACTACAACCACAATTTAGCTGGTAATTCTGCTAAATATCAATGTCTACAGCTCCAAATTCCTTATAGAGTGAAACTCGTTACTGATCAATTGGAGATATTATAGAACACCTGGTATAATAATTAACCCAGAACCTCACCTCAGGATATTCAGGAGCAGGGGCGGGGTAGGCTGGGGGCGGGGGACCGTAGGAGGGGGGGCTGTAGGGTGGGGGAGGGGCGGGGTAGCGGGGGGCTTGGTCCCCCACAACCCCAATAACCACAACACTGGCAAGAAGAGCGGCCTGTCACAGAAAATGGACGGGGAACATAAATAAAAATGGTAAACTGAATAATTTTACTGTCCCTGCCAAATTCTCAAACACACCCTTCAGCAATAACAATCCCCATACCGTATTGGGGCTTGTACTGAAGTGTTATTTTTGAATATTAAATAATAGAGTTTCTTAAGGGGAGAAGGGTTTAATTATAGGTAAATTTATTTATTTATCTAATATTTGTTTAGTTTCCTTCCTAAATTTCCATCAAGCGTAAACAAACGTCCCCAAGATCTCCCTTCTAGATAAATTTGTACACTTTTCGGTAGACAAATGTTCCAGCCGAAGGCCGATTCTTCCTGAAAACTAATGGGCGTAAGTATGAGGGAGAAGGGGGACAAGACACACCAACACCTCTTAACTTGGAGTTTTGCTATATAACAGTGCTGTAGATAGTCATGTGTCATTATCTGTGTTTCGTGAGCTTTGAGGCAATGTTCTACAGAAAGTTATGGGCTCTCATGGAAAAGAAAATACAATTATGTTGTTATTCTATTGTGCAAAGTAAAATCCTCCTGCGAATATTGGTGATTAGAAGTGCTGTGTCCTGTTGGAAAATGTGTTGATTTGTAAACTCTTAGAAATACTATTATCCTTAAAATCTGAATGTAGTGATTCTTGAAAAGTAATAATCCCAACCTTTAGGAACGCGCTGAAAATGCGATCGAATATATTACTAATACAAAAAGTAACAATAATAAATGCAAAGTAAGTGGATTACAGTTTTGTTCAACCTGTCAAATTTGCACTTGGTCGATATGGGAGTAAGTGATCCATATTATATTTTTTAAGGCTGAATAATCAACAGCAAAAAAAAACTATGGAGGAAAGAGAGCCATACCTTATTATGAAAGACTAAATATTTAACTGCATAGATGCCATGTGATCCATACTTGTTTTTTTAAGAGGCTAACTATATGGAAGAAAGAGAACCATACCGTATTTTCAAAGGCTAAATATCTAACTTTAATTATGCTAATTTTAAGGAGTAGATATTTAACTGGAAATAAGTTATGAGAGTAAGTGATCAATACTAGATTTTAAATACTAACTATTTAACTGTAAAGAAGCTAAGGAAGTAAGTGATCCATTTTTAAAGATTATGTAATTTTAAACTGCAACAAAGCCATAGGAGTAGAGTGATCCATACTAGTTTTTAAGGATTAACTATTTAACAGTAAATATGCTATGGAGGTAAGTGAACCATACCTTAAGGAACATGTTGAGGATGTGATGGTCAATGAAGGGAAGGGGTCTGTTTATATAGGTTGGCAGCTCTCTCCCTCTCTCTCCTTCCCCATACAACCTTCACTCTCTCTAGTTCTCTCGCTCACTGTCCGTCTCTCTCTCTCTCTCTCTCTCTCTCTCATATATATATATATATATATATATATATATATAATTAAGAGGCAGTTTCACTACAGGAATTAGATGATAGTCCTCGTTATATGTTAAGGCTCCCATAAGGTCCCTATTAAAACATGCTGTGCAGCTCTATACCCTGTTCCAACTAGGTAGGCCAGAAATCATAAACCTCAACCTCCGTAACTCAAAAAGGGCTGGAGCAAATGGGCTGTACATTTCCACAACCATTCCCTGCTTGACCCTTCCCAACTGGTAAGCAATAGTTGCTGTATTACTCTAGTCGTTTGTGAGTTATAGAAGTTAATGTTCAAGATTTTTTGGACAACTTAATTTGGAAGAGAGTATAGCCTCCAGCATTTAGGCAAGACATAAACGAATTAGAAAGAATCTAAGAAAGGTCTACAAAGCCTATTCCAAGGATTAGGAAACTGCGATATGAGGACCAGTTGAGAGCTTTTGGGCAATTTTCCTTCCATTCTAGCGTACTACGAGGCCAACTTAAACCCCTTCTGTACCGGCGACGTTTTTAAATTTTATTCTAGCTATATTTAGACGATTTTGTGCAGTTTAAGAAGGATCTGCGGTAGTAAAAAAGGGTTAAGTGAGATAGTTAGAAGCCTGTTAATTGCTGGAGGCCTTTTTAAACTGAAAAGAGTAGCCTAATAGTAGCCAGAATAAAGTTTATAAGACGTCGCCGGTACAGAAGGGGTTAATGAATTATTTAAAATACTGAATGGGTTTTGACAATATAAATTAAAATATGTTATCATGAATATAAAAAAACAAAACATGGCTCAGACTAAGATAAGAAAAGTTCAATATATGTGGACACTCTCACATAATACAAATTAAGATAGTTGTTTTTGTTGTTGTTGTTCCCCAAGCTGCCTGGCCGAACAGCCCCAAGGACCCGAGCACGGCCAAGGCCATAACCGAGCGCCCCCACAGAACCCTCCCTGCCGACCACAATAAAGCCTGGGTGACCGAAGCCACTCCATGGCGGGGAGCTGAGGAGGGTGCGGAAACGCCCGGGAAAATTAAGATAGTAGAACGGTTTTGATAAGCCTTACAATGAAAGTACTGCACTATTCAATATCTCCAAGATCCAGAATGGGCCACAAGGTCTTTAACCTATTCAGTACCGGTGACATCCTTCTCATTATATTCTGGCAACTTTTAGGCGATTTTTTCAGTTTAAGAAAGGCCTCCATCAATTAACAGGCTTCGAACTATCTCAATTAACCGTTTGTGCTACCACAGATCCTTCCTAAGTTGCACAGAAGCGTCTAAATATAGGTAGAGTAAAATAATAAGACGTTGGTGATACAGAAGGGTTAAGGGAGGCCACCTTGCTTTTTTTCTCTTTCTCTCTCTCTCTTTCTTTGGCTTGTATCCATTCGGCCCCATTCAGCCTACTGTTTTAAGACGCTTACCCCCATCCAGGTATCAATATTTTCCGCGAGCCAGCATAGGCCTATATATAATTTTTGGGTAAATCTACAGTTATACTACCCCTACCCCACTACCCCCCACCACCTCCCCCCTTCAAAACACGCCTTTTAGCGTGTTTTTGGATGGTTCAGCAGACGCGGAAACTGGAAAAAAACGTATTTTGATAAAACATTATCACCAACCAGATAAGAGTTTTTCAGGTAATTTGTTGTTGTTTTTAATGTTTTCTTTGATATACAATGTTGTTTAATACCGAGGACCGTCGCATTTTAGTATTTTTAACATTAGCCTAACCTAACTTAACTTAACCTAACCTAACCGAAAAGTAACCTGTCTCCGCGACGGTCTAAACTCCCCCTCACGTTCCCTGTTTATGGGTGTGCGACGGTCTAAACCCTGCTCACGTTCCCTGTTTATTAGTTTGCGAAGGTTTATAATACTTCAATGTATCTATTTCAAGTCAAATATACATTTCCGCGCATCATCAAACCATACTAAGTCTACTACTAATAATATTAACCCATTAGTACCAACAGAATAGCGACAAAATAGGGGTAGTATAACTGTAGATTTATCAATTTTTGTTTTGACAGCAAGCTAAATGTATACATTTTTCGATAGAAAAATGCCTCCGGCGAAGCCGGATTTCTCCATACAATGCTGGCTCGCTATCGCTCGCCAGGAAGAAATTGACACCTAATGGGGATAAACGTCTTAAAACAGTTGGCTGAATGGGGCCGAATGGATAAAAGCCAGGGAAAGAGAGAAATGGAGAGAAAGATAAAAAAAAGCCGGTGACCCCTCTTAAGATGCAAACTACTCCTTGTGGCTCCGTAAAATCTGTGGTGGCTGCAGGCTGCCACTCCCCTAATTACCGACGGTCTATGTGGTATTGATGGTAACTGGGCCTGTAACTGTGTGTGTGTGTGTGTGTGTGTGTGTATGTGTGTGTGTGTGTGCTGAGTGTGTAGCCATACGTGTGTGCGTTTCTGTTAAATTCTCCCATCAAATTAATCGGTTATCAATTTCCGGCTATGATGATGAAATGGACAAAGTTGCGTAGCCTAATTTCCTGAAACAAAACAGAAAAAATAATTACGTGTAAAGTTAGTTCCAAAAGTCACTATCACGGTAATTTCGACCCTCAGGAGAGTATTATGTTATGATTCATGAAGATGGACGTGGAGGGTTCGTTTGGTCATGGTTTAGTATTTTCTTGGGGAATGATTTTCTCACACTAGTTAGCTCTCACACTCACACTCACTTTAAATAACTCACCTTCACTCTCTCTTAATATATATATATATATATATATATATATATATATATATATATATATATATATATATATATATTCTTTTTCCTTCTCTAATTATTTAATGATAATATAATACAATATAGTAATGTGCATTTGCGCCACTGTATTCATGTATATACTACTGCATTAAGTTACGAGTAAATAGTTTTACATAAAATACTACTACCCTTGTAATTGCTTCAAGATTAGGCTATTTATGGAAATCTTGGTTTGTAGCTTCATCATTACAGTCATAAGCTGGTGTCACAGGAGCGTTTTCCCCGGCAATTTTGATGAGCAACTTTTATCTCGTAATATTTTGAGGCTATTGACATTGGACACTAAACTGAAGGTAAATTTTGTTAGGTAGCTGAATTATAATAACAATTAGTTTTTAAGCTGCCAGAGTACAATTGCCCGTAAAAATTGATAGAAAAAGTGCTTGTGTGACGCTACCTTTACATTAGTGTCATGAAGTATGGAATATGTCACCCATATTGTTGAGTCAGTGGAGTAATTATACCCTGTTCCAAGTAGGTAGTCAAGAAATCGTGAACCCTAACCTCTGTAATTCTAAAAGGGCTAGAGCAAATGGGCCGTAGATTTTCACACCTATTTCCTGGCTGACCTTTCCCAAACGTAAGAAATATTAGCTTGATCACTCTAGTGCCTTGTGAGTTATAGAGGTTAATGTTCAAGAGTTTTGGCCTACTTACTTGGAATAGGGTATAGTCTACAGGTATAGTCGATTTAATTTCAGATGATGGAAAATTAACGACCTTAGCAACTGATTTCTCGATACTTTCGTGCCTAAACGGCGCGAAAGATCTTAAAATTGACAAATAAATGGGGCGATAGGTCTTTAAATTGTCAAACTAATGGGTAAAATATCTTAAAATATCAAAACTAATGGGGCTAAACATGAGGGAGAAGGGAATTTAGAACATATAAACCCGAAAGGCCTTAAAATTGACAAAGAATTGGGGCGTAAGGTCTTAAAATCGCCAAACTAATGGGCCAATCATCTTAATATCTCCAACCTAATGGGGCTAAGCATGAGGGAGAAGGGAAGAAGCCTCAAGTGTGGGTGTGGCAGTGGTCTCTTTAATTATCCTTGCTGTGGTGATGTCGACAGTGGTGGTGTATAGGAGAGAGAGAGAGAGAGAGAGAGAGAGAGAGAGAGAGAGAGAGAGGTCACATACATACACATGCATATACACTTACATTACACATACACATATATTGCACACACACAGACACATATATACATACAAACACATACATACACATCACTCACACATACACATCACCCATACGCACTCACCACACATCACACATACACTCTCTCTCTCTCTCCTAGCCAAACAACCAACCAACCAATCAATCAATTCAAAAGGACACCAAGCCAAAATTTGTTTCGCTCACTATTCTTCTTTCTTCCCTTCCCCCTCCAGTACAAGCCAGTACAAATTTTTGCTACCAGTACAAATCGCCGACTAGCCAAACTCTGCAGGGAGGAGGACATCGGCTTTGTCGACATATGGGATAATTTTTACTATGATAAATCTTTGTTTTCAGGAGATGATGTACATTTCAATGAAGTAGGAGCTGCACGTCTTGGTCGTCTGCTGAACGATGCAGTCAAGGATTTCCGTTCAAAAAACGGGGTAAACCGGGGGTATCCAGACAGGGTAGTGTAAGTCAAATACGAACTGAAAATTAAGACAATGCACAATCAGTAACATCCAACTCTAATACTCTTAAGGTGTTTTATGTAAATGCTCGTAGCATACGCAATACATTTTCAGATCTAGAGGAAATCGTGTTTACAGAACATTATGATATAATCGGCATTACAGAATCTTGGTTAAATACGGAAGACAGAGACTTTTTAGCTGCATATACGCTTCCTGGTTATACAATGTTTGAGAAAAGTCGGATCAATAGAAATGGAGGAGGAGTTCTGTTTTTTATAAAGGAAAGTCTTAATCCCATCTTAATGTCAAAACCTCAAATTGCGAATATAGACATATCTTACGTAATATTAAATAATAAACGAGGAACTAAAATAACACTAGCTTTATTATACAGACCCCCAGATCATTCAGTGCAAACTGACAGTGAAATTTATGAACAAATTGCAGAAATAACTAACATACAAGATACCGTAATTCTTGGCGATTTCAACTTACCCGTGACTAAATGGGGCGATATTCTTACTTCACACTCTGGACACGACCTCTATGCTAACTTGCAAGAGAGTTCACTTTTTCAATTTGTACAATCTCCGACGACCCGTGGTAATAATGTGCTTGACCTTGTACTCGCAACAAAAGAAGAATTAATAGAGAATTTGAATGTTGGTGATGAATTCAGTAACAGCGACCATCGTACGATAACTTTCACTTTAAAGTTTACTAGTAACAAATCAAATAGCAGCATTGAGAAAGTCCCTAATTTCAAGAAAGCAAATTTTCATAAACTTAAATCAAAGCCTAAAGAAACTGACTGGAGCTTTCAGACTAACAATAACGGCATAAATACATCTTGGGAGTGTTTCACAACCACTTACCTTAAGGCAGTGCAAGACTGCATACCATCGAAAATACGGCATGCAGGCCATAATGATAAGCCCAAATGGTGGAATAAAGATATTTCAGACTGTCTGCTTGCTAAAAAATTTGCTAATGATAGATGAAAATCCTCACAAAATGACGAAGAACGGGTGAAATTTGTAGAGCTACGACGCAAAGCCAAAAAGTTAATTAAGCAAAGTAAAAAGACACTGGAGTTACATGTTGCGAATCAAAGTAAAACAAACCCGAAAGAATTCTATAGTTATATCAGAAAGAAAAAAGTAGTTACTTCAACTGTTGGACCGTTAGTTGATGAAAATGGAGAATACACCAAAGACGAAGTACAAATGAGTAATGCCCTCAATACCTTCTTTGCATCAGTTTTTACAACCGAAGACCTCAGTGATATCCCTACACCATCGCCAATTCAGATTGATAATTCAGATGTTCTAAGCAATATCACCGTTACAGAGAGAGAAGTATTGAATTGTTTAGATAAACTCAAGGTAAATAAAACGCCTGGACCTGATACAATCTCGCCTAGAGTTCTAAAGGAAGCTAAGGATGAGCTCTCTAAACCACTGACATTGCTATTCAATGAATCCTTGCAGTCTGGGACTATGCCTGATCAGTGGAAGCTAGCCAACGTAACACCAACACCGATATTAAAAAAAGGCAGCAAATCCCTACCCAGTAACTATCGTCCAATTAGCTTAACCTCTATTGTATGTAAAATGCTAGAAACGGTCATAGGAGACCGACTCGTAAATCACTTAGAGGCAAATAACTTACTTAAAGATACTCAACACGGCTTTCGTAAAAAAACGTTCCTGTTTAACAAACCTCTTAGACTTCTTCCACGATATCCTCAACCTCTACGATGAGAGTAAAGCTGTAGATATTATATACCTTGATTTTCAAAAGGCCTTTGACAAAGTTCCCCACAAACGTTTACTGCTAAAACTAAAAGCGCATGGAATACAAGACGGTGTGTTGAAATGGATAGAAAATTGGTTCAGCGACAGAAAGCAAAGAGTAGTCATAAACGGTAAGGCATCTAAATGGACCAATGTAAGTAGCGGGGTACCCCAGGGATCGGTACTAGGACCAATTCTCTTTCTAATTTACATCAACGACATAAGAACAAGTTGACGATATGCAACACAATCTAGATAAATTGTCATGTTGGGCCCAATTTTGGCAAATGAGTTTCAATGCGGATAAATGTAAAGTACTACATATCGGATACCTAAATGAGAAAGCAAACTATTCGATGAATGGCACTCAGCTTAAGAATGTAAACAGAGAAACCGATCTGGGAGTAACAATATCGAGTAACCTAAAACCGAGTCAACAATGTTCAGAAGTTGTTAAGAAGGCAAACAGAATAATTGGCTTTATAGGCAGGTCATTTGAGCATAAATCCAAAGAAGTTATCCTAACCCTTTACAATTCCTTAGTCCGCCCTCTTCTGGAATACTGCATTCAATCCTGGTGCCCTTATTACCAAAAAGATATAAACAAGCTAGAACGAGTTCAACGTAGAGTTACCAAAATGATACTTAGCCTAAAGAACAAACCATACGAAGAGCGTCTTAGAGAATTAAATCTATTTCCTTTAACCCAGCGCAGATTAAGAGGTGACATAATTCAAGTGTTCAAAATCATCAAAGGCATCGACAATATGAACTGTAGTAAGTACTTCACTATCGACCAATCTAATTACACGCGGGGAAACGGTTGCAAAATTATTGGTAAATCTTTTAACTCACACGAATCTACGAATTTCTTCTTCAATCGAGTTGTTAACTTGTGGAATGGGCTTCCCCGAGACGTTATAGACTGCAGCACCGTTGATTCATTTAAACTCCGCTTAGACAAATATCTCGCATCAAACCCGCGACTGACTGCGTTTGTAAATAAATAACTTTATTTTATCCCCCCCTCAGTTACTAACCCATCTGTCCCCTACTAACTTCCTAATCCTGCCACGGACATTAGTTCCAGGGCAGCAGTTCCCTTTCCAATGTTCCCTTACCCACTCTAAACCACTGTTTGGACACTTGATCCTCAGTGTTTTGGAGGACAAACAGCCTAGAAGGGTCACTATACCTGTTGTTGCTTGATTTCCTTTGTACTCCCTTCCCTCCCCTGCCCTTCCTCCCCTCCCTTCTCCTACCCCTTCTTCCCCTCCTTCTGTCCCCTTCCTTCCCGCTCCCCTTCTTCTCCCTCCTCTCCTCTTCCTTCCCCTCCGCCTCTCCCCTACCTTCTTCTTTCCCTTCTTCCCCCATTCTCTCCTCTTCCTTCCCCCCTGCCTCTCTCCTACCTTCCCCTTCCCCTTCTTCTCCCTCATCTCCTATTCCTTCCCCTCCGCCTCTCTCCTACCTTCTCCTTTCCCTTCTTCCCCCATTCTCTCCTCTTCCTTCCCCTCTGCTTCTCCCCTACCTTCCCCTTCCCCTTCTTCTCCCTCCTCTCCTCTTCCTTCCCATCCGCGTTCTCTTGCTTCCTGCTCCCCCCTCTCCCCCCATCCCTTCTCCCTTCCCCTCCTCTTCCTTCCCTACCACGTCCTCTTACTTCCTCCCCCCCTCCCTTCTCTTCTACCTTCCTTCCTTTCCCTCTGACCTCCACCCTCTTCCCTCCCCTACCACCCTTTCCTGTCACCTTCCCATAGGCAATGAACACACCTATGATTATTATCATTATTAGTAGTAATGATGACCTTCCCATACATCCATACATTCCTGTCATCTAATGTTGGTATATCAGCCTGTCTCTCTCTCTCTCTCTCTCTCTCTCTCTCTTAAAGATTTATATACACATATTTTTTTTATATATATATATATATATATATATATATATATATATATTTATATATACCCTATATATATATATATATATATATATATATATATATATATATATATAATATATATATATATATATATATATATATATATATACTGTATATATATATATACGTATATATATACTGTATATATATATTAAGCATCAATAAACATCCGGAGTCGCACAAATTATTATTTATCTGAATATTATCGTTTGGTGATAGCCAGAATTAAAGATGAACTACAGGGGTGAAAGAAAAAAGCTTAATGCAGGGTCATAACTTGGCATGAATATACTGTAATATGTATACGTACAATATCGATATAATTCCATTAAATTCCAGATAGCAATATTAATTTAAAACGTTGTTGGCATTCTCAGCGATCAGCTGAACGAGTTTCAGCTGATTCGCGTGACGACAGTATGTAAGCATTGATACTTGCCCCCATCACACACGCTCGTAGATAGGTCTGTTTTTCTTAATAAAATACCTTTCAATTCAATACTCAAGCTCTGTAAAAGATTGAACAAACATCCTGAAGATGTGGTGCACACAAAGAAATAATCCCATCTCGCCGACAATAAACATACAGGCAGTGTTTTTGAGTGTTTATCCTGGTCCAGAGTCAAGGAAGGTCACTTCTAAGGACTATTTCTTAATGAAAGTATCGTTTTCTGTTTGTTTTAATATTGCAGTCCCTTGACCAGAGAGTGGTGAAGTCAAATGTTGAGCTGTAAACATTCATACAATTTTTAAGAGTTTCTCTCATAAAAAAGACCACAGATTCATGCAACTCTCATGTCGAGTTTCCCGCCATTGCACGCTGTGACGTCATGGTAAACACGCCAGTTCTCGCCACATAAAATATATTAGATAATCTACATTTCTATGTTGTTAGGACACATTGATGAAAGTTCTTCAGTATCATATCCCTAAAGCCAAGCAGATCCCAATGGACATTGTTGTTTGAATCGGTTTCATCCCTGGAGTTGACCTTAAATTAAATAAATACAGAAAAAACACACACACAGAAAAAACACTCATCACACTGAATGGGGTAAGAATGCAAAAATACTAAGAACAATATTAACCAATTGAAATCAATACGGAGGAGAGTTAATTCCTTCCCAATGATCAATATTGTATCCAATGGTCCAGTATTATTATGGAAATATAACGTCATTGGCACAGTACAATTGTGAACTGTATCAATTACAAACTCATATTAACTCTCTCAGACATATATGACGCGATCGCGTCATATGGCAGAGTGAACCAATAACTCATATGACGCGATCGCGTCATATGGACTTATTTTATTGCTAGAATATAAGTTTATGACGCAATTGAGCCGGTCTTTTGGCTGGTAAGTCCGATAAGTTAGATGTACATGTGGACACATCTAGCAACCCCCTAGCGTCCCTGTGAGGGCCCCGCGGTGGTAGAGAGAGCCAGTCTCTTCCCTTCAGTCAGCCTAGTAGGTGGGTGTGCGCGGCCCTTTAAACCAAGGGGCCTCCATTTTGCCCAGCCTGGCTGGTAGTACCGCCCTAATATAACCCAAACGAAGTGCTATATCATTGGGTTATCGATGGCTTATTGTGTTATTCTTATTTAGGGTAAAATAACCATGTTAGTGATGTGTTTTGCTAGTCTGGTGTACGTGACCAAGGTGGGCTCCACGAGGGGGCCATGGTTTCGCTTGTTTGTGGATCACTTTCATACCATATCGAGTCAATTATATTGCTATTTATCACATGAAAGTAGTGTATCTTACTTGTATAAGTATTTCGTAGTGAAAAAACTTTTATTACTGGTCGAGCATTCTATGGTGTAGGCTACGTGACCAGGTGGCCCACGAGGGGCCTGGCTTTGTGCCTATACGTTTTGCTTGTTTGTGGATCACTTTCATATAAATATCAGTCAATTATATTGTTATTTATCTGTTCAAGTAGTGTATCTTACCTTGTAATAGTGTTTCATAGTGAAAAAACTTTTCATTACTGGTCGAGCATTCTCTGGTGTTACGTGACCAAGGTGGAGGAGCCCACGAGGGGCCATGCTTTTTTGCCAAACGTTTTGCTTGTTTGTGGAACACTTTCATATAAATATCAGTCATTTATATTGCTATTTATCCGTTCAAGTAGTGTATCTTACCTTGTATTAGTGTTTCTTAGTGGAAAAAACTTTCATTACTGGTCGAGCATATGTCGCCATGCTCCCTCAGCCCTGTGCATTTTTGCTCGAAAATTTAGTGGTGGAAAGTGCTTTGCATTTTTTGCTCGATAATTTTATTGGTGGAAAGTGCTTGGGAGGTAAGGTGTGTTTTTATTGGCAAAAGCACTCTACATATACGGCTTGGTGGCCACGAGGGAATCTCAGCAGTGTGAGTAAGTACAGTCAACATTTTGGTGGTGGTGGCGGTGGACGTGATGGTGGTGGTGGTTGGTGGTGGTGGTGGTGGTGGTGGTGGTGGTGGTGTGTGGTGGTGGTGGTGGTGGTGGTGGTGGTGGTGGTGTGGGGTGGTGGTGTGTGGTGGTGCTGTGGTGGTGTAGTGGTGTGGTATTGGTGGTGTGGTGGTGGTGGTGGTGGTGATGGTCGGGGTGGTGGTGGTGGTGATGGTCGGCGAGGTGGTGGTGGTGATCGTCATGTTAGTGGTGGGGGTGATGATGGTGATGGTGGTGGTGGTGTGATGGTCTGGTCATGATGGTGGTGGTGGTGATGATGGTGGTGGTGGTGGAGATGGTGGTGGTGTTGACACCAATAGGGTAGGGTCCCTTTTCTGACCGTGGGTCAGGTCAGAAAATGAACTCAACCCTATTTGTGTCAACACTACCACCATCTCCACCACCACCACCACCATCTCCACCACCACCACCATTTTATTATTTTATTATTTTATTATTGTGTATTATTATTATTTATTATTATACCTGTTATTCCTGTGTATGGGATCACCCATAAAAAAGTATTTATATTGGTATTTAATTTATATTTTTGCTTTATTATATTATAATTTATTATTATTATTATTTATTTATTTATTCACTTATTATTATTATTATTTATTATTTATTTATTTATTCACTTATTATTATTATTATTTATTATTATACCCAACATAAATGTCCCCCACCACAAACTCTTATTCTATATAATATATATATATATATATATATATATATATATATATATATGTATATATATATATATTATATATATATTTTTTTTTTTTTTTTTTTTTTTTCTTTTTTATTAGGGGTAGGCCCAGCATATATAGTATATATATATTTTTTTTTTTTTTTTTTTTTTTGGGGGGAGCCTATATATATATATATATATTTGTGTTTTATTTTATTTTTTTTTTTCCCTATACCCCACCTCCCCCCGCCTTCCCCCTATTATGTATGTATAATTATATATATATATATATAGCCTACTGTATATATATGCCTCCACATTTCTGTCAACACAGTGGTGTTTAGTTGTGGTGGTGGTGTTAGGTGTGGTAGTTGTGGTGGTGGTGATGGTTGTTGTGGTGGTGGTGATGGTAGTTGTGGTGGTGGTGATGGTAGTTGTGGTGGTGGTGGTGGTGATGATGGTAGTTGTGGTGGTTTTCACACCTTCGAATACCACTCCCTTGGCTTCACACCTCCTAATAGGGTACCTGGACCTGATTTGAGCCTGAGTGACCCTTCCCTAGACAGTCACGTTGATCTCTTGTATATACTATGTTTTTTATTTGTATACCCCATACCCCCATTTATATCCCCCTCCCCCTCCCTCCCACATTATATCCCCCTCCCCCTCCCTCCCCCATTATATCCCCCTCCCTCCCCCATTATATCCCCCTCCCACGTCCCTCCCCCATTATATCCCCCTCCCACTCCCTCCCCCATTACACCGCCCCTCCCCCTCCCTCCCCCATTATAACCCCCTACCCCTCCCTCCCCATTATACCTCCCTCCCCCATTATATTATATATTATATTTTATTATATATTATTATTATATATTATTATTATACTCCTCCCCCTCCCTCACCCCCCTCCCCCCCGTTCCCCCTGCCCCCATATAAATATTACTAGGCTAGAATCTATTTATTATAAAATATTATTATACTCCTCCCCCCCCCTCCCCCTCCCCCTCCCCCCCCACGTATATATATATATCTATATTTATTTTTTTGTTTTTTTTTTTTTTTTTTTTTGGGTGGGAGAGGTTTATTTTTTATTTTTATTTTATTTTATTTTTCTAATTGTAGATTGATATATATATAATATTCGTATTTATGTATTTATCTGTTATGCCCCCTCCCCCTCCCCCACATACCCCGCTCCCCCCATATAATCTTTATGTATTTATCTATGTTATGCCCCCTCCCCCAGATACCCCACTCCCCCCATATAATCTTTATGTATTTATCTATGTTATGATGCCCCCTCCCCCATATACCCCATTCCCCCCATATAATCTTTATATATTTATCTATTGTTATGCCCCCTCCCCCTCCCTCCCCCCCCCATTATACCCCCCTCCCCCTCCCTCCCCCCCATTATTCCCCCCTCCCCCCCCATTATAACCCTCTACCTCCCTCCCCCTTCCTCCATCCCCTCCTCCCCTCCCCCCTTCCCCCATATAATCTATATATATATAATATAATTCGTGTTTATGTATTTATCAGTTATGCCCCCTCCCCCTCCCTCCCTCCCCCCATTATAACCCCCTCCCTCCCCCATTATACCTCCCTCCCCCCCCCCCCTCACCTCCCTCCCCCTCCCCCTCCCCCTCCCCTCCCCCCATATATATATATATATATATATTTTTTTTTTTTTTTTTGGGTGGGGGAGGGTTATTTTTTATTTTTATTTTATTTTATTTTTCTAATTGTAGATTGATATAATATATATATATACAGGAATATATATAAATATATATATATATATATATATATATATATATATAAAATCATTCGTATTTATGTATTTATCTAAGTTATGCCCCCTCCCCCCCCCTCCCCCATTATACACCCTCCCCCTCTTCCCCCATTATACCCCCCTCCCCCCATATATATATATATAATATCATTCGTATTGATGTTTATATCTGTTATGCCCCCTCCCCCATATACCCCACTCCCCCACTCCCCCATATAATCTTTATGTATTTATCTGTTATGCTCCCTCCCCCCCCTCCCCATTATACCCCCCTTCCCCTCCCTCCCCCCCCCATTATGCCCCCTCCCTCCCCCATTATACCTCCCTCGCCCCCCCATAATACCCCCTCCCTCCCCCTCCCCATTATACCCCCTCCCTCCCCCTCCCCCTCCCCCTCCCCCCATATATATATATATATATATATATATTTTATTTTTTTTTATTTTTTTTTTTTTGGGTGGGGAGGGTTATTTTTTTATTTTTATTTTATTTTTCTAATTGTAGATTGATATAATATATATGTATATATATATATATATATATATATATATATATATATCATTCGTATTTTATGTATTTATCTCAAGTTATGCCCCCTCCCTCCCCCATTATACACCCTCCCCCACTTCCCCCATATAATCTATATATATATATAATTCGTGTTTATGTATTTATCCGTTATGCCCCCTCCCCCCCTCCCCATTATACCTCCCTCCCCCTCCCCCTCCCCCCCTCCCCATTATACCCCCATCCCCCTCCCCCCCATTATACCCCCTCCCTCCCCCATTATACCTCCCTCCCCCTCCCCACCCCCCCCCCTCCCCCTCCCCATCCCCCCATATATATATATATTTTTTTTTTTCTTCTTTTTTTTGGGTGGGGGAGGGTTATTTTTTTATTTTTATTTTATTTTATTTTTCTAATTGTAGATTGATATTATATATATATATATATATATATATATATATATATATATATATATATATATATATATATATATCATTCGTATTTATGTATTTATCTAAGTTATGCCCCCTCCCCCTCCCTCCCCCATTATACACCCTCCCCCTCTTCCCCCATTATACCCCCCTCCCCCCATATATATATATATAATATCATTCGTATTGATGTTTTTAATCTGTTATGCCCCCTCCCCCATATACCCCACTCCCCCATATAATCTTTATGTATTTATCTGTTATGCTCCCTCCCCCCCCCCCCCATTATCACCCCCCTTCCCCCCCCTCACCCCCCCCCCATTATACCCCCTCCCTCCCCCATTATACCGTCCCTCCCCCCCCATATTACCCCCTCCCTCCCCCCCATTATACCCCCTCCCTCCCCCTCCCCCTCCCCCTCCCCCCATATATATATATATATATAATACTATATTTTATTTTTTTGTATTTTTTTTTTTTTTGGGTGGGGGAGGGTTATTTTTTTTATTTTTATTTTATTTTTCTAATTGTAGATTGATATAATATATATATTATATATATATATATATCTATATATATATATATCTATATCATTCGTATTTATGTATTTATCTAAGGTATGCCCCCTCCCTCCCCCATTATACCCCCCCCCCCCCTTCCCCCATATAATCTATATATATATATATAATTCGTGTTTATGTATTTATCTGTTATGCCCCCTCCCCCCCTCCCCATTATACCCTCCCTCCCCCTCCCCCCTCCCCCCCTCCCCATTATACCCCCATCCCCCTCCCCCCCCATTATACCCCCCCTCCCTCCCCCATTATACCTCCCTCCCCTCCCCCCCCTCCCCCTCCCCCTCCCCCTCCCCCCATATATATATATATATATTATTTTTTTTTTTTTTTTTTTGGGTGGGGGAGGGTTATTTTTTATTTTTATTTTATTTTATTTTTCTAATTGTAGATTGATATTATATATATATATATATATATATTTATATATATATATATATATATATATAACTATAAAATCATTCGTATTTATGTATTTTATCTAAGTTATGCCCCCTCCCCCTCCCTTCCCCATTATACCACCTCCCCCCCTCTTCCCCCATTATAAGCCCCCTCCCCCCATATATATATATATAATATCATTCGTATTGATGTTTTTATCTGTTATGCCCCCTCCCCCATATACCCCACTCCCCCATATAATCTTTATGTATTTATCTGTTATGCTCCCTCCCCCCCCTCCCCATTATACCCCCCTTCCCCCCCCCCCCCTCACCCCCCCCCCATTATAACCCCCTCCCTCCCCCATTATACCTCCCTCCCCCCCCATATTACCCCCTCCCTCCCCCCCATTATACCCCCTCCCTCCCCCTCCCCCTCCCCCTCCCCCTCCCCCCAT